>OX439484.1:79393071-80593071 GCA_949320155.1 Melangyna quadrimaculata | reverse complement strand
TCTATTCTATCAATAACAGTAGGTTCACTCACTTGTAGTTGAAGATAGCTAGTACAATTGACGAAGTCGAAAGGAAGAAAACATTATAAAGTCGAGCCCGTTCATAGCCATATTAAGATGAAATAAAAAAATGTGCTTTTATCCGACTGCAAAGTTGGTTTGGCGCACAGAAAAAAAGATTAAATGACGATAACAAACAAGAAAAAGTTCCAGTGTTACTTGCAGATGTTAATAATTGTCAAACAAAATTCGGTTCGTGCAGCATACAATTGAGAAAATTTCAACTTTTTGCTACAGGTAGGTTAGGCAGTCAATTAAGTCAGAAAAAGTCATCAGTCAGTAAAAGTAGAATAACTGATTCAGGTAAGATGAAATTTGCAAAAAAATAGTAATGCTGGGAAGAGGTACCTAATTCGCTTGGAACTTCAGCCTTCCAAGCACATTGGGAAATGGTTAAGCCTAATGGTGTAGGTAGCTGTGGATGAAGCTTGTATATCACTGTCAAAATAAAAAGATACGAAAACAGTGAAGGGCTCTATAATATAACGTTTTACTTGTTGCAGGAAATGTATGGTATGACACAAAGTTGAGCACTTTTGTTATTGTCTTGTGTTCAGCCATCAGTTACCTACAACTATTTTTGTAGCCTTCACAATTGAAAAGTTTCCAAATTAAAAAAATTATAATGTACCTTATTGCATCACGATAGGTTGTCAACATCACCTCAAAAACATTTGGAATTAATAATTTTTATTGTGTATTTATGTTAAATAAGGAGTTCTTTATAACATATTTTGCTTCAACTTAATTTTAATTAATGGAATTTTGTTTAAGTACAAAGAATTAGTTATGTTTTTGTTTAATCTAGCAAATGCAAGTCATTTTCAATGCTCCCATTCTTACTCTATGAGTGAAATCTGTAAATTTTTTAGCTCAAAAACTAACGATACCTGTCACACCGCCAATATACAAAAATTGATTTATTTCAAAAACGGCTCTAACGATTTAAAAAAAAATTACGAGGTACTAAAATTACTAAAATAAATATTTAGCTAGAAAAAAAAAATTAATAACGGTTATTAACGGTACCTGTCATACAACCGATTTTTTGGTTTCAAATTTCTCGTTAACTACTACACCGATTTCAGCCAAAATTTGTATACAAAAGTTCGCTTACAATTTTAACAATTTTTAATACAAAAATTTTTGAAAAAATAATTTTTGGATATTTAAAAAAATATTGAATTTCCTTTTTTAAAATTCAATTCTTAAAAACGGGCTAATGAATTTTTTTGTTGATTTTGTGAAAAATTGTATTTTATTAAATACTAAAAGTTGGCATACCAAATTTTATTTTAAAAAATGTTCAAGAATTTTTATATATAAAAAATTAATTTAAAAAAAAACCGCTCTAACAATTTTTGAATTTTTTTTTTTCATAAATTCATATTTATTAAACAAATCAGATGGCATACATTTTTTTTAGCTCTTTCTGTTTAAGCTATTAAAATAACTAATTTATTATAATTCAAAGTAATCATTTATTGTTTTTAAAACTTTTTTTTTAATTATATCATAATGTTAAGGAACCAATACAAATGTACGTTGACTATTTCAAGCTACGTTAAAGTTGTTAGCTACGAGAGCAAGTTTTGTGCGATCCTGTCGTCCCCATTTTTTTTTTTTTTTTAAATACATCCTCATCTGTTATCTACTCATAGTTGCAGGCAGTAGCGGATCTAGGATTTGGCTGTGGGGGGGGCTTGGGTCTCCAGTTTTGGACATACATATGAACTTTAAAAAAAAATTAAATATCTTTGTTCCAAAACGGAATATTTTTTTTCTTATACAAATCAATCAAAAATTATTAGATAAAATTATCAATGCTGCCGTTTGACTAATTTCGAAGTCAAAAAATGCAAATGCTTTCATTATTCATAAATACTTTCAATGGGATGGTATATCCCATATTGTCCTATGCTATTTTTTTTCACAAAATACTAGAACGAAATAAAGTTTAAAACATTTTTTTTGTATACAACATAAATATATATTTTTAAGGCTTTTCTTGGAACATGTACACTTAAAAATTATCAGTCTCAAAAGCTGAAAATAAGCTTTTTAAGCCACAGAGGAATCAGTTGTCAAACCGACGTTTTTAATGAATTTAATAACAATTATTAATTGGCCAACCGTTTAAGAAAATAAATATATGTAATATAGCTTTGCATATTTGTTAATAAGTTAACATTTATCAATTTTTTCTTTTAAAGCAGAAACCTATTTACATTTTTTAAATAAGTTTGTTATTTTATAAATACATATTGATTTTTTGAAATAAGTTAATCTTTATCAATTATTCTACTCTTTTCTAAGTAGAAGAAACAATAACATCGACTCGTTACATGTATTCGCTTTATATACATATTTACATTTTTAAAATTACATTTACATTACATTTTACATTTTTTAAATAAGTTTAGTTTAGGAAACAAATGCACTCGAAAATTATTTGTTTTTTGTTATTTTAAAAATACATATTGAGTTTTTGCAATAAATAAATTTTTATCAATTATTCTATAAGTGGAAGAAACAAAGATTAGTGAAGTTTCATTAGTGGAAGAAAAAAAATATGTACTGAAAAATTATGTTGTGTTGTTATTTTATGCATATGTATTTACATTTGTAAATAAGTAAGGTTTTAGCAATAGAATATAAATTAAGTGTTTTTGTTATTAGCATATTTCCATATTTACAGTTTTAAATAAAAATAAATTCTAAATTCAATATTTTGAACATAAAGCTTGATAGACACGAAGAAAAAATCAATGTTCTAGAATGCCAAATAAGAAGGAAAATATATATTTTTTTTTAATGTAGGAAAAAGAAAGTTGGCTGTTGGAAAACACCATTCTACACTGCCTTAGTATTATTTTCAACTAAAGTATTTCGTTAAAAGATTTGGACTTTATAATATACATAGTGTAAAATCGCTGATAACAGACATTTTTGAATCCAATATAGTAACAAAAATAATGAACAAATTTCCATATTTGACGAACTACTGAGGGAAAATGTCGAAAAAAAGAAATTGTTAAAAAAAGCTGAAGCTATTAGGAACATAGGTATAAGTGCAACAATCAAAATAAAATATAACCATCTGATACTCCAGGACAAACAACTATCAGAACATTAATTTATCAGCCATAAACGTCAATTTTCACACAATCGAAATGAAAATGAAGACGATAAAAAACCAATGGACTCAGCATCAGGTACAATCAAACACAACAAATTACCACAAAAACGCAAAACAACAGCTTGAAAAAATATCAGCTTTCGTAGAAATTATTGAGCCCCAAATTCGTATAATGAAAATAATGTGTAAATTGTCTAGCCCCCAGTTAGTTTATTTTTATAAATTTTCTTGGGGCTTATTATTTAGCCCCAATTTAGATTTTTTTTCAGAAAATAGTCTTGGCGCTTGAAAAAATAACAGCTTTCGTAGAAATAATCGAGCCCCAAATTCGTATAATGAAAATAAAGTGTAAATTGTCTAGCCCCCAGCTCGTTTATTTTTATAAATTTTCTTGGGGCTTATTATTTAGCCCCAATTTAGTTTTTTTTTTCAGAAAATAGTCTTGGGGCTTGAAAAAATAAAAGCTTTCGTAGAAAAAATCGAGCCCCAAATTCGTATAATGAAAATGAAGTGTAAATTGTCTAGGCCCTAGTTCGTTTTTTTCTATACTATTCTATTTTCTCTTGAGGCTTAGCCGGAAACCTAGGGCTAGGGATTTAAATTATTCAGCCTCAACATAGTATTTTTCACCAAATTGTCTTTGGCTTGGAAAAATACCAGTTATCTTGAAAATTATCTAGCTCTTACATCGAATAAACAAATAATGGTGTAAGGTGTTCAGCCCCAACCTCGTTTTTTTTATCAAATTGCCTTGGGGTTGAAAAAACACTGCAAACATATTAATTGCTTAGCCCAGAATGTAAAACCTTTCAGGCTATTATGAATCGAATTTTACAAATTGGCTGTGGGGGGGGCTTTAGCCCCTATAGCCCCCCCCCTGGATCCGCTACTGGTTGCAGGTGTTCTTTCATCATTTATAATTCGATATTGATTTAGTTTATAGGTATTAGACTAATATTATCTTAAATATATTTTTAAATTGGAAATGGTGTTGAACACGAACGAGTAGGTATACACTCCACATCGACATCACTTATGTATACGGCCACAGATGTATCTAGATATTTTTCAAGTTGATTGATCTCCTTCTATGTAAGAGTATATCAAAAACTCTGAAGGCTCCATTGATTGTTTGACCATTCAACAAATACAAAAGAGATGAATGATCCATTGTTCTCATTCAAAAAACTAAAATCTACACTGACTTCGATTGGTCTAAGTGGATGAGATAGGAAAGGAGCTTCATATAATACTCGTCGTATAGTAGGTATATGTGTGATGTAGGGTACCTACCCTGCACCACAAAATTGAACTTCTAATTGAAGTGCAGCTGATATGTACAGAATCAGACATCGATTAAAGTCATTTCCGGACGGATTTAACTATGGAACAATCGGGGTGGTGATAAATACGCCGTCAAATGGAATCGACCAAGGACCAAGGACCACATACTACACTACACAGTCAGAGGTCAGTTATCTCTATTTTAGATAAAACACAAAAATGGAATGAGAAACGCCGAACATAGTCCTCCAGAGACATATGTCAGTCTGTCGCCTTTCGGCCATGTTCAAAGTCTATCCTTCGATATCCGACACTGTTGTTTGCTTTAATAGGACGACCGACACGGTATGAATTTTTTTTGTTTTAGTTCTTCCTCGGCGCTCTGAACATCAGACATTCAGTAACACTATCGACTAAAACAGATATATTGGTGCGGTGGGAGGGGGGGGGATGGTGATTGGTTTGGGTGGGTTGTTGAGTAAACGTCCGCTCTATGTTAATAGCCCACAGTAGAAGCGATGCTCTATTTCGAACTCACCCACTCATCCACCAGCTCCATCCATCGGTTGCATATTATTTGAACTACACATACTCGTACTCGTATGTCGCACTCTATATGGTTCTCTTTTGTTTCGTTTGTCGTCGCTAGTAGGCGTTGCTGTCGTTGTACACACAGAAGCCCGCGTTAACTCTTTGATTGTCGAAATCGAGTGCACAAAGCACAAGCAAGGCATAGCCTATCCTTATACGATTACTGCAAAGGGCAAGGAAATCGGCTTGAAATACAAACTGATGCAAACAATTGTCTGACAAATTTATGACCGTACGCCATAACTAACTTCCCTGTAAAATAATTGTAAAGAGTAAATTGAAGCACTCGCACTTTAAGGCTCAGTGTTCGTCGTGCGTGTATTGAAAACATATAGCCTAAAAGCTTGGAAAGCTACGCTGGCGCTGGCATATCAGGCACATGCTGGTGGATCTGATGGGGTAGATATGGGTTGATGCAAACGTAGCCGTTGGTCCCCTTCAGAATTGAACATAAGTAATGACCTTGCTGTGGTCATACACGAGTTCCAGTAGACATTATACAATAAATTTATTTGCATACCCTTTGTTCATTTATTGGTGTGCTTGTTTGGACGCCTCGAACCGTCCGAGTCCAAACAAGTGCGCGAAATACACATTTAGTTTAAACTTTGATGTGGTAAAGTTGAACGTTAGTTTGCAATTTATGTACTATAACTAGTTTAGCCCTCATCTACCAAACCAAGGGCGTTTTAAAATGTTCCTATTAGGTACCTTTTTTAATGGAGAGGTATATATTTTAAATTTAAATGTATTCAAAGTAATTTACAATAATTCAATAGAATATAGGTATCTACATATAATAATGCTGACTGACGTTGGCTGGTACCTAAGACCTAATTCAAATTTTGGGAGTTGAAGTTTAAAAATTCCAAAATGAAGTGAATATTAAGATTTTCAATAAATAGAAAAAAATCAATTAAATAAATAACAAAATTCCAAATTAACAGATTAAGGGCCAATTTTTCAATAGTCAGATAGTTCTTATTTATCGAATAAAACAAGAATCAGTTCGTGTTGCTATAGTATTTATTTCTCTGATATTTTAACTGATGATTGAAAAATTGGGGTTATACACAGGGCTATATAAACAGTTTTACAAAAATGTAATTTAATGGTTTTAAAAAATCTTCAAGCTGTTTTTTTTTTTAATTTAATTTGGGTGTTGTTTGGGCTTGAATGATCTTTTAAATGGATGCAATTAATAAAAAACTAATTCATCTTTGTATACCCTACATTTCGCCGGCTTTTTTCCGTCTTCTTCAGAGGTTTTATTATTTATTTTTATGAAAAATTAATACGCATTACATTATGAATACCCTTAAAGTGATAAACACAGCACGAGCGATTAGGTAGGTTGGAGGGGATTTGAAAGGAGAAACCGATGTACATTGGTTTTGAATGTCTGTAGATCACAATGGGAGGGGAAGATAGAGCTGGGTAGAGCATTCCACATTCGTGTAGTGCGTCTACAGAAAGAATCTCTGTACTTAACTGTAAGTCCGAAGTTGGGCTCAAGGGTAAACTGATGGGCATTCCTAGAAGCGCGATTATTACGGTTGAATTGTTTAAGGGGAGGAATGCAACTGGCTATTTCGCTAGAGCAATGTTTGTTAAAATAACGGTAAAATAACGAAAGGCATGAAACATTTCGACGGTGCTCCAGAGATGTAATCGTTTCCGTTATAGTTCTTTCACCTATCATTTTAAGAACTCTCTTTTGAATTCTATCCAATAGACTCAAGTGGGTTATTGGAGCCCAAATATGGGAGTTGTACTCAAGTTTTGGACGAATAAAGGCTTTGTAGATCACAGCCAGATCGGAGGGGGAGAAAAATTTCTTGCATCGACGGAGAAAACCTAAACACCTAGCAGCATTTTTGGCGATGTCAAATATGTGGTCGTTCCACAAAAGGTGGTCTGTGACACACAAACCGAGGACTGAAAGGTGTTCAGTTTCATCTATGCAAGTGCCGCTCATGGATAGCAGCTTTGAGGATGGGTTCCGCTTTAACGACAGGAGACAGCATTGAGTTTTAGAAGCATTAAATTCTACACGGTTTTTTATTCCCCAGTGGACAATACCGTCAAGATCAGAATTTAATGAGCTTATCATACGCTGCCGTTCAATTTCCACATCCGAAGGACATGGATGTGAATCAAGAAACGAATATGAAAAGCTGAGGGTACTGTCGTCAGCGAAACAGTTTAATGGATTAGAAGTTTCAGACAAAAGATCATTTATAAATATAAGGAAGAGAGTCGGAGACAAAACGGAGCCCTGGGGCACACCAGCATTTATTTTGTGGATTTCAGATTTGAAACCGTCCAATACAACTTGTATTGAACGGTCCGAAAGGTAATTTCTAATCCAACGAAGAAGAGATTCATCGAAATCAAATGCGCGCATTTTCGATAAGAGAGCTTGATGCCAAACTCTATCAAACGCTTTTGAAATATCAAGCGCAATAATCTTACTTTCTCCAAAACGATGTAAAGATTTGTTCCACTTTTCGGTGAGATAAACCATCAGATCACCAGTGGACCTATTGCTGCGAAAGCCGTACTGCCGGTCATTAAGAAGCTTTCGATCTTCGAGATATTTCTTAAGCTGGAAATTAATCAGCGTTTCCATGACCTTGGAAAGATGGGACGTAAGGGCAATTGGTCGATAGTTGGAGGGGGAAGAAGACACGCCTTTTTTAAGGACAGGCTGGACAAATGCTGTTTTCCATCCATTCGGAAAGAGACCAGTAGAGTAGGACAGATGAAAAAACTTACGCAGTGGTTTTGCCAGCGTTGAAGAACACCTCTTCAGAAGAATGGGAGGCATACTATCCGGGCCAGCGGGTTTGTGAACGACGAGATCTTTAAGAACGTCGCGGTCGCATGCGCCGTCGTGGTCGCCGTCGCGGTCGCCGTCGCGGTCGCCATCGCCGTCGCGGTCGCGGTCGCCGACGCGGTCGCCGTCGCGGTCACCGTCGCCATCGCCGTCGTGGTCGCCGTCACAGTCGCCATCGTGGTCGCGGTCGCGGTCGCCATCACGTTCACCGTCGCGGTCACCGTCGCCGTCGCGGTCACGGTCGCCGTCGCGGTCGCCATCGCCGTCGCGGTCGTCGTCGCCATCACGGTCGCCGTCGTGGTCGCCGTCGCGGTCGCCGTCGTGGTCGCGGTCGCCGTTGCCGTCGCAGTCGCCGTCGCCATCGCAGTCGTGGTCGTGGTCGCGTCGCCATCGCCGTCGCGGTCACGGTCGCCGTCGCGGTCTTCGTCGCGGTCGCTGTCGCCATCGCCGTCGCGGTCGCCGTCGCCATCACGGTCGCCGTCGTGGTTGCGGTCGCGGTCGCCATCGCCGTCGCGGTCGCGGTCGCCGTCGTAGTCACCGTCGCGGTCGCCATCGCCATCGCCGTCGCGGTCGCGGCCACCATCGTGGTCGCCGTCGCGTTCGCGGTCGCCATCGCCGTCACGGTCGCGGTTGCCGTCGCCATCGCCATCGCCGTCGCGGTTGCCGTCGCGGGCGCGGTCGCCGTCGTGGTCGCCATCGCAGTCGCCGTCGCGGTTGCGGTCGCCGTCGTCATCGTGTTCCCCGTCGCCGTCGCCATCGCGGTCGCCGTCGCGGTCGCCTTCGCGGTCGCGGTCGCCGTCGTGGTCGCCATCGCGGTCGCCGTCGCGGTTGCGGTCGCCATCGCCGTCGCGGTCGCAGTCGCGGTCGCCATCGCCGTCGCGGTCGTCGTCGCCATCGCGGTCCCCGTCGCCATCGCGGTCGCGGTCGTGGTCGCCGTCGCGGTCGCCGTCGCGGTCGCCTTCGCGGTCGCGATCGCCGTCGCGGTCGCCGTCGCGGTCGCCGTCGTGGTCGCGGTCACCGTCGTGGTCGCGGTCGCCGTCGTGCTCGCCGTCGCGGTCGCCGTCGCCATCGCCATCGTGCTCGCCGTTGCTGTCGCGGTCGCCGTTGCTGTCGCGGTCGCCGTTGTGGTCGCCGTCACCGTCGCCGTCACCGTCGCGGTCGCTCATCATCAACTACTATGGAACACTTCCCGACATCGTAGAATCTTGTAAATTCGCACAACGGTAGGCCTTGTGATGCATACAAAGGAAATTTAAATTTAAGATTTTCCATTCCAGGGGCGTGGTACCTACCCATTTTCATAGAATTGATATAAATTATTTAAAGCACTTCTGATTGTCGTGGAATGATGAAATTTAGTAGAACGGTAGGGCTAGAAGTGCAAGCAAATGCAAAATTTTAAGCTTTGAGATTTTTAATTCAGAGGGCCTATTTTTGCAGAATGGATCAATCAATTATATGGAGCCCTTCTGGTTGTCGTAAAATGATAAAACTTGGTAGAGCGATAGAACTTGACATGCAAGCAAATGGAATGGAATTCGAAACTTAAATTGAGTTGGTTTACCTACTAGTCAAGTTTTTATTTAAAAATTGAGTAATTAGGTAAAAAAGAAAACATGTCAAGTAAATCATTAAATAATAGATGTCTATAATAATTGTGAGGTTCTTCGATATTTCTCTACTTAAAATATTTTTGATATTTAACATTAATAGAATTAGAACTTGACGTACTTTTAGATCTCATAACTTTTTACGGTTGACTTGTTACGCAAAGGTTTTTTTATATAGAAGAACTTGGCTACTTTTTTAACATTTATGTTTTTGTTGTGATCATAATATCAACAAATATCACTCTGGTTTATTACTATTTGTCTTAAATAACGAACTTCTTTTGGGTTTATTTTGTAGATTACCTATACCTAATATTTTGTAGGAAAACTATTTTGTAACATTTTTCCGTATATCCATATATAATTTATCAGTTACAAGATATACTATACAGCTAGGTTCTACAAATCACTTTCTATCGGAATAAAATTGAAATCGATGTAAAATTAAATTTTAATTAAAAAGTACAAGTGACCTCAACTCCAGAAATGAATGTGTTTATCCCAGGTATAATAGTGGGCTCTTCAGTCAGTTTGGTATACCCTACGAAGACCCAAATTGTGGTCGATGTTTACCGACTCTGATAAAAATCACAGCAAGAAGATACTGTGAATCTTATTATTCTAGGGGAATTTGTTTAAATACGTGCACCCAGAAAATAATTACCCGTGGTCAGGTGTCTTAGTAGGGTAGGTATAACAGACTGACTGATGAGCCCACTGTTATACCTGGGCGAAACACATTAATTTATGGAGTTGAGGTCACTTGTACTTTTTAATTGATTTATATTCATTCACCCCACTTAAAACCGAAGTAATTTTAATATTTTAATTTCTTCATCTCCATTGTTATAAATAAAATTAAATTTGTTATTCTATATTTCGATTATCGATTATTTATTTTTCGAAGTTAAAACTGAGTGAATTTCCGTGTACCACATTTCGATTTTATCTATTTTCACGTGATTTCATTTCGTCTTAAAATTCACCGTACATCGAGCTCCAGCCTTAATAGGTACCAAAAATTTTTAAAATCTGCCACCTCGCAACATGTATAAAGGTAGGTACATAGGTTATATGAATATCTGATGAGTGTCAAGTTAGCAAAACAACATTCACGAATCGAAAAATGGTCAATTGGATAATTTGCCGTTAATTTGTTGTTAATTAGTTGTGACAACTTCGAATTTGTTGTTCAATGTTTTCTATGTTTTTTGTGTTGCTTTGCTAACTTGATATCTGCCATTCGTTTTGGTGCATGTTTAAATATTATTTAGGTAGGTAGGTAGGTATATCGATTTGCTTTAATTCTGAGTATACATACTCAGGCAACAAGCTGTTTTAAAAGCTTTTGGTACAACACACTGTAATACATAGGCATATAGCTACCTACCGACAAAATATACATTTATATCTATGTATATATGATTGATGATTAAGATCTCGAGTATAACTCTCCTACGATTTCATAATAATGCTCTTTCTAGATCGTTGGCATATTAAAATAACACCATTCGTTGTTTATAGAAATTAAAAGGCATCACAAAAGAATCACGTCGCGTCGCGTCGTAGCCACTTGAACCTCTAAAAATCCCTAAGGCAAGCCAGCAGCGCGGAGAATATAACGACGATAAGAATTTCAGCAAAAAAAAGGTGCACAAAGGCCAAACTTTTAGCTCCCTCACTTCCAATTCCAAGCCATTAGCTGAATGCTTACTGGCGACAGCCAAGTAGCCAAGCCACACCACTATCAGCGCCTCAACAATAACAAGGCACAAAACAAAACAAACAGAAAAAGTTAAACAAAATATAAAAGAAAATTCCTGAATTTCAAAGTGCATCCAATGGGAACGACACAAAGAAATCCCAGATTCATATTTAATAAATGATATATATCTTAAGAGACTTTAGCGCCACACAAAAGCAGGACAATAAGCCTTTTCAGTGCGGGATGTGATGATGATGGTACAAATATAGGTACCTACGTATGGTCGAAATAGAGGTGCGGAAAGCAGCGGAACACAACCTACCTACACAGAGCAAAAAAAAACGGGTTAAGTTCACATTTCAGAAAAAGGTTTCATTTTTCACAATTTTATTTATGGAGTTCAGGTCTTGAGGCTACGTGTGATCCTACAATTCCATTGCATCCTAAAGAGCCACCACTCATTTCTCTGGGGATTTTTTATATCACAGGATTCACATCACAGTCGTATAGCCTTTCCTCTCCTCTTCCTTTCTCATAGTGGAACTGGACGTGGAGAGGGAAGAGAATTCGAGAAGGCGAATTCGTATCGTAAACTGATATTGATTAAAAGTCGTTTTTGCAGTATGCTTTACGGATTGGTGTTTTTGAGTTTTTTTTCTGAGTTAAAGGTTTAGATAATAGATGAAATTGAATTTTAAAGCCAAACACATTACGTAAAAATTTCTGTTGCCAGAAAAGGTTATTTTAATGTCAATTAATTGCTTGTCGGTTTTGATCAATATTTTGTAAGCGCCTCATCTAACTATCCAATCCGTAGGCTTGCAGCATGCTGGCCTTCCGGTAGATTTGCAATATCTATTTTGACCGTTCTTCCTTAAAATGTTGGATATATTTGAAATAGAGTCAATTAAAATATGGTAGCAATATTTTGAGCATTTTAACAAAATATCAAATCACTCAAAAATAAAAATGTCGCCAACAATTTTGTTAATAATTTTGAGCTATTTGACTTTTGGGTGTTTTAATGTTGTCTGACTCTTTTAACCAATTTTAAGGCTCTCCCAAGATTTTCATTGCGAGATTATGAAATCAGGGATGTCATTGCAAGACTGCCTTTGTGGTAGTATGAGATTACGAATTTTGGAAGTTCCCGATCGAGTAATTCGAGTTTGTTGATCGTGTTACAAAGGTAAATATAAATGTAGGTACTTATGCTTTTTCAAAGGGATAGATAGATGTTTTATTCATATTTCAAAAGTACATCAGTTTCATTTTATATACAATTCATGAATAAATAATACAAGGCATGACATATAATGTCGTCTGCCTGAGGGGCATTCTTGCCAAACATTTCAGTATAATAATAGCATTAATTTATTATTTCAATATTCTTTAAAATCTAGCATTCTCAAGTTCTATTTTGGTAATGTTACGTTATTGTACAATATTTGTGTCTAACTTTTATTTTTTTTTAATTCTTCAAAAAAAAGTTGAAATTGAAACAAAATTTCGTATGACTTTTAGTTAAATTTTTTGGACTTTTAGATTAGTTAAATCAAATTATAGAAGTTATATTTGGACTTTTAGATTGGTGAAATCAAATTAAACAATTTTTAAGGGACTTTTAGTTTCGTTAAAACGGAATAATAATTTAAGTTATCATAATAAAAAACAACTTTAAAACATTCATAGGAGCATGATATCTTTTGTTTTTAATGTGGAAACATCAGTCCACTGTAGGTTCAGTTCGCACCCACATTTTCGCGCCAATGTAATCCACTCAGAAACCCAGTCCATCTTTTTTTCCACAATATATTTGGTAATAACCCAAGGAATTCGGTTTTGCCTGTATCCTAGAACTTTTAACACATAATCGCAGTGCAATTTCAGGGTGTATATGAACAGTGTTGGTAACCAGTTTCCAGTTGAACTATATAGTTTGGTGTATTTGGCGGCAGTCTAAAAAGCTTTTTTAAAAAAAAACGTTGCAGCTTCTCTACTTCTTCGTACGATCTAAAACCCCAAATTTGACAGCTATAGCACATCACCGATCGCATGACAGATTCGTAGACTCTGTACTTGGCTGAAGTCTTTATATCCATGTTTCTTAAAATGTTTTGCCAGGAAGCGTTGATTAAGCTTTTTGCAGAAGCTAGCTTTTTTTCTAGATGACATTCCATTTTCATATTTGGCTTCAAAAGAACCCCAAGGTATTTGTATTCCGAAACTATTTCTATCGCATGTCTATCAAAAGACTATGTTTCATTTATACTCAGCTTTGTTTGCTTTTTTCGGACGATAATTATTTTAGATTTTTATAAATTCACAGTCAAATTCCACATTTTACAATAATTGTTAAGTTTGTTTATCATTCATAAAAGAGATTCCTCTAAAATTACTGGGTATATTAGCATCACCTTTTTTATAAATTGGGAAAACAATTGCGTCTTTGAAAGATTGCGGTACCTTTCCATTTCCAAAAATATTATTAAATAATGCAAGGATATGCACTTTTAGTTCTAAGGGTGCGTTTTTGTAGAACTCATTAGCAATACGGTCAGGACCTGGTGCTTTGTTTTGTTTCGCATTTTTTAGGGCAAACTCAAGCTCATATATTGATATTTCCTGGTCTTAGAAATCTTCCTGTATAAATGGTTCCGCATACTGTATACTGTAAGCTGCTGAGAGCGGATTTAGTAGTACTTTAAAATAGTTAGCTAAAGCCATTGCATTTAAGCGTAGACCACAAATGAAAACTGTACCCTTTAATTGCTTGAGCTTATTCCAGAAGCCCCTGCTATCAGTAGACGAAGCCAATTCTTGCGCCATACGACTATAATACTGTATACTTTTACTTTTGCATGATTTCTTATACAAGCTGTTTGCACTTAAATACTCTGCAGTGACTGTTTCATTTGCATTTTTTGATTTTTTCGCTTTTTTTAAGAGAAAAAAACGAAAGATCTCTTGCTGCAAGGCATTCATTATCAAACCACTTCTCACGGTAATTGTTTTTTTATTTTTATTGTTGGTTTCGCAATTTTATCTACGACACGTGTGACAAACTGCATTTGGTCTTCTACTGTAGTATACTCTACAGCGGATCTCTCATGTGCCTGTCATTCACTTAAAATTTTATTTTGATAAATTGCCTTTTCACTATCTTTCCATATGGGCTTTGGCGGAAGTGAGATAGGGGTGCGATCGTCTACGAACTCGTCAAGGCTCATTTCAACTACTAAGGGCATATGCTCAGAGAATGTTTTTGCTTTGACACTAAATGAGTTAATAATACCTCTCCATTTTTGGGCTACTGCACCAAAAACCAATTACTGATTTGCCAGGCCCTCCAATGAATGTAAAACTAACCATTTTATCATGCTTGCTACACCCGTTTAATATTAGAAGATCTTGTTCTTGGCAAAATTCTATTAGTTGCCTACCATTTTTATTAATGACAGGATCTTTTGAATTCCTTTTTCTAAAATTTCTAGATTAGCCAGATTATAAGTAAGCGTTTTAATTTGATATTCACCTATCCGCGCATTACAGTCCCCAACCAGCATTATATCCTCTAATACAGTATTATTTATGAATTCTTGCAAATTGTAAAAGTCAGTATCCCACGATTTGCAGTTAAGGTATGTTGGCACAATATTAAAATTACTATTTAAGATTCTAATTGTTGTTTTCATAAAGCTGATGCTGTTGTTGTTGCTGTTGATGATGCTGTTTTTTGTGTTGTTGTTGTTGTTGTTGTTGTTGTTGTTGTTGTTGTTGTTGTTGTTGTTGTTGTTGTTGTTGTTGTTGTTGTTGTTGTTGTTGTTGTTGTTGTTGTTGTTGTTGTTGTTGTTGTTGTTATTGTTGTGTTGTTGTTCCGATGGAGACCTTTCTGTTGAGCGTATTCTTTTTCTTGGGTTTTCTGGATCATATAATGTCTTTTCGTTCCATACTTTCCCTTCGACTATTAATTCGTCTAGTTTAAAAAATGCTCTTTTGCCTTGTTTTTTAAACTCTAATAGTTTTGGTACCAGAGATTTTCTTGCTTCCAGTAGAGATCTCGGTAGATCCTCTGATATGCTTATGTTAGTGTGCGATTTTTTTGACATGAGTACTTTTTGTTTTTTTTTCAAAGCTTTTTTTCAAAGAGTAGTTATGTGCTTTCAAGACGACACAAGCGTCCACAGGTTTTTCTCAAAACACACCTCTGTCTACCAACTTCTACTCTCACCTCCTAGTGGTGAACATCGGGTGTCTAGTACCTCAGCTTGAGATGGGGTTTAATCCCCGTGGAAAGCTGTTGGGAACAGCAAACGAGAGAGGGGGAGCTTTCCCACTAAGGCACTCCTCTTTTCATCCAGGCGGCAGCGGACGATTTCCCCAGATAATATCACTGGTGGCGTCTTCAGTTCCAGTCAGGCTGAACTACTTAGTGAATACCTTATATGGGCTTCTTCGACATGTTCAGAGCCTAGGCCTATAAGGAGCGGTTAATCCGGCTCTCCGTCCTTGGAAATATGCTATGGATCTGAGCCTCCAGGTTGGGGGTTTAGTCGTCGGGGTGACTTCCCGGCCACGTAAAATTATTTATTATTTAATTGCGAAGCACCAACAAGCCTCGGATATGGACGGGTCTACTGTTGACGAACCAAGCAAACGAAATATGGACAACGATTTTCGGATATGTACGTGGAATGTATTGTCCCTATATAGGCCACGTGCAGCCGAACAACTTGTGGAGGCCCTTAGACTGCTGCAAAGCAGATATCACCGCCATCCAAGAAGTGCGATGGGATGGACCGGGCATACCGAAGATGAACAACTGCGATATTTACTATGGTGACTGCTACCACGAACAAAAGCAGTGTTTATTTGGGTGTGGAGTCGTCGTTGAAAGCAGACCTAGGCAAAAAGTCTTGACTTTCAATTATTTGAACGAGCGCCTTGTGATAATCCGCATCAAGGCTAAATTCGCCAACATAAGCCTCATATGCGTGCATGCCCCGCTTGAAAAGAAAGATGACGACACCAAAGACAAGTTCTACGAGCTCTTGGAGAAGACGTACGAGCAGTGCCCTAGCTATGACATTAAAATTGTCCTAGGTGATTTTAACGCGCAGCTATAGGAAAAGAGGACATTTTTGGTGCACAGCCTGCATGACACCACCTCCGACAACGGAATCAGACTGAACGACTTCTCTGCGGGACGGAACTTGGTAGTAGTTAGTAAGCAAATTTCCGCACCTCAATATCGACAAGGTGACCTGGAAATATTTTGATCAATCAATCGTCAACTAGATTGATCATACTGCGATCGACGCAAGGCACTCCTCCAGTATTAGGGATGTCCGAACGTTCCGAGGAGCCAACGTTGACTCGGACCATTACCATGTTGTAGCCAAGGGACAACTTCAGATATCTCGAATACAGCAAAACCGAAGAAATGCTGTGAGGAAGTTTGACGTCGGGTGGCTACAATCGCAAGAGATTGCTAGGTCCTTCTCCGATCGGGTCTAAAACAACCTCTTAAGAGGTCCTATACCACCAGCATCAAGTGTTGCAAACCATGGGCAACATTGCCAGGAAGCCATAAGAGATGCCGCATCTGACGTGCTGGGTTTCACTCGACCACCACAACGAAACCCATGGTTTGACGACGAAGCAGCAGGCATACAAGGCGTCGCTGCACAAAAGGACCAGAGCTGCTCGCGAGCTATACGAGTAAAAGAGGAGAGTGGAACACCGGCTTCTCAGAAAGAAAAAGAGGGAGCATGAGAAGCGCGAGATCGAGGAGATTGAGGGATGTCATAACAGGAATGAGGTTCGGAAGTTTTACCAAAAGGTAAAAAGAAGCTATCAGGGCTACACAGCCCGAACCGAAGCCTGCAAGGACGAGCAAGGGAAAATCGTACTATATTCGCAGTCGATGCTGAGAATATAGAAAGATCACTTCTGTAGACTGTATAACGGCGATGACGAATCTAATTTATTTGTCAGGCAGATTACACCATTCAACTTAGCCAATGAAGGTCAACAATTCCGTCTAGCAATATATAAGCTTAAGACTAACAAAGCTGCTGGAGCCGACGGGCTCATTTCCGAGGAAAGCAAGCGCGATGAATGGAACCTCAGCATTGCCCGATCCACAAGAAAGGAGACCCTCTAAACTGCGCCAACTACAGAGGAATCAGTCTCCTTAAAATCGCCTACAAGTTCGTCAACAACCTGATAGGTCCATATCAGTGTAGTTTCAGGCCAGGAAAGTCCACCATCGACCAAATATTCACAGTACGGCAGATCTTGGAAAAAATCCCAGGAATTTCAAATCGACACTCACCACCCGTTCATCGATTTTAAGGCCGCGTATGACAGTATTTATAGAGGCGGGCTATACAAAGCAATGTCTAGTTTTGATATCCCCGGCAAACTCGTCCGTTTGTGGAGAACGCACGCTGCTCCATCAAGGTTGGCAAAGACCTCACCGACACCTTCAATTTTAAAAAAGGATTAAGGCAAGGCGACGCGCTGTCATGCGACTTCTTCAACATCATACTTGAAAGAATAGTGCAGAACTCTCACGTCAACACTAGAGGCACAATCTTTCAAAAGTCCATCCAATTACTTGCATACGCCGACGATATTGACATTATTGGAACAACGAACTGTTCGGGCTGCACATCGACCTAGTCACAAAAGTTAAAAGGCAAAGACTCAGGTGGCTGGTTCACGTAGAGCGGATGGACACTAATGCTCCGGCCCGAAAAGTCTTTGAATCCATCCCCGAGGGACGGCGCAGTAGAGGAAGGCACAGAGCTGGCTGGAGAAGGCTTGTTGGTTGAGGCCCTTGTCCACATCGAACTGTAGCGCCAGCATAAGTAAGTAAGTAAATAATTTCATTTATTTGCTTTTTCGAAATGTTAACACAAAAATAAATTTACTTATTTATTTTGTAAATTGCTCAAAATAATTTATTCGCATTGGCATGACAGTTCGCAGCTCTTTAGTGACCTCTTTAGTACTTAAGCGACTATTCACAAGACTCTCCCAAACCAACGCGAAACATGCGGCGCGGCGGAGAAACATTCACCGTTGGTGTGGGCACTCTCATTTATCACCATATAAATAAATTTGGACAGTCGAACGTTTCTCCGCCGCGGCCGCCTTGGTGTGGGCCCCTGGGCACTCTCATTTACCGCCATGTAAATAATTTTTGACTGGCGAATTTTTCTCCACTGCACGGATTGTTTCGCCTTGGTTTCGGTGAGCCTTATATCTTGTGTTCTATTCATCACATCCTCGAGATGAAGATGTTCGGACTTTGGGAAGATGACAGAGAGCATTCAAAATTATTTAAGTTTAACTACAGACTATATTGAGTCTTTTTATGCTGGATTTTTATGCTAATCCAATGATTAATTTAGTAAAAATATCTTGTTTTGCACAATGCTTTTAGGTTAATATAAAAATATATAGATAATATATAAACTCTATAAAATTGAAAATTATTAAAAAAAAAAAACCAACAAGTAACTTAATATTATTTTCTTAATATGAAATGAATTTTAACTGAACTCTTTCTTCGATTTAAATTCTTTTAGAATTCTGGCAACACTTTTTACTATTATTTCACACAAGGATTAAGCGAGGACCGCGAAGCTATACATTATAAAAATTGAATGATGCGCGGCATGATTACGAAATCGGTACTTGCAAAGGGAACAGAATTGTTGGCTTTTGCCATCAGAAAAGTAAAAAGGCAACAGCATCACCAAACGAGAAATTGCGACGAATGACCAAGAAAATATTCGTGTATTTGCGATCAATTTATTGACATGTGTCACACGGCATCAAGGTTTTGATCAATCAGACAAGGGGCAGGCGCATATATATTTTTATTTTTTATTATTTCTGTTTTTGCTTGCCTTAACTTGTGTGCCGATTTCGGTGCAGTCTTAAATTTTGTTGAAGGAACGGATGGATAAATCAATAACCAGATTGGATTGACTGACTTGTGTGTGAGATATAAAATGAGGAAGTTACCCATTGGATATTTCTTTGATTAAAACTGCTTGGATTCAACGGGCTGTTTTTCTTCTTTTGGATTATCTTTTCTGGGTGATTCTACGCATTTGTAGAAATATGGCAATAAATTATAAGAGTATCATCTCTGTTGATTGGTAGGTATCTACGAAACGATTTACGATACCTGCATTGCATCGGAGAGCGCAGAGGCTTAAATGCAATTGCTGCAGGATTTGATTCGGTTTCTTTGGAAAGTCAAAGCTGCTTATCGATTTAAAGGACTAAGATAACGATTTTTTCAATTGGCAAACATCGAATTCTATTTATAGACCGAATTACGATGAAAAAATAGGCCATTTTTTAATGGAACCTATAATACATGTTAGCACATCATAAAGCTGAAAGCTTTTCCATAAAATATAGGTCAACATTTGCACTACCTTTAAGCCTTAGTCCATTATAATATATGTATGTAAAGGTAATCATAATCATCCTTTTAAACTTAGCTGGAAAAAAATCAATATCTGCTTTATTACTCTGTTAGGCAATGAATCGACTTCCGCACTCTATATGTGCCTATTAATAGAAGCGCCACTATGCACTACAATCTGCAAGCTGCAACGCACTATAATATCTTGGAGTGTGGGTGCTTTTGCCCAGCAAATACAAATTCTTTTCATTCACTTTATATTAAAAAAAAGGTTTTACAAAAATAAATATTTGCATGCAGCACCTGCATATCATGTTCGGGCTCTTCAACTGACAAGGATTTTTATATTATGAGTGCACTGATGTGCCGCGTTTTTTTTTTTTTTTTAATTTTTTTTTGTTATCGGTTCATTCTGTGTGCATCACCCAATGGAATTTTTTTTGCATCGTTATCCTTGTTGTCGTTTACGTTTAAAAAAGATGACAGAAGTGTGCGATGCAGGCTTTAATTCCAAAGGAATTTTAAAAAGCATTCACAGATTTTTACTCGCATAAACATGAAGCGCCGCGGCGTCAATGTTCTGCAGTGGTTTTTTTTTTGTTGTTGTTGTCAAGGAATGATAAAACCACTCCATTTCGGAAGAGGCTCTCTAGAGATTATTGCCATCTTGGAATCGTGGCAGCTTTGGCTATCTCAGTGTGATTAGGGGACATCCCCAAATGAATACGTCATATATTATATGAGAGTTACTTATATGTACCTATGTAGAAATATATTTTATGTGTACAAAAACATGGAAATTTGTACGAATACAAAGGATTTGAGAATCGGCAACATGGCGGATTTTTTTTGTGTTCGCTCTTATTTTGTGCTAAATGCAACAAAGGGGTCGAAGTACTTAAGTTTGCAGAGTATAGGGATCCTCAGTCTCAGCCCACATACCTACATTATGTGCATATGACTGTAGGTAGGTATATGGGAATGTATTCAAATTGTCGGTTATAAAGGGTTTTTTTATTTATAAAGAAGGGATCTTCCCCAACAGGCTTTAGGTATGTATGTTATAGGACAATGGGACATAATATGGGTTGTTTTCGGAGAGGGATCGTTTTTTTGTAACAAGGGTTATGTACGAGTACTTTTTTAAATATTTATGTATTCGTATATGAACATGTAGATAGGTATAATAAACCTTTTCATTCGACTGAATTTATTTTTAAGTGGAATCCGTACCTATACCTAACCCAAAGAATTCAGAATACATTCACCAATAAACGGTGTTCTACGTGAAATAGTTTTTCCGTTGATAGTTGTTTTTTAAGGTTTTGTACCTAACTTAAATAGAAAAAATCTCTAAAATATTAAAGTAATAAGATGAACAAAATTTAAATTTATAGCCAGTAGATTAAGGCTTGGAAGTCGAATTCCGGAAGGTGATTTCCCGAAATTGCAAAATCCAGAAAACCCATTTTCCGAAACTAGGGCTGGCCACGAGACGAGAAAAGGCTCGGTCTCGATCTCGGTCTCGCATGACGAGACCGAGACGAGACTGGCTTTTAAGCAACCGAGACGAGACCGAGACGAGACTGTATGTTTGGACCGAAATTTATAGAGAGTCTTACAAATTAAAAAATCCAATTTCAGTTAAATATTTATTTTCTTATGCACTTTTTCAAACTATAATCGAAAATATTTCGTTCCAATGATCAACAAGTTGGCCGGAAATCGTATTTTTCGGAGACGAGACTTAATTATACGAGACCGATACGAGACCGGGACGAGACTGAAAATTTTGGATTTTAACGAGACCGAGACGAGACTTACAAAAGTCTCGCAGAGTCTCGTCTCGTGGCCAGCCCCATCCGAAACATAAACCTAATACGCTAAGTGCCATTTTTTCAATAATCAGTTAAACAACACAACCTTTGGTATCAAAAGAGACCTTACAGTAACGGAGCGTAAGCTTCAAAATTATCTAATGCGAGTACCTACGAAGAGGGACCTTAAAAAAGTCAACCGAACTAAGGATGACAAACTTAAGGGTTACCGTATTGAAATCGAAGGGAAAAGCTTCACTGTGATGGATGGCGAGTTATGGTGTATTTACATTTACCTTTGTCTGACTTCTGCAAAAAAAGTGGATGCATAAAACTTAGTCCCCTTTCACACAGGGAAACCAGTTGCTGGAGATTTTGTTGACGTTTTCCTTTAATTTCCTTGTAGCTTTCACACAAGGAAACAAAAATTGCCGGAGATTTTCGTCTGTTTCCATATAAAGTCTATTGGCTGAACGAACATTACGGACAGAGTGTGAGAAGGAATGTGATAAAAATCTCCTCAAACGTTGACCGGGGAGATTTTTTCATTCCCCTTGCTTCTTGCCCTTCTCGCCTACAAACTCCCAGTCTCCAGCAACTCAGTTTTCTTGTGTGAAAGCAGTCTAACAATAAATGGATAGAGAGAGAACACTAAAATGCAGAAGATCTTCATACACGGAGTTTATAGGAAGTGCCATAATGCAGATATGAAGACGAACATGTTCATCTTCTTGATGGTTCTCTTTCACACGCTCGGATTTTTGGCATGCATCTGTCCCGCTCTTCTTGTCTTCATATTTTCAGACGAAGATACATGTAAATCCAGCATTAAAATGCGGGAAAAAGAGTGGCAAATGTGTTTTGAAACAAATGTATAACCATGATCTCTCGGACCTGTACTTAAACCTTATCCCAAACTAGCAACCAGATGTCTGTCGTGATAGTAAAATAAGTAGAATTAAGCTCAATGAATTAAAAAACTTTAAAAATCAAATAAATAGGTATAGTTAGGGCGTTAAGGGAGCCAACCTTGCACTTCATCTTGACGGGATGAGCTTTGGTACACTAATAGTCCACATCCTAAATTTACTTTTAAGAAGTGTTGCCACGGTGGCAACACTGGCAGACCGGAGATATAAGTGTTGCCTTCTGACCATGTTTTAAAACGAGATTTCACATAAATTAGCTTATAAATTTGGAACCAGACATCGGTTGATTTCGTGGAATATCTCGTTGGATTTAGAATAATTGAAGCCATAGGAATATTTTTTTATATATATTTAGCGCGCGCTAAAGGGGTTGTGAATACCCTTAAAGTGATAAGCACATAGAGGGGATTTGAAAGGAGAAACCGATGTACATTGGTTTTGAATGTCTGTAGATCACAATGGGAGGGAAGATAGAGCTGGGAAAGGCATTACTGTAGTGCGACTAAAGAAAGAATCTCTGTACTTAACAGTACGTCCGAAGTTGGGCTCAAAGGTAAACTGATGGGCATTCCTAGAAGCGCGAGTATGACGGTTGAATTGATTAAGGCGAGGAATGCAACTGGCTATTTCACTAGAGCAATGTTTGTTAAAATAACGGTAAAATATAGAAAGGCATGAAACATTTCGACGGTGCTCCAGAGATGTAAACGTTTCCGTTATAGTTCTTTCAACTATCATTTTAAGAGCTCTCTTTTGAATTCTATCCAATAGACTCAAGTGGGTTATTGGAGCACCTGCCCAAATATGGGAGTTGTACTCAGGTTCTGGACGAATAAAGGCTTTGTAGATCACACATCACAGCCAGATCAGAGGGAGAGACAAATTTCTTGCATCGACGGAGAAAACCTAAACACCTAGCAGCATTTTTGGCGATGTCAAATATGTGGTCGTTCCACAAAAGGTGGTCTGTGATACACATACCGAGGACTGAAAGCTGTTCAGTTTCCTCTATGCAAGTGCCGCTCATGGATAGCAGCATTTGGGGTGGGTTCCGCTTTAACGACAGGAGACAGCATTGAATTTTAGAAGCATTAAATTCTACACGGTTTTTTATTCCCCACTGTTCATTTTTTGACCCCTCCCCCACCCTTGTAAGCGGGGAGAGCAAAATACCCTCGGCAAATAATGGTTTTTATTTGTCAGAAAATAATGGTTATAAAGTGAATATTATATATAATTTTAAGATGAGCAGCGACGTAGAATTTCATACTCTACAGCATATCCGAAGTATATTTTTATCCATGTATTAGTTTTTTGTATAATCGCTTTCAAAATGGGGGAGGCGAAAGTGGGAGTATATCAAACCACTTTATATTTGTCTTGGTATAATCTAAGCATATGACACATGACCTTAGGGTAATTTTTAATGCCCAATCCACGAACTGCATTGCCTTGGGCGACTTTAACGCGAGAATAGGAGAAAACCAAACAATTTCAAATGATATCGCAGCTCAAAATAGCCAGTTGTCAAAAGAACGAATATCAAAGGACAAGGTTACAAATAGCAAAGGACGAAGGCTACTAGAATTCTGCGAGGATTTTGGAATTGTTATCCTGAACGGGCGTACCCAGCACGATGTCGATGGAAATTTTTTCTACGTCGATTCTAATGGTTCTTCGACAATCTATCCGTTCATAGCTAGGTAAAATACGCTACGGAATGTCAGAAGTTTTAAGGTTGAAGCTCAGATAAACTCTGATCATATGCCCCTTGAGCTTATCTTATATTATGATCATAGCTACGACCAGGAATTGGAGCTTAAACTACTCCCCAAACTTATGAGGTGGTATATCAGTGGTATATCAAACAAAATCTCCACGAAAAAAATTCTGCGAACAATAACCCCAAGAAGAATGGACTGGTGTAAAAATAATTGAACCCATAAAATCGGTAACTCCAAACCAACAGTATTCTAGTTAGGAAGGAAAGAACAAATGGTATGATGAAGCTTGTGAACGTGCAAGAAAAAAATTCTTCGCTTGGCTGAAAAAAGTCAGGAAAAATTCGTCCAAAAGTAAAAAACTTGTCTTTATTCGCCTAAATAAAGCAAACAAGGACCTTTGTAAAAACAAAAGAAAGGAATACTTCGAATCGATTGGCATAAAACTCAAGGAAGTGAAGACGTCAAAAGAGCGGTGAAGCTTAGCTAGGGAGTGTGCCTTGTGCAGACTTCAAAGAGTATTTCCTCAAATTGCTCAACCCTCAGATACCTCCGGTTCAAATTGAAAATATTTCAATGAGAATTGCAGTGCCTTTACTCAATAGACCCATCACAGCCACCGAAGTAATGGAATTCCTTTTGAATACTAAAAGAAACAAAGCGCCAGGGCAGGGTACTTATGAATTTCTTGTAAATGAACCAGAATCAGCAATAAATACAAAAGCTCAAATTTTCAATCGAGTGCTTGAATCTGGAAAAGTGGAACCGGATCTCAAAAGAACCATTATCTTCCCAGTCTACAAAAAAGGAGACTACAGAGGAATATCCTTTATGGACACCATTGCAAAGAGTTTTGCCAGAATTTTCCTATTCTACTGGTCTCTTTCCGAGTGGATGGAAAATATCATTTGACCAGCATGTCCCTAAAAAAGGCGTATCTTTTACACCCTCAAACGATCATCCAATTGCACTTACGTCCCTTCTTTCCAAGGTCATGGAAACGCTTATCAATTTTCAGCTAAAGAAATATTTCGAAGAACGAAAGCTTCTTAATGACCGGCAGTACGGCTTTTGTAGCAATAATTCCTCTGGTGATCTGATGGTATATCTCACCGAACAAGGCTACAAATCCTTACACCGTTTTGGAGAAAGTAAGACTATTGCGCTTGATATTTCAAAAGCGTTTGAATAGAGTTTGGCATCAAGCATTCTTATCGAAAATGCACGCATTTGGTTTCGATGAATATCTTCTTCATTGGATTAGAAATTACCTTTCGGACCGTTAAATACAAGTTGTATTGGACGGTTTCAAGTCTGAAATTCACAAAATAATAGCTGGTGTGCCCCAGGGCTCCACTTTGCCTCCGATTCTCTTCCTTATACTCATAAATGATCTTTTGTCTGAAACTTCTAATCTCTCATATTCGTTTTCAGATTGACATCCTTCGGATGTGGAACTAGAACGGCAGCTTATGATAAGCTCATTAAATACTGATCTTGAGAGCATTGTCCAATGGGGAATCAAAAACAGCGCAGAATTTAATTCTTTAACAACTCAATGTTTTGTGTTGTCGTTAAAATAAAACGAAACCAACCCCCATCCCGCTATCGATGAGCGCATTGAGAAATTTGAAAAGCTTTCAGACCTCGGAATGTGTATTACAGACTATCACCTTCTGTGGAATGATCACATATTCGACGTTGAAAATAATGGTGCTAAGGGCTTAGGTTTTCTACCGCAAAGCAAAAATTGTTCTCCCCTTCTGATCTGGCTGTTATCTACAAATCCTTTGTTCGTCCAAAACTTGAGTACGATTCCCATATATGGCAGGGCAGGTGCTCCAAGAACGCACTTGAGTCTATTGGATATAGAATACAAAAGAGAGTGAAAGAACTATCACAGAAACATTGACATCCATTGAACACCGCGGTGTCTTTCACTTTTTCCTGTCTTTTACTTTTTTACCGCTGTTTTTATTAACAAGTGTTCTAGTGAAATAACCAGTTGCATTCCTCTCATCAAACAATTAAGCCGTAATGATTGTGCTTCTAGGAATGCCCATCAGCTTACCCTCAAGGGCAACTTCGGACGTACTGTTAAGTACAGAGATTCTTTCTTTAGTCGCATCACAAGAATGTGGAATGCCTTACCCGCCTTGACATTCTCCTCTCATTTCGATATTCAAACATTCAAAACCAATGTGCATCGGTATCTCCTTTTAGATCCTCATCTCAGTTAACCCATTTTCTAACAGAACTTAGTCAGTGTTTCTTTTTGACCAGCAGACAAGAGTCCCAAAACCAGCAGTTTGTTTCTGAAAAAGGATTGTAGCATTTAATTAATTGCGGATAAAGTCGAAAATTCTTACAAATTAACAACCCATTTATCTTAGCAACAAAAAGAAAAGAGAAAAATGTCTCATACACCACCCATTCCCATCGTCGTCGTCGTCCTTTCAATAAATAACCATGGTTGTGTCTGTAAAAGTACATATATTCATAGTATATTTCCTACTGGTGGTAAACTATGTTCCTAATAAAGTCTTAGTTTGGCGCGTGCTGGAAGCGGTTCCTTCTGCTGCTGAAGTGGGGGGGGTGGTGGGGGGATACCTACGAGCAAAGGAGGATTGAGGGCTATGCTATATATTGCTATTGCATAGTACCGCTGTAAATCGTTTTCAAATAAACCTCTACTTACGCTTATACGTTTAAAGTGGAGCAAACAAGTTTGTTGGAAACGTGGATGGTAAGATTAATTGCTTCTGGCAAAGTAAGGTGGTAGTAAAGACAAGGCTGTAATTTAACATTGCAAGTCAGTTAGTTGTACACAATGTTCACGTACATGCATTTGTTGCTCTATGGCAATGGCAATGTGTTGATTTGTCAGAGAGATCCTTTATTCACTGTTGCATGGCTATTATATACATATTTTACAGGAAGTAAAGTTAGTTAGATAAAATGTAACAATTAATTCTTATATAAGCGTAACATTGTGGTTTAAGGACTTCAGACAAGAAAACAAGTTATTTAAATTTAATGCGAAGTCTTTAAATGGCACTAAATTAAAGATAGATACGATTCCTTAAACTGCAAAAGTATTTTGTTTTCTGTTATTTGATTTTTGTATGAACTAAAAGTTCATACAATGCAGTCACGCTTCGCAGACAACAACTAACATGGAAAATTTTGAATGAAACAACAACAATTAAGGTGTTCTACCACAAAGTTACTTGTCTGAAAAACCTGCACTGAGATGGAGCTTGACATGTGGCTTCGGTAGCGCGATGGGTAGGCCGTCGCGTCGGCTTCCGAATTCCAGGCAAAGTTGATGTCTTAAAGACTGTACACATGAGAGCGACCAATGACCGATGAATGAATGAAAAAATGGGATTTAAAACATTAATAAACCTAAATTCTTTACAAAATCTAATCAAAATGGAAGAACGAGGATTATTTTATGATACCAAAATTTTCATTTTAATTGCTAAGACAAGAGAATTTTAAGAAAACAATTTGTTCGTCGCGAATAGCCGCAATTCGTTACGACCAATTTATTTTCTTAAATTTCTCATATTTAAGCAAATAAAAAATTCAGATTTTATAATTTTAAAATTAATCTTAAATCGAATTCTACCCTTTTGACTAGATTTTGTGAAATATTAAGGTTTATTAATTTTTTAATTCCCATTTCATTCATTCGTCGGTCGTTGGTCGGTATCATGTGAATGGTCCTTTAAGTTCAATCCCTATGACGGGCAAAGCTTTTCAAATAAAAATGAATATGTTAAGACTCAGGCTGAGTCACTCAGCACCAACACAAAGAAGTCTGATCATGAGGTTGGCAATCGTGAAATAGCGATAACTTCAGCCTAATAACTTAGTGGTAAACACTTTAGTTGTTGTTGTTTTATTCAAAATGTTCAATGTTAGTTGTTGTCAGCGCAGCGTGCATTGTATGAACTTTAGTTCGTACAAAAATCCTAATAAATTTCAAATTATGTAAACCCTCCCCCCCCCCTTATATGACCAACGAATTGTTGGCATATAAATCGGGTACGGAGAAAAAAAAACTGAATGTAACAACAGCAAGCTTGTGTAAATAAAAAAATAAATTGGGTGGCACGACGGCTCGTGAAGAACCAGGGCCTAGTGACTAACAACTCGCAACCATTCCTGTGTGCGCCTGTCGACAGGAATGGAAGGGACGAGGGACCTACAATTTTATGCGGGACAATTATGGTAGCGGGATGGGCAGGCCGTCGCCTTCCGAATTCCAGTGACAGTTGATGTCTTAAGTTCAATCCCTTTGACGGGCAAGGTAGGTAGGTAGGTAGGTAGAGATGGCGGTCACAGGCATCCTCGCTCGATGACCCAATTAACGCTGTAATGCGCCGTTTTGATACCATATCTCGTTTGACCCGTGGATTAAAAGAACATTTTTTAAGAAAATTAGGGTATTTGGTGATAGATCTCCCAACGGATCATCGCCTACGCCCGAGTTCGGCTGCAGTATGCTACGCTAAGCAATTTGCCGAGTTGCCCAGGACGCATAGGATCTGATCCCTTAGGGTGATCATCTAGTTGCACATTCGGATATGGTAATCTCTGTACACCTCCGTCTGTTTGCACAACATAACTTGTGGTTACCAGAGAAAGTACCACCCTCCTGTATGACCAGACGCTTTTATTGGATTTAGACATGAGATGAAACTTTAAGGATTTGGACATAGGAAAAACACCCGATAGGACCAAAGTTCGCAACTAAAAACCATCTACACTGTGCCAACCAGGCAACTTGTTGACTGGTATTGAAGCCAAGGTTGGCACAACCGTGTGATCGTCCGGTCCTCGTGCACCATGAGCCACCTTCAAACACCAGTAGTCTGCTAGCTCACAGTCATAGGAGTTTGAGGAAGAAAATGGTACAAAAGGTAACCGAAGTTAATTCTAGATCCATTGAAACTTTCTTGGACTTGAACATAGGAAAAACACTCAAAAGGGTCGAAGTTCGCAACCAAGAGCCATCTACACTGTGCCAACTAGGCAACTTGTTGACTGGTATTGAAGCGAAGGTTGGCACAACCGTGTGATCGTCCGGTCCTCGTGCACCATGAGCCACCTTTAAAAACCATAAGTCTGCTATCTCGTAGTCATAGGAGTTTGGTGAAGAAGATGGTGCAAGAGGAAACCGAAGTAAATCCTAGACCCATTTCGCCGCGTTGAAGGAAGAAGTCAAATCTTTGATCTTCGTTCCGGAGAGTTCGTTAAGGTCGTCAAAAAAGGGCTTCTTAAAAGATTGTTGCCTCATTCTGGCCAAAGCGGGATATTTACAGAGGAAATGAAAGACTGTTTCCTTTTCCTGCTTGTCCAACAACTATGACAGTGAGTATTGTAGGGGATGCCAAGCTTCGCCGCATGTTCTCCTATTGGCCAGTGTCCAGTGCATCTTGCAACAATCCTTGCTATGTCTCGCCTGGGTCTGCACATTAGGTTAATAGTTCGGGATTTATTATAGTCAGGCCAGATCTTTATAGAAATGATGCAGTTGGTTAAACTATTCCACCTACGATTCGATTCTGAGAGAAAATTGAGAATTGCCCTTCATAACTCCGAGAGGAATACTTTTTTTAATTTCGAAAAATAGCCGTTACTCCAAAACCGTTATGATTCGGTATGAACAAGTTACCAAATTCTGAAAGGTCATGACCTGGCCTATCACCATATTCAGTTTTGACCATCCTTTACGGGACACCGTGTATATAAAAAAAAATTGTACGATAAGTCCTTCTCGAGATATAAGCTAAATCGCGTTTTTCAAAATTGCGGCTGACGCACAACAATTCAAGCCGTGTCGATTTTTTTCTCTACTCCGAGACAACCCATTTATCAATTTCAATCATAAAATTCGAACGGTATTTTTTCGCAAATTAAATAAAATGCCGACTGGCCTTTTTGTTATTTTTTCGTTTTGTTATACCTAAGCTAGGCAAAAATAAATGGCTTAACAACATGAAAAAAAATATAAAAAACATCGCCTCTAGAGATTGGAAAACTAAATTTTTCTGTGTACTTTTTTTTTACGTAGCATTCGTTGATTCGAAGTTATTAAGGGGTTAAAATTCTGTTGTTCTTTTTTATGTTTCATTGTTAAAAACGCTTAATAATAAAAAAAAAAAAAAAACTAAGGAACATCGCCTCTAGAAAAAGGTCTGTTCTACACAGCGCATTTTTTTTTAACCGTTAGTTTGGTATATCTGCTCGTTTAAAAAAAAAAGTTAATTTTAAAATGTTAAAAACTAATTTAAAAAAAATATAACGGGATGCAAATTTGAAAAAGTAACGGACATCGCCTCTGGAAAATTATTTGCACAACATTTTGGTATTTGAAATTTTGCAATATCAGTGACACTTTTCAAGGTCTGCTACTTAAAAAAAAAAAAGGCAGCGATCTTCGGCTTCATATCAATGTACGGAATATAAATAGCTTTTCTAAAATAACTTTGGGGGGAAGAAGCGGGAACATTTGATCGATGGATTTGTTTTTGAATTATTCTTGGACAGCTTAAAACTATGCCTGATTCACTCAAGCATTTTTCCATTACCTCCCATAAAGATTTAAAGCAATTGTCAGCATCCTCTCGATTTTGTTGAAACAATTTATTCAAAACATTTACCTGATCATTTACTGTTGACACATTTTGTTCAACGCCCAGTTAATTATTAGCAACAGGTTCTAGCATCGATGAGTAATGTGACATCACAAACTAAAAAGGTCGAATTTGTGCAAGAGTAATAAAGTTGGAGGGCACGTTGCTTTGTTATTCTATTACCCTCTTCCGAAAGCTTTTGCAGTGCCTCAATAACAACGATATGTCTCTCAGAACTCGAATGCTTTTGTATTTTGCCGTCCACCTTGTTTCACAAAACAGAGGAATACTGGTTATGCATTTTCTTCGTAAGGGACTCTCGCAAAAAAAAAGTTATAACTTCCTTAATCGTCCCGACAGCATATCTGATTACTGAAACTTCGCTTACGTCGTTAATGACCAGACTTAATTTGTGTGAGCTGCAGTGAAAGAAATTTGCCTGCGGATATTTGTCCTGTATTCGTTTTCTTACCCCACTCAATTTCCCGGCTTGACCAACCATTTTTGATAAATTTAATCCGAAATTGGTTAATGACGTTAATATCGTATGCGCTATGGTAGTTTCAAGGTCAATTCAAAATGGCAAAAACGTACTGAACACTCTTTATGAACCGCTATAACGATTACAAAAAAAATCTACTATTTAATTTTTTTAATTTCAAATTACATTTCGACTGGCCTAATGGACCAGCAAACAAAGCTGCCAAGAAAATAATCACATTTCCGAACAAAACAAAGAGTAAAATGAAAGCGGCTATACAAGGCTTGGCTCAGAGTCAGGGGGGGGAGCAAACCATGGACTCTGACAAAAAAAGTACATTTAAACAGTCGTTTTTGTGAAAATTTCCTAGTTAATAATAAAAATAGAACTAGTATGATTGTTCGGCCAGAGCCAGGGGGGGCAAGTGCATGAATTTAAAACTGATGTGGTCTTGTAGAAAATTTTATAAAAAACAAGTTTATAGTGGACGGTTTTTTCCTTAGTTGCATATTTCCAAAGTTATAAAGGAAAATGTCGGAAAAAATGCGATGAACTTAGCGTTTTTTTCACTGTTGCATTTTTCCTGCAGCGAGCACAGGTTTTTCGAAGTTGCAAACTTAGATAGAGACTACTCTAACATGCCCCAACAACATATCAAAAATGCAAAGCTACATCGCGCTTTGCCAATTGAGCCCTTTTTTTGGAAGTAAGTAGGTACCTGGAGCTGCTTGCATACCTGATGAATCGTGCTTTATCGCATCATACGCTTAAGCTTTAATTTATTTAGCTGGGCTTTGCTTAGGACATGTGTAGTAAAACGCTCTTGTATTATAGATTGTATGGTATTTGTGTTTGTATTTTGAATAGATATTATTAAAAATTGTATGTAATTTGGTAGCGCGGATGTTGTAAGCTTTCAAGGAAGACTTATTGTATGAGAGTTTTGTGTTGTTTACTGTGTTAGAACAATGTGGTTAGGTTACATAGGTATTTTTTTTTTTTTTTATTATTATATCAATGCTCTTTGTAGGGAATTTGGTTTTGGTATCGCATATTGTAACGCTGAGGTAGATAGGAAGATGGGAGTTTTGTGTTGTGTGAAGGAAAATATGAAAATATGTGGGTAGGTGGATAGTTTTTTTTCTGCTTATGGTATTGATTATTACAGTTACCTAATCATTATCATTATTTCAACATAACATTATATAATTTATTCATTTAAATTCTTGGTTAAGCGGCGATAAACCTGCTAACTGAGAGGAATCGCCACTGGATAGTTCCGTGAATCCGGAACTGTCAATGAGACAGTTGGGATCCGACACTATCCGGATCCGAATCTAGTTTAAACATATGATACATGATTTTAGGGTAGTTTTAATGCCAAATCGAAAAATATAAAAATCAAGACAATACGTCTTGCGTGCACGCAAACGTATGCGTGCACTCAAAGGTATGCGTGAACGCAATCGTATGCGTGCACGCAAACGTATGCGTGGACGCAAACGTATGCGTGGACGCAAACGTGTGCGTTCACGCAAACGTATGCGTGGACGCAAACGTATGCGTCCACGCAAACGTATGCGTGCACACAAACGTATGCGTGCACGCAAACGTATGCGTGCATGCAAAGGTATGCGTGCACGCAAACGTATGCGTGCACGCAAACGTATGCGTCCACGCAAACGTGTGCGTGCACGCAAACGTATGCGTCCACGCAAACGTGTGCGTGCACGCGAACGTATGCGTGCACGCAAAGGTATGCGTGCACGCAAACGTATGCGTCCACGCAAACGTATGCGTCAACGCAAACGTGTGCGTGCACGCAAACGTATGCGTCCACGCAAACGTATGCGTCCACGCAAACGTATGCGTCCATGCAAACGTATGCGTCCACGCCAACGTGTGCGTGCACGCAAACGTATGCGTCCACGCAAACGTGTGCGTGCACGCAAACGTATGCGTCCACGCAAACGTATGCGTCCACGCAAACGTATGCGTGCACGCAAACGTATGCGTCCACGCAAACGTGTGCGTGCACGCAAACGTATGCGTGCACGCAAACGTATGCGTCCACGCAAACGTATGCGTCCACGCAAACGTATGCGTCCACGCAAACGTATGCGTCCACGCAAACGTATGCGTGCACGCAAACGTCTGCGTCCACGCAAACGTGTGCGTGCACGCAAACGTATGCGTGCACGCAAACGTGTGCGTGCACGCAAACGTATGCGTGCACGCAAACGTATGCGTGCACGCAAACGTATGCGTTTACGCAACCGTGTGCGTGCACGCAAACGTATGCGTGCACGCAAACGTATGCGTGCACGCAAACGTATGCGTCCACGCAAACGTATGCGTCCACGCAAACGTATGCGTCCGCGCAAACGTATGCGTCCACGCAAACGTATGCGTGCACGCAAACGTATGCGTCCACGCAAACGTGTGCGTGCACGCAAACGTATGCATGCACGCAAACGTATGCGTGGACGCATACGTTTGCGTGGACGCATACGTTTGCGTGGACGCATACGTTTGAGTGGACGCAAAGGTATGCGTGCACGCATACGTTTGCGTGGACGTATGCGTCCACGCAAACGTATGCGTTTACGCAAACGTATGCGTCCACGCAAACGTGTGCGTGCACGCAAACGTATGCGTGCACGCAAACGTGTGCGTGCACGCAAACGTATGCGTGCACGCAAACGTATGCGTGCACGCAAACGTATGCGTGCACGCAAACGTATGCGTTTACGCAACCGTGTGCGTGCACGCAAACGTATGCGTGCACGCAAACGTATGCGTCCACGCAAACGTATGCGTCCACGCAAACGTATGCGTCCACGCAAACGTATGCGTGCACGCAAACGTATGCGTCCACGCAAACGTGTGCGTGCACGCAAACGTATGCATGCACGCAAACGTATGCGTCCACGCAAACGTGTGCGTGCACGCATGCACGCGTCCACGCAAACGTATGCGTGCACGCAAACGTATGCGTCCACGCAAACGTATGCGTGCACGCATACCTTTGCGTCCACTCAAACGTATGCGTCCACGCAAACGTTTGCGTGCACGCAAACGTATGCGTCCACGCAAACGTATGCGTCCACGCAAACGTATGCGTCCACGCAAACGTATGCGTCCACGCAAACGTATGCGTCCACGCAAACGTATGCGTTTACGCAAACGTATGCGTCCACGCAAACGTATGCGTCCACGGAAACGTATGCGTCCACGCAAACGTATGCGTCCACGCAAACGTATGCATGCACGCAAACGTATGCGTCCACGCAAACGTATGCGTACCCGCAAACGTATGCGTCCACGCAAACGTATGCGTGCACGCAAACGTATGCGTGCACGCAAACGTATGCGTCCACGAAAACGTATGCGTGCACGCAAACGTATGCGTGCACGCAAACGTATGCGTGCACGCAAACGTATGCGTCCACGCAAACGTATGCGTCCACGGAAACGTATGCGTCCACGCAAACGTATGCGTCCACGCAAACGTGTGCGTGCACGCAAACGTATACGTGCACGCAAACGTATGCGTCCACGCAAACGTGTGCGTGCACGCGAACGTATGCGTGCACGCAAAGGTATGCGTGAACGCAAACGTATGCGTGCACGTAAACGTATGCGTGCACGCAAACGTATGCGTCCACGCAAACGTGTGCGTGCACGCAAACGTATGCGTCCACGCAAACGTATGCGTCCACGCAAACGTATGCGTCCACGCAAACGTATGCGTGCACGCAAACGTGTGCGTGTGCACGCAAAGGTATGCGTGCACGCAAAGGTATGCGTGCACGAAAAGGTATGCGTGCACGCAAACGTATGCGTCCACTCAAACGTATGCGTGCACGCAAACGTATGCGTCCACGCAAACGTATGCGTCCACGCAAACGTATGCGTCCACGCAAACGTATGCGTCCACGCAAACGTATGCGTCCACGCAAACGTATGCGTGCACGCAAACGTATGCACGCAATTGTATGCGTCCACGCAAACGTGTGCGTGCACGCAAACGTATGCGTGCACGCAAACGTATGCGTGCACGCAAACGTATGCGTCCACGCAAACGTGTGCGTGCACGCAAACGCGTGCGTCCACGCAAACGTAAGCGTCCACGCAAACGTATGCGTCCACAAAAACGTGCGCGTGCACGCAAACGTATGCGTGCACGCAAACGTATGCGTGCACGCAAAGGTATGCATCCACGCAAACGTGTGCGTGGACGCAAACGTATGCGTGCACGCAAAGGCAATCGTGTGCGTGCACGCAAAGGTATGCGTGCATGCAAACGTATGCGTGCACGCAAACGTATGCGTCCACGCAAACGTATGCGTCCACGCAAACGTATGCGTCCACGCAAACGTATGCGTGCACGCATAGCTATTTATTGTCAATCTGATTGTTTTGACATATCTCCACAAATAAGGTGATTTAAAGCATGCATTTATTTCATCCACTGGAGTTGGTTGTGGAACTACGGACAATGTTTGTCGTAAATCACCGGCCAATAATATAAAGACACCACCAAATAAATTTTGATTGTTTTGAAGATCTTTCATGGTTCATTTCAAAGCTTCCAATGACTTCTTGTGAGCCATCGTGCATTCATCCCATTCTGAAAAGCCCGGCAGATCGCTTATATTGTGGATTTGTATTTTCTTAGTCTTAAAAAGGCTTCCTCTTTCCAGTTTTTGTTTCAAAATGATAAGTTTCTAGGTGATCGAAAAGTTTATGATCCATTTGAAACAAAAATTGGAAAGCAAAAGATCTTTTAAGAATAAGAAAATAAAAATCCAGATTCTGCCTACAGTTCAGAATGTGCAGTTCGACCACCTTCCAATAAGGTAGCAGCAATTCACGATGAAGCGTATTTGTGACCGAATACAAACATACATGCTAAAATCAGTTAAATTAAAAATGTCTTTCCATGGTAAATCCGGTGCATCCAAAAAATAAAATCCACCTTTCTCATCATAAACAGCTTTCATGATTTATAAACACTGATTTTTTGTTTCGATTCTAGAAAGATTTGTTGTTTTGTTTGATTTTTTACTTTGAATGACGATAATAAAATCTGAATTTCCGTTTTGATTCTATAAACAAATGTTGTTTGATTTTTTTTTCTTTTTTTTTTTTTTTTACTTTGATTTTTTTTGGCATAAAAATTGTAAGCGGTCACAAAGTCTTGTTTTTTAACATACAAACCTGCTACAGAACAATACCTTTCCAACAAAAAAAAAATCATAGAATTCGGAGCTGCCAAAGTTGAGATATAAGACAACAAACGAACAACAATTCATTTTCATATACATATGTATATGGATTTAAAAAATTATCGTATACTTTTTACATTATTATGGATGGTTCATCTCGGGTTATTCATATCTAGTTGTCTTTGTGGTTTGATGCGGGGTCAGGGTGGCTACTATCCACGGTGGTAGTTTGAAGCTACGTCCTCGTACAATTGGATAGCTTCGTCTCCGTTGATAGAAATAATTCCTTTGTCCAGTTATGGTTCTCACCAGTGTTTCCCAACGTGGGGCAATTTAATACTATAGGGGGGGCAACTTAAAGTTATCCTGCATTACACTTCTCTCCGAAAAGTCTAATCTTATTTTTCCACCCTTAAAGATAAAGGAAGGCCTCAGCAAAAAATCTCAGTTTGGCTGTCAAAATACTAAGAAAAAAAATTTTTGACGGAGAAAAGTTTCCGATATCTCTCTTTCCTGAACGCGCCTATTGTATCAACTGTTACCAACTTAACTTCACTCAATGACACTTGACGACAAATATGAATCAGTTTTTTTTCACGTTGATTTTTAACCAAAATCACATAGGTACCCCAATGGAACCAAATATTCAAGGAAACTATTTTATTACCTTTTCCATCTTGGTATTTAACTGAATGTGGACTTGACATTTCAGATTTTTGATGCTCAAAATTGTTTTGGTATCTTCATATAATGTTAGGGGGCATGAGGATTTTGAAAAGGTTCTGTGGGGCATAGCACACAAAAGGTTGGGAAACACTGGTTCTCACTATTGGGTTCGGATGATTGCAAAGATTGCTCGTCAATCTTTTGGCAACATCGATCATTTATTTGTCCAGGGGTGTTATTCATGAAGCTTCGTAGAGTCGCTTCTTGCTGTAATGCTTTCCTGATCGTTGGTCGAAGTATAATAGTCCCGTGTAGATCCGCAGGACTTTCCTCTCAAACACTGCAATCTCTCTTAAATGCTGGTTTTGCAAATAGTAAACCATAGGAAAGCCGTTTATGTGATGATCGGTCTGAGAAGTTCCTTATAGAGAAGCAACTTTGTGCTCTGGCTCAGTCCATTCCTTTTGTGCATTAGAGGGTGGATTCGGTGGAAAGCGTAATTAGCTTTTATCAGAGTAGCTGTTACGTGCGGGTTGAAACGTAACCTCTCATCAAAGTGTATACCCAGGTATTTCACTGATGGTTTCGTCATCAGTTGCGATCCGTCCGGCAGATTAAGTATAATGCCGTGGTAGCTTGTGGCTAATGGGGTTTTGTGATGTCCTGAAGTATTTTTTTGCGTTTGATAAACAAGATACCCCCTCTCTCGCGCCAGTATTAAATGTCTCGTCTATTCAATGAATCTCTCAGGAAGATATTTGTATCAAGTGACTGTTGGTTCAATCAGTTTTTCTTCGAATGAAACTAATTGCCTTGCTGCATTAACAAATGATATCCACGGAGTTACAACGTCTTTTTAATACTAGGCGTTGTACTTTTTTTTTTTTTTTGTAGACACTAGTTCAGTTTTTCCGAACGCATCTTTTTCTAATATACAAAGAAATCAAAATACAGAAATGACATCCACTTCTACTTTTAAATGTTAAAAATAAAAGAACAAATAAAATCCATTATTTTCCCTAAAATGAAGATATGCAAATTAATAACTTGTTATAAGAAACAGCTAACTTTTTCTGTGATGTCTTTTTAAAACATAGCTACCCCCAGGATAAAATGCGCAACATTTATAAGATGTAAATGTACCTACATACATATGTTGTATTTTTATAAAACACATGACCTTGTTACAACTTTTTTTTGTTAAATCAATGTGTAGCTACATAACATATAAGGTACACCTTCATTCTTTTGTTTTTCTTTGTCGAAAAAAAAATACCCAGAAGCTATACGTATAATAAAGTCCTACAAATTTATTCAATTCTACTTAATACACAGTGCTCCTCTTAAGAAGAACATGAAACAGAGCCGCCCAATTGGCGGTTCCTTTTTAGAAATTTGGGCCACAAGACCATATACACCCAACGAAATACCGAACATCATCAGGACCATGTTTTATCCTTGTCGTATCCTTCATTCGATTGTGTAATTATAGCGCAGTATAGTTCATTGTTCAATGAAGGCGCCGTTCCCAATGAATAATAAAACTGAATAATTACCCGCGAGTACGAGTAGGGATGTAGATGCATACATATATATCTGGTACATGTGGTCGTGGTGTATATGTAGTCATATCAAACCCTATAAGAATAGGTCCTGCTCCTGCAAGGAAAAAAGTGAATTTCTGTGTTTTTTTTTTGATAAATGACAAAGGATGTGTTCTCTATACACCGTGGCGGCATGGCGGCATTCTGCCATTGAATTCATCGTGCATTATATTGGATGCACTTTCAGCATCGCATTGATTCGGCTACGGCACGGCAATTTCTTGAAGCTTAAACCAGGCCAGAAACAAAGCCAACTGCAGTTTACATACATCGCTCTTAACACTTTTATTTGAAAAGGGAAAAGGGCATGTAGGGTTGAATGATTTTGAGAGAAAAAAAAACATTTTTTGGCTTCGCACAATCATTCATGAGATATAGGTAAGAGAAAAGTACAACTATAGAAACCTCGCAGTTTGATAAGGATCAATATTTATTCTATGAATTTCGCAATTTGTTGTTTGTTGGCTTGGCACCAACAAAAGAAAGAAAAGACTCAGGAATCAGCATTTTTCGTCGACTTATGTATATCATTTGTATTGCTTCGAAGCATACTTTATTAGGAAAAACAATGGTTGACTTAATGATTTGATCGGCTAGACTAGATAATCCTGGAAGTTTTGGCCAGAGTTTTACTTAACTCTCTCTCTCATATCATATGTCGAATATGGAATATTTCAAACAGTAGGTTAATTTCGTTAAAACCTTAATTGGGAAGTTTTAACGAACATTTACACTGCCGGTGATAAGGTTAGAAGCAGTAATTTTTGATAATTGAATTTGATTTGTCTCGTGTTATACGCCAAAGAGATCGAAATTTTGTATGACACAAGAGAGACTGTTTAACGTGCCATAGCAAAACCTATGCTTGCACTTACTTACTTACTTTTTTACTTTACTTTTGCTGGCGCTCACAGCCCAGGATGGGCTACGGCCTCAACTAACAAGCCCCTCCAGCCAGCTCTGTCCCTAGCTAGCCACTTCCAGTTGCGCACACCGAGTGCTTTGATGTCGTCATCCATTTGTTTGCGCCACCTGTTACGGGTTCTTCCTCTGCTGCGTACCCCATCGGGGTTGGATTCGAAGACTCATCGGGCAGGTGCGTTGCTGTCCATAAGCTCCACGTGCTCAGTCATCTCAGCCGCTGTATTTTCAGCTTTTTGACCAGGTCAACGTCGCTGTATAGCCCGTATAGCTTGTCGTTGAATTTTCTCCTCCATACTCCTTCGATACACACCGGAACGAAAATCACACGAAGAATCTTCCTCTCAAAGCACCCTATCAGATTTTTATCCGAATCTTTCAGTGTCCATGCTTCTGACCCATAAAGCAGGACAGGGATGATTAGGGTCTTGTATAAAGTCTCCTTGGTTCTCTGAGAGAGGGCCTTACTACTTAAATGCCTTATTAGACCAAAGAAACAGCGGTTGGCAAGAGTAATTCTTCGCTTGATCTCTGCACTGATGTCATTCTGCGATGTAATAGTGGAGCCCAGGTAGACAAAGTCCTTGACAACTTCGAAGTTATATCTGTCCATCGTGATATTTTCAACATCAAAGGAATCGGTGGTGTTCTTTCCAATTTTGACGGAGCAGCGAGATTTTTTCATCGTCATCCAGCACAGGCGGACAAGTTTGGCAGGGATACCGAGACTCGACATGGCTTTGTATAATTCGTCCCTTTTCACGCTATCATACGCGACTTTAAAATCGATAAAAAGGTTGTGTGTATCAATCTGGAATTCCCGGGATTTTTCTAAAATCTATCGGAGTGTGAACATTTGATCGACGGTTGACTTGCCTGGCCTAAAACCACACTGATAGGGGCCGATCAGATCGTTAAAAAGGTTTTAAGCGGTCACACAGGACAGCCGAAAAGATTTTATAAGCGACGTTTAGGAGACTTATTCCTCTGTAGTTGGTACATTTCAGAACATCTCTCTTTTTATGGATAGGGCACACTATACCGAGGTTCCACTCATCGGGCATACTTTCATCCGACCAAATTTTGCAGATGAGCTGGTATATGCTCCTAGCCAATTCATCTCCCGCTGATTTAAATAGTTCGGCTTGTAAGCCATCCGCACCAGCAGCCTTGTACGACTTAAGTTTGGATATCGCCAGCCGCACCTTGGTTAGGTCGCGTGGACGGAACTCTTGGCCATCATCGTCCAAGTTGAATGGAGCGTTCTGCCTATTAGCGGCATCTTGGCTGTATTCGCCATTAAGCAGTCTAGAGAAGTGTTCTTTCCAGATCCTCAGAACTGACTGTGTATCAACTACCATATTCCCACTCTCATCTCGGCAGGCTTCCGTTCTAGCCATGTATCCTTGGGTGGATCACTTCACCCTCTGATACAATTTTCAAACATCTCCCCTACCGCTACAAACCTCAATAGACTCTACCGCCCGCTTCTCGTGCTCTCTCTTTTTCCTCCTAAGAAGTCAGCGGTCCTCTTTTCGTTTCAGCCCGTAGAGCTCCCGGGCTACTCTCTCAGCAGCTCTTGTTGGAGTCTGCAGCATTGCCTGGTAGGCCTCGTCCTTAGCTGCATGCGCTAGCCGGCACTCTTCATCAAACCAGTGGTTTCGTTGTATTCACCTAGTGAAACCCAGCAGTTTTGAGTTTGACAATTTGGTAAAAATCCCTATCCCTAAATCTTCTAGCTTCATCTTCTTAAAAAATCAACTATAAGTTTAAAGCCTAGACCTAGAAGGTTTGATTCAAATTAAAATGCGTTTTAATATTGTTTTCACTTCTTAGCTTATCAGCAAGCAAAAGTCTCAACATTGACAAGATAGTAATTGTTGATTGGTATAGGTAGCTAAAGAAAAATATCTAATGTCAATTCTATCGTATACTTACTATGTTCCATGGGAAAAAATAACACTTCTGAACTTTTTTCGTTTGATTTGAAATCATGAATTTATTTTTTACACGAAACCAATAACTTGCCCTATATAGAGTGAGTAAAAACATCCGTTCGCTTTTACAACTGGAAACTTGACACAGTTATCTGTCTTTTTGTTCAACACTTATTGGAAAACTTTCCAGTATCCACTTCCAAAGTACGCTTTTTAGCCTGGAAATATGGTACTAGTTATATTTACGAAGGCACCGCTAGGTCCCTACATAATACAAATTACTTAAAAATATATATATTAATGTACCTTTTGTTACTATTTAGTTTTTCTAAAGATGTTGAATAAATCCTTTAATTTTCTGTTTAACAAAACTTGCTATTTTTATAGATGTACCTATACATATTTCCAACCCTCTAAAGGGGTATTAAGACTTCCAAGGGTTGAATGCCACTCAATTTTCGCGCACAATGTTTACCTGGAAAGAAGAAGTAATGGTGGTTGACGGTTGAGTTTGAGTCGGTTAAATTGAGTTTCAGGAGAGCCATGGTTGAATTCGATTGAACAGCAGAATAAGATAAGCTCAAGAGAACAACTGCGATATATCGCATCTCGCATGCGAGTTTTTTCTCTGGTATCTTACGATATTACTCTTGTGTGCAACATTATACGATATTTTCAATTGAGTTCTGTTAAGTGCATATTTTATTTCTGTTATTAAGATCTTACATACAATAGGTTGTATCATGTATCTCATATTATTTTTCGAGTGAGTTCAGATTTTGAGACATAACTTACATAATGTGACATGATATTTTTCTTGTGAGTGATACATATTTTACATCAGGATTTCAGAATGTTTAAAAACTCAATTGATTTGTGTGTCAAAATTAACGGACACTTGAATAAGGTAATGGTAAGATGTAAGAAAATCATCACTTAAATTAAAAAAAACGTTAAGTAGATTCGACACATTTTCTACAGATATGACCTTCAACATCCTACTTACATAAATGAATATTCTATTAATGGATTTTTGTTTTGTATTTAATTCAAAACCTCATTAGGTATAGAATCTTCGATTCAAATTATTTTACTTAATCCTAAATAATTTGAATTAGCATTAATGCGACCTTTTTCCGAAATAAAACAAAAATATTTAAATTCAACATTAGAAATTATGTGACAAGTAACAGTTTACGCTGAGAAATGAAAACTATCTTTTGAGTTGGGACTTAAGAACTAAGCAGGTTTTTCAAATAATCAAGGAGATACACTCTGTCTTTTACTAAACGTAACGCTATGTCTCCACCGATGGTTTATCTTATGTGGATTTCCTTTCAACAAAAAAATCAAATCTGTGAAGGGGAAATTTGATTCAGAACAAATCTAATCTTTAATTTTAGAAAGATTTACACCGACTTGCACACACACTAGGAAAATTTGACATTTCTTTGGCTATTGGCTTTTCAGTCAATTTGCTCAATTAAATTATATCCGTAATGTAAAAGTATAAAGTTGACGTTTCAGTAAATAAAATAAAATAAATAAAATTTACTATATGTAGACAGAATTACAATTTTCAATTTTCAAAAAAAAATTTAAGAATTGTGCGTTCGGGCCTGTCAAATTGCACACACATACAATCACAGAAAAAAAATTATTTTGTTTGCGAGTTCCTTACAACAAAAAAAAAAGATTTGATCTCCAATAGTTGAAAAGAAATCGACATTAGTTTAGATTTAGTAAATCTATATGTGCTGTTTTCAACACACAAGAAGATTAAGCAGGAGACTTACTTTGACAGGAAGCTTTCAAAACGCAAATGGTGTGTCATATTTAGCTTTGAGGTGGAAGTGAGATAGATATTTTTATTTCTGTCAAAAATATGCACCCGGTTCAAATCGCGAAACAATTTGACAATAGGCGTGTTTTATTGCAAAAGCCATCCATAGTACAGTACGATTTTACATGCTTTACAAAAATACAATATCGCTAGTAGCTCTACAGCCGATAAGAAGCTAAAGTAGAATCCTACTGTGGATAGCTTTTTGGTGTTTATTCGAGCTTCTATTCTTTTTTTAGCTTCTTATCGGCTGTAGAGCTACTAGCGATGTTTTATTTGTAATGCATGTAAAATCGTACTGTACTATGGAACACGCCTAATATCATTATTATACCATTAAAAAAAAAAGTTTTAAATACAATAATATAAATAACTAGCTGACCCGGCAAACTTCGTTCCGCCTAAATTTTGTTAATGTAATGAAATTAATAATTCCGAGCATGCACATGTTGTTTCATGTAATTCGGTCACGAATAACAATGGAAATTCAAAAGTATTGGACTTCTTACTGCGATTCACAATAAGAAATATGGAAGAATGTGTATTTCAGGCCCTTGAACCTGAATTTCTGTGTTGAACCGAAGAAATAGATGGTATACAAAATGCAAGTACTTGAAACTAGAATTATATGTAGCAATCGAATTAATAGTCAAAACGATTGTTATTTAAATGAATTTTATTGTATAATAAATTCCTTACAAAGATTTTACTCATTGCATAATAAATATGAACAATAATAATAATTTACATGGGTTAATTCACAACATGCAACGTTCGACCCCCGGCGGCGTGGTTCGATCGTTGTACTATCTCTGAATATTGTCGTTGCCAACACTTGGTTACAGTTTTTTTTTTTTGCTGGTGAATTGGTCAATTCAACTGTTTTCTCATTTTACGTTGACATTGTACTGTGCTCGAGTTTGTAGTACTGGTAAGGAATTAGGAGCTGACGTCACTCTCTTCCAAAGGTGACTAATAATTCCAAAGATCATTGATAGAAGAAGAGTGAAATAGCTTACGAAGTGGTGATGAATGCTTTTAGAGAATAGAGTATCGCGTTCAGCTTGGAGAGACCTTGATGTTGTAAGGCAGAGAGTTGAATCTGGAGATTATTTAATCGTTCTAGATGACTGTTGTTGAAGATTGGAATTGATTCCAGAGCTACGTGAAGATTCTTGGGTTTGGCAATTGAGGATATATTATGTTCCCAAAGCTTATTTAAGACTATTTTAAGATGCTGATCATCATCTGATTTCCTACATTTGTAATGAGATTGTTTCTCAGTAAACAGTCATTTTCGACTAAGAGAATGCCGGATCAGTGAATTCAATTTGAAGAGTTTTTGTTTTGCATCCAGCAGTTAGTTGAATATTAAGAAGGGTTCCGAATATCCATTGATTTCTGCTAGATGATTATGGCATCAATATTGGATTCGCATATTTCTCATAAGTTCCATTGTATGTGGTGTGCTCACGTGTTGGCAAACCTACTACTTTGTTTGTGTACGTGCCCGAGAATAAAAAAAAAAAAGTTGTGTAATTCAAACCACTTCAGTAAAAAAACGAAAGGTTGGCCGACACGCCACAGGGTGTCCCGTAAAGGATGGTCCAAACTGAATATGGAGATAGGCCATGTCATGACCTTTCAGAATTTGGTAACTTGTTCATACCGAATCATAACGGTTTTCGAGTAAGGGCTATTTTTCGAAATTTAAAAAATACTTTACTTTGAAACAGTTTTTTGCTCACTCTGTCCATAATTGACTTTTGTTTTTTAAAATTTTTACACTAAAACTTCGGCTAATAGTTTGACTTATTTTACTGAATACAAAAATGTTCATTTACATCACCATTTGCCTACAAACTAAAAGATAAACTTGAACTTTGACCAAACTTAATTTTTGACCTCAATCTTCTTAAGAGCTCCATGAATAAAATTCGTATGACACAATACAGGTTTTATCTCCCAAAAATATTCCGTTTTCACTAGTTTTTAAAGAGATATAAAACTTGAAAGGGGAAAAGTTCAGTATTTTTGAAAAGTTCTCGAAAAGCATCAGGTTTTTTAAGAATTGTCTTTGGAAAAACGGTAGCTATTAAAATTCCGGACATAAAAGATTCACCACTTTTTTCGCCGGAGCAAGAGATTTTGAAAAAACAGGGACACAATGTGGCCTTACTTTAATGTGATATTTTCCACACCGTTGCATTTGCGCTCATTTGTCTCAAAATCCATTAGACTAACAAAAAATTATAATTATCTATTCTTTGTAGAATATTATAAGCTATTTTTTTTTTTTTTTTTATTTTTATTTCTTACAAAAACCTAATGATTTTTGAGAAATCTTTAAAGATACTGGACTTTTTCCCTTTCACCCTATAAAATCGAAAGTCCTTGCCCAAATTTAAGGTTTTTATTTAAAAGATGCGTAAAACATCAAAATGAAGCTCTCCACCAAAATTTAGCTTTGTCTGAATTATATTTGAAAAGATATTTTAATTTTATCGATATACTTAAACAAAAATGTTTTATTTTTGTGGAGCTCTTAAGAAGATTGAGGTCAAAAATTAAGTTTGGTCAAAGTTCAAGTTTATCTTTTTGTTTGTAGGCAAATGGTGATGTAAATAAACAGTTTTTTATTCAGTAAAACAAGTTAAACTATAAGCCAAGGTTTTAGTGTAAAAATTGTAAAAAACAAAAGTCAATTATGGACAGGGTGAGCAAAAAACTGGTTCAAAGTAAAGTTTTTTTTTAATTTCGAAAAATAGCCGTTACTCGAAAACCGTTATGATTCGGTAAGAACAAGTTACCAAATTCTGAAAGGCCATAACCTGGCCTATCACCATATTCAGTTTGGACCATCCTTTACGGGACACCCTGTATATAAATCGTCATAGAGACCAATACTTTGCAATGGCAGCATCCAAACTTACGAAGTTTGACAACAAAAAATACATGCAATTTATCTGCAAAACGTTCTTGATGAGCTCTTACGGTGTTGTTGAAAAGTGGAAAAAATTCGGTGGAAATTGAATCCGACTGGCGACTTAGTCCACTGGAATCACCCATCGCTCTGCAGCGAACTGATCATTTCGTAAAGCAACTAGCATGTTTGTTTTCAATTGCAGTTTTCACGTAGTGCCAAAAAGGTTATGCCTTCAGTCAAGCGTTCAATTAATATGCTGAAGTGGATCTAAGAATGACAGGTAGCGTTTGTCGGAAATGGCCTGACAGCTAAATCATTGCACCACCGAAACGTCGTTTATCACTTCGTAAATCTTTCAACGTGCAATTCAGGGCTTCCAATGCACGTTTGTGAGCCATTGTGCACTCGTTCCAGATGACAATCTTACAGTTCTGCAATAGTTTCACCAACGCAGAGTTCTTTAAAATGTTGCATGTAGGTGCTTCATCCACTTGCAGGCAATTGCAATGCAGAATGGGCGTTCGACCACCTTCCAACAACCTAGCCGCTATTCTAAATACATACATACTTCGAACACAATGAAAATTAAAAAAAAAATTATTACATTTTATTTTATCTGATCGAACGCAATAGTAAGTCAAATTCAAATTTGAATGATGAAACGAATAGGACACCTAATATTCCTTTCTTGGACCAAAACGAACCCATCGATCTCAAATTTGTGAAAATCAGGATCTTCCTGGTCCAGTTTTTCTAGAAATTTTCCGGGATTTTCCTCCAGTATCCTATGTCCTTCCTTGGGCCAATACAAATTCATCAAGTTCAAAATCGTAAAAATCGAACGATCCGTGCTCAAGTTATGTGCGTACACACGGACGACATTTCTCATTTTTAAATATACTTTTAGTATATTTTATTATATATATGTATATAAGATAAGATGTATAAGATTACTACAAATAACCATTCATTTAATATTTTAATGGCTCTAAAAATTATGCTCAAAGTAAAGTATGCCATGTGATTCGTTTGATAAAAATGAATTTATAAAAAAAAAATCAAAAATCATTAGGGCGGTTTTCTTAAAAATTCATTTTTTAAACATAAATTTTTATGCAAATTTTTAAAAATAAAATCTGGTATGCCAACTTCAGTTTTTAAAAAAATACAATTTTACATTAAATTTAAAAAATATGCATTAATCCGTTTTCAAGATATTGAATTTTCAAAAAAAAATTGCATACATATATTTTTTTTAAAAACCCAAAAATGATTTTTTCTTAAATATGTATACCTATGCAAAATTGCTAAAATTACATCTTGTATAAAATTTTTGGTTGAAATCGGCGTAGCCGTTTACGAAGAATTTGAAAACCAAGAAAGCGGTATTATGACAAGTATACATATGTACCATTAATAACCGTTATTGGTAATTTTTTGTATCAAAATATTGACCATATTCTTAATAAAATGCAATTAAAAAGTACAAGTGACCTCAACCTCAAAAATTAATGTGTTTCGCCCAGGTATAACAGTGAGCTCTTCAGTCAGTCGGTAATACCCTACTAAGACACAAATTTTGGTCGATGTTTACCGACTCTTATAAAAATCACAGCAAGAAGACACTGCGAATCTTATTATTCTAGGGGAATTCGTTTAAATTCGTGCGCCTTAGTAGGACATAACAGACTGACGGGCGAAACACATTAATTTTTGGAGTTGTAGTCACTTGTACTTTTTAATTGAATTATATTCATTCACTCCACTTAAAACAGAAGTTATTCAAAGGTGTTTTTTCGTGCTAACACTACTTGCAGTTAAGCTGCATAGCTTTTTCTCCGTCAGATAAACATTAAAGGTTTTGAATGAATAACAACCACTTGTGTTGGCTACCACCAAGTATTACATTAGACTGGAATTATTGGAATTTCATGGCTGCCACACCAATCATCAGATTCCTTTTTTAGTGGTGCTTAGTCTGTAGTTCCAATTTTAATTTATAAATTATTTTGCCGTCAACTGGAGTTGAACCTAGACCAAGCTACCTCAGAGGCCGTTGCACTGCGCATTGCACCACCGAGGTCACCCGATCGTAACAGAAGTTATTTTAATATTTAAATTTCTTCATCTTCATCTTCATTCATCATTCTTAAGTATAGTAATTCGTATTTTTTTTTATCAAAATAGCTATATCCGTTTTTGAGGTAAATTATTTTTTTTTATAACAGTTGTACGGTTAATTTTTGAGCTAAAACAAAAAAATTATTCAATTTCTCCTCCCAAAATAACATTAAGTCCAAAATTTAAAGAAAATCGCTTCATTGGCTTAGACTGCAGTTCGAGGTACAGAAAGACAGACAGAATTGGCGGACCCACTTTTTTCGAGTTCTCTATCATCTTATTATTAGGGAATATTATTTTCTCAAGTGCGATTTTTTTATGAATCCAAAACTTTCTCTATAGTACATACAAATAGCTCTCAGATAATAAGTAAGGTATGGTTTTTTTTTTTTTTCTTCAAGTCTGACCAATCGACTTAAATGTAATTCAATTTTAAATGTAACCCTCGTTATATTAATTAATTTATTAATACCAAACCACTATACCGCATGAACATGGCATTCCTTTGGTGGCTAATAATTCCAAAGCTCATTGATAGAAGAAGAGTGAAATAGCTTACTTAATGGTGATGAATGCTTTTAGAGAATAGAGTGTCGCGTTCAGATTGGAGAGACCTTGATTTTGTAAGGCAGAGAGTTAAATCTGGAGATGATTTAATCGTTCTAGATGAGTGTTGTTGAAGATTGGAAGCGATTCCAGAGCTACGTGAAGATTCTTGGGTTTGGCAATTGAGGATATATTATGTTCCCAAAGCTTATTTAGGACGATTTTAAGATGCTGATCATCATCTGATTTCCTACACTTGTAATGAGATTGTTTCTCAGTAAACAGTCATTTTAGACTAAGAGAATGCTGGATCAGTGAATTCAATTTGAAGAGTTTTTGTTTTGCATCCAGCAGTTAGTTGAATATTAAGAAGGGTTCCGAATATCCATTGATTTCTGCTAGATGATTATGGCATCAATATTGGATTTCCATATTTCTCACAAGTTCCATTGTATGTGGTGCGCTCACGTGTTGGCAAACCTAGCACTTTGTTTGTGTACGTGCCCGAGAATAAAAAGAAAAAAGTTGTGTAATTCAAACCACTTCAGTAAAAAAAAAAACGAAAGGTTGGCCGACACGCCACATGGTGTACCGTAAAGGATGGTCCAAACTGAATATGGAGATAGGGCAGGTCATGACCTTTCAGAATTTGGTAACTTATTCATACCGAATCATAACGGTTTTCGAGTAACGGCTATTTTTCGAAATTTAAAAAAGGACTTTACTTTGAAACAGTTTTTTGCTCACCCTGTCCATAATTGACTTTTGTTTCTTAAAATTTTTACACTAAAACTTTGGCTAATAGTTTGACTTATTTTACTGAATAAAAAAATGTTTATTTACATCACCATTTGCCTACAAACTAAAAGATAAACTTGAACTTTGAAACTTTCTAAAGAGATAAAAAACTTGAAAGGGGAAAAGTTCAGTATTTTTGAAAAGTTCTCGAAAAGCATCAGGTTTTTTAAGAACTGTCTTTGGAAAAAACGGTAGCTATTAAAATTCCGCACATAAAAGATCCACCACTTTTTTCGACGGAGCAAGAGATTTAAAAAAAAAAAACAGGGACACCTTTGCATTTGCGCTCATGATGTGATGTAAATGAACAGTTTCTTATTCAGTAAAACAAGTCAAACTATAAGCCAAAGTTTTAGTGTAAAAATTGTAAAAAAAAAAAGACAATTATGGACAGGGTGAGCAAAAAACTGGTTCAAAGTAAATTTTTTCTTAAATTTCGAAAAATAGCCGTTGCTTGAAAACCGTTATGATTCGGTATGAACAAGTTACCAAATTCCAAATGGTCATGACCTGGCCTATCACCATTGGACCATCCTTTCCGGGACACCCTGTATATAAATCGTCGTAGAGACCAATACTTTGCAATGGCAGCATCCAAACTTACGAAGTTTGACAAAAAAAAAATACATGCAATTTTTCTGCAAAACGTTCTTGATGAGCTCTTAAGCTGGCTTAAGACTTTCGTTCTTCATTCGTTGTCCGTTGTTCGGTGTTCATTCTTCTCTCAACAACGAAGAAAGCATTTACATTAGAAAGTAAAACTCTATTTACAAAATTGTTTATTTATATAAATAGGCTTCTTGTGCCATTCAGTAATTAAAAAAACTTCGAAAATGTCCCTACAATTTGCACGACACTCCAAAACAATGTTTATTTAAACAGTTTTAGGATTTAAACACAAGTTGTTAGGGTAACAACGAACACCGAAATTTTTGACCTGATTTGAATTTGCGCGTTCTTCATTCGTTCTTAGTTCGTTGTTCGGTTTCCTCATTTACAGTTTCGTTGTTCCGCGAACGAACAACAACGAACAACGTACACCGATGATAACACCGAAAGTCTAAAGCCAGCTTTACGGTGTTGTTGTAAAGTGGAAAAAATTCGGTGGAAATTGAATCCGACTGGCGACTTAGTCCACTGGAATCAGCCATCGCTCTGCAGCGAACTGATCATTTCGTAAAGCAACTAGAATGTTTGTTTTCAATTACAGTTTCCACGTAATGCCAAAAAGGTAATGCTTTCAGTCAAGCGTTCAATTAATATGCTGAAGTGGATCTAAGAATGACAGGTAGCGTTTGTCGGAAATGGCCTGACAGCTAAATCGTTGCACCACCGAAACATCGTTTATCACTTAGTAAATCTTTCAACGTGCAATTCAGGGCTATCAATGCACGTTTGTGAGCCATTGTGCACTTGTTCCAGATGACAATCTTACAGTTCTGCAATAGTTTCACCAACGCAGAGTTCTTTAAAATGTTGCATGTAGGTTCTTCATCCACTTGCAGGCAATTGCAATGCAGAATGGGCGTTCGACCACCTTCCAACAACCTAGCCGCTATTCTAAATACATACATACTTCGAACACAATGAAAATTAAAAAAAAAATTATAACATTTTATTTTATCTGATCGAACGCAATAGTAAGTCAAATTCAAATTTGAATGATGAAACGAATAGGACAACTAATATTCCTTTTTTGGGCCAAAACGAACCCATCGATCTCAAATTTGTGAAAATCAGGATCTTCCCGGTCCAGTTTTTCTAGAAATTTTCCGGGATTTTCCTCCAGTATCCTATGTCCTTCCTTGGGCCAATACAAATTCATCAAGTTCAAAATCGTAAAAATCGAACGATCCGTGCTCATGTTATGCACACGGACGACATTTCTCATTTTTAAATATACTTTTAGTATATTTTATTATATATATGTATATAAGATAAGATGTATAAGATTACTACAAATAACCATTCATTTAATATTTTAATGGCTCCAAAAATTATGCTCAAAGTAAAGTATGCCATGTGATTCGTTTGATAAATATGAATTTATAAAAAAAAATCAAAAATCATTAGGGCGGTTTTCTTAAAAATTCATTTTTTAAACATAAATTTTTTTGCAAATTTTTAAACATAAAATTTGGTATGCCAACTTTAGTTTTTAAAAAAATACAATTTTACATTAAATTTAAAAAATATGCATTAATCCGTTTTCAAGATATTAAGTTTTCAAAAAAAAATTGCATACATATATTTTTTTAAAAAACCCAAAAATTATTTTTTCTTAAATATGTATACCTATGCAAAATTGCTAAAATTACATCTTGTATAAAATTTTTGGTTGAAATCGGCGTAGCCGTTTACGAAGAAATATTGACCATATTCTTAATAAAATGCAATTAAAAAGTACAAGTGACCTCAATCTCAAAAATGAATGCGTTTCGCCCAGGTATAACAGTGAGCTCTTCAGTCAGTCTGTAATACCCTACTAAGACATAAATTTTGTTCGATGTTTACCGACTCTTATAAAAACACTACGAATTTTATTATTCTAGGGGAATTTGTTTAAATTCGTGCGCCTTAGTAGGACATAACAGACTGACTGGCGAAACACATTAATTTCTGGAGTTGTAGTCACTTGTACTTTTTAATTGAAATATATTCATTCACTCCACTTAAAACAGAAGTTATTCAAAGGTGTTTTCTCGTGCTAACACTTCTTGCAGTTAAGCTGCATAGCTTGCGCTCCGTCAGATAAACATTGAAGGTTTTGAATGAATAACACCCACTTGTGTTGGCTACCACCTTAGGCTGGAATTATTGGAATTTCATGGCTGCCACACCAATCATCGGATTCCTTTTTCAGTAGTGCTAAGTCTGTAGTTCCAATTTTAATTTATAAATTATTTTGCCGTCAACTGGAGTTGAACCTAGACCAAGCTACCTCAGAGGCCGTTGCACTGCGCATTGCACCACCGAGGTCACTCGATCGTAACAGAAGTTATTTTAATATTTAAATTTCTTCATCTTCATTCTTAATTATAGTAATTCGTATTTTTTTTTATCAAAATCGCTATATCCGTTTTTGAGGTAAATTATTTTTTTTTATAACAGTTGTACGGTTAATTTTTGAGCTAAAACAAAAAAAATATTCAATTTCTCCTCCCAAAATAACATTAAGTCCAAAATTTAAAGAAAATCGCTTCATTGGCTTAGACTGCAGTTCGAGGTACAGAAAGACAGACAGAATTGGCGGACCCACTTTTTTCGAGTTCTCTATCATCTTATTATTAGGGAATATTATTTTCTCAAGTTCGATTTTTTTATGAATCCAAAACTTTCTCTATAGTACATACAAATAGGTCTCAGATAATAAGTAAGGTATGGTTTTTTTTTTTTTTTTCTTCAAGTCTGACCAATCGACTTAAATGTAATTCAATTTTAAATGTAACCCTCGTTATATTAATTAATTTATTAATACCAAACCACTATACCGCATGAACATGGCATTCCTTTGCAATAAAAATTCTTCAAAAATATTATGCAACGTCATCAAAGTTAAATATAAATTTTAACTAATTGTTGTTAAGTTCATGTGTGAACAACAACAAAATCGCACTGGGGCTTAATACTAATTGGTGCCAAATTGCTTGTAGTTTAATGCGATTAAAGTCCACGTGCCATCAGCACCAGGACTCTAAACTAAATAAACATATACATACCTACATATATACTGCATATAGGTACGGTCAGCAAGGGCCATTTTAATTCCGTTTGAAATAAGCCCCATTGTTAAAAACCACGATTCAGTTAACAGAGGCATATTCAATTTTGTATGTTTTTATTTCTATGTACTTATACACACATACATATAATACACATAAGTAAGTACTTTAGTATTTTACTCACATAAATTCAATTAATTATTATAGCTAAACTGGAAAAAATTAATGAGCAGAGTGGATTACGAAAAAATCATTATTTACAATAGTAGGTAGCCGGGGCGGACTGGGCCACCCGGCAACCACGATTTTTCCCGGTTAGCCCCTGGTTATGTTGAGCAAAATATACATAAGACCCACTGCCACAGTACTTTTTGTTCCTTAGAGGAAAATGTTCTCATATAATTTGTGTTGTGAGGAGCGAACACAGTAAATATGTATCTTCGGTGGCCTCAATGACAACTAGGAAGTGCCCACAGCTTTATTGCTGGACCTGTTACAATGAATATTGAGCTAAAGGGTTGCCCCAGCAATGATAATTTAGAAATATGGGAAGTTAAATTGTAGTAGATTTTTTTTAATTCAATATCATAAAAAAAGTACGCATACGCCCGAGTGTACCACGTTTATCATTGACAAAAGTAAATTTTCAAAAATTGTTCATTAAAAGAACTTTATTTGAAAAGACAATGAAAGTTGATTTTTCTGGCCTCACATAAAGGTATAACAGAGGGCATATTGTTAGTGTTACTGTTGTTTTCTCTTTTAAGACAAGTTTTTAGAAAATTGCTGCCACATAAACGGGGGAATTAAACCCCCCTCCAATATGATTTTTTTCTTGTTTCGACCCAACCTACATCGCGCTTAATCTTCTCGTCACACCTTAATTGAATCACCCTGTATACTAAGAGCAAGTCCATGCGACCCAACATTGTATTATATTAAAATATCCTGAAGCATCCCTTCATATGCGATGTGGATATTATATGGTATTCCATATGAGCCAGTGAACCAACCCAACAGACGTCTGGTAGCCTTCCTTCCGTTTCGCGTATTTTAGTGTTTTTTAAACATGAAAACAAAATGAAAATGGGAAAAAATTTAACTTCTACATTCTACCAATTCTACTTATCATATAAAACGTGTTTGCAGCCAGAGGCGGCCAATTTTTAGGATATAAAAATTAAATTAAACCAAAACGGAAGCCAAAAATAAGTTTTATCTTGTCTAGCCGATCAAATTGAGAGTTTCGCGCCGTAAGCAAAAATTTTGTGTTCGCATTTTTTTGGTGTGGTTATTTTTATTTTGTATTTATGGTATTGTGGCGGTTTCATATCGTGAACACCAACACAGTGAGACTATACTTCACTGCACTACGTGTGATATGCTATATGCATCATTGAAACTAGCGGACATGTGGTCATTGAGTAATTAATAAAAAAGGATTCTACAATTATGTTTTGCGTGGGTTACCTATGTGAAAATGGAGAGCACAAAACAAACCCTTATATCCTGAGAACAGCATCATATATGTACTTAAATACGAAGTCAGTTGTTGGTAATACGGTACAGCCCCGGATCTACGATTTTCCCAACCGGAGCAAGAAGGGATTTCGGTCCCCTCCATCTTTTAAGATAAAAGATTTTAATAACAAATAGGGGAACTGTATGGATGCACTTGGTTGGATTTTGTGCAACCCATAGAATAATAACTTTTTTATACACTCGCGTTATTACCAGTAGAGGGTGGTCGGAGGCTTTGGCTGGTGGGATGAGGATGAAGCCGTAACACAGATTATTACTAGACCTATTGGATTCTCCAGCTCGAGATTTAAATCAAACTTAACATGAGAATGAAGATGTCAAAAACCTTGTGCTACAAACTTTATTTTGAAGTTATTGCTTGGAGAATAATTTCGAACTATTGTTTAAACTCATCTAGAACGGGTAATAGTCCAGTAATTTTGCGTATGGTCGGAACCGTTTGCGTCAAATCTGGTAGTTCTGCTTTTTTCTGAGTTGTTCAGGATGTTGGCCTATTAATTAACCTAAGTTTTTGAGCTCGAGTGGCTACCGCTTCATGGTCGAAAACCAGAAAAACCGCGATTTGTTCGTGTTTTTTTTTTTGTAATCGGTGAGTTTAGTCCTAAAGAACTAGTTTTAAATAAAAATAGTCTTCTACGATTTCAATGTAATTAAATTTGCTTCAACATGAGGTCCAAACCATCTCTTTAGACCCAATAGTTTCCAAAATACAGCATTTCAAAATTTAGTGCTAAAAAGTTTAATGTACGTAACAGTATAATGGCAAATAAAGAATGTCTGACTTAAATATATCAAAGCACGAAGCGTGTACTATGGGCCAAAATAATAGAACAATCATACCAAAATGGGGGTCTATATACCCCCATTAAGATGGGAGGTGCAATTTGTTAAAAAAATGACTGTATTTAGAAACAACACTATTGAAAAACAATAGTAACACCTACAATATTCTCTACAATTTTAAAAATATTATTCGAGCCGTTTTCAATATATTGAATATCAAATTCAGACTTTCGGCCCATAAGTATTCTTCCAGCACTATCGAAGGTATGTGAACGAATTATGAAGGACTAAATCCTGGAAAACAGTCTGATAACTAATAGTTTTTTTTAAAACCAGTCTGGTTTTCGTAACGGGTATAGTACGACGCCCTCTATAATCAATATTACTGACACTATTAGAAAGAATATAGATAAGAAAATGGTATCAATCCTTCTTCTTCTTGATTTTAGCAAAGCCTACGATAGTGTGTGTTATAAGTAAGTAAGTAAGTAAATAATTCATTTATTTTTCTTTCTTCTAAGTACATTGTTTAACAATAAGATGAATTTTAAAGCTATGGCTTTGCCGTCAGCTCGGTTAGCAAATATAATTTACAAAAATTAATGCATTGTAGAATTTAAATATACTTATTATAATTTGTTTATTTTTTTTTTTTTTTTTTGTATACAAATTCTGTTATCAGTAACAACCTATATTTATATATTACATTTAGAAAGTTGTACAGTGATTTCCAGTTTAACCCGTTCAAAATCATGATTGTTTCCTGCATCGTTAAAGTTTTCTTCCCAAAGTAATTAAGTCGCTGTGGAGAAAATACCGGGCATATAGCAACAAAGTGGAAGCAGTCTTCTTTAGATTTAAGATTACATAACGAACAGAATTAGTTGCAACTTCCATTGTAAGGGCTTTCGTTAAGAGCGATCACTTCACATCTTGCTTTAAATATAAGTGATATTTCTTTATAGCTAAGCAGGTCATTAAAGTAGTTATTTGACATTAAGTTGGAATTGAGCTGTGCGTATAGTATTCTACTCTCCAATTCGCGAGCTTTCGCTATGAAGGTATTACGCACAGAACTTTCATGTTTTTGAATTATACTATAAAGTTGTTCTTTGAATAAGTTGAATAAGCCGGATCAACCTCTCCACAAGCATCTCCTATACTCTTCCACTTTGCCATCCACCAATCATTGTTCCTTAATTCGTACAACGCCATTTTTTTCGATAAGCGATCATCTTGGTAAGATAGCACCTTCACGATATAATCAGCTTGCAATTTCAGAGTATAAGTAAATAACTTAGGAAGTCCTGTTTCGAGATAAAGTGCATAATTTGGCGATCTGAGCGGTAAGTTAAAAAGTTTTTTTAAGAAGTTTCTTTGGAATCGTTCGATGGCCTCATATTCCTCTATTCCCTACACCTGGGCAGCATAACACAATGTAGACTTTTTCACAGCATCAAATATTTTGTACTTCACTGAAAGTTTTATGTGATTATTCACAAAGATGGTTCTCCATAACACATTGATCAAACTTTGTGCAGCATTTGACTTCTCTGTAGTATGTTTCCTGAAATCAAGTGTCCTATTCAGCTTAACTCCCAGATACTTATATTCCTCAGCGATCTCCAAGCTATTACCATTGAAAGACCAATTGTAAGGATTCGGGTTCCTTGATGCTGCTCTTGCAAAAACCATGACTTTCGATTTGTCTGAATTAATGACAAGACCCCATTTATGACAGTAATCAGCCAGTCGATTGATCATTAGTGGGAGATTTTCTGGTGATTCGGAAAGTAACACTAGATCATCGGCATACAATAGAACATTGATGTTTAAGCTTGCGTTTCGGATTCCTCCAGGAAGGTGCGATACCACATCGTTTATGAAAAGTGCAAATAAAAGAGCACTAAGTGGGCATCCTTGTTTTACACCGTTATCAGTTTGGAACCATTCTGAGTAGCTTGAGCCATCCCACACAGCTGCTTTTGACTCCGAGTATAGCTCTTTTATTACACGTATGAATTTTGTAGAAATGTCTAGTTGCGATAGCTTGTAAAAGAGAGCATTTCGATTTAAGAGGCCAAAAGCTGCCTTAAAATCTACAAAAAAGGCATATACTTTCTTGTTTCGGGCCTGAAACGCTTTGACAATTGACGTTAACGTGAAAATATGGTCAATGGTTGAAAAGGTTTTTCTGAAACAAGCCTGAAAGTCTGAGAGGATGATATTAGTATCGACCCATGTTTCCAGTCTTTTAACCAGGACACCACAGAATAATTTTGCCAAAACATTCATGAAAGAGATTCCTCGATAAATGTCCACATTGTTCGAGTCACCTTTTTTATAGATTGGAAAAATAACCGTCTTTTTGAAAGATAACGGGACATCTTCTCTCAAAAAAACTTTTTTGAACAGTGACGTAATATGGGTATGATAAGAAACGGTAGCATTCTTGAAAAATTCATTTGGGATTCCATCTTCACCGGGAATTTTTCATTCATAATATGTGTGTTATATAGTTGAATAGTTGATATTATGAATATTGTTATAAGTTGATATTACGAATATTGTTATACTTGTACGAAGTACTAGAGTACTGAATACTACACATCTACCTAAACTGTTTGTAACATGTACCTACTTTGTAAGTTTCTTCTTTATCATTCTCCTAGGTATAATCTTATTCTTTTCCTGTCAGTCAACCGAACCACATGGTTCATAAGTCAACCTTCAACTTAACCTGAAGTCTTATATTACCTACTTGAATAAAGTTGTGTATTAATTTGCAACCCCTTGTCTTATCTTTTTAATAGAAGTTATAATAGTGTAAATGAAGACCATAATACACTTTGCCTTAAGCTAAAAAAGCAGTTTGGTTTTTCGTCAACTGCTTGTGAACTAATATTTTCTTTCTTGATTCCAGAAGACAGGCTGTAGTCATGAACATGAAAACTTCACCGTGATGCCTTCCTCTTTTCCGTGGCGTTCCCCAATGATCGATTGTGGGTCCGATCTTATTCACAATGTTCATAAATGATTTACTTACTGTGGTCAAACATAGCACTGTTTTTATCTATGTCGACGATGTACAGATGCTTAATTCTTCCAAGCAGTGTGATCCTAATAAGTGTGTGATGGAACTTTGTGAAGATTTTGATATAGTGCTGAATTGGGCAAATGAAAATTCATTGGTCCAATGCCATTGCTTTTGGAACCCTTTGGGTTCTCATCCAATAAATACGCTTGTCCTTTATGCCAAAATAATTCCCTATGAAAAAAGGGTTAAGGTGCTCGGATTTTATATTATGGCTTCATTAGAAAAATAACCTTTACACTTAGGAAATTATATTTCAGTAAACAATTATCTAGCTTTTAAAATTCAGTCGAAGTTATGTAAGGCCCTTGTTCTTCCTATATCTTACTATATGGCTGTGAAGTTTATAATGGCTGTAGTATCACTTTAGGTGATAAACTTAAAGTTTGTTTTAATTCTGCTGTGAGATATGTTTTCAAAAGAAGAAGATATGATCATGTGAGTGAACTTGTTTCCAAGTTCCTTGGCTTATCATTTTTCATAATTTTCTAAAATTTCGTTCCATATTATTTCTTTTTAACATTATAAAAACCGCTCTTATATCTTCAAGTGCCTTTCTTTTAGTAGGTTTCGTCTACAACCGACCAATATAATGACTGTCCCACACAGAACTAATATAATGACGCGTTCCTTTATGGTTCGTTTAGCTATATTATGGAACTCTCTGCCTGATGTTTGATGTTTTCAAACCCTTGAGTTTTTTTTGTTTTATTTACTTTTTTTATTAACTATATTTATAAAATTGAATCCTTGTTGCTGATGTTTATATTACTTATAGTCCAGGCAAATTGGATTTTGGCATGTATGTATGTAACATATAGTATCTTAGATTTTTGTGTTATTCGATCAGAAATAATATAAACAACGAGAATATGAGGTTGCTCCCGCTCAAAAAGGTGTTCTATTTGCAGGAAAAATCAAAACGTGCAAGTAAGTGCATTATTCATCACTGCCTGTTTTTTGTTCTTTTCTTATATAACTTTGGAAACATGCATTCTCCACAAGGTAACATTTATATAAAACTTTCTGGTGTTATATTTTTGTTGCTATACAGCGTTGAATTCAGAAAAAAGCTCCAAGTATGTGTACAAAAATTTGCGCAAGCTTAAATGTCTATCTTTGACCACAGCATTGATGCAAACATTTCGCGGTGCACTTATTTAACATTACCTCTCATACCGAACCTATCAGACCGATTTGAATCGGGTTTCAATATATCATTTTCAATATATCATTCCCTAGAGTACTTGAGTCCACATTTATAGTAGAATTGGACCATTTTTTATCTAACAGCTAAGCGCCTCAAACTACTCTGTTTTTCTACAGCTTTTTTCTGAATTCAACGCTGTATAGCAACAAAAATATAACACCAGAAAGTTTTATATAAATGTCATCTTGTGGAGAATTTTATAACAAACAAAATTTACCTTTGTGTTTTTTTTGCTAAGATGCATATTTCCAAAGTTATATAGGAAAACAACAAAAAACAGGGAGTGAATAATGCACTTTTTTGCACGTTTTGATTTTTCCTGCAAATAGCACACGTTTTTGAGCTGGAGCAACCTCATATTCTCGTTGTTTACTTTCTGATCGAATCCCATCAAAATCTAAGATGCTATATGTTACATCCACATATGCTTCAAACTTATCCTTATTTGCCTGGGCTATTACTTTATTTAGGTACATACTTTTTGTAGTGTATGGTAAATGTGTGTGAATGATTGTTTGAAAGCTGGCAAAGTTCAATAGAAAAATAGTAGGTATAATACCTACATATGTATAAGTTGTTATTTTTTTTTTTGTAATATTTGTATCAAGGTTATTAATTTTTGACTTAGTGGCCTCTTTGATGATCTGTAAGGGTTCTAGGTTAATTTTTTTTTAAATTGAATAAAATAAATATTTTGTTTAATTCAAAAGTTATTTTTTCCAATTTGTTTATATTTTAAAGGACCTTCTGTATAAAATTGATCAAAATTGCGAGAAATTTAAGAATCAAACGTTCTATGACAGTTGTAATAACAATTATATGTACATTTTTCTTTAACCACAATATTTAACAAACAATTATAAATAACCAGTATTTTTTCAATCAAAATCGATAAAGCCGTTTTTTAAATAAATACATTTTTACTTGCGATATACGTAGTATAGGGCAAGTTTAGGATTCGTACAAAAAAGAAAATTTGAGATGATAATTTTCCCTAACATTACGATGATAGAGAACGCGAAAAAAGTGGGTCTCGCAATTCTGTTTGTCTGTCTGTCTGTCCGTCTGTCTGTACCTCGACCTGCAGCCTAAACGGCTTGAAGCGATTTTCTTCAAACTTTGGACTTAAGGTTCTTATGTGATTCCCTAGACGGGGAATTGAAATTTTTTTTTAAGTCAAAAACTAACGGTACCTGTCATACAGCCAATATACAAAAATTGATTTATTTCAAAACCGGCTCTAACGATTTTCAAGAAAAAAATTACGAGGTACTAAAATTACTAAAATAAACATTTTGGTAGAAAAAAAAAATGTATAACGGTTATTAACGGTACCTGTCATACAACCGATTTTTTGGTTTTCAAATTTCTCGTTAACTACTACACCGATTTCAACCAACATTTTTGTACAAAAGGTCGCTTACAATTTTAACAATTTTGCATATAAAAATTTTCCAAAAAATAATTTTTGGATTTTTAAAAAAATATTGAATTTTTTTTTTTGAAAATTCAATATCTTGAAAACGGGAATTTTTTTTGATTTTGTGAGAAATTGTATTTAATTAAATACTAAAAGTTGGCATACGAAATTTTATTTAAAAAAAAATTTAAGAATTTTTATATATAAAAAATTAATTTAAAAAAAAACCGCTCTAACGATTTTTTAATTTTTTTTTTCATAAATTCATATTTATTAAACAAATCAGATGGCGTACTTTTTTTTGAGCTGTATCAGTTGTAGCTATTTAAATAACTAATTTATAATAATTCATTTATAAATCATTTATTGTTTTTAAAACTTTTTTCTTTAATTATATCATAATGTTATGGAACCAATACATATGTACATTGACTATTTCAAGTTACGTTAAAGTTGTTAGCTACGACAGCAAGTTTTGTGCGATCCAGTCGTGCCCATTTTTTTTTTTCATATAAGGTGGATTAATGGCAGTTACCATAATTTTTGGAGCTAAACAAAAATTTTAATTTCCACTCTAGGGAACTTAAAACATTAAATCCAAAATATGAAGAAAATCGCTTCAGCGGCTTAGGATACAGCCCGAAATATTTACATAGGCAGACATACAGACAGTATTGCGAGACCCACTTTTTTCGCGTTCTCTATTATCGTAAATATAGAGAAAATTATTATCTCAAGTTCGATTTTTTTTACGCGTGGACGCATTCGTTTGCGGGGACGCATACGTTTGGGTGGACGCATATGTAGGTTTTCGTGGACGCATACATTTGCATGGACGCATACATTTGCGTGGAAGCATTCGTTTGGATTTTGAGGCCTTGGGTGAAGTTTGGATCAAAACATGCTGGTTCAGATTTCTCAAGTCATAGACTGTCAAAATGATTGAAAAACCTGTAGGAAATTTGATTTTTTTAAGATTCAAATTTTTGTTGGGAGGAAAGTTAATTTTATGCCAAACTTTTAGTGACAAACATTTTGAGTCAAATTGTTGAACATCTGCGTGGACGTAAAAACAAGATTTCGACTTTTTTGTTTTTATTTTCGTCATCGAAGGGCAATAAGCAATTATAATAACAATGTGCGTTCAGAATCCAAGATAGGATATCCTAGTAAAAGCTGAACGTGGCCAGTAAAAACGCTTGGAAGCAACTTGCGTGCCGCCTACGTTATAGGAGTTTTTGCGCTTAATGTGTGTAGCCAACTTACTTGCCAGTACGTGCCGATATGGCAGGGCCGTTGCGTACATTGGGGCCACCAACGGAGATTGCTGTATGCATCGTTCGAATCGGTATTAACTTTGTTAAGTTAGGTTAGTGTTAGTTCGTTGTGTTGTGAATTCAATTAACCGATGCAAGTATTACCAGTTGTAAGTTTATCCACCTATGTACACATATTCAAATATTTTTTTGTTTCATTTTGTGTATATTAGATCCATGAAATATTTATTTGTAAAATAAAATAAAAAACAACACACATTTTGTACAGTTGTATGTAACTAGTGTCGCTATGCTGCCATCTCCTTTCTAGCGGTTAATTCTTGTTTCACACGTCACTCACGTATTTCTTATCCCAGACAAAACAGTTATATGGCATACTTGTAGCAAATTAAATTTTCTAGACATTATGTCTTGTAACTTTCTTCGATCACTGCTATGGCTTAAAAGAAATAGTACATTTTGTTAAAAAGAAAAGTAGACAAATGTTGATTTTTTTTATGCGTCATATTTCGTTTATCATCATCCTTGTCACATCTGATTTTTTTGCTCAGTTGTTTTCTATCAGCTCAACATTCTTGAAGGACATATAAGTTCCATGAAAAATGTTAAATAATTGGCAACTTTTTTGATCATTAAAATTCGAGATATGATATTTTTTACTGTTCCTGTTATCACAGCAAAAGCGGTAGGATCTTTTTCAAAGCTGAAATAAATACAAAATTTGCGAAGCACCATGGAACAAGAAAAGCTAAGCAATTTATTATTGATGTGGATTAAAAATCTAAGAGTACGGAATTAGATTTGAAAAAAGTAATCAATGAGTTCGCTTCTGTGAAATCAAGAAAAAATCATTTAAGTACCTACCTACCTAACTTTTTATATCTGTAAAACACATTCAGAATTATTTGTTGAAATTTATTTAACCAATAATAAAGTTGTCATTGAGTAATAGGGGCCCATATTTGGTTTTGCCCCGTAGCCCTACAAGCTCTAGCTACGGCCCTGCGGTGTGGCCTCGGGGTTAATAAAAGTAGTCATGTATGAGGTGTCACTCCCTGTGAATTTCTTTTGAAAGGGTAGTGTGCCATACTCGACGGCTCCGTTGGCAATATTTAAGGCAATAAATTGCCTCGCTAATTGATCAACATTTATTGACTCTAAGATGGAGGTCAATAATTGCCTTTCGTCTACCCGGCAATATTGCCCCTGAGAAGCGTCTCCATTGGCGGAATTTCAATTTATTGCCTCAAACATTACCAAATGGAGCAGCTGGGTTAGGTTAAGTTCGAATCTAATCTGCTTTATCACTTAAGGTCAATAAAAGCCTATCCTTTATCGAGTGATGAATAACCTAAAATTGATATTGATGTTTGTTTTAGAAAAGAGTATTATGTTGAAAGGAACAAAGTCGTTTATTTTAACTTACTCAAAAACAAATAGTTTATCATAGGTTCGAGTAAGTTCACCTAAGCTTACGATATCTGTCCAAAAAATAAACTGAGTATTCAAAATGAAACCTTTCCCAATGACTTCTTCTAAAAGTATGAAGATTTTGAATAAAGTGCATTATTTGAACAAAAGGTGGATAGTTTTGTTTTAAATTACGTTTGATGCGCAACGATGAACATCTCCGCTTGTTAACAAAGTTCAAGTTGATGTTATCATACAGAATTATTAGGCTAGTAAATATAGGTACCAAGTATGGAACAATTGCGTTCACGGGATTTTATTTTTCAATGTTTTTGGTATAACTCGTAAACTTAGCCGATTTTGAGAATTTACTTTAAAACACTTTCTGTAGGAAATTAAATTTTCTATATAATTGACAGTTTTATAATTAACAAAAAAAATTGAACAGAAAAATGTAACAAAACCCCAAGATACATAAATTACAGGTAATATCACTAGCGTGTTCTGCGCATGCTGTCAAAATCAATAGTAAACAAATTTAATTTCAAACAAAAGTTATGACTTATGAGCATTTAAGTAAAAAAAATAAAAATCAATGGATTTTCTGATTTGTTTTAGTTTGGTTATGGTTAAATTTTTCTGTTTAATTTATTTTATAAATTTTTTTAACTGTCAATTGTGGTAGAAAATCTTTTTTCCACAAAAAGTGTTTTGAGGTAAATTCTAAAAATCGGCTTAGTTTACCAGAGTTTACCAGTGTGACCATTCTTTCAGAAATGCATGGGTGAATGGTCGAATTTTGTGTTTTGAGCAAGCCTAAGTTCCAGACAAACATATTCAAAAATGAAAACCCGTGAACGCAATTGTTTAAAAAGTATAAGGTTATAAATTCATTGTGTAATAGCAGGGGACTTATAAGCACAAGTTAAACAATGTAAAAAGTATAAGATTTGAAATTAAAATCGATTAAAAAATCATTCTTAAATCACTTTTCTCTTCGAATTTCGAACTCGTACTGCCCAGATCTGTTTTGGACAATTTTTTGTGTGTGTTTACTAAACATAAATATTCTTCACAATTTCATACCATTTCAATAACATTATAACAAATTACTCAGATGACATTTTATTGCAACTATTCATTTTCTTCAAAATACAAAAACCCACAAGACATTAATCTTTTTAACACAAACAGTTTATTTATAAACAGTTAAATCCCAAATTGTGTGTCTTCTCACATACCTTATAGAGCATCCTACCCATATACTAGAAGAGCGTCTACGTGTGCTTGAGAACTCCCATTTGTCGCAGAACTAAAAATTGACAGCGAAAATAAATTTCAAAATATTGAGTGCAGTACTTATGGCCATGGATGGAAAATCCCGTTCTTTTCTATAGCTGAATAATACAAAATAAAAAACAGAAATGGGATAACAAGGGATATGTTCGCTGCATTCTGCAGCACAACTGCAAATATCTAAGGTACTTTGAAAGGATAGTGTTGTATCGTTGTACGTGAAGTATTGCTTGTCGATATGGATGTGTGTGGAAACTTCCGGTTATAAATCATTATTTTGTCAATGGAATTATTGCAAGTTGTGGATCAATGACAGAATGGGAAAAGTACCAAAACAAGAAAAACTATTTTCACATGTGCTACTACAGGAGATTCCACCCTTTAAGCTTTTTATCTGCTAACTGAAATTTATAGCTCAGATAACTTCTGTGCGTTTTTTAATACATATGTACATACCAACATATAGATTACCTTCATACCTATAGGTGAAACTAAAACCATATTTTTCAATTCGCGATAAAATTGTTACAATTTATACGAAATAAATTTGTTTTGGATTTTAGCTGAATAATATTTTTACATTTAACAAAAATAATTGGTTGCTACCTCGTTGGTAGAGGGAAGGTATGAATGATAACATGGTGTTAGATGATACCTAAACTATATGTGAATGTACGTAATCCTGGATTTGAACGACTGACAAAATGCCAATATGTCTGACATTTTTTGGATAATTATTACCAGTATCCTGTTTTATAGCCCAGGCAAATTGTACTTTTTCTGCAAGTGAAGGTTCTTACTCGCAATTGTCTTTAGTTTGGCATAAGAAATGCTGTTGCGAAAGTCCATTACCAAATCGTGTGCGCGTCAATAGTTATTCAAGGTTAAATGTCGAAAATATCAGTTTTTCACATAAAACTCGGAAACGGAAAATGCTATCGAAAAGTGTTTCATACAAAACTTGTAGATTATGTCATTGACAAAAAAAAAGTTATGTCAATTTTTTCTTACGACCCACCGTTAAGAAGATATCGACATTTCAAAAATCGAAAATGTCGAAAATGGTCGTTTTTCACGTATAACTCCTAAACGGTTCAAATTTTTGAAAACATCTAAATACAAAGTTTGTACATTATGTAAATCCCTACAAGAAAAAATTATTATTTTTTTTTTTTAAAACAACCGTTTTAAAGATATAATTTTTTTTAAAGTTTGTATAATGAATCAGTTGCAAGATATTGCGACTTCAAAAATGGTCAAACTTCCGAAATATACTTGTACATACATTTTATTACAAAATCCTGTTTATTCGAAGTTGTCCATTTTTGAATTCGCAATATCTTGCAACTGATGCATTATACGCAAAAAAGTGTGATAATTTTTCCTCTAGGGAATATATTTACATCTGCAAAGTAGACATAAAATATTTTCCGAAAAATTCGTCATTTAAGAGTAAAGAGCCGAAAACCGGTATTTTTGACATTTGGTGTTTTTATTTAAATAATGATGTCAAAAAATTATGACTCATAGAAAAAAAAACTGTAAATGCATGCTTATATAATATTATATGATGTACAAATTTTGCAAATATAATTTTTTTCGATTAAGCTTAGGGTTTAAAAGATATATTCCAAAAATCGGTTTTTTTGACAGTTGACACTATTGGAGTCACAATATCTTGCGACTTATGGAAAAAAGTTTTATAATTTTTTGAAGAGAATGTTATGATGTTCAAACTGAGCGCACGATTTTTTTTTTGACAACTTGTGTTTTTAAGAGCAAAACACAAAAAAATCACAAATTTGAACTTTTTGTCAATATTTAAAAAAATTATATCTTTGAAACGGTTGTTTTTAAGAAAAAAATAATATTTTTTTCTTGTAGGGATTTACATAATGTACAAACTTTGTATTCAGATGTTTTCAAAAATTTGAACCGTTTAGGAGTTATACGTGAAAAACGACCATTTTCGATATTTTTCGATTTTTGAAATGTCGATATCTTCTTAACGGTGGGGGGTAAGAAAAAAATTGTCATAACTTTTTTTTTTTAATGACATAATCTACAAGTAGTATTGTATGAAATACTTTTCGATAGCATTTTCGGTTTCCGAGTTTTATGCGAAAAACTGATATTTTCGACATTTAACCTTGAATAACTATTGACGCGCAAACGATTTGGTAATGGACTTTCGCGACAGTATTTCTTTTGCCAAAATAAGGACAATTGCATTTAAAAACCTTCACTTGGATTTTTTTTTGGCAGATTAGCCATTTTTTTGTACATTTTGCCTGGGCTATTTATGACAAGAAATTAATTTAATTGGAACATATTTGACATTTTATATAACACTTTCGAGCTTTGAAGATCTTACTGGAAATAGATATAGCAACTTCGTACATTAGAGTAGCTTCAAGCAGTGTTGCCCTCAAAATGTAGTACAATCTAGTTTTTTTTTTTAAAAAACACGTTTAATAAATAATGTTCATCGAAAGTAACAAATAAAGAACATAAGATAAGAAAACTATACATAACTTCAAGACAGTACACAACTAAAATTAATAATGTAATCAGGTAATCATAAATTTTATGAAGTTATTATGAAGCTAATTATAATTCGTTAAAAATAAAACTTTGTATGAGTATTTATTGATTTATATAATGCGTTGCATTGTGGTATGAACATTTTTGAGCTTATGTAAATATTGAAGCGGATGGGTTTAAAACGCTTTCGACATAATGCTTTTGATTGCACTATTGCATCTACAGTGGAGATATTAAGATTATTTCTCAAATTGTCTTCAATAATGTTCAGGTTCGAAAAGCACATTTCTGCAGTTGCACGTCTATGAGGCAGAGTACAGGGCCTTACCAATAATCAAATTCAGAGATCACTTTATTATTTATGTGGACTCTAAATAATGAACCATACCAATAATCAATTTAATAGTCAGCCTAACGCTAAACTTTTTGCATGTGCGCGTACTCTCAAAATATATAAGAGCATGGGATTCATTTTAGCAACCAACCTGTTTCGTGACTTAAAGTTGCATGTGCGCGCTTAGCCTTATTTTGTTGCAAAGTCCCGGTCTACATTGAACGATTTTGCCAGTGCCGATCTTTTGTTCGTAGGTGAAGGGAGTGAAAAGTGAGGGGTAGGGATCAAATCGTTTGTACCACAAAACTCGAACGATTTTTCCAGTCTGTTTATGTTCTCTCTCGTCTTCTTTCCATTTTTTTGTGTGTGTTCGGTGTCAGTGTGCCGTTCGTTTGATGGTGTGAGTGCATCTCAATGAAACATGAAGAGCACAGCAATACAAAAATGAAGAAGACAAGGAAAAAATCTTATGGAAAAAATCGTTCTGTGTACATTTCACACGATTTCTGGAAAAATCTTCGTGGAAAAATCGGGCAATGTAGATCGGGACAAAGTTATAAAACTTAAGGTAATTAAAATAAACAAATAGATTTATTCCTTCTTATTGAGAGTGAATGTAGTAAAACTAACACTTAAAATCGCACGCAGCCAAAAATTTGTTTGGTGTTTTTTTTTTGTTATGATAACTAAGATGTAAGATGTCATTGGCCGCGATCAAAAACCTATGTAGAGATAGGTTTTTGTTGTTGTAATCCCATGTAAAAAAAACAGTGGATTACAAAACAGCTTTTCCTTTTGGATAGCTATCCGTTACCCCGTTTACATGAGGTAGTCGAGCGAGCTTCAAGCTCGCTTGGCCCTTTGTATACCTGCGTTGACTTGAAATGAGTTTCAACCGACTCGATTCAACTTCAGGAGCGGAGTCGAGTCAAAATTGTTGATAAAAAACGTGGATCGAAGAGTCGAACTTGAGGATGTGTTCACCACAGTGTCTTTGCACATGTGCGAGTAAAATTATTTATTTGTTTTGATAGCTATGTGAACGTATGTACTAAAATTCATTAAATTTGAACTGTTTTTGTGTAAAATAAATATACTGTTGCCATTCCATTAAATGGAATCTCAACACCATATCAACTTTACTTCAAATGGGGCTCTCAACTCACGTGACGAAACACCTGGGCCGAAAATCCGACCCTAATCCAACTCGAGCTCTCGATTCTGTTTGTAAATTTGATGCATGCTATCAGAAAAATTTTGGTATACGTTTGTATATCCCAAGCGAAATTCTTAAAAAAAGCCGACTACAAAATGCAAGGTCGAGATTTGTTTGCCGTCATCGAATTCTATTTTTGATTTTTTCAGGAAAATAATTTAAAGAATATAATAATAAACTGCAAATTACTGTATGGTTACGAAGAATTTTGCCAAAAATAATTTCAAGTAATCTATGCGGTTTTGGTTGATATGGATAGGAATCTATCTTAGATATGTAGGCTATCGATCGATTCTTGATCGCGGCAATTTCCATTCACAGAAGCTGTCTGTTTGACAACAAATGTAGTAGTAATTGTAATAGAGCACTGATTAGTTAAGGACGTGTTTAATTTAGTTATTGGTTAACACACAAATTAACTCGTCTATAAAGTTTACCGTGGCGTTTATCTAAACGCTTGTTTAGTCATTAATTATTGGTAAGGCCCATAGTTAGGGTTACCATTCGTCCCTCTTTTGGGGGGACAGTACCAGTTTTTCATCTCATCAAGAAATTTGTCCCCCAACTCAGAAAATGATAAAGGTGGACACAAATGTCCCCTTTTTTACACATCATCAGTTTTTCAACTTTTCCATTCAAAAACCACTTTCTTTTTCATATTTAATTTTTTAGTTGTTTTTTTAAGCAAATCTGTGGATACTTCCATCATAACTTTGCAAGTTTTTACAACTGAATACATGTCTTAGATTTAACACTCCTGGCGAAAAGACAGAAATAGTTTACTTGTCAAATCAGTTGAAACAGAATTGATTGTTAAACATAACTAACAATTGAGTTGCAATGATTTTTGCAAATTTATATATGAAAATGGCAGTTGGTTGCAAAAAATAAAATCAGGCGATAAATATAATTTATGAAGGATTTGATCTTATCCTTACATTTATCTCACCGATTGTGTATACGAAAACATGAATATCTGAGCTTATGTTCCTTTTTTAAGTCATTTATTTGTTTTTTTTTTTTCTTTATTTTCTTAATTAAGTAGGTACATAAGTATGTATGTGGGAGAAGTGCGCCCACAAAAGACAGTTTTGTTCAGTAAAACTGATTATAAAGTTTTATTTTAAATACTAAAATAAAATAAAAGTACACATTATAGTTAATTCAGAAATATTAAATTTAAGTTAAACTTCAAACAAGATTAGCAAATAATAAAAAAAAAGTCGATGCGTCGCGATGATTTTGTCTAGCTGATGGTTTTTTATTATCGAATGATTTATCAAGGTACCAAGGATTATGGTAATGGCACATCGTTTTCCGGTGTACAGACTAGAGGAATTGACAGTAGGCACATCCTACATGTATATAATAAACCATTGTTAAAAAGAATTAATATTTTTATAAAAATCAAGTTGGTTTTGTATTTGTTTCTTAAATTAAAAGTAGAGGATTTTGAAATGTTGTCCCCCCTGACACCCAGCTGTCCCGCTAAAGAAAACTCAAAATCCCCCTTTTGTTATTTTCTGAAATGGTAACCCTACCCATAGTGTTAGCATGTTAGTTAATAAATTTGCAAATGCTGCCTTTCCCTCAAAATTTTTGGTTGTCTTTAAACTAATCCAATATTGCGCAACATCTTCATGATAGTATTCCTCTTAAATACAGTTTGAAGTTTGGATCATGGAACCTGGATTTCATTTTGAAGGCTCTGCGCTTACATAAAAAAGTGCTTATTGTGAATTTAAATGTCAAACCAAACACGGTGTTCGATATCAAATATCATCATCATATATATTATTTCTGTTGTCAAACTCCTTTTTTCTCATTTATAAAATAGTCAAATCCACTAAAATAGGTATCACTGAATAGGAATTTACACATACTCATGACATTGCACAAAAACTTTGTTTTATACCACACTATTTTCTATAAATTTCAGAAATTTCAAATAATTCAATAAATGAAATATCTGACATAAAGAATACGTCACTTTAAACCCATTGAATGAGTGAAAGAGAAAAATATGTATTACTTTTGTAATTTAAAATTCTCTTTTTTTTCGCTGCACCGTGAGTGAGTGGGGGAGAAACATTCTTAATTTACATCATGCATGAATGAAAGAGACATATTTATGACTTTTGTAATGTTATGTATAATCCTCTTTTTTTGCTTCCCCATTGAGTGAGTGGTGGAGAAACATATTTGTTACCTTTTTCTGTTGTTTGTAATTTTTTTCGCATCATAAAAAGCATAAAAAGCCGAATGCATTTATCAGGTATCACTAGATTGCATGAATGAAAAAAAAACATATTTATAAATTCTTTAATTTAAATTCTTAGAAGAAGAAATAGAGGAACAGGCATATCGAGAAAAAAGTGAGGCTTTTTTAAAATAGTGTGAGTTACACAAACACAAATGCATTCACACAGGGTCGGAATGCAGTGAGATAGCTAAATGCTGGGGCCCCCAAAAGAATTTTTCACTGTGTTTTTTGGAATTTAAGTTTAATAGTAAAAAAAAGCTTATTAAACTAAATAAAAAAGAGACATAAATTTCAATATAGTGAATACATGCAATACTTCATTGAAAAAAAAAATATATATATAACATATGCGGTGCTGCGTTAAATCCTGTAAAAACATCATGTGGAATATGAGACACAATCAGCCCGTGAGATGAAAAAATTGTAAACTCCATATTATAGGTGTTTTTACACGATTTAACGCATATTTTTTCAAATAAAGTATTGCAAATATTAACTATGTTAACTTTTATTTAATTTTTTATTTAGTGTTTTTACTATTTTAACGTTTTGAAATCTCTGAACACTTTCCTCTAGCTCGGCAAAATGACAGTGGTGCGTTCTTTTTCTATAAAATGCGCGAAAGTTACAGGTAAATTAAGCGCTGTTTTTATTAATATGGCTATAGAAGTCTAAAATTTTCAAAGAATGTATCACTTGGTTTCTTAGTCCACCTTTCAACTTTTCATCCACCAACTAAAGCTGCAGGACGTATAAGGTTCATGGTACTGATTCTTTCTTTAAGGCTCTATAAAAGTATATCCTTAACTGTATAATCACTCTCAAATAAATGTCCTGAGCAAACACGACTGTTTTAAAGTATAGTCGATTTTATTCCCACAAGCACTAATCCACAATTTGCACATTTTAACGTCTTTCAAGAAATAGTGATATGTATTTTAATTTTTGTTTACTGTTTTTTTCTCTGCAGTGTATTATTACACCCCAAAACAGCACACAATACCATTTTCAAATTTTCAAATTTACTTTTTAAACCGAAAAACAAACAAAATAACAAAAACCAGTTGAAAATTTCCAATTAACAACCTCGCTTGTCAAACTCGCAGATGATGATGACGTCACAAAATAAGCAAGATGGCGAATTGGGTGTATCTAATGCATATTTTTTTGGACATCCTTAGAAGCAAAAGAATCAGATAGTTTTTCGAATTGAGAAATTTGCATTAAAATGGCATGCAATCGTTAGTGCATATTTTGATATAATTGCATATTTTGGCTTATTAAGCATATTTTAAAAATAAATGCATATTTTTCCTGCATATTTCAAAAAAATGAACTTTGGCTTTCATAGGTTCAAACTATGGCTGTCTCAGACTAAAGTAAAATTAGAGGGTTGGAACTCGCTAAAAACAAATAAATTTAATGGACGAAGAAGTTTCAATCGGTCAATCTATTTGTAAAAAAATAGCAATTGTTCTTAAGAAAACGAAGGATATATGAAAATGAAAAATATCTCCAGATCCTTAAATGGGAATAATCCAATAAATGAAGTTGTTTCATTAAAGAATGCTCCACTAACGTCTGTTAACGGGGAGAGATCATTTTCCATGTACAAAAGTTTTTGAAAACTTCAGAAAAAATTTCATGAATTATGCTAACAAAACCATCTTACGAAAATAATGTACATATTATTAAAAATACTATTTATTTTTTGTTAAACCTGCTTGAATTTTATGTTAATTTTATTTACTTTTTGCTGTGAAAACTTTCTATGAATAAAATACTGTATTTTGTTTGTTTTTATTGAAATGTTATTTCATTTACTTTTTAAATATTTTTGCAGTATATTTTGGATTTTGTATGGCATATTTTGAATTTTGTATGGCATATTTAGTAGTTTTAAGTGCATATTTTGTGCTTTTTAGAGCATGAGAATCCGGGCCCTGCTAATGAGCATACCTTATTTCTGTTTATCGTGAGACCACCCATGCCCAAAAATCTTGGGAACAAACCTATTCATTCCTCTTTAAAAAAAAAACAGTCACTTGCCTTCAAAACATAGGCAAAAGCCATTAGTGGCGTTCAGGTTTTTGTTAGAATGAGATTGACTGCATTCAGAGATAGAATCAAACAAATAATTTTTGGATTACATTTACATATTGATTGTTTTTTTCGTAAAACAAAAAGTGCAGTAGATTTTTTTCAAAGGCAGTAGGTCTGTTTTACGAAGAAAATGCAGTAGATCTACTGCAATTGCAGTACAGTCGCAACCCTGGCCCCCATCTGTGAAGTCAATAACTGTCAAATTCTATTATATAATAGGATGGTTACGAAAAAAACTTTAAGAAACCAGAACTTTTTTGCTTTTTATTTTTTGCTCCTGTAAATACGATTTCAATGCAACCACCTGACTTTTGGAACGAAATATTCTCGAAACGTCAAAATCTAGTTTCGCACCTATCTTTGAAGCCGATAACTGTCCAATACCATCCAAGGATGGCTATGATTTCGATGGATTAAAAACCTCTAAGAAATCCTAAATTTTTTGCTCCGGAAAAATACTCACCCATATTCTGAAACTCGTATTCGACTACATTCGTATGTTAGTATTCCAAAAGTCGTATATCCGACTTCACTTCTACAAATATTGAGAAACGGACAACATCGCATACGACTGTTCATATTTTATCATTATTCCGAGTTTTATTATTTAAGCTTATCGTATACAACGTATACGACTTGAAGAATAACGATTTTCATACGATACGAGTTCAAGTTCGAATACGAGTACGAGACAAAATACGACTTGCGGAATATGGGTGACTATTTCAGGGCAACCTTTCGACTGTAAAAATATAGTTTTTCCCCCATATGACGGTGTTCACTTTTTTTACTTTATAAAAGAAAACGTCAAAAACATCCACGAAAATTAAATTTTTTTTTTTTAAACTTGTATATTTTTTCGACGTTTTATTTTGTGGTAGGGGTCAGTTGAATGTGAACACCGCCTATAGTTTGAATATGAGCAGATGAAAATTCCGCGGGGCAAAAAAAATGCCGCTGGGCAAGAAAAAATGCTGCGGGCAAAAAAAAAGCCGCGGGGGCAAAAAATATGTCGCGGGGCAAAAAAAATGCTGCTGGACAAAAAAAACATAGGCGGAGCGACGGAGTCGCGTGCGCGGGACAGAGGACCCGAAAAGGGAGTTAAAATCCTTGAACCCACGAAGTGTGCCGCCCAAAGTGCTTAAAAAGAAATCCTGATTCGCAAAAAATTTCCCAACAAAAAATACCAAACAAAATCCACACAACACTTTCCATAGCGAAGTTGTTGAGTGGTAGAACTGCCATAATAATTGTAGTATAATTGTTTTATTTAGTGGCGGCAGATTTCATGATCGTTGAATGCAATTTTCTAGCCTTAAAGGCTCTCCCAAACCAATGCGAAACATTCGGTGCAGCGAAGAAACATTCCCAGTTGGTGTGGGCACTCTTATTTATCATCCTGTAAATAAATTTTCAAAGGCGAATGTTTCTCCGCCGCGTTGGTGTGGGCACTCTCATTTATCACCATGTAAATTAATATTGACTGACGAATGTTTCTTCGCCGCACCGAATGTTTTGCATTGATTTGGGAGAGCCTTAAATGTTTATTTAAATTGTAAATAAAAGTTTGCTCATATTAAAATTGTTAAATTGAATTATTCAATCTACCGAAAAAATAATATTTAAAATAGTATTTTTGTATACAAAAAAAAAATACCAGAACCGAAAAATTTTAAATATTTTTGATCATATTTAGGGGGTTTCCTCATCGTAAAATTTTAAAGCTATTCTATAGAGACCCTTAGCTCACTGTAAAAATAATCAAAATTCTAATGGAAAGTCGCCCCTACCTCTGTCTTACTTTACTTTTCTTCTTATTGCAGATGAAGATACATGTAAATCCAAAATAATGCTGGATTTACATGTATCTTCGTCTGCAAATATGAAGAAAAGTAGAGCGGGACAGATGTATGCTAAAACTCCGAGCCTGTGAAAGAGAACCATCAAGAAGATGAACATGTTCGTCTTCATATCTGCATTATGGCACTTCCTATAATCTTCATGCACGAAGATCTTCTGCATTTTGGTGTCTCCTCTCTATCCAACAAATGTACATTTTAATTTTGCATCCCCTTTTTTTTGCAGAAGTCGGACTAAGATACATGTAAATCCACCATAAATGAAAACGATCGAGCGAAAAATAATTGTCATTAAATTTCCAGGTGGGTTCGTAGCCTTAATATTTGGCAAACTTTTTCTGAACGTGCCCCCACCATTGGTCGAATTTGTTTGCGTCGCTCTGATAACAAATGTCAAGATTCAACAAAAACAAAGAACTATCAAGTGTTTTTATTTTGTTTAATTTGTAAATTCGTTCTCATTTTTGGTATCTGAACTTAAATGTTATCTCTAGAATGTTAGAAAATATAAAGAACAAAATCAACAATGCACTTAAAGAAGGTATCAATATAACCGAAAATATATCCACTCAATTTTATCGTGGAAATTCACCAACTCTTGACTCCAACAACGAACCAGAACTTGGAATTCCTCAGGAAATCAATATTGCTGCTGGCGCAGAACTATTGCAAAAATATGAAGATGCTTGGAAAAGTACATATGAGGCCAATAAGGCAAATGTGGAGGTAGCAAAAAATATAACCGAAACTATTGACAGACTTCAGCATAGAATGCAAGTACGCCAGGTTAATATAAATGATTTAATGACTTGTTTAGCTGGACTGCCTACAATAGAAGAAAATTTAAAAGCTAGCCTGGACAAGTTCAACGAAATTGAAGCTTTGGGCTTTGCTGTTGAGGAAAAAATAGCGGATATATTGAATGTCACTGAAATGCTAGACATGCAGGAACAACGCCTTCAAAAGAATTTGGAAGCCAAGCGAAAGGAAATGGGTAAGTTATCCTTATCATATATCTTATCTTATATCTTTTTACTTATATCTTTTGTATAAAACATTCATTATAAATTTATCATAAGTCGAACTAGAAGCTCAGCTAGAAAAGAATGCTGTTGAACATAGGCTTAAGATCCAGCAGCAAGAAGAAAAACTAAAGCGACTGCAGCAAGAGCGACAAGCTGTTTTTGATGATGCTTTTCAAAGCGACATGCAGGCCTATAAGCAAACTGGTGGTGTTGCAAGTTAGTTTTTTTATTGCTTATCTTTGATTCAATGGACACAGTACTAAAATTCATTATTTTCTCTAGAAATTGAGCTTAAGGGTCCCAGAGTTATGACACTAGAAGAAATTGATCTCGACAACGATGACACGATGGGTGATCTGGAAGATTTTTTGAATGACTAACAAAATTACAAACATTTATAAAATATATTTGATATTCGTGCCAAAATGTGCCTTACTGTGAAATAGATTTGTTGATTTTCTATATCTATTTTCATGTTGAAATCCAGTTATTATTGTTAATAAATTGTTTAAGTATTCAACCTTCTAAAATCTTTCTTTTGATTCAAAAATATTGTTTTTAGAATAAAACGATTTTTTTTAACAATTACTTTATGCATAGATATTTGTTTATGTACGAGCACATTGCGATCCATTTTTAAAAAAAGAATTAAAATGAAATAGGAAAACCTACTATCGACATTTTTAAAATACGCTAATATTTTTCTGTCCGATTATAATGAACTTAATCGAATTCTATCAGGAATTTCTGAACGACTTTTGTCGAAGAAAATACAGTCCAGCATTTGCGAAGCAAATTTTAGTATCATCTAAGCACTAAGCAAGTATTTTCAGTTATTAGAATAAAAATATATTCCTGTTTTCTATTGAACCGGAAAATTCGATATATGTACATACATATATATCTGAGATCGAATATTTAAATCTCGACTTCGAGCATTTGTTTTGATTTGGTATTTCGCAGCATTACCCCATAGTTCAGTTAGGTTATTAAAAAAATGAAAACAGGTAAAACATTTTCTATGTTAACCATATAGAGAGCTATCTTGAATAAAATTCGGTTTACGTGAATATCAACCGTTTTTTTTTTTTTTTTTTTTTGATTTTATCAAAAAGACAGCCAGAATCATTTTTGACAAAAAAAAAAGGGCTGAGTTCCGAAATGCGTTCCAAAACTCAAACGTGAAAATGTTTAAAAAGATACGTCGATGCGCATTAACTAAGCAAACTGCGCATCAATAATTTTTCGGGTGCTTTTTAGGCATTTGCCCGAGCAGTAAGCAAACGTTCTTTTTATTGTTAAGAATTCTCTAGTTTTAGTAAAATTTTGACATAAAATAGTAGGTAAAATAGGACATTTAAATGAAAAATGCCTACCCTTATGAAAGTTGGTGAAAACGTTACATTAACCATAAGAATGAAGAATCAAAAGAGTCAATAAAAATATCTTGTAGAAAAGGCTGTTTTTTTCTGAATTTGGCAGAATCTATGCATATAGGGCACATGATTTCAAGGTACTTTTTAATGGTAAATCAAATGCCATTTAGTAGTATTTTACCTGATCTACGAAAAATAAAGTCATCTTCACATTAAAAGGACAATAACTCTTTTTTATGTTGTCATATCATCTCAATTTTACGTTTATTATTATTCAGCGTTGAAAATACCTTTAAATAATGTACCATATAAATCAAATACCTATACCAATGTCAGTTAAAAATCCCACATTTTCTATAACAAAAAAAAACAGCCTTCCCTATTTTTTTCACAAGTTATACTCTTTTTATTTTTTTTATTTAAGCGCGCACTAAAGGTATTTAGGTTTCCCTTAAAATGCTTAAACACAGTGCGAGCGTTAGGAAAATAGGGAAGGATTTAAGAGGAGATACCGATGCACATTGGTTTTGAAGCTCTGAATATCGAAATGGCAGGGAAAAATAGTGCCGGGTAAGGCATTCCACATTCTTGAAGTGCGACTAAAGAAAGAATCTCTATACTTAACAGTACGTCCGAAGTTGGACTCAAGGGTAAACTGATGAGCATTCCTAGAAGTACGAGTATTACGGTTGAATGGTTTAAGGGGAGGAATGCAACTGGCTATTTCACTAGAGCACTGTGTGTGAAAATAACGGTAAAATAACGAAAGACATTAAACATTACGGCGGTGTTCGAGAGGTGCAAATGCTTCCGTTATATTTCTAACACCTATCATTTTCATAGCTCTTCTTTGAATTCTATCCAATAAACTCAAGTGCGTTATTTGAGAACCTGCCCAAACATTAGAGTTGTACTCGAGTTTTGGACGAATAAAGGCTTTAAAGATAACAGCCAGATCAGAAGGGCTGAAAAATTTCTTGCATCGCCGAAGAAAACCTAAATACTTAGCAACATTTTTGGCAACACCAAATATGTGATCATTCCACATAAGGTGGTCTGTGATACATATACCGAGGACTAAAAGCTTTTCGGTTTACTCAATGCAAGTTCCACTCATGGATAGTGGCATGGGGGGTGGGTTTTGATTTAACGACAATAGACAGCATTGAGTTTTTGAAGCATTAAATTCTACCCGATTTTTGATTCCCCATTGGACAATGCTGTCGGGATCAGAATTTAATGAGTTTATCATACGCTGCCGTTCAAGTTCCGCATCCGAAGGACATGGATGTGAATCTAAAAACGAATATGAAAAGCTGAGGGTACTGTCGTCAGCAAAACAGTTTAATGGATTAGAAGTTTCAGACAAAAGATCATTTATGAATATAAGGAAGAGAGTCGGAGACAAAACGGAGCCCTGGCGCACACCAGCATTTATTTTGTGGGTTTCAGACTTAAAACCGTACAATACAACTTGTATTGAACGGTCCGAAAGGTAATTTCTAATCCAACGAAGAAGAGAAACATCGATACCAAAAGCGCGCATGTTCGATAAGAGAGCTTGATGCCAAACTGTATCAAACGCTTTTGTAATATCAAGCGCAATAATCTTACTTTCTCCAAGACGATGTAAAGATTTGTTCCACTTTTGGGTGAGATAAACCATCAGATCACCAGTGGACCTATTGCTGCGAAAGCCGTACTGCCGGTCATTAAGAAGCTTTCGATCTTCGAGATATTTCTTAAGCTGGAAATTAATCAGCGTTTCCATGACCTTGGAAAGAAGGGACGTTAATGCAATTGGCCGATAGTTTGAGGGTGAAGAAGAAACGCCTTTTTTAGGGACAGGCTGGATAAATGCTGTTTTCCATCCACTCGGAAAGAGACCAGTAGAATAGGACAGATGGAAAAGCTTACGCAGTGGTTTTGCCAGCGTTGAAGAACACCTCTTCAGAACAATGGGAGGGCCAGCGGATTTGTGTATGTCGAGGTCTTTTAGAACTCTACCAACTGCACGAGTGCGAAAGAAGATTTGTCCCATAAAATCGTTTACACTCTCAAGTACAGGCTCAAAATTGATTGTTCGTTCTTATAGTAAAAGTAACATTTTCACCAATTTTCATGACGGTACGAATTATTGTTTATTTCGAATTTATTTCGATTTTGTGTACTATTATTGTATCTGCATTATTGGCGAAAAAAGTGAAAACGATAATTCTGCATGTCTTCTTAAGGGCCAGTTATAGCTATCATTGAAAACCATCATTGAAAAAGTTAGCTGTTGATTTTGAGACCCTTCCAAAGTTTAATCATTCAATATTTTAATGCAGAAATATAGCTTACGACTTCAAAATTATTTGTCCTCCAAAAAAAATTCATTTTGACCAATATCTTCCCTAGAACGTAACTTTTAATTTTTTCCATGATCATGGGTAAGGTAGTTCATCATTGTAAAATTAAAAGTCATTTTATGAGAAAAGTTGTGCAAAATTGAATTTCGTTTTACGTAGAAAATATTATTAGGTCAATTAGCTTTACGTTGGCATCAAAATAATCATTTATTTTTTCTTCGAAACATCTCAAAATTGACAATTAATATTTTCAATTATGGTTTTCAATGATAGCTATAACTGGCCCCTTATACAAATTTTGAACATTTGTCTTTCTTCAATAAATTTGGAACACTGTTGCATACATTTATTATTTATGTAAGTTTGTTTGTGGTTCAAATATGTGAATATTTGATACAGTATGTACATTTTGTTTAATATCTGCTCTCCAAATAATGTGCGTTCCGAATTGCAAAACTTATACAAAGTAAACTTTTAACAAAGTAGTAGATTTGCGTAGCTGATACGTTGCCGCAACAAAACTTTGAAAACAAGGTTAGATTTTTTTTTTCAAAAGTATGAGTTTCAAAATTAATTGTTTTTTAGTAATTTTGTTTCCGTTTTAGTTATTTTTTTTTTGGAATAGTGCCCCTCCCGCCTAAATGAGAGGGAATAACCCCGGCTATCATACGATTTTTTTTTGTCTCGATTTCCACACAACCTAAACGCTCTAGCTTTTTGTCACACCCTAGATTATTCACCCTATTTATGCAAAATTGTTTATACTGTGATGGACCTCCTGTATGCAATAAAGTTTGGTCAAAATCGATGAAGCCAGTAATGAGAAATTTGAAAAAATCGGTTCTATGATAGGTACCGTTAATAAACGTTATTGGAAAAATGTTGTTTAGCAAAATATTGACCATACATTTAATAGTAATTAATAAATTTGTTTTAAAATCTTAAGGCGGTCTTTTGAGAAATATATTTGTTTTGATAACGGTTGCAGTTTTGAGTAAAACAAAAATTTTCAATTGCCCTTGTAGGGAATCACTAAAAAACCTTAGTAAAAAGTTTTAAGAAAATCGATTCAGCGTCTTAAGCTGCATGTTGTGGTACAGATAGACAGACAAAATATATCGAGACACAGTTTTGTTAGCGTTTCTCTATCAGGGCATTACGCTCTGAAACAAACATGCCATATGGCCTAAAGTACCTAATCGCAAGTAAAAGTCAGTAAAAATACATACATTCTCGTATAATAATAAAATATTATTTTTGTATCTTTCCAAAAAATAAAAATCCTAAGCAGCCTAAGATCATTCTGATTTATTGCAATTTTTTCTTAAATGTCTTTTTCCCAGAGATCAGAAATAATTGTTAGTAATAACTGTTAATGCAGAAAAATTTGTAATTTTCCGAGAACATGTTTATTTTTCAAAAATAAATACATTATGAGCTTTTATTCTTATTTTAGGTATTAAGTCTTACTAATAATCGTTTAAAATAAAATGCAAGGACGAAAATGTTTTTTCGACTGTGACTTGAGTTACTAGGACGCCAAGCACAACCAATGCAATTTTGAAAAATCCCAATAACCTGCTTTTCCGCATGCATCAGTGCTTACAAAATACTAACGGTCATAATAACGGGCATTCTGATTGGTAAAATTGCAAATGATAAATATCACTCGTTGACCTAACCTAAAAAAAAATAAAAATACTAACGGTCATAATAACGGGCATTCTGATTGGTAAAATTGCAAATGATAAATATCACTCGTTGACCTAACCTAAAAAAAAAAAAAAATAATTTGTTTTTTTTTTTTGGGAATGAGGATTAAAGTGGGACCTTAATTGAGAATGACAACAAATAATAGTTATTTAAGAACGTGCTATTTGGTTATCATACTTACATATGTACATATATGGCAAAGCAGAATGGGCAAAAATAATGGGAGCTGATCTACGTAGTGCCCATCCCCACAAACGAGACCTATAAAAATGATTAGGTACTATTGAGTGTACCAACGTATTAGTATTTTTTTTTTTGTGCTAAACAATAGGAGTTGGCTAAAATCAAGATACATACATTGGTTATATCACTAGAGTGTTCATTTTTGTTCAGTTCTGCGCATGTTGTCAAAATCAATAGTAAAAAAATTGAATTTCAAACAATCACCAAAAATTTGTTTTTGTTTACTGTGTACTTACACAAACTAAACTAAAAATGCCAAGGATGCCCAAAGGATGACGGGAAAATTGGCCGTTGATCCAACAGAATTAAAATACATCTGAAATGGAAGGTCTTGCCCAGTACCTTATTTCATTATATGGCGGCAAGAACCAAAACCACCGGAGAACAGATATAAAGCCACTTGAGTATTGCAAACACCATATTTTAATTTTTTTCGAAATAATTGTTCATGACTTTTTATATAAGAAACGTAGGAAACCGACATTGGTATTAAATAAACGCTAGTTTTCTCATATTTCAAATAATAGCAAAGTTATTATGATACGTTTTATACACTTTGAGATATTAAGTTTTAAAGTCTTGAATAAAAACATTTTTAGCACTGGCTTTACACACCAATATCTTAAAAACTTCAGTGGTGACGTAGGTATACTTTTTTAGCACCACCAAAAAGCTATTTTTGAAACCTTTAATTAAATATACAATAAAGTGTCCTTTGCTCAATAAATACCTTCTTATAAACAAAAATTGTTCAAAAGACACCTTATAATGCTTGTAGACCGGGAAAAGTAGATTCTAGGTTAAAAACAAAAAAAAAATTATACAGTCTAAGGACTGGTATCGACGTATAATTTCACTCTACATTTAAATCTACCTAATTAATTTAAATTAATTAATAAGGTGTCTTTTGAAGCAATTTTTGATTATAAGTAAGTATTTATTGAGTAAAGGACACTTTCTGATGTAGTAAATTAAAGGTAGTAAAAATAGCTTCTCGATGGTGCTAAAAAAGTATACCACTGTATTTTTTTAAGATATTGGTGTGTACAGCCAGTGATAAAAATGTTTTTATTCAAGACTTAAAAACTTAATATCTCAAAGTGTATAAAACGTAGATTACTAACTTTACTAATATTTGAAGGATGAGATAACAGCTTTTTAGTTGACATTAAATTCCTACGTCTTTTTTATGAAAAGTTATGAACAGGTATTTCGAAAAAAAAACTGAAATATGATGTTTGCAATCGCCAACTTCAAGCTCAAATATCTCGGATTTCGCATGTACGATTTTGAAAATATTGCACTCATGTAAGAAGCTCAACATCACCTCTCAAATGATACCAATTTTATTAGTGTTGATCTAACGACCAGATTTCATACCAATTTGCCCATCATCCTCTGGGGCTTTTTTTCATAATGAAAAATGGCCCCATTTGCCACAAAAAGAAGCAATAACAAGAGAAAAATTACATTCGTAAAAAAAATGTTTTGCGTCGGTTTGGGAGACTCTTAAAAGTACCTTTTCTGGCGCGCTTCGCGGGTTCAAGGATTGTAACTCCCTTTTTGGGTCCACTGTCCCGCTCACGCGACTCCGTCGCTTCGACTGACTGAACGAAAAAAAGGTCGTTCAGTCGTTTAACATCAAAAATTATGTGACGTTTCGTCACGAGTTGATAAAATTGTCGATGAGTGTGAACCCCCTAAACGTAAATAAAAGTTACATTCAAATTATGTATAATATTCTATAGATTAATTTTTCTTAAATGAGCTATCCGGTTTTTAAAGAGCCAAATAACTGTATTCTTCCGGCAGATAAGTGATTCTTTTATTGACTATTGAAAAATCGGCTTCAAAAGAACTTTCTTTATTAAAGAAAATAAAAGAAATGATTTCTGGCTTTACAGAAAGGTATAACAAGGGAAGAGTTACCGTTGTTTTGTAGTTTGTTTTCTGTTTTAAGTCAATTTTGTTTAGAAAATATCCCCTTCCGCCTAAAGGGGACGGATCTCCACACTATATGATTTGGTATTGTCTCAACCAGAACTACGCGCTCTAGCTTTTTGTCACACCATGTATATCTCAAGTGTTCTTGGTTGTTACAAGTATATCCACAATAATTTACAGCTGAAAATATTGAAATAAAAAGACATTTCGCTTACGTTTACCTAACAGTTTAGGTTTTTTTTTTAGATTTTTTTTTTATTTTTGAAATTTTACTTTCTTTTTTGTTGATTTTTATGTTTTTCTTATTTTGTTTTTTTTTTTGTATTTTGCTTTTGTTTTGTTAATTAAAAATTATCGATAAGTATTTTAATTACAGGATGTTGGTTGGTTTTTTGTTTGTTCTGCTTTTCGTGTTTTTCGAAAATATATTTAAATATATTTTGTTTTTCAAATATATATATATATATACATATATATATACTATAATAATAATATGTATTATGTATGCAATTTCCATTTCATTAAAAACTAAATTCATAGTACAATCAATCAATCAAACATATAATTATTATTTTTGTATGTATATGCTTATTCCCAAAAAAGACGATCGTTTCTGCAATAATTCATACAATCAATAAGTTGTTATTATTTATTTGTTGTTTTATTTTAATTTATGTTTGTATTATCGATTCTGGTTAGGAAATATTTCGAGTGAATTAAAAATGTGTATTGTAAATTGTAATGTTGTAGTTGATGTTAAAATTGCATAGCTATATGATCATCATTAAAATCATTTCACAAAAAAAAAAATTGAAAGAAAATAGTTAAATAGTTAAACATTTTCAATAAATCAATAAAAATTAAAAACAAAAAAAAGAGAATATTTCGTGCAAGCAGTATAGATAACATATGAAACGAAAACAATCTATTGCAATTAACATCTTTTTTGTTTATAATAACTGGTAAGTAAAACTTTTTTTAATAATAAGAATAAGAAAAAATACTAAAATTGTAGTTCTCGTTGCAATTTATTGTAATTTTGTTTTAATATTTTTTTTTTGTTGTTTTTTGTTTTGTTTTATTGTTTGTCAGAATTTCAGATTTTCTGTTTGCTTAATTCAAGTTCAGATTTTGTTTTATTAATTTTATACTATTATTTGTTCACTAAATTATTCACTTTGCTGTATGAATTTTTAACATAATTTATATAAAATTGTTGCATCATTCTCATATAGCATAGTGTTTTTCTTTGTTTGTTTTGTTTTAATTAAATAGAAACTTACAAAACTATTAAATAACTATAATAATAATTATATATGTTTTAATGTATAATTTTCTGTTTTGTTTTTAAACATTGGAAAATTTCATTTGAACTTAACCGTTTAAAAAGAAGGAAAAATAATTATTAATTAATAAAAAATAAAATATACATAATTAAACATTTAAGAAACAAAATAACTATCACTATGTATGATGAAATTTAAAAAAAAAAACTTAGATAGAACTAATTTTTTTTTTTCTTTTAAGGAGACAACGAGAACCGTGAATGGCAGACATCTTTTTTTTATAAATTTATTTGTAAAATGTTTGAAATAATCTTTGTTTTTAAATTTGTTTCATGTTTTTTGAGTTGATTTCACAAAAAAAAAATGACTTCTGTTTAGTCCTTCTTAAGGCAGGTTTTGTCCACACACTTTTCAACTCCTAAATTCAAGCTTATCTCTTCAAACCTTTACATACATTTATAACAAATTAAAATCAAATCGCTTTTTTTAAATAAAATATAAAAACCTTAGAGTTGTTTTTTTTTTTTTTAAAGAACATTATTTGAAAAGAGAATATTTAAAATTAAAAAAAAAAGTGGTAACAAAAAAAAATCTTATGCGACTAAAGAAAATCTGTTTTTGTTTTACTTTTACTTTCATAACGACAGCCTTCTTGATATTATTTTAAAAATGTTGTTTTATGCTTGTTTGCTTTTTTTAAATACGATAATAGTACTGGGTAAAGGGCTGGGATTGAATGAGGAAAAGAATTCTCAAGGAACCTTTTGGAACAGATATGAGAATTGGAAATTTTGGAAAACAAAAGTTAAGTCAAAGAAGTAGTTGGAGTGTACAATTGATGATACTCCAATTGCCCCAGTGACAAGGTTGTTGTTTTTGTTCTAGTGGCAACAAAGACATTTGGTAAAAGATGTTGCTGCATTTGTGTTTGTGTATGAATGGAAGGATTTAAAGAAGGAGAGCTAGAATTAGGAATTAGGTGCTGGTGGTACCGCTGTCGCTGCAGTCATCATGTGTCACCGCGTGTTGACATCATATTCGTTTCTATGTCCCCCTCTTTGCTGTCTTCGGAGTCGTCGCCGCTCGAGGTACTTCCGCGCCGTCGATAGTCATTGTTGCTATTATTTCCCCCACCTCCGACACCGCCGCCACCACCTATTATATGATGATGCTGCTGAAGCTGCTGATATTGCTTTTGCGTTTGTCCCAATGGCACAGAGCCGCCCCCCGTGAGCATGAGGCCTGTGTTAGCGACACCGCCACCAGGGGACATTCTTGTGACTAGCAGATGCTCATAGTTCTCTCTTATCCATTCGCGATAGTCGATCACATCGTCTGTGATGCGAATGATGCGACCGAGTATGGAACGCTCGTTGCAGTCACTCGCATAATTGTTGAGAGGCGATACCGCTTGCGAGAGCATCAGGTAAGCGTACTCAAAGGCTTGCTTCACTTGAAGCGCTCCGTACGAGGAGCGCCCAATGTCATTGCCAGCGGTAAGGGGATCTTCAATGCATAGCAACGACGGCCTGTGGCCATCGACCATTTCGCGCTGAAGATCTTCCTTGGGAATATAACGGCCACCGTTCTTTATACTGATACCGATTTTCATGTAGTTAAACTTGCGACCATATAACTCAAAAAATTCCAAAAGTAGAACGCCCAAATTGGCGGTCTCAGAGTGTATTTGGCGCGGGTGCAGCTGCAAGAAGCTGATGCACATCAGAATGAGGGAATAGGATGAAATGCCGCCAGTAAAGACCTCGTTGAGGTCGCGCTGCAGCAGGAACTGCTTAAGAACCAGAACCAACTTGGCCAGCAACGGAAATTGTTGCTTATACTCCTTGATTAGTTCGGCTGACTGAACTCCTGACTGCATATTAAAAGAAATGTCCACCTTAACCTGCGATTCGCGGTCCGTCAACTTAATAATGGGCACCGACGCTTTGTCCAGCACCCGCACCGATGACGGCTCAGCGATACCGCGTGCAATAAGCTCTGTTTCGAGGGTACGCAGCGGCAGCTTTTCCCACATTCCCAGAACGACCAGATCAATGTCGGACGTGGGCAGAAACAATCCCGTTCGGAATGATCCGAATATCTCGACCACGGCTGCTGGCCAGATTGTGTGGACGACGGCTTCTATGCGGAGGACAACCTCGTTGCGGATGGCATGTTCGGCGGGCGTTGGCAGGACATAATGATAAAACTGATCGATCTCTTCGTGCAGGCCGATGACGCCGCGTCCGTACACGTAGTTGGGAACGCGCCACGGACAACCTCTGTACTTGCTTATGAGTTTCTCGACATGTCTGTTCAGGTTGTAAGTGGATGCTTTATTGTCAACCAAGCGCCCGATTTTCCTACGCGACGGGTTATAGTAGCTACCTCGGTCATTTGTGGGACGTTCGCGCTGTTGCTGCTGCTCGTTTGACGGCGCATTCTGTTGCTGTTGATCCAGAATCTGGTGGAAGGCAGCATTGGTTGTATCACGGTCGCGTTCTCTGTTCATCATAATCATGTTGGAGTTATTTGTGGGGTTGGTGTTGCCGTTCTTGGTGTTTTGCTGCTGTTGTTGTTGCTGAAATTGCTGCTGCAAGTCGAGCAATTGGCTCATTTCATGAGCATTTGTCTCCCAGATCTTGTACCACGTTCGTAGCGCTGGACCCTCCTGTTCCTCTTGAAACCAGCCAACAAAAGGATCCATCCACAGGGGTCTCGGAATTGTGCTTAATGCACAGGGCAGAGATCCGGAAGAATTAGATGGAGCGATGCTGTAGGGTATCAGGGTGTTGGTTGGTTGGTTCCACTTGTAAAAAATTACTGTTTCCATTACTTACCCAAGATTTTTTGGTGTAATTTTTGAAAATTACAATGCTCCTACACGCACGACATTTTTATCGCAAAAATTATTTTTTTTGCTGGTGCTGGTGCTGCTGCTTGTTCTTCGTCGGTTTTGCCTTCTTGTTCTTCTTTTATCTTCTATTTCTTCTTTCTTGCTCTTCTCCCTTCTACGACTCTTTGGTGAACTCCCAAAAAAAATTGAATTGGAATTCTATAATTTTGGGTTGGAGAAAATTGCAAGTATTGCTATTATTTTATTGACCGACAAATAAAGGCAATTTGCAGAAGTTTAATTTGATATTATTTACGAAGTAAAATTTAGTTTTTATGGAAGATTTTTTTAATAGAAAAAATAACCACGCTTGAACACTTCTTTTTTTCCTTCGATATACAAGAAAATCAGAGAGGTGAATTGATTTCAGCGAGAAGCTGACATTTGTAAAGTGGTGGATTTTTTTCCCTAACGGGAATAATGAGATAGAGGGAGATGGCTATTTGCGAAACCAGTTTTACGGCTAACGGCTACCGGTTGGTGGTTTTCTTAACTTACAAGCTTGCAAGAATGTTACATTTATATGGCGTTATAAAAAATTGCGCAGAGATAAAACTATTGAAATCGAGATATGACATGAAAATATGGCGCACTTGCAATTTCTCTTGATGGACGAAAGTTGATTATTTTGGGTGTTTCACAACAAAAAGAAAACAAATAAAATGGGATTTTTTATCATAACTGTATGCCATTTTTCTATTGAAGAATTTGTCAAACTATGCAATGCACTACACTCTTATCAAAAGTAAACACAACGAATGCGCAAGAAGTTCCGTTGCCGGGGCGCGAAGTAGTGTAGTTCCGCTGAAATTGAGTGCGTTCTTGCCTTCAAATATTTGTTTTCACTTTTGTAGGCACTTTTTGCACAAAGTGGCTGAGAATGTAGCTAACAGGCCTATTTTGTCTTTGTGAGGCTCACTCACAGGTCACAATTTTTTGTGAGTTTTGACGAGATTTCTTATAAAGCGGTCACAATTTCGAATTCTGTGGAAGTCCTTATAAGAAAACTCACAAGACCAATGTTAACGCTTAACTACATAGACCTTCTTTTGTACAAAAGTACAAAGTTTTATGAGGCGAGTTCACCATGAGTAATGAGGTTAAAGGTTTAACTACTTTTGTACAAAAGTGAGAAAGCAAGCATGTTTCTTTAGCGAGCATTTTAATATCTCACTTGTGTACAAAAGTAGGTCTATGTAGTTAAGGCTTAAGCCTCAACTACATAGACCTACTTTTGTACAAAAGTACAAAAGTGAGAAATAAATATCTGTTCTGAAGACAGCTGGTTGCAAAAAAAAACAATGGAGAATTGTGCATGGTGGTTTAATTTATATGTCAGAACAATTTTAGTATGTTTTTTTGCAATCATGTTTCTTTAGCGAGCATTTTAATATCTCACTTTTGTACAAAAGTAGGTCTATGTAGTTGAGGCTTTATTAGCCATGTTTTTTTGCAGGTTCAGATAGAATTTGACGAAAAAAACAACATCTGAACTAAGGAATTTACATGTAAAATACAAAAACAACTGAAGTCCATATGAACTTAGCTAAAAGTCCAGATAATTATCGGTTCTTACCCTGAGGCTACATGGGCAAGTACTGGCAAGCAAGTTGCAATACACACACATTTTTTTACTAATACATACAAACCTAAGCAACTTGCTCGTCTACTGGCATGGAATTTCTGGAGCCAGCAGAGAAGCAAGTTGAAAGGCCAGTTGCTTGGCAGCACCTGCCACAAAACAAAAAGTGAAGTTTGTCTGAATTGTCTAGTCTTTGGCAGTTGACACTTGATTACCAACAACGTTGGAGTAAAGGTTAGACCGCACACAACTGCAGCGGAACTACACTTCACGTCGCGGCAAAACGTTATTTGTATGAAACTGTATGAGCTATATCGCACTAAGCGGTAACTGAACTTCATTAAATTTCATACAAATTATTTTGAATCGCAGTTCCGCTGCAGTGCAGTTCCGCCTAGTGCGGTCTAACCTTAAGGAGTTTAGAATTCGAGAATTTTTCAAAATAAAATTTGTATTGGGACTTTTTATTTTCTTTGGTGTCAATAATTGGTAAATTAAAGTTTGCATTTATTTTTGCAGTTTTACAATAATTTTATTTAAATGTTTTAAGGTTAGACCGCACACAACTGCAGCGGAACTACACTTCACGACGCGGCAAAACATTATTTGTATGAAACTGTATGAGCTATATCGCACTAAACGGCAACTGAACCTCGTTAAATTTCATACAAATTATTTTGAATCGCAGTTCCGCTGCAGTGCAGTTCCGCCTAGTGCGGTCTTACCTTTATAGTGTTTATTGAGCCCAAGAAATTCCAATTTATATTCTTATAGACAGGATTTTGTTTTTATTCTGGAAGTGTTTCAATGGCCCAAAGTAATAAATAATTGAAGCTATGTATTTTATATAAGTTCAGATAGAAAAAGTACTGCCAGCTCAAATTACTATTTTGTTATCGATAATTTGTATGAAAACGTCAAAATATCTGAGCCAACGAATGAAAATATTTTTTTTTTATAAACAAAACAAAAATAGAGGTACATTATTGTTTTGTAAATTAATAGGGGTATTCACGATCCGATGCAACTGGTCTAGTATCATTGCAAAAGTGTAAAATTCAAAAATGTTCTTGCTCTATAACAACAACACTGCCTTAAATTTTGCAACAGTTTTGCATTTTTGATATACCTAAACCCCATTGCAACATGGAGTGTCAGTTTGGAAGACAATTTTTGAATTTTACACTTTTACAATGATACTAGACCAGTTGCACCGGATCGTGATTCTGATTTGTGATTCAAATTCTTTTAGTTTTATTAACGATCGGAATAATTGTTTATACGAAATTTCTTGGTTTTATTTTGCATGCTTTTCCAAATGCTGAAAGGTAGTGATGGGTATATCATAGTTTCGTGATAGTGCTGGGCATTTTTGCTTCGATGACTTTGCTAAGTTCGGATGTCGTTTTGTTCAACAATTTTATCTGAACCTGCAAAAAACACGGCTATTGTGATTTTTGAGGCATCAGTGCGGTTGCTAGAATAAAGGCTCTCCCAAACCAATGCGAAACATTCGGCGCGGCGAAGAAACATCCAACTAACATTTCAGCTTCGGTTCGGCTTAGTATAATAGGCTTTAGAAGTTCCATAAGACATTTGTAAAGTTTACTTAAGCATAAAAAGGAGAATGTTATACAAGCTAATATAGCTTGTATACGTGATTTCGGAAAATCTTCTTATAAACTTATTCGCAAATCTTTTAAAAGTAGCAGATTGTATAAAATCCTAAAGAAGCCGATACAAAGTTTAACGAGCGATATTGGAAATTTGAATGACACTTCAACTTGACAGACAGTTTTATGGTTGTATAAAAGTGAAATACAAGTCTTATAGAAGGTGAACAAAAATAAATAAAAAAAAAGAAAGATAAATTTTTATTTTTTAACGTGATTTTTACTGCATTTTGTCTGAAATCAAGTATCAAATTCAATTATCTATTAATTATAGCATTGGAAACAATTATAAAACATAAATTATATTTTTACCTCACTAGGGATCGAACTCGGGAACTCCTACGGGAATTATATCCTTAGATACAATTTGGGAGATGCAAAAACTTAATCAGCCTTTTCCTTTTTTAAAACTTTAAATTTTCCTTAAATAAATCCGAGCTAAACTGCTCATTAAGAATTTAAAAACAATTAATTTAAATACTTAAATTAATTGTGGTCTTCACTTTAAATAGAACGAAAACATAAAAGCTGACCCTAATGTCACATAAATAGCCAGATACACGAAAATGCCGAATGTTATGTTTATCTGATGAGCATTAACCTCATTTCTGTTTATCGTGCATTAAAGCTTATGTCTTAAACCAACGAAAAGTAACTTTCCGAATGCTCAAAAAGACAAATCAAGTAAAATGAAATATCTTTCTCTACACGTGTTCAATTTATTCAATTATAAATGTGAATAGTTTTTTTTTTTAAGCTTCTTTAAAATGACTTATACAAATTCAAGCTTCTTTATTATAGATTGACATATTGGCCGCGTTCGGGTACGTTGCCAATGGTATCTAGATTTGTTTGTGTTGTTGTAATGCCTAAAGAAAAAACCAGCCGACGAACCAAACAGCTGATATCAAAAAGAAATCTAAGGCTATATATCCCAAAAATATTCGGATCTGTTTGGATTAAGGCTCTCGCAAACCAACGCGGAACATTCGCTATGCAGGGCGAATCATTCACAATCATAAAAAATAAATGACAAATAAATAATGCTAAACGGTTTTGGTCGTTCGAAAACTTATCAGATGCTAATAAGTAGATACCATATGTCTGCCTTCCACCCGAACGTGGCCATTCTTTAATGATTCTTTAGTAATTAATAAACTATTTAATAAAGCTTATTGAAAATGGTTACTGAAAACTTTTAAAGGCAGCAACTTATATAAAAATTTTATGCAGCTTTTTTAAAGTGACATCTTCAATCATCTTCTGTAATATCAATTTTAGAAGCCTATTCGAGTGACAGCTCGCAAACTCTGTAGGTCTTCTTTTTCTTATTTCTATTCGGCTTTAAGGAAGTAGTTATACAGCTCTTTACATGTATACGAAATTTAATTCCGCTGAAGGCCGTACCGAAGCTTTATATAAAGTGAAACCAGCGGCACATCAATATTTTTAAGCTAAAAGAAGCTGAATTGTTAGTTGGGATTCGTCAGTCAAAACTAATTCATATGTTTCTCCGCCGCGTTGGTGACCTTTACATATTTAATTCGATTTTAAAATTTATAAAACACAAACAAAAATTATTTTCCTTGTCAAAATTGTAGTTCACTATACTCGTCACTTTTGGAGAAACGCGCTAGTATCGTTAAAAGGCAACGTATACTACGGTAAAAACCCCAGTTTTGATACCATGCTGATACTAGTTTGCTCTCGTGGTATAAGGATAGTATAACATGACACACTAGTGGTATAAGCGAATACCATAGAATCCGTACCACCAGTGTGTCACGGGTATAAGTTGTGATCTGACAAGGAGCAGCGAGCAGATCATAATTTTTATGTTTTTATGAGGCGAGTTCACCACGAGTTATGAGGTTATTGTGATTTTTGAGGCATCAGTGCGGTTGCTAGAATAAAGGCTCTCCCAAACCAATGCGAAACGTTCGTTGCGGCGAAGAAACATTCGTCAGTCAAAATTAATTCATATGTTTCTCCACCGCGTAGGTGTTGGCACTCTCATATATCACCATGTAAATAAATATTGACATGCGAATGTTTCTCCGCCGCAACGAATGTTTCGCATTGGTTTGGAAGAGACTTCAGGCTGTATGATTGTGCTGGAGTATTAACGGCTTCTACCAACTTTCTGCAAATCTGAATTGAAAATCACATAATTAATTTGAATTGTTTGACTGTGCTCAGTTCAGCCATTTGGAATACAATCCCAGTCACACTTTTTTGTCCTTCCAAGACATTTTAGTTTACAGCATGTCGGTAATCCAAGAATCTTCTGAGTGTTGATGAATTGTGTGTAAAGGTTAGAACGCACTAGGCGGAACTGCGATTCACAATAATTTGTATGAAATTTTATAAAGTTCAGTTGCCGCTTAGTGCGATATAGCTCATACAATTTCATACAAATAATGTTTTGCCGCGTCGTGAAGTGTAGTTCCGCTGCAGTTGTGTGCGGTCTAACCTTAATGCTTAAATGCATAATACTTTCCATGTGAGGGGACCCTTCAAGCAAGCGAGCTTGATTTCGGTTCACAAACGTATCAAACAACGTATGGACGACTTCGCATTTGGATCCAAATACGGATCGAAAAACTGCGTTTTGCGGCTCAAATTAGTATGGAAATTAGAATCACCACGAAGCCATTATATGTGAATGTATTGTGAGAGAGAGAGTTTTTCAATTCACCATACTCAGAGAAGCGAAACCAAATGGAATCCAAAACGGTTCCAAAAAAAATGAATGAATCCAGGCATACCCAAACCAACCCAAATGTATTAAAAAAAAAAACATAACAAAAAAACAAACAGAATTTTTTTCATTTCAAAAGTTTTTTTATTTATCATTCATAAAAGGTTTTCTAAAGACTATTTCGCACTAAATAAACATGACATATCTCCGCAATTATAAATTTACATTAAATTAATAGAAACTTGCATTTCTGATTGGAAATTTTTCAAAGTTTTAACAAGAAGAAAGAGATAAAAAAGCAATCGTCTTCGCCACGCTACCTACAAAACTTAACTAAAAAAAAAGTGGTGGAAATTAAGACAAAATGACTGTATACTTCGCCTATACCCTGTCTATTTCTCGATGCTTAAAAAAAATATTCTCGATTCTCGTTCTTTTTACGTGCGTACACAGAAAATTTGTTAATGTGTGTTTGACACTCAGTTTTTTTGGATTTCCAAGTGAACCGAGAAATTTGGGTCCGTGATTTTGCTTGAAGGGGAGTCCCCATTTTTTAAATAAATCCATCTTAATTCCTATGACTCCTTTCACACAAGGAAACTGAGTTGCTGGCGATTTTTAGTTTGCCGGTGAGAAGGACGTAAAAGGAAGACAAAAAATCTCCCCTATCACCCTTCTCACCAACAAACTAGCTAGTTTCTGGCAACTCAGTTTCCTTGCCCTTCAAGCAAGCGAGTCCGTTTGGATCCGAAACCAGTTCATAAACGGACCCAAAACTGGATCCAAAACGATTCCAAATCGGATCAAATTAGTATGGAAATTAGAATCACCACGGAGCCATTATGTGAATGTATTGCGATAGAGTATTCCCATTCACCATACTCCGAGAAAACGGAGCCTTAATGGAATCCAACACGGACCAACAAAAATGAATGAATTGAGGCATGCCCAAATAATAGCCGAGTATCTACATTGCATACAAGAAAAAAAATAAACAGAATTTTCTTAATTTCAAGACTTTATTTTTATTTATCAATTATATAAGGTACATTATATACATATTTCCACAAATAAACATATACATATAATAAACAGTAAACTTGTATTTTTCATTGAAAATTTCTTAAAGTTTTCACAAAAAAAAAAATTAAAGATAAAAAAGCAATGGTCTTCGCCATGCTACCTAAAAAACTGAACTAAAAAAAAAAGTGGTGGAAATTAAAACCAAATGACTGTACTGTCTCTATTTCTCCGTGTATAAAAAAATTCTCTCGATTCTTGTTCTTCTTTTTACATGCGTACACAAAATTTGTTAATATGTGTGAGACACTCAGTTTTTTTGGATTCCCAAGTGATTCCAAAGTGAACCGATAAATTCGGGTCCGTGATTTTGCTTGAACCCTTCAAGCAAAATCACAGACCCAAATTTCTCGGTTCACTTGGGACTCCAAAAAAATGAGTGTCTCACACACAATAACAAATTTTCTGTGTACGCATGTAAAAAGAACGAGAATCGAGAGTATTTTTTTTAAGCATCGAGAAATAAGAGAGTATAGGCGAAGTATACAATCATTTTGCCTTAATTTCCACCACTTTTTTTAAAGTATTTAGTTCAGTTTTGTAGGAAGCGTGGCGAAGACGGTAGTCTTTAGAAAACGTTATATGAATGAAAAATAAAAAAAACTCTTGATATGAAAAAATTCTGTTTGTTTTATTTTTGTAGGCAATGGAGAAACTGGACTAGATGAGAAGTACTTTTGGGTTGGGTATGCCTCAATTCATTCATTTTATTTGGAACCTTTTTAGATTCCATTTGGTTTCGCTTCTCCGAGTATGGTGTATCGAAAAACTCTCTCTCACAATAAATTCACATAATGGCTCCGTGGTGATTCTAATTTCCATACTAATTTGACCCGCAAAACGCAGTTTTTCGATCCGTATTTGGATCCGAATGCGAAGTCGTCCATACGTTGTTTGATACGTTTGCGGACCGAAAACGAGCTCACTTGCTTGATGGGAAAGGTGTGTGGAAGCGGTCTATGGTGAATTGTAAGAAAACTTAATATAAGGGCATGACCTCACTCAACTTCTGCCTTGTGGTGGATTAACATATAATTTTCGTCTGCCTTCTGCAAATAGGAGATACCGAATATAAAATATATTTGACCGCTTTCACACCGGGAAACTGAGTTGCCAGAAACTAGCTAGTTTGTAGGCGAGATGAGTGTAAGCAGGTATTTTTTTCTTCCTTTTATACTACGTTTCCACCAACCATTAAACCGAGATTTAGGTAATGAGTTTTTGTTGTTTTAACTGCACAAAAAGATGATAATGGCAAAACATTCAAATGTTGTTTCATTTTTTTGTTATGAAGTGGAAGTGAGATAGATAGTTTTTGTTTACATTTCCATCTGTCAATAAACGAAAATAGGTCGGTTCCACAATTAAGCCTCAACTACATAGACCTACTTTTGTACAAAAGTACAAAAGTGAGAAATTAAAATGCTCGCTAAAGAAACATGCTTGCAAAATAACATACGAAAAATGTTCTGACATATAAATTAAACCACCATGCACAATTCTCCATTGTTTTTTGCAAGCAGGTGTCTTTAGAATAGATATTTATTTCTCACTTTTGCACTAAAGTAGGTCTATGTAGTTGGGGCTTTATTCTTCGAAAAAAAAGTTTGTTTGATTTGACAAACTAATGTTTCCAAGTAGATTTGAATGAGTTTTATTTGAAATCTTCATTTGAGGAGATTAAAATTTGTATGGTAAATCTTGTAGATTTCAAGGAGATTTGTGATAATCTTGCTAAATCTCGGTTTAGTGTCTGGTGGAAACGTAGTATTATGCCCTTCTCGCTAACACCCCGACTCCTCAGGCCATGAACGGTGGCCCGACTATAGAACATGTCTAAAGAAAATCCCATGGAGTCGCAAAAATCCATGTCCAAGTAGTGATATATCCATACAAATCAGATTGTTGGTTGGATTGTAGATTGGATTATGGACATATCGTTCATGGCCTGTGGAGTCCGGGTGTAACAAACTAAAAATCGCCGGCAACTCAGATTCCTTCTGTAAAAGGGGTCTTTGTTGCATAGAGAGAGAAGACCAAAATGCAGAAGATCTACATGCCAGCAGATTATAGGCCATAGAGTAAGTATACTAGTATTAGTATTAGTATATTAGTATAGTAGTATATTAGTATAGTAGTATTTTCTCTATGTTATTCAGATATGAAGACGAACATGTCCATCTTCTAGATGCTTCTCTTTCACACGTTCGGTTTTTTGGCATACATCTGTCCCGTTCTACTTTTCTTCATATTTGCAGATGAAGACCCATGTAAGTCCAGCATTACTTTACTTCAGCGGTCACTACTCACTCCACAACGAAATACAATATTCTACAGCTACACTCTTTTGTCAAGAGCATAGTCCCCTTTCACACAAGGAAACCAGTTGCTGGAGATTTTTTTTGACGTTTTCCTTTAATTGCCTAGTAGCATTCACACAAGGAAACCGAATTGACGGAGATTTAAAGTCTATTGGCTGAACGCACATTACGGACAGTGTGAGAAGGAATGTGATAAAAATCTCCTCAATCGTTGACCGGGGAGATTTTTTTCATTCCCCTTACTTCTTGCCCTTCTCGTCGGCAAACTCCCAGTTTCCAGCAACTGAGTTTCCTTGTGTGAAAGCAGTCATAGATAATACCAAAAATAAGCCACTGGTTAAAATTTTAACGAGCTCCAGAACAGGTTAAACTTTGACGTCTGTATTCAACACAATAATGTCAAAATTTAGCTATGCGATCAAAAACCACATTATCGCAAATGTCAGACCGCCTAACAATCAAATATTTAGAACAAAACTTGTCATTATGCGTAATCAAACAAATGCACATTTGAACAGTCAAATACCTTTGTATATTGATCAACAACTCAACCAAAAATTCGACTGTCCGCGTGGAGCTATCGATATCGAGTTTAACGAAACCCATTTCAACTAAAGGCAGGATTACAAAGGTGTCGAGCAGTAGTTCAAACTCGCTACAACCGAACCCCGCATGTAAACATAAACACCGAAACCAGATTGTTTGGTGCATATTCTAATAAAAAATAAAAATAAACATTTGCAAAAGAAAAACTATTTTAATTAAAATAAAATAATGCAAATGTGGCTGCGAATTATGTTAAATTTTAAGATTTTTAACATTATAAATCCTGTCTAAACTGAATAACGTTGAAGCTAAAAATAATTTGTTTATCCACAAAAGATAATGTAAAAAATGGACGAAAGTCAACTGGAAAGGTAAATTTGATTTACTTTTAATTAAAATAAAAAAAATTAATTTTAAGGCCATTCCAGTTTGGCTATCAAGGAGATTATTGAAGAACTTGAACGGCAGAAAAAAATCGAGTTAGCAAGTCTACAGCCACAGGAAAGAAAAATTCGTCCGAATAGTCGTTTTCTAGGTAGGACAATAGTTTCTGTGTTGCAACACAACAGACGCCAAAACGATGAAGAAAGGCGTAACTCATCCAGAAAACTCCGAGAACTCAACCGAAGAAGGCCAAGATCGAGATCCAGAAGTAAAGAACGCAGAAGAATTCGAGAAAATTCACCACAATGTAGGAATAGGACTGAAAACTTCGATTACAACTACTATCCAGAGGAAGCACTTGATCCTATACCCAGCGGAATCCATTTAGATTTAGCCACAATTTTTCTTAACAATTTTAACAACCTATTATTGAATAAGACTCAAGAAGCTCCCAAAAAACAAAAGAGAAAGAAAACAAAACGAAAAAGTAAAAGTAAAAGTAAACTTCTTACAATAGATTTGACAAAGAAGAAAAAGAAACATTCAAAAATATCTCACAAAAAGTCGATGAAATCAAAGAAACGAGGACGAATAAAAAAAAATAGAGGTAGGAGTCGTAGCAGTTCATCCTCATCATCATCGTCGTCTTCAAGTAGCGATAGTGATGTCGGCCTAAGCCCAATTTGTGATAGTAATAGTGAAAGTTGTAGCGATGATGAAAGTGGTGCTTCTACACTTCTCATTGACCTCACCTAAAGCTATAATGTACATAATTATATCTTACCCACCTAAATAAATGAAATAATTTAACTACCTACTAGTAAATATTTATTTCTTAAAAACAGTTTTTTTTTTTAAATATTTATCTCACACTTGGCATACCCAAACTAACGGAAGCAAATTGGTTTTGGAAGTTACATCAAAGGTGTACCATTTTATGTACTTGTATAAATTACGGGGGATTTGTTGTGATAGCAATGCTACTTCACTTAAGCGTCGTCTATAGAAAAAGCAAACATTGTTGGATTATCCCATAGCTGTTGCTTCGCATTTCTGTTGGATGAGTTTTGGTACATCCGCTCAGTGCAATTGTCTTACTTAAGTTGGATTTACAGTCCAGTGTGGACCATGCTCTCAACCAACAAGCCTTCTTCAGCTGCTCTGTCACTAGCGGTGTCCATTTTCGCATGACAAGTTTGCATATGGGGCTGAAGATCACTCGGTTAGGTTTCACTAATAGGTATATCCCTACAGCGTACCACCTCATCCATCGCAAACTGGGTCCATGCATCTGCACCAAACAGGTAAATTGTCTTATTTTTCTTATATAAGAACATAATTAATACATTTTATCTTAAAGAATAAATTTAAGTGTACCTAGGGAAAGTGCTTCAAAATGGTCAGGTCATCTCTAGAAAGGCAATTTAAACTTTAAACAAAAAAAAATAATAATAAAAATGCCAAAAATTAACGTTTCAAACGCACAAGGAAATTATTATTTTTAATAAACATCAAACATTAACTACGCAATTAATACTTTTATACAATTTTCATTCTAACATTTAGACCTTGCGGTAGTTCTTATGCATCTCAGGTTCAATAGAGTACACAAATTGCAAGATTTCATTAATTACAGGTTCCTTTCGGGATTGAATTGCACGATTCATTTCATCCAATTTGATTCGTGTATCTCCATCGATTTTGGCAGCGACTCCTTCCCTAGATCCCATATGCTGTAGAGACACAATTGTCAAGTTATATCAAATAGAATCATAAAAAGAAAAAAAAACATGAAAAATGACCTACCTTGGCCTCGAACTCCTTGAATTGTTTTTCCCTTTCTTGACGGTACTTCTCAATTTCCTCGGTAGCTTCATCCTTAGCCTGCTTCAACCTTCTTGCTTTACCTAGTAAGCAAATTAAAATAAGAAACAAAAATCAAATCATAGAAATTAATATGGAGTTATAAAATTTTCACGTCATGTGACTTGTGCCATGGCCACATAAAATGTTATTTTATTTACGTTTTCTTGCTTCGGATACTTTTTCTGCAGCTTTTTTTTCAGCTGCAAGCAATTGTTGGATTCCTTGAGTTTGGCTAGTCATTTTTGAGAATATTTAGTCAACTGTAAATGTGATACAAATTTAGAAAAATTGCTTCGATTAAATTAAATAAAAAGTATATGCGATGTTACCTGCTGACGAATTGGTGACCAAATTAATTTACAATTAGTGCTGAAAATGTCAAATACATACATTTTGATAAAGAAAAAAGCTTCCATAAGAGGGAGGCAGAAGTCACGCGCAGATGTCACGCGATTGATTTATTTGGGTTGTGTTCACAGAGTGTAGGCCTTAAAGCTTAATAAAGTTTTTAGATGCGTTGCTGGACTTCAACGTTCAACCTACGTTTTCTTGAGCCGAATGGGTTTAGTTCCCTTTGACACAAGGAAACTGAGTTGCCATCAATTTTTAGTTTGTTGGCAAGAAGGCGTAATACTACGTTTTCATTAGAGCCGAAATGAGGTAATTTCGAAATTTTGCAAAAAATTTAATGAAATTTGCTAATTTCATTTGACATCTCATTTCATTTTGAATTTGTAATGGCAGTTAGCCGTTTATTTTTGTTGTTTCCTCTTTCTGTTTTATGTTGTTGAGAATAGTGTATTGATATTTTCATGCAAAAGCTTTTAAGAGCTTTTGGAACTGATTCCCGCTGAATGCATTCACCTAATTTCCAAACCTAATTTCGTACAAAAGAGGTTGACAACCCGACTCCACAGGCCGTGAACGATGGCCGGATTATGGAACATGTCGAAAAAAATCCCATGGAGTCGCAAAAATCTATGGCCAAGCAGTGACATATCCATACAAATCAGATTGTGGATTAGATTCTAGATTGCATTATGGGCATCGTTTGAAATTACCTTATTTCGAAATGTGATTTTGTATGGGAAATGAAGTAATTTCGGATCTCATTTGGAAATTGGCAACGAAATTACCTCATTTGGCCTAGTGAAAACGGCATGGAAGGAAACAAATCCCCCCTCACACCCTTCTCGCCAACAAACTATAGCTAGTTTCTGGCAACTCAGTTTTCTTGTGGAAAGCGGTCTTTTTTATTGTTTTGAAATTCCGCGGAGGAGAAACATTCGCCTGCCAAAATTTATTTACTTGGTGTCGCGAAACATTCAGCGCTGCGAAGAAACATTCACCGATGAGCCAGAACAATACCTGTGTCGTGGAGTCGTGTGTCGCTGTCATTCCATATATTTTATGCGCCACACTGCAACATAACACATGACAGAAATATGGTTCTACGCATATGAAATACATTGTACCGATAGCGACACACGACTCCACAACACAACACAGGACACAGGTATGGTCGCCGAATGTTTCGCGTTGGTTTGGGAGAGCCTTCACACGAGTATGTATGAGAAATTAGCGATTGATACTAACCTGCAAACCAAAACTCAGTAGTTGACCTTGAAACACAACCACAAACAAAACGCATTCTATAAATGTAGTTATGTGTTTCTTTATTTACCGAAAACTCTCCCCTTAAAGAAAGTACTTTTGTTTCTCCTACAAAAAATAAAACTTCCCCTTCTAGCAAAATCACGGACCCGAATTTCTCGGTTCACTTGGGAATCCAAGAAAATGAGTGTCTCACACACATTAACAAATTTTCTGTGTAGGCATGTAAAAGAAGAACGAGAATCCAGAGTATTTTTTATGCACCGAGAAATAAAGAGAGTAGGCGAAGTATTCATAGTCATTTTGTTTTAATTTCCACCACTTTTTTTTTCTTTTAATCAGTTTCGTAGATATAAGGCGAGGACGATTGCTTTTTTTATATTTTTATTTTTGTGAAAACTTTAAGAAATTTCCAATCAAAAATACAAGTTTCTGTTTAATATATGTATAATAGTGGAAATATAATAAATACAAAATAGTTTTTAGAAAACCTTTTATGAATCATAAATAAAAAAGTCTTTAAATGAAAAAAAAAAATCTCTTTGTTTTTTTTTTTGTTTGTAAGAAATGTAGAAACTCGACTAGATGGGAAGTTTTTTTTAATAAATTTGGGTATGCCTCTCCAGCATTTTTTTTGGAACCGTTTTGGATTCCATTTGGTTTCCGTTCTCCGAGTATGGTGAATTGTAAAACTCTCTCTCTCACAATACATTCACATAATGGCCCGTGGTGATTCTAATTTCCATACTAATTTGAGCCGCAAAACGCAGTTTTTCGATCCGTATTTGGATCCGAATGCGAAGTCGTCCATACGTTGTTTGATACGTTTGCGGACCGAAAACGAGCTCGCTTGCTTGAAGGGTCTATCGTAAAAGTGAAGAAAGAGTGCGATGTATACGATCCTTTTTTAAATTGCATAATAATGATACAAATTTATATGAACAATTAAATTTAACAAATAGTTTTCATTAAAACTAGTTAACGAAAACTATTCGTAAAATTCAAATTATTATATAAATTTATTTCATATATAATTTTAAAAGGCTCAGTTTCAGAAGAAACAAACTAGGTACTTCTTTTACGTACAAGTTTCACCAGTTATAACCGTACTTCTAGAATCGAGAACTCAGTAATTGTAGTAGTACGGATATAACCAGTGAAATGTATGCGCATAAGAAGTACTTTTAAAGGACAAGTTTCAGTGCTTTTGCTATGGTTTAAGAAACTACTGGCGAATTAACATTAGAAGTACTTCCAGTAGTGCTTCGCTGATATACATTTGAGGTACCTTTGTCAGTACTTTAATGGAGGGGAAATTCACTACATTTCGCATGCTAGAAAGGGATATAGCTGCTTCATATATTCTCATGTATAGGAGGTATATAACTAACAATTTAGCTTGTAGTAGGTTCAATACAAGCCTTTTCCTGGCTTGTATAGTAACCATAACAGGTCTTATGCAAATTATTTTGGCGTAAGTTTTACAAGCTAATTAACTCCACAAGAATTTCCATCACAAGTACTATGCAAATCAATACCTTTCCACGAACATTATAATAAGGCCTTAAAGAAAGAAGATACTGAAAACAATAATCTGTATAATAAAGCTTCAACTACATAGACCTACTTTTGTACAAAAGTGAGAAATTAAATGATCGCTAAAGAAACATGCTTGAAAAAAACATATGAAAATTGTTCTGACACATAAGCGGGTGTCTTCAGAATAGATATTTATTTCTCACTTTTGTACTTTTGTACAAAAGTAGGCCTATGTAGTTAAGCCTTAAGGTCTTAAAATGGCTTTCACCTGCAGTTACTTTGAAAACAAATAACTTGTATAATAAGGTCTTAAAAAGGCCTAATAAGTTCTTTTGTGTAAGAATTTATAAAAGCCTATCAATACAGTTGAAAAATAAAAATTTGTATAGCTTATTTTCATTTTATTAATTATTATACGATTGCAAAGTCCAAAGTTTAATGAGTTGATGCTTTGCGTATGCCTTACGTTTTAACTTTATTGTTTAAAAAAAGAAAATATTTGGTACCAGCAGGATTCGAACCCCGGAAATAGAATAATAAAATATGCGAGTTTGTAAATCGAGAGGAAAATATTATGGAAACTTATTTGCTTTATTTTTCAGAAAAAAAAATGTAAACAAACCTGTATTGTTGTTGTTGTTTTTTTTAAAATGGATGAATGTCGCCGTCAAAATGATTTCAAGTGCGTAGAAGGAAGGGCTTTGTAAGGAACTAGAGTTACCCATGGACTTAAATGATATATTATTTTTACATATTTTGTCAGTAAAGGTAGAAGTAGAATTGTGGTAGATGCACCTAAGCGTTCGCGCGAAAAGAAGCGAATATAAGGAAATTATACAGGGTGAGTCACCTAAGATGTGACAAATTTAACGTTTCAACGAACGCTTTGTATGCTTTTTTTGGGGTCTTATTTCCTGGGGCCTTATTTCGCGGAGCTTGGAATTTGGCTCCTTGACTATACAGATCTTGTATGTAACTGCTTAGTCCAAAATTTTTTTGTATGTATATATTTTCTTCGCCCTTGGAAACATAAGCCCCAAGATGTATTAAACAAATACACTCCCCACAATTCACACGTCATTTTTCTCAAATTCAAATCGGGATTAAGTCCGAACTGATTTTTTTTTTTGTTGAATAATTAGCTAAGTTTTTAGGGTAATTTGTTGTTGCATTGGACATGTTAGTTGTTCTGTTCCGACCCCGTTTTTTCAATTAAGCTTCAAGCCTTAGCCCCAAGAGTTAAGACTAGAGTTAAGACCCAAAAAATCTGTGGAATAAGTTAAGTTTTTAGGGAATTGGTTTTTCAACCCGGACCAGGTTCTTTGTCCGAGCTCGGTTTTTTGTCTCAATTTGATGATTTTGTTTTTAGTCAGTAATTGGGCTACATGAAATTTGGCCCCAATGAAATATGGCCCCAAACATATAAGGAAAAATGGCTCCAAAAATGTATATGGGAAACAACAAAAAGAAAAAAAGTTTAACATTTGTACGTTGGGGCCATTTTTCATTGTTTTGGGGCCTTTTTTTAATTTTTTTTTGATTTTGGGGTAAAATTTCACTATGAAAAATGGCCCCAAACTTTTATTCTTAAACCAAACTACTTTTACAACAAAAACTTTGATCGCAGATCGACTGACAACATAGGCGCCTGCCAGGCGACTGAGCATACCCTAAGCGGAGCGATGCGACGGAGCCGCGTGAGAGGGACAGAGTGGACCCAAAAAGGGAGTTAAAATCTTGGAACCCGCGAAGCGGGCCAGACACGGTACTTTTAAGGCTCTCCCAAACTGACGCGACGCAAAACGTTTTTTGTACGATTGTAATTTTTCTGTTGTTGTATCTTCTTAGGTTAATTTTTGGGCTATTTTTCATAAGTTTGGGCCATTTTCAATTTTTAAAATGGGGAAATTTTTTATTATGAAAAAAAGTCCCAAACTTGGAGCCATTTTTCATTTTTTGTTTGGGGCAATTTTTCATTGGGGCTAAATTTCATGTAGTTGAACTTGATTTTTCTCCCATTCCCTTAAGGCCTCGTCCACCTAAAAACTAAAAAGGTTTTTTTTTCAGGGATACTATCACTTGTCACGAATAAGTGCTTCTCGTCTAGCCGTTCGGATTCGGCATAAAATTGTATGTCCCTTCCATTCCTGTCCACAGGCGCACACAGGAATGGTTGCGAGTTGATAGTCACTAGGCCCTGGTTCTTCATGAGCCGTTGTGCCACCCGATTTATTTATTTATTTTTCCCTTAAGGCCTAATTAAATTCTCTTAGGGGTTGAAAAAAATACATAACATGTATTGCCTAAAATGGCCCCCCCAAAGGAAAATGTCCCATAACTCGTAAAAAAGTGACATTCAAACTGAAATCTTATTCTTTGCAAAGTTTAATCAATAACGCTTACATTTTTTGTTTAACGAGTAAAAAAAGTTCCAAAAAATATTTAATTTTCAAAATGCCTTCAAATTCTAACGATCAAAATTGCCCGGGTAAAATGGCATACTATAGTAAGCAATCTTCTAGTATGCAATCTTACCCATGCAAGTAAACCAACCAGGCAAGTTGACCAAAAACCATTTTCAATTTAATTTAAACTTTATTTAAAACGAATCAAAGTTCAAAGTAAAATTCAAAAAAAAAATACTCAACAAAAAAAATAAAATTAACAACTCATTTAAAACAACTTAAATTTATATGTAAAATAAACATAAACAAAACTACAACACCGAACATTGGAAGTTTTGGATGTATTTAGGGCTTTTGATAATGCGTCCTCTGTCCAGGACTGCCTATCTGTATATCGTTCATATTTTTCAACCATTTTCACTATACAATAAAATAGAAATATAAGGGTAAGTATAAAATCTCACACTATGCCATTTTACCCGAATGTTAAGTAGGCCATTTTGCCCGTTTAGGATTTCTTTATTTAAGTTTTAATTCTGAACAGACAGAAATAGCTTTCGACCAAACAATTTCAGTCAATTTAAAAGAAATATTTGATACTTACATGCATTAATTGCTTTCTCCAAAATTCACCGTTTGGTATACAGGTTTTTGTTAGCAAATTTTTCTCAAAATTTTATTGTTTCTACATTTGGAGATGGCTAGAGACATTTTGATCTGTGAAATTTCAAATTATATCTTGAAGTTGCTAACATTTCGTATGTCGGTTCTACCGGATAAACTAAAGAATTGTGTTCACAAAACCTTCTAAATCTGTTCGATTCTACGATTTCCAGCGAGGGGCCATTTTACCGTGGTGGGCCATTTTAGGCCACCTTCCCCTAGGTAAATTGTTCGCCCCAACCTCGTTATTTTATCTGATTCCCACCAAATTTAAAAGCTTAACAATATTTTTTAGAGGAATATAAAACTCTACACTTTGTAATGTATTGCTTTCTATATGTCAATTAATTTGAGGAATCGGTTGTGGTGGGTGTCTTTAGCCCCTATAGCCACCCCCTTGATCCACTACTGGTATTCATGCAACGAACGGTGGCGGCGTAAAACCCATATAAACCTGGTTAACCAGATAATTTTATCTCGGTAGAAATGAACTGCCAAAATGTGTATGGGAAAAATATTTTGCAAAACAGATAATTTTTTCTCACGAATTTGATTCGGAAATCGCAGAAATAAACCTAATACACTGGGATAAATCATTTGTGACGTTCAACTTAATCATTTCCTACGTTTAAGCAAGTATTTTTAAGGGGGTGTTCAAGTACATAAATATCTTGCGGAAAGTTATATTTTTCTGGAAAGCGTAAAATTATCTCGTTGCATGAATACGTTAATAAGTTTTATATTTCAAGTTCAATTTGTTTACAATACCCAATGTTAAAAAAAACACTGAATTATTTATTATTTGAATATTTTATTGATACAAAAAATTTAAAACAATCGATAACATAAATATTTATGTACAAAAACACAGATAAGATACGTAACATTTATTTTTATAAAATAACATATAAATGCGAAATGTTGTTATAGGTTAATATTAGGCGTAGTGAAGTTATGAAATCTATTTTAAGTTTCTGTTGTAGGAATTATGCATATGATTTATTATGTGTTTAAAATTACAACCGAGTTTTATATATCACTTAAAAAATAAGAACAAATATTCAACAACAAAATTACAGAAAACACAATATTAGCTTATAAAAGTTTATAAAAGAGCTGGAACTGAAGAATAATGGTAGACATGTTAGAGATTATTAAATACAACAAAAAAAAGTATTTTAAATTTTAATCGAAAAAACAAGATTACACAAATAAAAAAAAAATATTCTTAGAAATTTCCATAATTATCTACGTTATATTATTATTGGACATTTAAAAATTGTTAATCTTTTGATGGTATTTTAAAGAATAACATGCACGAATGCTAGTATAAGATAGGAATATTATGTTTAAATGTAGGATATTTTTTTTTTTTATTTATTCTATTATTATTAAATACATATAAATTATATCTTCATGCAAACATTTGAATTTATTTGCTTTCGTATGCAATAGAGATCAGTTTGAAAGCTAAATACATATTTAAGTGTATGATTTTTTATTTAAACCTAGATTTTGTATTAATTAAAATTTCTATGACTTAAGTTTTTATTTTAATTTAAATTTTTAATTTACAGAAACAAAAATTAAGTAAATTTCTGTAAAATAATGTATTTATTGTAAGAGATAATTGAATGCATTTTTCTAACATAAATGCATTTGTTTCTTTAATTAAAAAATGTTTTGCTTAATTTTAAAAATATATTACAGGTAGGTATGGCATTATGCACCTGTTATTTTGATTCAAAGCTGAAAACTTGAAATGCTTAATATTTAATTTATATTTAAATACCTAGAATTTTAATGAGCTTTTATACCACCTGTCTTTAAAATGGATGAATTCAATCTGGCTTAAATGATTATTATTGGCATGTAACTATTTAAGTTGCTCTAAAGCTGGCCTTACAAGAGCGGGCGGGAGGCAATTGGGTCCATGTATTTTCTTCTAGCTAAACGTCAAAATGTTTCGGAACTGCCTACCGTTTTTGCAGGCAAATAAATGCATTATTACGAAATCACTAAAATTTATTTTCTGCTTTCATTTTTATTGGCTGGGTCAATTTATGTTTTTGTTGTTCAAGTATCAAGGCCAAGGAACTATACAAAATAAGGGCCTGTTTCACAGGGAAAACTTACCGGAATAATAGCCCTTCCCCACTAGCCCATCACTGTGTATTAATACATGTCAAATTGAAAGTGGGGAAGAATTCCACGCGACTGCCAAATTTGTGGGAAAGAAATGAATTTTCATATTTTGCTTCCACACTTGCTTGTATTAATAGATTACCTTAACCTAAAAAAAGTGTGATTGAATGTGCGATAGAATTAGAACCATTCCTAAAATTCTTAATGTATTAACACATGTCAAATCGTGTGGGATAGAATGTCGGGTTGTGTAGGCTGGGCTGTCATATTTTGTTTCCACACTATTCTACATAATTTGTTTCTCACTTTTTTGACATGTATTAATACATAGTGGACTAGTGTGGAAGGCCTTTAAGTTGCACTTAAGATTTGCATATTGGTACTTGTTGGTTATTTTAGCAGTCTGAGAGTGACACGTTCAGATAAGCGTGACCTGCGAAACATTTTGGTATCCTATATTTCGCACTTAAGTGCTACTACTGTTAGTGTGAAACTGACCCTAACTCTATCAAACTAAAATGACGAAAAATAGGCCAATTTTGGGAATGGGATTTGCTGAAATTTACTTTCTGCTTTTAATTCCGAGCAACTTTCTGACAGGCGAATCTGGGTGTCAACCACACCAGATATGACATTGGAAAGTTTCTTGCAAACGAAATCCAATAACATGAGTGTAGCATATGTGTCTTTAAATAATTATCTTAGCTATACAAAATGTATTTAAAAAATTAAAGATGGAAATAATTTAATACTACCATTATAGTTGAGCGCGATAGAGTTTTTCGTTCGGTTTTTTCTTCTATCGATTGCCTTACATATTTGGACTTCCGTATGATGAGGCGTCACTTATACGTCGGCTTAAAGTTGCTTTTCGATTCAAGGTACCCGAATGCGAAGTATTAGAGCGATGGGGGTATATATTCAATGGTGGTATATTTGGATTTTCGATTTTTGTTGGTGATGAAACAAGTGGTCGAGGTGAACTGCGGGAAAGAGTTCCCAGAACTTCTTGTGGTTCTTGATAGCCAGAATCTAAGTCATCGTGATAAGAGTCCATTAGAGGAGTTGGATCTTCGTAGTCATAATCGATAAAACCGCTATTGTCAAATGACTTAAATGAAAAAGAAAAAATTCTTGTTAAAATAAGTTTTTTGTGTGTGTGTTACTTTTCGTTATAATTTTACTTTAATTGGAGTCCTTTTGACGTAGTCACGTGCTGGAACAGGATCCTTGGCACGATAATCAACAACTTCATAGTGACCATCGTGGCCTAGAGGATAGTCAGAAACAAAATGCCTTGTACCGTGTGGAGTCAGTGTAGCCCATAGAAGTCTATTATCGTTAGCTAGCTGATGTTGCAACGAATCACGATTTGTTGCACACGGATATAATATGCCTCCCGCCATGAATGGATTTGCTTTTGAGGGCTCACCCAGTGCAGACATAGTTGTCTGTTTTATATTAGAATCATGATATGACAAATTGCAGCTGGAGAAAAGGGTCCTAAATTAAAAAAAAAAAAAAGTTAATTGAGGCTCTTTTTTAAATATATTCATTCATATTGGTATGGGTACTTACTCCCGACACTTGAGCAAAATGATAGCAAACAATGCACCCAAAATAAGAACCCCAACACATGAGCTTATCAACACAAAGACCCAAGTGTTCTCCATATGATTCCTTCCGGTGAGTTCGATAAATTCTAGTCCACTCTCCCTAGGGCGTGGATTTGGTTCGCATAGAAATGCCGCAAAACATGGATGGGTATCGTTTGGGGGTAATGCGATAATAGCGGTATTAGGAATAAGAAATGATGGTAATGGCGGAGGAGGCATAGATAGAATAGTATCTGGCGGTGGGCCAAAATGACCACAATTTTCTACACAACCAAGCATTTTGTGCGCTGAATCTGTAAAATAAATAATTAAATGAAATATAATTTAAATAAAGGTAATTATGTAGAATCAAATTTATGCATAGCTATTTTTTTTTTAATAGTTACATATATATTTTAGTAACAAAAAATTAAGTTATTTTTTCATACACAAAGGAAAATTTGTTTTCTAAAAAAAAAACGGGTTTGATCGAAAATGATAAGAAGATATGGAATCTTTACTAAAAACTGTAACTAACAGTACCTACCTACCAACCTCCAAGAGAAACACTATTTTGAATTTTACTTGCTCTATAGGGGTTTTAATCAAAACTAACTGAAGATGTTGGAGTAGTCCAAGAAAGTGATTTTCGTCAAGCCGTCCTTCGGTATGTTTATCTGTGTGTCTGTGCGTCCTAGTGTACATCGAGCTAGAGCCTAAGTGGGACACATTTACTTCAAATTTGGTGTAAAAATGCTTATGTGATACCCTAGAAGGAAAATTCGAATTTTTGTTTTAGCTTATGTAGAACGGGTAGCAAGCCATACAACGATTTCGGTTTTATCAGCCGTTTTCGAGAAAAAAATGCATTTGGTTATACTTATTTATGTATATTCACTCATATCTCGTCCGTCATTAGCTTGGCTGATTTTAACATTATTTTGCGAATCGATACTTTTAAGTAAGCCAACAAATATTGCATTTTAAATTTTGTATGAATAATTTTTTTTACGAAAAAATAAAATCAACGAAAAAATTATTTGTTTTTTATATTTAACTTTGTTCCCAAATCTGTTTGTATTAAATCAAAAAATTTCAAAATTCCTATTTAAACATGTTTTTATTATTAAAACTATAACTATATCTTCAACGTCAATGTTTAGCTTCATTCTTGATGTTTGTTAAGTTATATTAAAATCTTAACAGCCGTTATCGAAAACAAAAAAAAATTGATAAGACTGAAATCGCAGTATGGCAGCTACCCATTCTATATGATCTAAAACGAAAATTCGAATTCGTCCTGTAGGGAATCACTTAAAAATGCTGTTCACCAAATTTAAAAAAAAAAATCCGTCCAACCGTTCAGGCTTTAGCTCAGACAAACAGGCCGTGTCGGACGTCTTTCCGAAAATCACTTTTTGGACTTCTCCATCATTGTGAGATAGTTTTGTTTAAAAACTCAAATTTTTTGACACCTAACCAATATTTGCAATACAGAGCCAGTAAAAACAGGGCATTTACAAAAAAACAAAGTTGTACAAACGTACAGTGGTGTAGATATAGCTGTTTGCAATGGTGATGCGATATACCTTATATAGTTTTAAATTCCGCATATGACCTACATTTTTACTTACTCATACAGCGGGAAGCTGCCATACAATTTCAGTTTTACCAACATTTCTCAGCAATTCTTCTAAAAATACCTGGAATGTGTAAGGTGAAACCACATTTTTTGAGTTTCCTGCTACAACAAAAACAACTAAGCTTATATAACGGAGATGGGTTTTTGACGATTTTTGAGAAAAATGGCTTATACTAATGTGTGTTATTCCGACATCGTAAATTACATGGCCGATTTTATTTAAATTTCATGAACGACAAACCACACTTTTGTCTTTTTTCACACTTTCCTACAATAGTTAAATTGTATCAATAAGTGGTGCTATCGATGCGCCCGACTTATTAATATTGCTTAAATTTCAACTTTCGTGGAGCGGCCCACAGCCTTCGCAGTCTGGATTTGATGAATTTACCCCAGCATCATACTAATTATGGAATGCATGAACCGTTTATTCGAATGTGCAAGCTATTAAATTTAAACGAAAATATTTTTGACTTAAAAGTGTATTGAAGATCAGTATATCACACTCATGAATGTTTGTATATGTATAAATCACATTTTTTGTGTTGTTATTGTTTTATGTTTTGTTCTTGATTGTCGGCACGAGTACGATAACTGGGGCGCCGACAGTTGATAACGGATTTTTGTAAAGGGGTCAAATACTAACATTTTTTACTATGGGTGCGGGGTCTATCTCCCCCCGTTTGGGCGGGGAAAAAAAAAAAAACTTAAAAAAAAATGTTTAAAGTGTAATTTTTCAAAGCTTTGCGATTTTATATTACCTATATTTTTTTTTCTTAGAATCGTATTAATTCCTAATCAGAAACCGAAAACAAAATGATTTTACCAAAACTACTATTTTAATTCAATTCATTTTTTTTGCTTGAGTATTTTACGTGGTCTTATTTCGATAGTAAAAATAGAATATGGATTAATGCTCACACAAATTGACTCTAAATTATCATACTTTCCCAACACCCAGCCTTACGGCGTATAAACACACTGCTTGTGCTCACTATAGGATTTGGGGTATGTGCGAGTTTCGGTGTATGCAAAATTTGATGTTTAAATAAAGTGCTAGTACCCAGCATTAGGCGGGCATTTTAAAAACGAGGTATGTATGGGGGGGGGAATGCTGCCCCCCTAATATCCCCCAGCTTGGGCTTACTATAGGATTTGGGGTATGTGCGAAGTTCGGTGTATGCCAAATTTCGATTGCATTTAAGGAACTTTGAATGTATTCTGTTTCCTGACTCTTCCTGACTTAACCACAAACTGACTGACTAGGACGCGGAATGCAATGCAATTCTACCTCCTCGTGGTGCATTGTGGGTAACGCTAAATGAATTGCTGTTATTTATATTACTAACAAAGATCAACCTAACACCAACATTAATTTTAATCAAAAAAAAAAGATCACATTAAATATAAAAAAAAAAATACTCGTAAAAAAGTACTTCTAGTAATTTTCAATTTTCACAAAAACTAGAGGACATAAAAGCTTTCGGTTTTTTGTGTTCGATTCAGAATTGATATATGAGCATTGACCAAATTTTGTTTTCCATATCACAATTTTGAGCAAAATTGATCCAATCCTTTTTTTTGCGTTTTTTTATCAAAATTTTGAGCTGGAATGCAAATTTTTTGAAAATTGACACAAAAAAAAAAAATAAAAATAAATCGGGTGGCACAACGGCTCATGAAGAACCAGAGCCTAGTGACTAACAACTCGCAACCATTCCTGTGTGCGCCTTTCGACAGGAATGGAAGGGACCTACAATTTTATGCCGAATCCGAACGGCTAGACGAGAAGCACTTGTTCGTGACAAGTGATACTCTTGGAGGATTTGTCAATTCCTCGCAAGAGGCAGTAGCCCTGAAAAAAAACTTTTTAGTTCTTAGTTGGACGAGGCTGGGAAGCGATCCCAGACCTCCAGCGTGACAGTCGAACGCACTAACCATTACGCTACGGGCTACTACAGATACAAATACACAAATAATTTAATTTAAATGTAGGATTAAAGATCAGACTTCTGGCTTTTAAAACCTTTATTGTTTTGCATTTTAAGTATTGTCATTGCTTTTTAATATTTGTTTTTCCATTTAAGTCGTTTTTATCGAAAATCGCCCCTACCTCCTGATTGTCTCATTTTGTGTTGAGAATCCGAATCCTTAGTAGTCTGTCTGTTGCTACTAACACTGCACTAAGTGATGAGCCGGTGTACACATTTTTGTGTTGGCAATTCGTTGGTTATTAATTGCAGCTTGATTTAAGCGCTCTTTGACAAAGATCTGATAGTGTATAAAAAAAATCAATGCATATAATAAGGTTTTACCCGTTATATAGTATATCTAAGCCAAAACCCTGCGTTTGATGTTGAAATCCATCTAAGTAATTTCGGAGTGGTGTGGATATTATTTCAATAGACTCCAATTTTTCTCCAAAAATTCAAAAAAAAAAATTTAAATAAGAAAAGTACGTATACACCCGAGTGTACCCACCACTGTTTTTTCGTCGCATTTTATAAAGAATACAACTGCGGAATATAAACAGCATATATTTTATTGTTCGACTTTACATGAAGTTCGCATTAGCAAGGTGAATGGTAGCATTTATTTTCTCTAAGGTGAAAACGTTCATTAGATTACTTTCTTGAAAATAATAGCCCTATCTAAGACCAAATTTCACTAAATATCTAAGTTGAATGAAGTTGCTATAATGAAATAGAATATGAATTCACCGTTTTGGACCAAAATTTGATTTAGCGTTTGCCCGGAATTTGGGATCTTGTGTTTTGTCGATTTGCAGGCGTAATTTTGCATTTCTCGATTTCTCGATTAAAATGGTTATAACCAAGTTTATTGAGAATTAAATTGTCTACCTTTTTAATAATAAGCAAAAAATGTTAAAAATTTGGTTGCCCCAGATTTTTCAATTTTTGGTCCATTTTTATTACAAGTGAAATATCTAAAGTTGTACAGGACGTATGAATTTACGCTCAATACAGAGGCCCTTTTCCTTAATAGGTAAGTGAAATAAAAGGGGGGGGGGAGTGTAACTAGAAAAATGTAAACAAAATAAAAATACTTAAACAAAACTAAACTACATACATTATGTACAAATGATAAATCCAGAAAAAAATACCTATTTTTATGCTTAATTAGGCTAGAGCTAGAACTGGAGCATAATTGTGTTTACCGATTTGCTTCAAATTTGCATTGAATTGAAAATAAATGATTCTCTTATTTTTCAAAGAGATTTTCCAACATTTTAATACAAATTGAAACGCCTTTACCTTAAAAATACGTTAATGCAGTAATCATGTTTATACCAAATACCACAGATATGTAGGATTTATTTGTAAAAGGCTGAAAAGAAAAATCTTACTTATTCAATTTATAAATAATGCAATTATAACTTTAACTTAAAAACTATGAAGACAAATCAAATTTAATCGTCATATTGTTTAAATTAATTTATAAATTAATTATTTTGTCTAAACTTTAATTAAAATTCAAAAATACAAAACACCGCGCAACACAAATAATTTTTATATATGTAATCAATCTGATTCGCACGTCACGTTAGAATTTTTTAAAATTTATTTCAGCGAATTTTTAAACATTTTGTCTTTAAAAAATTGTTATTAAATAAAATGTTTCCGATATAACATTAAGTATGCCATGACTTAAATAATTACAGTTTATTTGTCTTATCCCACACCCATTGTTTTTTTTTTTTCAAGTACCATACTTAAGTTCACCTACCTACATAACTTGGAGAAAAAAAAACCTACTACAAATCATTTTGTATTCAACTAAAGGATATATCCAAAAGATTCGTTTCTAATCTTCGCTTAATCTCGTATTATTCTAATTCACATTTTGTTGACACGTCTTTTGGTGCGACACATTTGTATAGTTTACAAACAGTTTTTTCCTTTGTTATCGTCTTTCGCGTCGTTAATCTTAAGCCATCAGCACTATTTACACATATATCGCTATTGTATTCCATAAATACCATATTTTACATACATACATAATATAATATACCTGTTCAATCTATAGTAGATTTATCGATTTTTCTAATGTACAAGTAAAAAGAGCTGCTATTGAAAATTGGACGTTCAAAGTTATAAATTTTATCACTTTGGGGACAACGATGGGTAGATTTTATATAAAAAAAAAAACAATATACTTTTCACTTTTAAAAACTAAACACTTACCAATGTAATTTTAGTTTTAAAATAAATTATAATTTGTTTCTTAAAATTTTAAGACGAAATTCCACTGAGCACCTTGTGAAAGGATGCAAAAAAGCATAACTAGCTACTACAACTTCAACATTAGTTGGTATCTCAGAAATTCTCAAAGTTTTTGCTATTTGTTGATGAGAACATGAGATTGAGAATAGACGAATTTGAGAGTAAATTCAACCCCTGCTCCATATGAATATGGTCTGAGTCTCAGTCAGTCTCGTCTCACTCGGTCCTTCGATAGTGAGAGATATTAATTTGGACATTGTGTGCGCATGTCAGGGGTGAATATCTAATGCAATAGGGGTGAGTTTCAGGGATACAATTATTGATTCCGCTGTTGATTTAAGCTTATGGTTATAGTCCAAGAATTTACTTGCACGCACATTTTGATACATTCTTAGTTTGTATCAAAAAATTAAAATTATGATTTAAAAAAAAATCGAAGTTTTAATCAAATCTAACATAACGATAAAGGTTTATTGACCTCCTAGAGCTGACACACATCCGAACATAAAGTAATGCAAATGAAGTTTATTTTGAGTTTGAAGGAATTTTATGTTAGTTAATTTGCTTATCAGGCTCTATAAAAGGGATTGTTTAAAATATATTTTTTAATGTAAGATTTTTGAAATCTTTGCTATATTTTTCGTAAATTCTTAAATATTTTTTTGTTTAAAAAGTTGTATCTGATTAGTCAAAGATGTTACTATTGCATTTATTAAAAGTCTGGATTTTATAAATGAAATATAAACAAAATTTATTAAAAAGATTTAGTTTCGTTCTCGACAAAAGTTTTAATATAGAATGAAAAATAGAAAATTATTTTTCAGTTATAGAAAATTACAAACTTCCTAAGTATAAGTAAATAACAAAGTGTTGTTAAAAGCTTAATTTGAATGTATCATAATTGTTTAACTTCAATGTATTTATGGAAAGATGCATCGATTGCCATTTGGAACTCGAAGAAAAGCAACTCAGCCAGGAGAGCTTATGTCAACTGATGTTTGTGGACCGTTTAGTGCTTCCTTCAAGAAAAAGCGATATTTAGTTGTGTTTAAAGATAGTTTCACAAAATTTCGCTATGGATTTGCAATTGAACACAAATCGGACGTTAAGGACGCTCTGAAGGAGGTACTAACGCATGCAAAAGGATTGGGTCACACAATAAAAGAACTGTTAAGTGATAATGGTGGTGAGTTCGACAATGCTGAAATCAAGAAGATGCTTCGAGACAATGGAATCGTGCAAAGACTAACAGCACCATATACACCTCAGCAAAATGGTGGGAGTGAACGAGAGAACCGGACTATTATAGAGATGTCAAGAACCTTCAAATATTCAAACTCTGAAATCAAATTTCCAGAAGCTATCTGGGCAGAGCTTGTAAATTCAGCTGTATACGTTTTGAATAGAACCGGAAAGTCATCAATAAAAGGAATAAGTCCATACGAACTTTGGATAGGTAAGAAACCAAGGATAAGACATCTCCGAATAATAGGATCTACTTGCTATACTCATATACCTGTACAAAAGAGAAAGAAAATGGATAAAAAAGCTGTGAAGGGGTATCTGGTTGGGTATGATGGCGATGAACGCTACAGAGTCTTCAACAAGGAAGATAATATAGTTATATTATCCAGAGATGTCCAATTTGAAGAAAGGCCAAGAATTTGCGAAGACACAGTAAAGTTACCTATGAAAGATATAAAAGAAGAAAAGTATAGTCGTCAACCTAAAAATGCACCTGAAGAAGAAACAACTGAAATAAGTTCTGAAGATAGCAACAATGAAGAATATGATACCGGCAATGACACTGATTTTGACAACAGAGAAGAAGATTTTCAACAGCCATCCATAAGTCTCAGAACTCGTTCAGAATTGACAAAACCAAAAAAGTATGCCGATTTTGTTATGGCAGCGGAACAATTCGTGAATGTTTTAGAAAACCCTGAAAACTACCAAGAAGCAACAAGCAGTAAACATAAACAAGAATGGAAGGACGCAATGGAAAAAGAAATTGCATCACTCAAGGAAAACCAGACATGGAACCTAACAGATTTACCTAAAGGAGCGAAAGCTATACCGTGCAAGTGGGTTTACAACTTAAAGAAGAATCCTGACGGTAGTATCGACAAATACAAAGCCAGGTTAGTTGCAAAAGGCTTTAGCCAACGTTATGGTACTGACTTCTGTCAAACGTTTAGTCCAGTGGCAAAGTTGGGGACGATACGGTCAATTTTAAGCATTGCTGCAAGTGAAGAAATGCATTTAGCACAATTTGACGTATCAACAGCCTTTCTTTATGGAGAACTTGAGGAAGCCATATACATGAAACAACCAGAGGGATATAGCGATGGTACAAGCAAAGTATGCAAGCTTAACAGGAGTCTATATGGTCTTAAGCAATCATCGAGGTGCTGGAATAAACGTTTTGGAAGTTTTATTTTGAAATTGGGATTTAAAACAAGTGAAGTTGATCCATGTTTGTTTATTCGAGAGCGCAACGGGAAAAAGCTCATACTAGTTTTGTACGTTGATGATGGTTTAGTTGCAGCCACAGATAAAAAGGACTTAAATGTATTCATTACTGAACTTAAGCAAGAATTCAAAATTATCTCAAAGGAGGCTGTATATTTTCTGGGGCTAGAAATTGAGATCAAGGACAAGAACATTAAAATTAAACAGACAGCACATGCAAGAAGGATTCTAGAGAGATTTAACGTTTCTGAATGCAAGTCGATTTGAACACCTATGATTAAGACAACAGAAACTTCTATAACAGGGAAAGAACAAATCGAGAAACAAAAATTTCCGTACAGACAAGCCGTTGGTGCATTGATGTACCTTATGCTTGGTACAAGGCCAGATCTTGCCTACAGCGTGGGATTTCTATCAAGAACACTCGAGAATCCAACAACTGAAGACATTACCCGAGTCAAGAGAGTGTTTCGATACATAGCAGGAACTTTGGAATATGCAATAACTTATCGTCACGATGCAGAAAAAGCAATTCTCGAATGCTATAGCGATGCAGACTTTGGGGGATGTATGAAAACAGGACGTTCAACTTCAGGAGTTGTTATTAAATTCGCTGGTGGTGCTATTTCTTGGCTCAGCCAAAGACAAGCGATGGTAGCTACATCGACAACAGAAGCAGAGATAGTAGCAGCAAATGAAGCAGCGAAGGAAGCCATTTGGTTGAAAAGATTATTCGGTGGCATTTTTCAACTCAAGAACATTCCTTTAATACAAGTTGATAATTCTGCAGCAGTTAGACTTTCGCAAAACCCAGAATTCCACCGAAGAACCAAACATATTGCCATCAAGCATTTCTTTATAAGAGAGAAAGTTATTGAAGTACAGATTATGGTTCAACAGATTTCAACCGAAGATCAACTGGCAGATGTTATGACTAAGCCTTTACCAAGTCCACGTCTTAAGATGCTATGTAAGCAAATGGGACTCGATATTTAAAACTAGTTAAAATTGCGTTATTATATTTAAAATTTAACTTTCAAGTAACAAGGGAAAGTGTTGAAGTTAAGCAATTATGATACATTTAAGTCCTTTTTATCTGTGGCTGCAACTAAACCATCATCAACGTACAAAACTAGTATGAGCTTTTTCCCGTTGCGCTCTCGAATAAACAAACATGGATCAGCTTCACTTGTTTTAAATCCCAATTTCAAAATAAAACTTCCAAAACGTTTATTCCAGCACCTCGATGATTGCTTAAGACCATATAGACTCCTGTTAAGCTTGCATACTTTGCTTGTACCATCGCTGTATCCCTCTGGTTGTTTCATGTATATGGCTTCCTCAAGTTCTCCATAAAGAAAGGCTGTTGATACGTCAAATTGTGCTAAATGCATTTCTTCACTTGCAGCAATGCTTAAAATTGACCGTATCGTCCCCAACTTTGCCACTGGACTAAACGTTTGACAGAAGTCAATACCATAACGTTGGCTAAAGCCTTTAAAACTTTTGTCGAGAACGAAACTAAATCTTTTTAATAAATTTTGTTTATATTTCATTTATAAAATCCAGACTTTTAATAAATGCAATAGTTACGACCCTTTTGTTTAAAGTTTCATAGTCCTTAAATTAAGTATAAATTATTTGTCTTCAACTTTACCATTTAGTAGCAATAAAAATTCATGTATTTTATTTTAAATAAGATAAATTTATTGACAAATGTAACACTTTTCTTCAGCTCTATAGTACCTATTTGTCTAGCGGTGTAACACTTCGCAGAATCAAAGTTATGAAATTTATTTTGAACCCGTTTATTCCTTTACACTCCCTGTAACTTGTTTGAGGCCACTATTTTCACAAAAGTTTTTTCTCGATAAAAACCTGTAGGAAATATTTTTCCTGAAAATTGTTGATAACTGTGAGTAGGTAAATATATTTTGCAATAAAAAAGTATAAATTGAAAGGGAGAACATGGAAATTCCATAGGAATTTCACAATTTATAAGAATGGACTGCAAAAATGGGTTTACAAAAATGCGTCACTTGATTGAGGCCACTTGAAAAAACTTATACAAAAAGAACAAAACTATAAAAATGTTTTTTGTTTTTAATCATTAATGTATTATGTTTTTGTCAATTAATAATAAGTATGCCCGCCATTTTTTGAAATTAGCTCTATTAGACGGTTTGGAATTAAATCATACAGTTTTTAGTTTTTTGGAATAATCCAGTGAAATATGGCTACAGGCATCACAGTTAGCTCCGACCAACACGTCCTTATCTCCAAACAATCTACCATCGTCAGAAACTTTTTGTGATAGCCAGGCCTAAACGTTTTCGATGATGTTTGAGTCCGGTGAATAGGGTGGCCATGGTAAAAGTCCAACGTTTTCCGACATACATATCTCTCACTTATTAACCTCTGGGCTTTAATTCCATCGCTGTGAACTAATGTCGAATGACAAAATGTTATAGAATATGTCATTAAAATGGCAAAATAATGAAAGAATCATTTCATTAATAACATGCATTTGCACGAAGACAAAATATTGACTATTTGAGGCTCTGACATTATTATGACAAGAACGAGCTGGGTCATTCTCAATTGTGTGTTGACATTATTCAAAAATAATAACAGCACAATGTCATTATAACGGTAAAATTAAATGTCACTTTCACATCATTCGTGTTAATGCAGAATATTTGTCACTTTTATTAAGAAGGCTTTGAATAAACGTAAATAATGAAGGCTTAACTACATAGGCCTACAACCGCTTGCAAAAAAACAATGGAAAATTGGGCATGGTGGTATAATTTATGTGTCAGAACAATTTTCATATGTTTTTTTTTTTCAAGCATGTTTCTTTAGCGAGCATTTTAATTTCTCACTTTTGTACTTTTGTACAAAAGTAGGTCTATGTAGTTGAGGCTTGATACAGTATAATAAGCTGTGTTCATACAAAAAATATGCACTCGCCCGAACTCGCTCTCGCTCTCGTAGCTTATAATAAGAACATTGACGGTGTAGATATAGAGTAATGGTTTGCTTATATGTTAACATATATCGTTGAGGAAAAAATAATAAAATATTGTTAAACTAGCAATTCCAGTTTTTTTTTATTCAATACACAAAAGTTTGGAAAAAAACGTTGAAAATTAAAAACAAAACAATATTTTTTTCTTTGATTTTATTTTTTCGTACAAAAATTAAATACAAAGGGTTTTAATTGCAATATTTGTTGACTAACTTAAAAGTAAAGAATCGCAAAATAATGATAAAATCAACCAAGCCAATGAGGAGATGTGAGGGAATATACACTCCGTTCCACTTGAATAGAAACAAACTTTTTGTTTACCGTCTGAGTGTGTAGCGCTTTGGTAAATGTACAAATTCACTTTTTGGTTTTAGTTCCTATAAGAGGGGTCTATTGCGAGACAGAATAATTCAGGAAAATACCATTAGGTTATTTTTTACCACTTTTCTAGTTACTTCATTTAAAACACTGTTTTTTTTTTTTGCGCCACTTGAATAGAAACATTCTCTTAAATACGGAAACAAATTAAAAAAGTGCAGTAAAATAAGGTAGTGTTCTATTCGTTATCATATTTTAATATGTTTGCTACCATCTTTATTTGAAATAACTTGAAAAATCCAGTTGAAGACTGAACCATGCAATTATTTTATATAATTTAAAGAAATTGCTCTTCATGCTTCTTTGATAGAAGCAATAAGTGATTCTTTGTCCTCATATTGTCGGTCAGAATCGTACACTTTACGAACCATCCATCCTCATACGTTTTCAATATTATTTAGTTCCGGAAAATACGGTGAGCCTTGAAGTAAGGTAACATTTTTCTCGGATATCCAACTGTTAATGATCCTTGCTTTGAGGATTGGCACGTTTTCTTATTGAAATGTAAATGGTATTGGTCCAAAGACATCGGTAAACTTAGGGAAAGCTTCTTGCAGTATTTCCATGTAGGACTTTGCCGTCATTTTCAATGTGAGAAAGTCCAGCACAATTGTTCAAAACCAGAAAATCGCACCCCACGCCATTACACCGCCTTCTCGGCTATGGTGGCGCTCCAGAAACCTGGGTTCCTCCCTTATAACATGAAAATAGTAATTATATCCGTCCGGGCCATCATTATTGAATTTTTTTCGTCAGAAAATACCACTTTTGTGCACTCTTCCTTCCACGTCATATTCTTTCTGCAAAAATCTATTATGTTCTGTCTTCGTATTGGATTTAACGGTTGTTTTTTTTCTTCAGTTTTAGGCGCTTTAAATGTTTTGACCCGAGAATAACACGTCTAATAGTGTTAAGACTCGCTGTAATACCACTCTTAGCCTTGATTTTAGCAGCAGAGCCTCTTGAAATTGAAGCCAGTGTAATTATCTTTTTTTGGTCTGCTTCTGTTGTGGCTCTTGATTGCCTAACGTTACACATTTTTCTATAGTTTTCTTTATTTCTATGGTGCGACCAAACAATTTTCACATTTGTACTTATTTTTTTTGGCAATTGTGTGTAGGTGAAGCTTATTTTCCGCGTGTACTTCTATTTTGACTTTTCTGCAGGGTTTAATGGTTATCCGCGACCCGTCCTTTCTTTGATCAAACAATTATTATTTTTAATCTGCACTTCTATTATTATAACAATATTTTTTCTTCTTACCGTAATCTATAGAGACAAAACGGACACTGTTTCTATTCAAGTGGCACAAAAATAACAGTGTATTTTATGAAGTTATTAGAAAAGTGGTAAAAAAATAACCTTATGGTATTTTCCTGAATTATTCTATCTCTGCAGTTTTATTCGCAATAGATTCCTCTTTTAGGAACTAAAACCAAAAGGTGAATTTATGAATTTACCAAAGCGCTACACGCTCTGATAGTAAAAAAAAGTTTGTTTCTATTCAAGTGGAGCGGAGTGTACATATATATATATGTATAAATAAGTATACAAAAAGCAATTTTCTCAAAAAATCCCATAACTTCATTTCCATAATTAGAATTTTTTTCGTAAAAATCTGGCATGTAGTATTATTTGAACTGGTCTAGAGATGACATGCACCGACAAAATTGTTTGATAGTTACCCGTTCTAGATGACCTAGACAAAAATTCGAACTTTTCCTCTAGGGAATCCCAGCGTGAAGCGTAGACCGAATTTGAGGCAAATCCGTCAAACCTTTTAGGCTCTAGCTCGATGTATGTATGTACATCAGGACGCACAGACAAACAGACCGACGGAGTTCGTGTTGATGAAAATCGTTTTTTTGGAGTTCTCCATTATCGTAACGTTAGTTTTAATAAAAACTGGTTTTTTTTTTGACATGAAACCAAATAAGTAAGTAAATATTACTGACTGACTTTTCATCTTTTTGATGTGAATGTTTATGGTTATTGGTTTTTATCTTTTTGATGGATGGGCTTAGAAGCTTGAAACTTGTATTGATTAGGGCTATAACTAATTTAGACAGAATCTATGAAAATTGCCTGCTCGGTTAGTTGGCAACCATCATCCAGCACGATATAGTTTCCTAAAAAAAATTGTAACTTTGTTTCTGATACGCCAATCTTAAGTCTTAATTCAATATGTCAGCCTACATTTCTTTATACAAATTATTTTCGAGGGGCAAAGATTGTTGTTATACTAAAATGGTGTGTAAATTACCCTTCAATTTGATTTTTCTGTTGTTATTCAAAAATTGATACAAAATTTAAAAAATCAAATTATATACGGTATTGCGTCAACCTTCCTCTACAAACGTGTTAATGGTCTTAAGTGGATGTAAATTCAAATTTTCACAAATAAATCAATTTTCAATGTTCATTTAAAAAAAAAAATTAATTGCATCGTAAAAAAGCGATTTAGCTAGATCGTGAGGCTTATAACTTGAGTCAATATTGTTGATCATAAATTTCACAATCGAGCAAGATATACGGCACAGGTGACAGTCCAAAATATGAAACTCAAATTGTCTGCAAAGTTCAGGATCATACCTTTAAATGTGTATGGGAAGTGTTTGGCCCCTAGGATTGGTCTAACAGTTTACAAACAGTATTGAAATTGCCCTTTAAACATCATACACAAATTAATTCTCAGAATATAATAAGTAAGGTTATGTTGTTTTCCGATCTTTAAAGCGTCTGGCGTTTAAAGCCACCCATCGGAATGGTCTGGCAGTGTTGTTTCAAAGTACTAAGAATCTTCAGTCCGAGCACAATAAATTAGGAGGTAGTGAGCGTTAAAGTTGCATTAAAATTTTGCAGCATATTGCGTTACTTTGAGCCTGATTATACGGTACGTTTTTTCGTTCGTTTCGTTTCCAGTCTTTTTGACAGGCACGAAAGTTCATGATAACATTTTGGCTATTTTGACGTTCGTGGAATTTGGGGTTGTTTTGTAAGAAAGTGATCGATAGTAATAAATACAAATATTTTTCAATCACTTATTTCTCAAATACAATCGTATATTAGGTATATCCAATTACGAAAAACAATTTTCCAATTCAGTCATTTTTGTTTAAATCGTTTTTTGCTAAACATTGAGGAGCATTGTGGTTGCCAAATCAGAAACGTCAAAGTTCAACTAGAAAAAGTATTGAAATTTTCATTCCTGCTTTTGTTACTTCCTTTCCCTCTACATTTCTACTCCTCTCACCCAATCTGTTAAAAAAACGAAAGACGAAACAACCGAAAAAAACGAATCGTGTAATCAGGCACTTCATCAAAGCTGAATTTTGGATATGTCTCAAGTGATGGTGCCATTAACGGGGTCTAACTTCAGCCAGACACCTTAAATCTTTTAAACCTTAACGTTTACCTGGAGACTCTTAGTATAGTACACTCCTCGTCAACTGAATACGCACAAACATTTTTTAATATACTTTATCCATTTTTTCCAAACAGTGATGGTTATTATGCCATCTACTGATGCTAACTATTCCCTTAAGATGTTAAGCAGATAATTCCGAAAGAATTATCCAAAAACAACCGTGAGTTTTTCTTCAACCACTTGCAAAGTGTTTTATATGCAAAGTAGGAGTTTTTTTTTAGTCAACTGAATAGGTACAACGCCATTTTCTTCGTTGTTTATAAGTTTTTTGGAGTGCTTGACAGTTTAAATTAACGATTTTAGTGTTTTGAGTAAAATTTAATTCTTGATTTCAAATTTCAAGAAAAATGGGTAGATCTACGTGTCTTAACAGTGTTGAAAAAGCTAAAATCGATTTACTTAGAGACCAAGGCCTAACTGGACGTGCAATAGCTGATAAAGTTGGCCGAAGTTTTAATGTAGTTTATACTTACTTGAAAAATAAAGATGCATACGGCAAAAACATGAAGGGAGGTAAGAAAACAGCAACAACAGCAGCTGAGAGACGAAGAATTTTAAGATGTGCATCAAATTCTTCTGATTCTGTGTCAAAAATAAAACAAAAAGTCGGCGTAAACGCAAGTTGCTCAACAGTATTAAGAGTAATCAACAACTCAAGCTATCTTAAACGAATGAAACTTAAGAAAAAACCACCACTTGACGAGAGACGGAAAATGTTTTGCGATTAGATTTTTCAAGACTTCACATGAGTTGGAAAAAAGAATGGTATCACGTGGTTTTTTCAGATGAAAAAAGTTTAATTTCGATGCCCCTGATGGGTTCAACTTCTATTTTCACGACTTAAGAAAAGAAAAAGATTTTTAAAGCGCCATCATAGTCGTGAAGGAGGTGTCATGATATGGGGAGCAGTTAGTTATTATGGAACAGTTGAGCTCGAGGTTGTAACATCAAGAATGACAGCAGCTGGGTATAAAGTAATTTTGGAAAGAAATTTTCCTAAATTTTCTAACATCTTTGGACCCATAAACTGGACCTACCAACATGATAATGCGCCTATTCACTCAGCGCGCATAATAAAAACATGGATAGAGGAGCAACAAGTGCAGTTGCTTCAATGGCCGCCGTACTCACCTGATCTAAACATCATAGAAAATGTCTGGGGATGGTTAGTACGCAAAGTTTATGAGGGTGGTCGTCAGTTGGTTGTCAGTTCGAAGACAAAGAAACCTTAATTTCTGCAATCAAATTAGCGTGGAGCGAAATTTCGTTAAATTACATTAAAAAGCTATACGATTCCATGCCGGATCGAATTTACGAAGTAATTAAAAATAAAGGTGGAAGTACCCACTACTAAACTTAAACAAAAACTTGTTTCATTCCATTCCAATACCAATTTTAATTTTTGTACCTATTCAGTTGACTCAAAAAAAAAACTTCTACTTTGCATAAGTTACACTTTGGAAGTGGTTGAAAGAAAAACTCACGGTTGTTTTTGGATAAAACTTTGAAATTCTGTTATTTATATGTTACGAAAATTTTTACCATCAACAGATGGCATAATAACCATCACTGTTTGGAAAAAATGGATAAAATATATTCAAAAATGTTTGTGCGTATTCAGTTGACGTATGTATATGTATACGTATGTACCTATATGTACAGTACATATAACTGATCATAAATTTATTGAGTTCAATTGCTTTCCAATGAATGTCCTGGATTTCAGAAAACTATAAAAGCAACTAAAAATTTAATTTCTTTAATAGCTATTACCTACAATTCGGAAGTTACACTATTAGTATCATCAACATTTATTTGATTCAAAATTAAATCAAATGACGCAATTTGAAAAAAAAATGGCTTTACATAGTAGGTATATGTTTTTTTCCTGCCACGTTCTTGTCATAATAAATTGTCGAACCATTCCACCATAATAAATATAGCTACGCATCATCAGCTATTAAAACTTCTTTTATACGTCATATCAGAATATATATTCCTATGTATAGATATATGTACTTATTCTCATAAAAATACGATTAGCCGGATATAATTTTGACCAAAAAAGCGAAAGAGCTTTTCAGCCCAATGTTATTTTGGTTCTGAAATGCGTTCTATGATATTGCGATAAAATTACGTTTTACTGACGTCATGCTTTAAGCATTGTTAATACAGCTTTACACACGTACATAAAGTGCTTCTGGGTACTTTCTCATGCGCCTCGCCACAGCAACGCATTTGGAATGAAACACTTTTATGAATGAAACTCACAGTCAAAGCCGTGACAGTGTTTCCTGGTTCCTGACAAGGAAGTGTAGATATTTTTAAATATTGCGAAAACTCATCATTTGCTAATTATGAATGTTCAATTTATTAATATTACTAGGTTAAACAAATATACATACTTAAATAGTTACAAAACAAACAAATACATGCATACGTTATATACATGTGTGTGAACCTATGTATAGTAGGTAGTAGGCATATTGTTCTTTAGCTCTATGGGTAGAAATTAATTTGTATGAGAATATATGAGCACCTTACCTAAAGTGAGAAATGTTCAAAAATGATTGATGAATAATCTTTGACACATATCTACCTATAAATAATAACATATCTACGAAAATCAAACACAAGGTTAAAGACCAAATGAAACAAATATTCTCATTTAATAAGCCCACGGGTATTTTTGATTCTTGTATGACCAAATAAAACGGTAAATTTTTATTTGCCACTAAGGAAAATATTTTTTTCTCAAAAATGTCTCCTAAAATTTGGCTAGTTTTTTTAATTGAAAATGGTTATTAATGGCACTGGTACCTGGACCAATTTTTGGATTTTGATTTGATCGAAAACGGTCCAGTTGATTTTTCTATCTAAAATTTTGAAAGTCTTTTAAAATTTTTATTTTTGAAAAATTAATATTTCGAAAATCTCGTGATTGTTTGCTTTGCTACGATCTTACCTCGGGTTAGGGATCGTAGCAAAGAATGAAAAGTCGTTTTATGTTCAGGTATAAAATTATGTCGGTTTATTTGCGAAAACTTAAATCTATAGTTCTATACTAAAGCAATTACTTTTATTTCCTATACAGGGTGGGCCAAATACAAGTTTCATTTTAAATATGCAATGTGGCATGGCGCGCCATCGTGCATCAACCAGATAGCCTGAGAGCTGGTGAACATTTTCTCAAAGTGTCTTACATAAATATCGCTTTAAATTTTTTGGCCTTGTCGTTTGTATCAGTGCAAGATACATGTCATCGGTCTGGCAGCGACATCGCGGCCCCAATACCACTAAAATGCACTTTCAAAGTGTAACAACAAAAATAATCCCTCTAAAAGAACTTTATTCGGCTACAAATTTTCTTCAATAAAGACTTGTGCCTATACTAACTAGAATCCATCGGTCTGGCAGCGATACCGTGGACCTAACACCAGTAAAATATCATTTCAAAATGCACTTTCAAAATGCATTTATTGTGGTCATTGTCTGTGTCTGGGAAAAATTGACCTGAACCCAAAAATGTCGGTATATACAAAATGTTTTGATGGTGCTGTATCTGAATATGCTGGATTTTTATTGAGGATTTTTAAATATGTCGTTTTGAAGGGGAAGAGATTGTTGTGCATCAAACGGAAAAAAATACTTTGGTACAATCTATGCATATTAGGGTGTCCGTTATTTCCCAAACTCATTTTTTTGGATAGCACACCCCGTCAAACGAAAGTTTATGCCGAAAGAAAAAATTATTGACCAAACAAATTTTTTTCAGAGGTCATTGACCCGTGCCTCTAAGGTCATTTTCCCATACTAAATTGTATGGGAATTTTACACTTTTCACATTAAATTTTTTTTTCTGGAACTATAATAGTTATTCTAAATTCTGATTGATTTATAGGTCCTTTAAAAAACTGCATTTAAAAATGTATTAAAAATATTTAAATTATAATATATTTCGATTTCTTAATTTAATAAATACATTCATTTTATATATTTTTCTCTTATTTTTCTCTCTCGATCCTCTGCATTTTTTGTTGTTTTTTTAATGATTATCATAAAAAAATAAGTTTTTTTTAAAATATTGCATTAAAAAAACTAATGAAAACAAATTATAAATAATTCATTTCGATTTCTTAAAATATTAAATGTTTCTATTTTTGTATGTATTTAATTTTTTTTTTTCTTACAAAATAAAGGTTTTTTTTAAATGATTTGTTTTGCCAATATCTTGTTAAAAAAAACCACATTCAAACCACAGTATGCATCAATTTTCAAGGAAAGACCTCAGTACCGATGCTAAAAACAACATATAGGACTGTTGTCGGTGGTACTTTTGAGATCCAACGTTGAAAAAAATGTATGTATTATAGTAGGTGCCAGATATAGCTATATAGGAGAATAAAACAAATATTATTGGTATTTTATGTTCTATTTCAAATACCTATATTTTCTAAGTTCTTGCGTGTAGAAAAAAAAAGTTTTATAGTTTTTAAAGAAAATTTTGTGGTCTACAAACTGTAGTTGGAGTGCTTTTCGATATCATTGACGGTTTAGCAGTTATACTCAAAGAAACAATAATTTCGTCAATTGTTTGTTTTCTTAGAAGCTCTATTTTGTAAATTAAAAAGTGTGTTAATCTTTTTTATAGAACATTTGCTGTCCAAAAAGTGTTGCTAAATTTTTTTTTTTCGAAAGCATTGACGATTTAACAGTTATATTAAAAAATAAAAACAATTTTGTTTCTCATTTTATGTTATATTTAAATAGCTATACCTTCTTAATCATTGGTCGTAGGAATAAAAAGTGGGCATTTTTTTTATAGATAATGATCTAAAAACTGTACCCGAACTTCTTTTCGATAGCATTTGCAATTAAAACGCTATTTACTAAAAACTGATTTTTTTGACACTTGACCATGCTTAAAAAGTTATGCTCCTTTCGGATCGACGGGGACTTTTAGTCATTGCTGCGTTATAGACACTGGAAGGCCCCCACCAAGTTTAAGCGTTATCGGAATTTTGTTTAGGTTTTGAGATTTGTATTTCTAGTATGTCGTCAAAGTTTTTAGCTACGAGAGCAAGTTTGTGCGATCCAGTCGTACAGTTAATTTTTACTAAAACTCATCAAACATTGTGTTAAATCAAATTTTCATGGAAAGAATAATTTGTTTTGGGAAATATTCAACTTCGAAATTTAAATTTCTGTATACTTACTGCCTTAACCACAATTAAACTTTGAATCATAAAAGAAATTTCATGCAATCCAGTCACCCAATTTAATTAAAATTTTTATTACCTAAAATAGGTACCTTGTCAAGACGCAATTTTTATTAAGTTCAGTCCAGCTTACATCAATTTTACAGCGAAAATCGAATGTGAACTATATCCAACCCAATTAGAATTTCTAATCAAGAATTGTTGGAAATTTTGTTACCCGTGGCCTGGCATTGTTAACATATGAGTGTTTTTTATAATACAAATTCTATATACTACTGAAATACATCAGCCAAGTAGAAGACTTAGCATTATTTAATTGGACTTGTTGAATTATTGATTCAATATAGCTTTTAACGGCCTTTAGTCCATAAAAATTGGCGTTTCGTCCCGGCGTACTCACTTGGACTCTTCAGTTGACAGTGAGGGCCTTGTCAAGACGCAATTTTTATTAAGTTCAGTCCAGCTTACATCAATTTTACAGCGAAAATCGAATGTAAACTATATCCAACCCAATTAGAATTTCTAATCAAGAATTGTTGGAAATTTTGTTACCCGTGGCCTGGCATTGTTAACATATGAGTGTTTTTTATAATACAAATTCTATATACTACTGAAATACATCAGCCAAGTAGAAGACTTAGCATTATTTAATTGAACTTGTTGAATTATTGATTCAATATAGCTTTTAACGGCCTTTAGTCCATAAAAATTGGCGTTTCGTCCCGGCGTTCTCACTTGGACTCTTCAGTTGACAGTGAGGGCCTTGTCAAGACGCAATTTTTATTAAGTTCAGTCCAGCAACAAGTCCAATTAAATAATGCTAAGTCTTCTACTTGGCTGATGTATTTCAGTAGTATATAGAATTTGTATTATAAAAAACACTCATATGTTAACAATGCCAGGCCACGGGTAACAAAATTTCCAACAATTCTTGATTAGAAATTCTAATTGGGTTGGATATAGTTCACATTCGATTTTCGCTGTAAAATTGATGTAAGCTGGACTGAACTTAATAAAAATTGCGTCTTGACAAGGCCCTCACTGTCAACTGAAGAGTCCAAGTGAGAACGCCGGGACGAAACGCCAATTTTTATGGACTAAAGGCCGTTAAAAGCTATATTGAATCAATAATTCAACAAGTCCAATTAAATAATGCTAAGTCTTCTACTTGGCTGATGTATTTCAGTAGTATATAGAATTTGTATTATAAAAAACACTCATATGTTAACAATGCCAGGCCACGGGTAACAAAATTTCCAACAATTCTTGATTAGAAATTCTAATTGGGTTGGATATAGTTCACATTCGATTTTCGCTGTAAAATTGATGTAAGCTGGACTGAACTTAATAAAAATTGCGTCTTGACAAGGCCCTCACTGTCAACTGAAGAGTCCAAGTGAGAACGCCGGGACGAAACGCCAAATTTTTATGGACTAAAGGCCGTTAAAAGCTATATTGAATCAATAATTCAACAAGTCCAATTAAATAATGCTAAGTCTTCTACTTGGCTGATGTATTTCAGTAGTATATAGAATTTGTATTATAAAAAACACTCATATGTTAACAATGCCAGGCCACGGGTAACAAAATTTCCAACAATTCTTGATTAGAAATTCTAATTGGGTTGGATATAGTTCACATTCGATTTTCGCTGTAAAATTGATGTAAGCTGGACTGAACTTAATAAAAATTGCGTCTTGACAAGGCCCTCACTGTCAACTGAAGAGTCCAAGTGAGAACGCCGGGACGAAACGCCAATTTTTATGGACTAAAGGCCGTTAAAAGCTATATTGAATCAATAATTCAACAAGTCCAATTAAATAATGCTAAGTCTTCTACTTGGCTGATGTATTTCAGTAGTATATAGAATTTGTATTATAAAAAACACTCATATGTTAAAATAGGTACCTACATTTATGTCTTTTCCGCTACTGTTTCATTCATCTTTTTTTAATCTGTTCAGTTCATACTTATACGTCATACGTGCACAGATAAGCTCATTTTTATCTGTTCTCAAAAGCTTTAATTCACTAATTTTGTACATTAAAGGCAACAATACCTCTTCATTTGGCCCTATTGTTTCCCTAATTTTTAAAAAAGAAAAAAAAAAGAAAAGGAAAAGGAAAACATCGTTTAAAGAGTTAAAGCTACATATCTTTGATTTAAATCTTCTTAATACACCATTGATTTAAATCTTCTTAATACACCAACCAGCAAGGATTCGGAAAAGATTATCATCGTGTCGGTTTGTCGGTAGTGTTTAGCTTTGGTTCCATATAGCTTTTTCTTCCAACATATATGCATTGTATGTACTGTATACATGTATTGTACATTTACTTATTCATCACCCACTTATTGTAACCTCTGACCTACCTCTTTACATTACTCTAATGGTACTGCCTCATTCGTGACGAAATCATCACCCTCCTAAAGCTTTAGAGAACTCTATATACTCTACAAATTTCCTGGAACTCTGACCTGGTGAAATGCCGATGCCGACAACAAAAACAGAGATGACATACAGTGGGACAAAAATGCAAAACTATAAAAATTACATAAGGAATCTAAAAGTCCTTTCTTCTATTATTTAACTATTTAAGTCAAAAAGAAGAATTAAGAGAGACACCACTTAAAATCGGTTTAAATATTAATTTAAGTTTTAGGGTTTATCTTTTGCTGTAAGTGCATTATTAAATATATAAAAAAGAGCCATGTTTAACATTTTTGTTTAATTTTTTATAAAATGTTGGTACCTTATTGAATTACTTATCAATAGTTAAAAGATAACCCTTCATGAGTAATACAAAATTTTCGAAATTCGAAATGCTCTTATAAATTAAATTCATTCTAATACTGCTATAAAGAATGTTCCACTGTACGACGCCAACATCCACAAACTACGACGACGACGTCGACGCAAACCAAACAGAACCGAAATGAGAATTCTGTGTTTTGGTTTTTCACTCCATTCAAGCGTTTAGTTCTTTTCGAAATATCTTATCGGACGGGCGACCATTCATGAATTCTGAAGGTCGTTTTCTCCTTACACAATCCGAAATACATTCGAATTTATACATAATTCTCACATGAAGATAATACGTTGAGCTACCAATTTTGTCAGCCGGACGCTGTCTACATATCAATAAGTAGCTATTTCTGATAAGGATATTAAGGATCGATTTTCCAGAACTCATCAGTGTGTATTCCGGACCACACTCCCTCATTAAATTCAGTAAAAAAACAAACACTCCAAAAAATATACCATTTTTTTCTAATATTCAGCTCATTTAACGGTGCGGTGTGGTGCAACAAAGTGACATGATAATTTACTTCTTTAATTTTAACGTTCTAATTCTCTGAGTATGCGAGTTCATTAAAAAACAAATAATAATAATAAATATTAGTACAATAAGTATCTCTAAAAAAAAGTGCTAATAGCCCAGAGCTTAAATCCCCTCGGCGAATTTAACACGAGCGGCTAATTATAAACAACCGAGACCGAGAACAGTGAATATTCCGTACTTATATCTAAAGTGCATCGTTGTTTCTACTCTTTTTTTTGTGTTCACATCTTCAATTGCATAGAGCTTCTATTGTTGGTCTTTTAAGTTGCATTTTATATATGCATATATTAAAAGCTATTGCAATTGCAATTAAACAAAAATACAGTGTATTTGATTAGCTGACTCAGGAACTACCACGGATAAGTAGTGTGTTTTCATTTTTTAATCGTTTTGAATTAGTAATGCTTGACGGTAGGAAACCTGTGCACTAAATTAATATTCTAAAAACGATACGAATTCGGGTATATTATATAGCGAGGCAAATATTAAATGGTTCTCTGCTGCAAGGGCGGATCGTGACAGAATAAAATTTTGTTGGTTTGTGTATGTATGTGTGTAATATATGTACTATACGGCCGGCGATGCCCTATTTTCAGCGAAATTATATCTAACCCTTAAATTTTGTTGTTGTTGTTAAAGATATAAGAAACTAGAGCAAAAAGTTCTGCAGTTTTATACGAGGAATTTCAATATAATACCTATACTTTACTATATAAAATCTTTAGATAAAACTTTTATCCTCCTGTGGAGTTTGTTGCATTTAATTGAAGTGGTCATCGTTTGGCTTGCTGCGTTTTAATTCGACACAGGTAAGTTAAGGTTGATATTTGTATTCGATTTAAGATGAATGAACTATCAATAGCCGATTTTTTATGAGAGAGAGAGTGTATAGCAACTCAGCAAATTACTATGGAGAATTTTGTTTATGTTTTCCGTTGAAAAATTTTGCTGAGTTGCTATACACTCTCTCAAAAAATACAGTTAATATAAAAAGGAAACCTTCATAATATATAACAAACAAAATAAAAGTTCATTAAAAACAATGAAGATAATGAAATTGAAATATTTAAATATTATTTATTATTTCTTTTTTGACCAGAGTGAATGAATATTAAAAAGTACAAGTGACCTAAACTGCAGAAATTAATATGTAAAGCCCAGATATGACAGTGGTTCTTCAATTAGTCTGTCATATCTTCTTGCTGTGATTTTTATAAGATTCATAAGTTCCATGACTGCCACTGTCAAAATGCAATTTCCGCGTTCAAGATCGTATCCAAAGCGATTTGGCTAGATTTGTGTTGTAATTCCTTCTGAAAAAAGCTATTGCAACAACAAATCAAGGTATCTGAACATTTTTGTATAGGTTGACACCGTCTCGGATAGGTTCCTTAACGCAAGGAACGTCAATGGGAAATGTATGTTGTAAAAAATCCCATTTAAATAATTTAACCAAAATGTTAACGCAATTTTCATACGGCCTTATAATCAATCAAAAATATAAATCAAACTATAATTTATTTATCAACTATAAATACCTAACCTTTTTAAATTCGTTTTTTAAATAGCTGAATTTTTTTTCAAAAAGCTCGAGTTTAAAACGTGAATTATGAATTTATGTAAGATAAATCAAATGTAGCTAAACAATGACAGTGTATAGTACCTAATGGTTTGATAATTTTTTTTATATCGTTAAAATAAATAATGACAACAATAGCAATTTTGATTATTTTTTATTTACTTCAAGAAATTTAAAAATATAAAAAAAAAAATATTTTATTCGTTGATTTTATTTTTTATTGGCAAAAAAATTATTCATACAAATTTGTAAATGCAATATTTGTTGACTAAGTTAGAAATATCGAATCGCAAAATATTGATAAATTCAACCAAGCCATTTGACGTGATGTGAATACAAAAAGGGAATTAAAAAAAACCCCATAACTTTATTTCCCTTATTTCCTTTTTTTGGTCTAGAGGTGTCATGTACAAAGTTCAATCAAACTCGTTAGAGCCATTTTTGGAGAAAACTTGATAAAATAAAACCGAAATCGTTGTATGACAGCTACCTGTTTTAGATGAGCTAAAACAGAAATTCTAATTTCTCCTCGAGGAAATTACATAAAAAGGTTTCACACCAAATTTGAAGCAAATCCGTCTAACCGTTTAGGCTCTAGCTCGATGTACATCACGACACACAGACGCACATACAAACAGACCGACGCGACGACGGATGTCTTGACAAAAATCACTTCTTTGGGCTTCTCCATCATGGTTATGTTAGTTTGGATTAAGACCTCGAATGTTTTTTGTTGACAAGAAACCAATACTTGCCCTACAGAGTAAGTAAAAAATTGGCCTTTGTAAACCCTCTTTGTATGTCAAATAATATTAATCTAAAAGAACAACTACGTGCGACTCAATCATTAATTTCAACACATTATTATGAACGTAGCTATTTTTATACGGGAGCAAGAATTGCATTTTTATTAAATTTCAACTGATTGCGTTCACGGTGGCGTATACGTACTATTTTTTTGTTTGTTATATTGGATTCTAATAGAAATATCGAGGCCTTAACGAAACTTAACATACATATATTACAAAATTGTAAATTAGTATAACTTTAAGTTATTAATACTTGATTAATACAAAAAGACTATATTTTACTACCAAATTTTTAAAAAAAATGTAGGTCACTGAGAATGATACAGATCGTTGTGGAAAAACAATGGAAATCGATAAATGTCAATAAATAGATGATGAATTTTTTAATTTCGGTCGTCATTCCTCTTTTGATTGTGCTATCACAATATCAAGCTTGATTCTGAGCAGGTGAATTAAGTTGCTTTAAGTTGCTTTGGCAAAGATTCATACAACGGAAATATTTTTGAAATCTTCTTGTTAATGACGCAATCGATTTTGTTTCCAGGCGTGAGGGTGATATAAGCGATGAACCCGCGTTAAATATAGAAAAAGTGTTAAAAGAAGAAGATAAACAATAACAATCGAAAAATTGTTTTTGTTTTTTGTTTAGTGCACTTTAAGTGCAGATGTGTTTCACATCAACAACATTTAATAATTATTTAATGTTATGAAAAAAGAAAAAAGGATTTGGAATTTATCTATCTATTTATTTATATATAAACTTGTCGAAAAAGGATTTAACTTTAAAAAGATGTATTTATATAAATTTCACAAAAAATATATTTGTAGGTACATACTTATACTTATAATATAAATTCAGTTAAATTTTGAAGAAAAAAAAACGCAACTAATTACTGAGAAGCTAATAAATTGAAAAGGCTTACACATTTGTTGGTGATGATAATAATCATACAAAATGAAAGTAAAATCAATTTTTTTTTTAAATGGCATTTAACAAGCTTTAGTTGGCACTAATGAAATTAAATGTTGGCAATGGTGCACAGTGAATGTAATTTTTTGATAGGGATTTTTGTTGTTGTTTTTGAAATAAAGGTTCGATTCTACATTTCACCACCACCGCATTGGTCGTTCAGGCCACCACCGCCTTGGGCTTTATGAGATATTTAAATGGTTATTATTATTATGTTCACTTTGCCAAGAAATTTTCTCTCGTTCTTTTGTTTTCCATATAGCTTTAGTAACTTGGAAAATCCATTTTACTTTAAAAATAGGAAAGTTTTTGCAGACGTAGTTTTATACAGTTTACTATACAAAGGTATATTAAACTTTATCTCAAGTGAAAACCATAAGGATCTGAATTTGCTTCCGTTTGTTTTGTTTTAATATTGTTGGGGGTAAACTATGAACTACTGGATCAATTATTTAAACATTTTCATAAATAAAAACATAAAGTATTCCTGAATAATTCATATAATAATTATTTTGACCATATTTTATATTGAAAAAAGAAAGTTTTTAAATAGAAATATTATTTTATAATTATGTAAACATTGTTTTAAATTACAAATTTTTATTTGTATCTTTTTAATAAAAAGCTTTTAACAAAGAGCTCATTAGCAAGTTTCTAAATTGTTTTGTTAGTTTTTTTATTAAATAATACATCTTTTAAAATAACTAAAAATTCAAAATTTAACGTTCAAAAATTCGCTTTTAAAACTATTTGTTTTTGTAAATATGTAAAATGTTTGCTAATTTTTCATGCTTAAAAATTCTTCAAAATTTTAAATTTTGAATGTAATCTTTTGAAGAAAGGGGTCCGTGTTATACCGCGGTAGCTACGCCCGTCCCTGGTTTTAAGGAGTGGTTGAGATTATGAACTTAAATGTCTAGCTAAAATTTCGTATTAAACCTCTAGAGAGGCTAGGAACGCATTTCTTTAATTTTAATGAACTGAAATTCCATGTGCATTTAGTCTAAGACTATTTATTTTTATTTATTTATTTATTTTTATACATCAAAAACCAATATTTAAACAAAAATCATCAGCTCGTTCTGAAAATATTAAGGCTTCGGAGCATATCCATATAAGGGATATGGTTTTTGTTGGGTGCATATACTTCCTCGAACTTTTATCAAAACATCTTTTTTGATTCATCATATTTAAGGCTTGAGCCTCTTCTATTATTTATCTTTGCACAAAAAAAATGTTAAGCACTTTAGTAAAAAAAAATTTAAATTCAATGATTTCTTGGGCCGATTTTTATTATTTTCTTCTGCTTAATATTTTTAAACATTTTAAACTATACGCCTTAGCAGAAAATTTTATTTCTAACAAAAAGTCTTCTAAATAAAGTTCTCAGGTTCGGCTTATTTTTCGAAATATATCAAAAATATTGAAAAATAACTAGTGTGACCATTCTCTCAGAAATGCATGGATGAATTGGGGAGAATTTTGTGTGTTTAAGCAAGCTTAAGAACCGTGAACGCAATTGTTCATTTGCCCATTAGTGCTTTTGACTCAATACACTCTTTTTCATAAATTATATTTCTATTCTACACTCGCGAGCATAAAAATAGAAGCACTCAAATTTGCCTTCTAAAAACAACAATTGCGATGGATACAATATCTATAATTAATTGTTAATGGCCTTGTTTTGAAGCTTGAATTTAAAACATCAAATTAAGGGTAAAATCATAAAAATCCAACAAAAATAATACTTGTTTAAATTAGGCAAGAGTTTGAAACATTGGTACACAATAAGTGCGCCCATAGTTGGTTTTTGGTGTTGAAAGTTTGCTGTTAAAAGTGGCCTCCTAATCTTAGAAAACGATGGAAACCACGCCTGTAGAAGTTAGTCAAGTTGTCACACTACTGCAACAAGGAATAAACCAATGTACTGTGTCCCGTCAGCTCGGTCTAAGCCAATCTTGCATATGAAAGATCTAAGGAAGGTTTAGACAAACTCGTAGGTTAGTGTAAAGGCCAATTAACTGCAACTCATCAACAAGTTCGAGTACGATTTTCACTATGCATTACAATTGGGAAGTTGAGCAATGTAGGCGATTTACGTTTTCGGATTTTTAATTTAAAGTTTTTAGTTCAAGCTTTAAAACGAGCCTAGTAACAATTAATTATAGATATTATATCCATCGCCATTGTTGTTTTTAGAAGGCAAACTTGAGTGATTCCGTTTTTTTGCTCGCAAGTTTATTTCTATAAATTAAGCAAATAAATAGCAAAAATAAAAGCATCCTTCAAACAAGCATACAAAAGTGACATACAGACAACACAGATGCATGCAAATACACACGCAGTCAACCAATTAATGTAAGGCAGAATGTCAAAACCAGCTTTGGTTTCATTTACATATCTGAAACACGTCCTTACCATAAATACGAAAAACACTATGGAAAGGGACAAAGAAAAGACACCAAGAGCGAAAATCTCGCGCAGATACATAAAAAAGTGATTTCTGAAAGCAAAGAAGGACAGTTGATTTTATAATTAATTAAGTCTCTGACAAACATTATTTCAAAATATGACCTCCGAACCTCCAGATATTGGATCCCTAATAGCAAACATCTCGAGTTATAAGAAGGCATATCGATGTTCCAGCGCAAAGTCCTTATAGCTATTTAAGTAAATCGTTTCTGGATTCCTTCTATTCTTAACGTGTGAACTTTATAATATGGGTTCCAAACGATGCAACAGTATTCTAAAATAGATCTCACATAGCGTAAATAGAGCGACCTCAGTGTGAAAGGATCCGTGAAGTCCTTTGAATTTCTGTAAATAAAACCAAGCATAGAGCTGGATTTAGCTACGATGAAGTCAGAGTGACTAGTGAAAGTAAACTTTGTGTCAAAAACTACCACAAGATCCTTTTTTCAGTTACTTTTGTTAAAGGGGTATCATTAATGATGTAATCAAATGTAATAGAGCTGGTTTTTCGGCTAAATGAAGAGCTTTGACATTTCGAAATATTAAGATGAAGATCGTTTTTACTACACCAACTTAAATCTTTCTGAAGATACTCACAGTCTAAATTTGATTTAATAGTCAGATAAAATTTGAGATAGTCCGCATACATTAAGCACTTACAATAATTTAAATATTTAGGAATATCGTTGATAAAAATCAAAAATAGGAGGGGTCCTAAATGAGTCCCTTGGGGTACATCAGAAGTAACTATCACAGGATCCGATTGAAGATTATTAATGCGAACATACTGTGTTCTACCAGTGAGGTACGAACCAAACCATTTTAATAAATTTGAGTGAAAACCTAAGTTTTTCAGTTTGGCTAGCAGAACTGCGTGATTTATCCTATCAAACGCCTTAGAAAAATCAGTTTAGACAACGTCACACTGATAACCGCATTCGAGAGAATCTATTACATAGTTACTAAAAATAGTAAGGTTAGTTATAGTAGAACGCCCAGGGATAAAGCCATGTTGCAGAGGAAAAATAATTTCCTTTAAAAGAAAAACCAATTTATTATAAACTATTTTTTCAAAAAGTTTAGGAATTGCTGATATCTTACAAATGGGGCGGTTAGTCGCTTCACTGTTTGACCCTGATTTAAAAACTGGAGTTAAGAAAGATTTTTTCCAAGTCTCCAAGAAAACACTTTCCAGAAGAGAGGGGTTAAAATAAGTTGAAGCGGAACTGCCAGAACGCCCGCACACCTCTTTAACACAATAGGGGCAAAACCATCAAAACCTGGGTGCTTATCTTCATTTAGTTTATTTCATTCGATTTCGACTTCAATTAAGCTTACCTGCAAGTCACCAATACTAATAAACTCAAGGGAAGCTTAAAGGTAAGATGTATTTCATAAACATGATGGATTGTTTACTGAGCGAAAAAAACAAGCAAAGAGATAACAAATCTTTAAGGGATCGCTTGATAATTCACCTAATTAATGAATAGAATTAGGATTACCAGTTGATCGTTTTTTATCGTCTATAAACTTCCAGAAACATTTGATATTTTTTTGTTTTAACTTTAAGTATGGAAATACTGAGAACATATTGCTTGTAAAGAAATTTGTTTAAAAAATCAAACTCCTTTTGCAACCGACTATCTCATAGAGGACCACATCGTTATTGAAGGCCCGGAATAATTAAAAAACTTTAATTTTCTTATTGTTAATATTTATAAGTTTTTTATTAAACCAATTTGGTTTAGATGAGGTTTTACGTAAGTACTTTGGTGTAAAAAAATCAACTACATCTTTTAATGAATTTGTAAATGTGCTAAACGCACTTTCTAAGTTAATGCTGATGCTTAAAACAGGGGCCCAACTAATTAAATTCATAAAATGAGATAATTCAGAGAAATTACATTTTTCAAATTTACAATTTTTGAATTTAAAGGTCCAGAAATCAAGTAGTAGCCCGTAGCGTAATGGTTAGTGCGTTCAACTGTCACACTGGAGGTCTGGGTTCGCTTCCCAGCCTCGTCCACCTAAAATCTAGAAAGTTTTTTTCAGGGCTAAGAGTATCACTTGTCACGAATAAGTGCTTCTCGTCTAGCCGTTCAGATTCGGCATAAAATTGTAGGTCCCTTCCATTCCTGTCGACAGGCGCACACAGGAATGGTTGCGAGTTGTTAGTTACTAGGCCCTGGTTCTTCACGAGCCGTTGTGCCACCCAATTTATTTTTATTTTTGAAATCAAATTGACTTTTTACTCATTTCACGGTTTTAGCATGAATTTTTCAATAATTTTTACAGACACAATAACGTCATTATTTCCCCTTTTATTTTTATATTCATAAAGATCGTACTCCTATGTAACTTAAAGTTATAAGTTTCATGGTCCAGTAACCTTGTCGTTTGTATGAAAAGCACCGTTTGCGTCAAATCTGGTATTTCTTATTTTCTGCTGAGTTGTTCGGGATATTGGCCTAGTAAATAACTTAAGTTTTAGACCTCGAACGGCGACCGCTTCATTGTTAACACTAAAAAAACAGCGATTTTGTTTTCGATTTTTTTAAATAAAGTTATTCTAATCGGTAGTTTTCTCCAAAGATCCTGTTTCTACTAAGTAAGTAGTAGAATATTCTTTTTTAAAATGTTGAGTTTGGAAATTAATTTCTCAAAAACTATGTATTAAAATAACTTTATTTAAAAAGAAAATTCAGGAATGGGTTTCTGGGCTTAAGATAAGCTATAGGAGAATGCTGTGAGTGTTACCATTGACTTTCAATAGTGTTATTTCTACCTTAGGTAATTTTTTTTAGATAATTGTCCCTCCCAACTTAACGGAGTTCGGTATGATTTGCTCTATTATTTTGGCTCAGCCTTGACGCTCCAGTGCTTTGATGCATTTATGTCAAACATTGTTTATTTTCCATTATACTGTTTAATACTTCTACTTTTTATATTTTTTGTTTTATCGCTAAATTTTGAAATGCTGTATTTTGAAAACCATTCGGTCTACAGAGATGGTTTTGGGCCCAACTTGGAGAAAAATAGGTTACTTTGAAAACTTAGAACAATGTTTTCATTTAAGATTACTCCTTTAGGACTAAAATCGCCAATTACTGAAAAAGCGCCAAAAAATTGCGGTATTTTTGATTTTTGACCATGAAGCGGTCGCCGCTCGAGGTCGAAAACTTAGGTTATTTACTAGGCCAATATCCTGAATAACTCAGCAAAAAATCAGAAATATTAGATTTGACGCATACCTAAATGTATATAGTTACTGTACTATCATATCAATTTTTAAAGAAAAAAATAGGCACGACTGGATCGCGCAAACTTGCTCCCGTAACTAACAACTTTATCGTGGAAATTGATGATGTACAAGTACATAGCTATATGTTCCAAAATATTTTAATAGCATTAAGAAAATTAAATAAATTATTACTATAAATTACTAAAAAATTATTATTTTAATGGCTTTGAGAGTAAGAGCTCAAAATCAAGTATGCGATCTGATTTTTTTTTTTGATAAACATGAGTTTATAAAAAAAAAAAATAATAAAAATCGTTGGAGCGGTTTTCTGAAAAATTAATTTTTTATATATAAAAATTTACGCTCATTTTCAAAAAAAATCTAGTATGCTAAAATTTAGTACATATTTAATAAAATACAACTTTACACAAAATTAAAAAAAAATCATTAGACCGTTTTCAAGATACTGAATTTTCAAAAAAAATTTCAATATTTTTTTAAAAATCCTAAAACTATTTTTTTGAAAATTTGTATATGCAAAATTATTTGAAATGTGAAGTAGATCTTGTATACAAATTTTGGTTGAAATCAGAGCAGCCATCAACGAGAAATTTAAAAACAAAAAAAATCCGTTATATGACAGGTACCGTTATTAGCCGTTATTGGTAATTTTTTTGTCATCAAAATATTCACCATACCTTAAAAAAGAGACTCACATCTTTTTTCAAAATTCTTGGTGCCGTTTTCGAAAAAAAAGAATTTTTTTCTTAACGGTTTTTCAACATTTGTATGGAAGGTACCGTTATTTTTTAATTTATAAAGATTATTTTTTCAAGTATTGTACAAAATAATAAAAAACTATCTTACATCTGGTTTTGAAAATAATGACCAAGTCCTTTTCAAAATATTTATTGATTTTTTTTTTAATTTAAAAATAAAAATTTAATTTTAGTTCACTGTATTGTTTATATTTCTTAGAAGATTTATCATAAAAAAAATGAAAATTTTCAACTTAAATGTTATCGATGGATGTACCCAAAATATTGATTCAATATAGCTTTTAACGGCCTTTAGTCCATAAAAATTGGCGTTTCGTCCCGGCGTTCTCACTTGGACTCTTCAGTTGACAGTGAGGGCCTTGTCAAGACGCAATTTTTATTAAGTTCAGTCCAGCTTACATCAATTTTACTGCGAAAATCAATTGTGAACTATATCCAACCCAATTAGAATTTCTAATCAAGAATTGTTGGAAATTGTGTTACCTGTGGCATGGCATTGTTTACATATGAGTGTGTTTTATAACACAAATTCTATATACTACTGAAATACATCAGCCAAGTAGAAGACTTAGCATTATTTAATTGGACTTGTTGAATTATTGATTCAATATAGCTTTTAACGGCCTTTAGTCCATACAAATTGGCGTTTCGTCCCGCCGTACCAAAAATATTCAACTTATGAAAATATAAAAAATATTAAAAAGAAGCATTTCCTTACTTAATTTATTTTAATTTTTTTAACAAAATCCTCGGAACCGTTTTTGAAAAAAGTATTATTTTCCTTTTTGGCAAAAAAAAAAAATTGTATGGCAGGTACCGTCCGGGTATATTAGTCAAAAAACACTATCTAACCAAGATTGAAGAAAATCCCTCCAGCCGTTTAGGCTGTACGGGCGAGGACAGACAGAATTGCGGGACCCACTTTTTTCGTGTTCTCTATCATCGTAATGTTAGGGAAAATTATTTTCTCGAGTTCGATTTCTTTTTACGAATCCATAACTAACCATATAGTACCTACAGTGTCGGACAAAAAAAAAGCACTCAATTTCACTTCCTTACATTTTGCTTAGGTAAATTTCTAAACTAGAATATATTTAAATGAAATTTGTTTGGTTAATGTATAGATACATTAGCTCCTCAAACGCAAAGAAAAAAAATATAAAGGGTCCGCCATCTAACGTTTTTTTTTCAACTAGTGCTTATTTCTTGAATGGTAACACTTACCTCATGTCTGATTTGACAGATAATTAGTTTTATCCTTCCGCTGAATGAATATGGTTGTGTATACGCTTGAACAACGCTGGGAAATATTGCGACATTACTTTGCCAATTTTGCCAAAAAAAATCATCTTTTCAGATGAAGCTCATTTTGATCTTGGCGGGTATATAAATAAGCAAAATTGTTGCATTTGGGGCACAGAAAACCCGCACGCATACATTGAAAAGCCGATACACCCAAAACGAGTCACTGTTTGGTGCGGATTTCGGTCCAGAGGCATAATTGGGCCATTTTTCTTCAACTGAGCAAGGAGTGGCCGTTACAGTCAATGGGCATCGTTATCGGGCGATGTTGAACGAATTTTTGTTCACAAAAATTGAAGAGGAGGATATTGGCAACATTTGGTTTCAACAGGACGGCGCTACGTGCCACACAGCCGAAGCTACACTCGATGTTGATGGTGCATTTTCAAAAAAAAAAAGTTTATTAGTTATACAGTAAGGGAAATACAACAACAAATTTAAAAAAAATATTAAAAGCACTACTTGCGACAAAACTAAAGCACATAATTAAATTCTGTAGTTGTTTTCCAAATTTTTGTTATGAAGCCACTATTTTTGATATGGTGCTTGACAATTAACATTCATTGACTAAATCAAGTTCTTTATGATTTCCTTGGGGATACTTCCAAGAAATTTCTGTTAGAACAAGAAGAAAATCCTTGTTTTTGCAATTATCACGTATCACGTTGAGTCTGGCGATCTTCATTCTCCAATAGGTTTTGTATGAGAATGAAGTCAGGGAACTGTGCCGACCACTTCAAAACGTTTATTTTATTTTCCAAAAACCAATTTTGCACTCAATTAGCGGTATGTTTTGGATCGATGTCATATTGAAATTTCCATTTGAAGGGCCTTTCTACTTCTGCGTGTGGCAGCGTGAGATTTTGAAGGACGTCATCATACACAAAACGATCCACTATACCATCTATTCTATAAGTTGGGCCGATTCTTTGACTAGAAAAACACCCCAGGCCAAAACATTTCCTCCTCCGTAGTTTATTGTGCCTTTGTGAAAAGTGGGTTTAGCCTTTTGCGTCATTCCATCAGAACATTGCAGATTAAACTTCTGGATTCATCCGAAAATAACACTGCTTTCTAATTGCCAACAGTTCAGTCTATGGGTCCGACGGAATAAAGCAAGTCGGCAGACCGAAAGGCAAAATGCTAAACCAACGTTTCACAAAGGCACAATAAACAACGGAGGAGCAAATGTTTTGGCCTGGGGGTGTTTTTATAGTCAACAAATCGGCGTAACTCATAGAATAGATGGTATAGTAGATCGTTTTGTGTATGATGACGTCCTTCAAAACACCATGCTGCAACCCTCAGAAGTAGAAATGCCTTCCAAATGGACATTCCAATATGACATCGATCCAAAACATACTGCTAATTTAGTGCAAAATTGGTTTTTGGAAAATAAAATCAACGTTTTGAAGTGGCCGGCACAGTCACCTGACCTCATCCCCATAAAAAAAACCTATTGGAGATTGAAGATCGCCAGATTCAACGTGATAACTGCAAAAACAAGGATTTTCTTGTTGTTCTAACAGAAATTGCTTTGAAGTATCCCATAGGAAATCATAAAAAACTTGATTGAGTCAATGCCTGTTAGTTATCAAGCAGCAGTTATCAAAAATAGTGGCTTCATAACAAAAAATTGGAAAACAACTACAGAATCTAATTATGTGCTTTAGTTTTGTGGCAAGTGCTTTTAATATTTTTTTTGAATTTTTTTGTTGTATTACCCTTACTGTGTAACTAATATATTTTTTTTTTTGCAATTGAAGAGCTAATGTATACCTACATTAACCAAATAAATTTCATTTAAATATATTCCAGTTTAGGAATTTACTTAAGCAAAATGTAAGCAAGTGAAATTGAGTGCTTTTGGTTTGTCCGACATATATCGCAAGTAAAAAGATTTTACCTAGAAAAATGGGATTAAATTCCTTTTAGCGCTTTTCCAGTTATACTTATATACATATACATATCGCTCATTAAAAAGAACAACGTCATAACTCAAAAAACATCAATTTTGACCTAATGATACAGTTCAAACTCATTTTCTATACACCATATTTTGGCAAAATTTCATTTCTATAACTGAAAAATTGAAGGCTATAGAGCATCATTTGTCGTTATATACACTGTCACTTTTAAATATTTTTTTGTTGAAATACTGTATTTTTTTCATTTACGCAGGGACCTTTGAAGTGAAAACAGTCCAATAAATATTTTAAAAGTGTCATATTTTGCGATTAAATTTTAATTAATAGCTCTACCAAGAAAAAAGAAAAAATAAGATACAAATGAAGATGATTATGAAATACAGCCATGCAAACTTAAAATTGCGATTTCTGAAGTTTGACGTTTTTTGAGTTATGACGTTGTTTCTTTTTAATGAGAGATATGTATATGTATGTATTTGTTGTTTTTAAAAATTGTTTCATTATAAATTAACTTCGACACATTCAGACTTTTTCCTATTCAGATCAGAATTTCAACTTTAATTAGGTCTCATTTAATTTTGAAAGTTGGGAATGTTTGCATTTATTATTAGGAATTTCTTCATTAGGAATTCTTTCAGTAAAGAAGTTGATAAGTTAACTTTACTACATGGAGCCCTGGTGATAATGGCTTTTTGAAACTTTAGTGTTACACTTAAGTGTAAACAATTATTTGATACAATGTACCTTACCTACATAATACTAATTTATTAAAAACACTGCTGTTAAACTAAATTGTATTTTTAATACGGAACTTTGTAACTCATTAAAATTTGAAAGAGACGCGGTGAGTTCACAAACAGGTCTCTCATTTTGTCAAACTACGAAAGCACTTGATTCAATTATTTACATAGGACTTAGGAGGAGGTATTTTTCCCGATTCATCTGCAGTATTTTATTCTAAAAAAACATTGATTTAAAATAGAAAAAAAAATAATAATACAAAACCACGGCGCTACTAACAGTATGGATGCTTTAGCTTGAAAAGTTAAAACCCTCACAAACAAATGTAGGAAAATTAATCAAAAGGTATTTTAACATCAAAAAGCGACTTGTTTTCAAAAGTTTACATGAAGAGCCAGCTGTTAATCGTAATCTAAAATATGTACATACATAAGCTTAACAATATCGCTTATGTTTTAATTTGTCCTCAGCATAAACTACCACATACAAAATGTAAGTTCTTATGTTGAGCTTCATTTTGTATGTTTCCTTTACAAAAAATGTGCTTAGATACGATTTTTTTTTGAATATTCAAGGAGAGGGGGGCAAAACGCACTACGGGGCAAAAAGGACTTAACCGTTTTTTAGCTTCGTTTTTTATTTTATTTTACTTTCAATTATGAGAAATTATTAAGAACCTTCTAACGGACCTCTTTCCTTAGTTTCATATGCACAGTTAAGTTCGTTTAATTTTTAACAATTAAACATTGAAAATAGACGTTTTACTAAAACAAACATCAACTTTTTAAAAGACATTCAACCACACAGCTTTAATCGTGCGGAAATTTCGTTTTTAATCAAGTGCTTGATTTGATTTGGTTATGTTGGATTAATAAAAACCAAAACTAAAAAGATTTTTTTTTTTGTATACAAAAAATATTTTTAATAAAAAAACTCATTGTGGGACAAGAAAGACCGGAGCGGCACGGGTTAAAATGGACTATGATTAATTTGCCCTATAGATTTTTTTTTACGAAATTTTCAGCTGATATCTTATTTTTTGTTATTATAAATCCATATACTATTTTGTTCCTAGTTTCTTTTGGTCTGTTTATGCATTTTGTTAATGTTTGGCTTAAAACGTACCTATTGTTACTTTTCAGTTGAATAATAAGTTTATTTTCAATAAATCAAATTTAAAACTTCGTAGAAGAAATTTATTTGTTCATTATGCTTTCAATACAATATATAAATACAAAATTTTGTTTTTTGTGTATACATTTTTTTGTCATTGCTAAAAAAATATTGGTCTATTTAACCCCTTTCAAAAGTCCGTTTTACCCCTCTACTGGGGTAAGGCGGACTTTTGAGATCGAGTTTGATTTTGGTTATAACTTTACTTTTCTCTTACTATAATGATCTTTCACTATGGTGAAGTCCAAATGTTAAGCTATTATTAGCAAAAAAATCGTTCGATTTTTAACAATATTAAAAAAATTAGGAATGTCTAAAGCTTAAGTAGTCTACTCCCCTACTTTCAAAAAAAAATTCGAAAATTTGTTCACTATCATTGAATATCCTCTTAAAATGAAAAAACAAAAAATTTAAACGAACATACCTACCCAGTGTTTTTAGAAAACTTTAACTTCAATTATTCATTCCTTAAATGGAATATGTTTTCTTTTAAACTTACCTTAAAACCCCATAGTCAGAGTTAAAATCATTTTGTTTTCCACCAGCTCTTCTAACAATTCACAAATTCAACAGCCCATCGCTCAACTGTCAAAAACATTTATTTTCGCACCCATCCCATTGAAATATTCATTTATGTACATAGTTTCCGGCCGGTAGCAATTTCGTAGCCGCCTGTTATAGATTTTTATTTGAAAATATGAAAATATCTTTCATGGTGCCAATAATAATACAAATAGGAAATGTCAGGTGTGAACAAATACGCGTACACCGTCACCGTACAGAGATATAAGTGTAAATAATACAATATACAAATGAACACATGGAGTTGTCTATAGCTACGTGTAAATTAAATTAAATGTTCCGAACTCCACAAAAAAGGTTTCACTTATATATATTTTAGAGAAAGTTAATGGAATATATCGATTTTCGAAATCAACAGCAGTGACAACAATGCAGAATACGATTCTATGGTTTTTTCCGTCATAATGGGTACCTAATATGATTTTGATGGTCTTAGCTTGTGCATGAATTTGAGGAAAACAGAATGTGATGAATTAGGTTCCGAGGGGATGCCCTAGACCGATATCTTTGTTCTGCTTCCGTCAACCGATTTATTTTTTTTACATAAAGCACTTTATATGTAGGAGTAGGGTAGGTATAGGTATAGACTAAAGTTGAGCTGAGAACACATATACACATCTTTTTCAAATTGTACTGCTGGTGTACAGTTATTGGGTTGACGTTCTAAAATATCTTTACTAAAACAAAATAAAAAACATTGCCTGCGATATCAATATTATAATATTATTACTATATTTTATGATAGTTAAGGGTACAAAAATCAGTGCAAACTTAAGTGTCCTACTTTGACTACAGCAATGATGCAAACATTGCTTATTGCACTTAGTTAACATAATGTTTCTGCCAAAACAATTTGACCGATTTGTATCGAATTTTCGAATTTCGTCCTGTAATGCTCAAGACTATTGGATTCAAAATTTTTTAGCAGAATTGGACAATTTTATACCTATTTTTTGAGTGCTTCAAAATTACTTAGTTTTCAGATTTTGTTTGAATTCATGGTTAGATAGCAACACAAATATAAAATGCATGAATTTAGAACTGATGTGGTCTTGTAGAAAAAATTTTAACAAATAAGTTTATAGTGAACGGTTTTTTTCTAAGTTGCATATTTCCAAAGTTATAAAGGAAAATGTCGGAAAAAATGGGGTGGTTTTAGCGTTTTTTTCACTGTTGCATTTTTCCTGCAGCGATCACAGGTTTTTCGAAGTTGCAAACTTGGCTATAGGCTAATCCAACATGCCCCAACAACACATCAAAAATGCAGAACTACATCGCGCTTTGGGAATTAAGCACTTTTTTTGTTATTATTGACTGGGCTATATATTAATAATTAATTTTTAAATCTAGTTATTTAAAGATATATTATCATTTAACAAAAATCAATAAAAAAAATAAAAGAGAAAAAAAATGTAGGGTTAAAAAGGCTAATGTAAGAATATTTATAAATTTCAAAAATCGAAATAAATTATATTTTTTGTTCAGTATATATATTTTTGAATGAAAATTTTTCGCTAGAAGTGTGTTTGGAGTTCTTAAACAAATTTAATTTGTATTCTTTTATGAATGTTTGTGCATGTACAATGCTTATGGTATGTGTTTTTTGTAATTAATCCCATGAAAATAAAAACTTTTCCATGGACGGCAGAACAGGTGCGGTAGGTGTAGGAAAATATTTATGTATGTAAGTAATTTCGTAAAGCCTCTATCAATAGTTAAATTTGTTTAATGAAACTTAAACCTACTTTCTATATAGATTGGAGTTTGTTTTTATTTACATAATATATGTATATATACATAATCGTTCATAAGTATACTCGTACATAAATTGGTTTTAGTTAATCTATTGATTGGTGAGATAAGGCTTACACAGAATATGAAAAAAACTCTAATTAAAAAATTGTTCTTTTTACTTGCGATATAGGAACTATACGGCAAGTTTTGGATTCGTAAAAGAAATTGAACTCGAGATAAAGTTTTTCCCTAACATAACGATGATAGAGAGCGCGAAAAAAGTGGGTCCCGCAAGTCTGTCTGTGAAGTGATTTTCTTCAAACTTTGGAATTAAGGTTCTGAGGTGAATCCTTAGAGGGAAATATAAATTTTGTATCGAGCTCAAAAAATAACGGTACCTGCCATACAACTATTATGAAAAAAATAATTTATCTCAAAAACGGTTATAACGATTTTGATAAGAAAAATTATAAACTACTATTAAGGATTTTTTTTTAATCATAATTTTACCGGTACCTGTCATAGAACAGACTTTTTGGTTTAAAATTTCTCGTTAATAGCTACACCGATTACAACCAACATTTTTACACGAGAGATCCTTCACAATTTTAACAATTTTGCATATACAAATTTTCGAAGGATTTTAAAAAAATATTGAAAATTTTTGTTTCAAAATTCAATATTTTGAAAACGGGTTAGATAAACAAATATTTTTTAAATTTTGTGTTAAATTTTATTTTATTAAATAATAAAAGTTGGCATAACAGATCTTACCTTTAAAAATGTGCAAACAATTTTTTTTACATACAAAATTAATTTAGATTTTTTGTTCCATAAATTCATGTTTATCAAACAAATCATTATTTTGAGTTCTAACATTTTTAGCCATTAAAAGAACAAATTTATAGTAATTTATAGTAATAATAATTTATATTTAAATTTTTTTTTTAAAACTTTTTTAAATGATATCATAATATTATAGGAACAATACATAATTAATACATCGTCAATTTCTAGCTTCGTTAAATTTGTTAGCCACCAGAGCAGGTTTGTACGATCCAGTAGTGCAGTTTATTTTTTTTGTTGCTCTATTCTTAAATTGAAATAGAAAATAAAACACGAAGTTTTTGATTAAAATCTATGAATATTGTATTTACAATAATATAGTACATACATTTGCACACACATACGATATTTATTTTATATTTTTGATATTTTTCTACACAGTAAATTCAGACACGCGATTTGTTTCAAAATTATTAACAATAAAGAGTTAATTACTACAGCAACAAAACAAAAATAGGTTCAGATTAGGTACACGGTTAAACAAGAAAGGTCAACGAAATTCAATTTTACTTTGCATGCTTCACAATTTTGCTTTCTATCACTATTCTATCAAATAAAATATTAAACAGGAAAGTTTGGTAACAAAAAAACACACGTCTTGCGGAATGAAAAAAAGGAAGGCTGATTTTGTGATACAGCTTAACGCCAAGTTTTCAGGATGTCATAATTATGTATAGTTAAATCTGTAACTTTTGACACGATTGAACAATTACCTAGCTATGACAGTCAATCAAATGCGTCCGTTCTCCGTTGTCGTGTCACGATTACTGTCGTCAGATTTCCAAGAACGAAAAATAATTATTTCAGCAGCGGATTTGTCTAATTTTGTTACCCAGTTATAGGCAGCCAATTTTCATAGCTTTTATTTTGTATTGCCATACCGCTTCATCTTTAAAAATAAATCAAGACTGGAGGGGAAATACGAAATCTCGCACATTAATAAACCCGCTTTTCATAAACTCGCAATAACGTAATCTCGCTTTTAACAATCTTGCATTAACATTTCACAACCAAAAATCTCGAACATTTCAACTTAAATATTGCAAACTAAAATTTCGCATTAACACATCATGTTGGAATATTCCGCACTGAAAAATAAAATCCTGCAAATGTAAAATAAAAAATCAAAGGCCTAAAAAGGAAGCTCAAATCCTAGAACCCGCGAAGCGGTCCACCCAATGTACTGTTTATTGTACATAAACTGAAAGCACACCCGCTGACAACATACACAAACGAAAAATCTAGTATAACTTTACTTATATAATTCCTTTATGTTTTTTAATGCGAGATTTTATTTTCCGAGATTTTAGTTTGCGGGTTTTTGTAAATGCGAGATTATAAAAAGCGGGTTTTTGTAATTGCGAGATTATAAAAAGCGGGTTTCTGTTATTGCGAAATTTCGTATTGCGAGATTTCGATTGCGAGATTTCGTAGCTAACCCGACTGGAGACGGGAGCGCTACGATATCTCGCAAACTAAAATCTCGAATAACGAAATCTCGCATTTTTGTATAAATCCCGAAATACGAAATCTCGCAAACTAATAAACCCGCATTTCATAAACTCGCAATAATAAAATCTCGCTTTTAACAATCTCGCTTTTAACAATCTCGCATTTACATTTCACAACCAAAAATCTCGCAAATTTCAACTAAAATCTCGCAAACTTCTCGCATTAACACGTGACGTTGGAAAATTCCGCACTGAAAAATAAAATCCTGCAAATGGAAAATGAAAAATCAGAGGCCCAAGAAGGGAGATAAAATCTTTGAACCCAATACGCCGGCCACCCAAGGTACTGTTTATTACAAATAAACTGAAAGCACACAAACTAACAACGTAGGCGCCTGCCTGGCGCCTGAGCATACCCTAAGCGGAGCGACTGAGTCGCGTGAGCGGGACAGAGGACCCGAAAAGGGAGTTAAAATCCTTGAACCGAATGTACTGTTTATTGCAAATAAACTAAAAGCACACCAACTGACAACATACACAAACGAAAAACCTAGTATAAAGTTATTTATATAAGTCCTTTATGTTTTTTAATGCGAGATTTTAGTTTTCGAGATTTTAGTTTGCGGGTTTTTGTAATTGCGAGATTATGAAGAGCGGGTTTCTGTAATTGCGAGATTTCGTATTGCGAGATTTCGTGTGCGAGATTTTAGTTTGCGAGATTTCATAGCCAACGGGCTTTTTATAATCTCGCAATTACAAAATGCCGCAAACTAAAATCTCGAAAACTAAAATCTCGCATTAAAAAACATACAGGACTTAAAATTTACGTTATACAAGGTTTTTTCTTTGTGTATGTTCTCATTTAGTGTGCTTTCAGTTTAGGTGCAATAAACACTACATTGGGTGGCCCGCTTCACGGGTTCAAGGATTTTAACTCCCTTTTCGGGTCCTCTTTACTGCTCACTTAGGGTATGCTCAGTATGCTTAGGGTATGCTCAGTCGCCAGGCAGGCGCCTATGTTGTCAGTTAGTGTGCTTTCAGTTTATTTGTAATAAACAGTACCTTGGGTGGCCGGTGGCGGCGGCGTATCGCGTTCAAGGGCTTTATCTTCTTTTTTTAGGCCTCTGATTTTTTATTTTCCATTTGCAGGACCTTATTTTCCACTGCGGAATTTTACAACGTCACGTGTTAATGCGAGATTTTGGTTTGCGAGATTTTGGTTTGCGAGATTTTAGTTGAAATTTGCGAGATTTTTGGTTGTGAAATGTAAACGCGAGATTGTTAAAAGCGAGATTTTGTTATTACAAGTTTATGAAATGCGAGTTTATTAGTTTCCGAGATTTCGTATTTCGAGATTTATACAAAAATGCGAGATTACGTTATTCGAGATTTTAGTTTGCGAGATATCGTAGTGCTCCCCTGGAGACACATCTACATATATTAAGAGAACGAACGTAATAAAAACATAAGCTTAATAACCATTTATTTATATGGTTAATAATAAAAGATCACTTAATCTGCTTACAAATTGACTGAAAATTTTCCACTAAAATCAATAGTTATAATGGGCCCTACCAACAATCAAATTTAGCAACGACTTAAATATTTAAGGAAAATAGACCATAATTGTATGGACTATACAAAATTAACCATACATGTTATGTTTCATATTTTAGAGTCCATACCATGTAATATTTATTATTTAGGGGTCACCTAAATATTTAAGTCATACCATGGTTATATAGTTTATTATTTAGGGCCCATACAATTATGGTCCATTTTAATTAAATATTTAAGTCTTTACTAAATTTGATTATTGGTAGGGCCCAATAAGTCCAAAAATGTTATTTTCGACAAGACTTCCGTGGGCGTGTCGGTCTGTTTGTATGGGCGTCCTTATGTACAATACAGATAGAGCTTAAGTAATTGGACGGGTTTGCTTCAAATTCGGTGTGATGCATTTTTATGTGATTCCCTAGAATAGTCCAGTCGAATCGTCATTTGACCTTGCGTTGATCGACACGGTCTGTTTTTTTTTTTATGAATCGATAGGGGCTTACAAGAAAAGCCCCTTTTCTGTATGATAAATAAATAGAACAGTAACTATACATTAACTTATGCGTCAAATCTGGTATTTCTGATTTTTTGCTGTGTTTTTCAGGATGTTGCCCTAGTAAATTCCCTAAGTTCGACCTTGAGCGGCGCGGCGACCGCTTCATGGTCAAAATTAAGAAAAATCACGATTTGTTCGCGTTTTTTTTTTAGTTATTAGTGATTTTAGTCCTAAATAATTAATTTTAAATAAAAGCATTGTTCTACGATTTCAAAATATATTAATTTGTTTCAACTTGAGACCAAAACCAACTCTGTAGACCCAATGGTTTCCAAAATACAACATTTCAAAATTTAGCGATAAGAAAATTAATATAAAAAGTAGTGTTATCAAACAGTATAATGGCAAATAAAGAATGGTTGACGTAAATACATCAAAGCACTGGAGCGTGTAGACTGAGCCAAACTAGTAGGACAATCATACCGGAAGGGGATTCTATATATCCCTGTTAAAATGGGAGGAGCAATTGTGTAAAAAAATGATTTAAGGAAGAAAGAACACTATTGAAAAACAATTTTAACACCCACAATATTCTTCTACGTATAGCTTATCTTGAACCTAGAAACCCATTCTTAAATTTTCTGTTTAAATAAAGTTATTTCAATCGATAGTTTTTGAGAAACTAATTTCATATAATTCAAAGAAATTGGGAGCACTTAACTAGATCTCGAATAACGAAATCTCGCATTTTTGTATAAATCTCGAAATACGAAATCTCGCAAACTAATAAACTCACTTTTCATAAACTCGCAATAACAAAATCTCGCTTTTAACAATCTCGCATATACATTTCACGACAAAAAATATCGCAAATTTCAACTAAAATCTAGCAAACTAAAATCTCGCATTAACACATCACGTTGGAAAATTCCGCAGTGAAACATAAGATCCTGCAAATGGAAAATGAAAAATCAGGGGCCTATGAAAGGGAGATAAAGCCCTTAAACCCGATACGCCGCCGCCACCAGCCACCCAAAGTACTGTTTATTACAAATAAAATGAAAGCACACCAACTAACAACACAGGCGCCTGCCTGGCGACTGAGCATACCCTAAGCGGAGCGACGAAGTCGCGTGAGCGGGACAGAGGACCCGAAAAGGCAGTTAAAATCCTTGAACCCGCGAAGCGGGCCACCCAAAGTACTGTTTATTGCAAATAAACTGAAAGCACACCAACTAACAACATACACAAACGAAAAACCTAGTATAAAGTAATTTATATAAGTCCTTTATGTTTTTTAATGCGAGATTTTAGTTTTCGAGATTTTAGTTTGCGGGTTTTTTTAATTGTGAGATTATAAAAAGCGGGTTTTTGTAATTGCGAGATTATGAAGAGCGGGTTTCTGTAATTGCGAGATTTCGTATTGCGAGATTTCGTATTGCGAGATTTCGTGTGCGAGATTTTAGTTTGCGAGATTTCGTATCCAATCCAAACAAAAATTTTTTTTGATTTGTGATTGTGTTGTTTTTCATTTTTTGCTGTCGTTAAGAAATATATTTGCACCTTTTTAAGGGTTCCAAAGCTTAAAAAGTTTGGGAATCGCTGCCTTATAATTTGGTTGACCTCATGAATTTTTAATTTAAATTTGTTTCTTTCTAATTTTAAAATTCAAAATCAAAAGAATGTCCATTTTCCTTTACATGATCAGCTAAAGCAGCTATATTTTTGACATTTGTTTTTGTGTTGACCTATTCTTAACCACAGTTTTTGAATAGTTTCTCCTTTGTTTGTTTTTTCGCAATCGTTGCATTTTACAGAGTAAACTGATCCACTGTTTTCTATTCTATTAATTTTTCGTTTTGTATTGAGAAAGAATTTCGAAATTTGTTCTGTTGGCTTGCTTCATTGCTGCTTTAACATCTGGTACAAAGTATTGGCACTCTTTAGCTAAGGACTCACTTAATTTTAGTACATACGTCATAGCTGAATAAATTTAACCCTCTGTATCTAATAAATCTCTTATCCGGTCATTATTGATAGATAGAAAGCTGTAGCTACTTTGGTCAAATGTTTGTGGTAAATTAATTTTGGCTTGTAATTTTTCGTTTTTAACTGATGAAATAAGTTTTTGGATTATATTTATTGGATAGTTGTTTTTTCTCAATATATTTTGTATCCTTATTACATTGTTGTTAGAATAGGTCTTTAGCTAAATGAAAATATACCTTACGAATAAAGTTTTTAACCATATTATATTTCATTTGAAAAACGAAACCAATTTTTGTATATTACCATCATTGTTTCTCTTGGATGTAACATCTAAATAATTTTTTTCACGCGTAAGTCATCTCATTCATATGTAAAAACAATATTTTTGTCATATTATTAAAAATAGGTTTTTGCCAAAAAAAAATCAAATACTTACTTACTTACTTAGGTCCTCGGACCTATTACGTCCGTGATGTTTCCCTTACGGGACATAGGGCCTCCACTACACCTACGCGCCATCGTGTACGATTTCTTGAAATATATTTCAGCTCTCTCCAACTTTTCCCCAGTCGTGCCGATTCCTGTTCGACCGTTCTTCGCCATGTACTTCTAGGCCGGCCCACTTGTCTTCCCTCCTGTGTGAGCGGGTTCCACTGCATTGCTTGAGATGCAATGCACCAATCGCCTTTTCGAAGCGTATGGCCAATCCACTGCCACTTTCTTCTTCGTATAATGGAGTCAATGGGCTCCTGACCCGTTCTCGCATGAAGTTCGGCATTGGAGATACGGTTGGGCCAGAAAATCCTCAAGATGTTTCGTAGACATCTAATAACGAAGGTTTGCAGCTTTCTAGTGACAATTTCAGTGACTTTTCAAGTGCTGCAGCCGTAAAGCAGAACGGATTCAAAATTGGAGCGGAACAGTCGTAGCTTGGTCTTTAAGCTAAAAGAGTTGTTTCTCCATATTTTGGACAGTATTCCGAACGCAGCCTTTGCTTTTCTGATTCGGCTGTTTACGTCCAGTTCAGTTCCGCCACCCGTAGAGATAATACCCCCAAGATATTGGAAATCCTCTACCATCTCTACCGGTTGTCCAGAAATATTTACTTGGATTGATGAGGAAGTTCCAAGGCTGATCCTTTTAGTTTTTGCCGAGTTGATCTTAAGCCCTACGATTTCTGCTTCTCTCTCCACCCTTGTTGTCATTTGATGGAGATCCATGATCCTATGAGAGAGTAAGCATACGTCGTCCGCGTAGTCCAGATGTTTGAGGTGAGATTGCAGAGTCCACTGAATTCCTCCATTTCCATTTGACAAAGCTGCGTGCAGTACGTCACTTATCACCAACAGGAACAGTATTGGTGACAGTATACAGCCTTGCCTAACTCCACTTTGGATTTCAAACTCCTCTGACAGCCTACCTTTGTGCAAAACGTGACACCTGGATCCATCATATGTAGCCTTGATAATAGCAATCAATTTATCTGGGATGCCCCTCCTGTGCAAAGCAAGCCAAATAAATTCTCTATTGACACTGTCGAACGCCTTTTCAAAATCGATGAACAGCAGGTGAAGTGGTGATCGATATTCAACGCACTGTTCGATGATGATCCTCAAGGTGTTGATGTGATCAACACTGGAAGATCCAGTGCGGAAACCTGCTTGTTCGGCGTCGAGTGTGTCTTCGAGGTGGTCTTTAATTCGGTCCAATATTATCCTTGCTATTATCTTGGCTACTGCAGGCAGAACGCATATTCCTCTCCAGTTTTCGCACTGTGTGAGATCTCCTTTCTTTGGGAGCTTGACAATCATTCCTTTTTTCCACTCTTCAGGAAAGCTCTCTACTTCCCAAGCTCTCTTAATAAGTGGGTGCAGTAGCTCGCTCGATGTCGTTGGGGCTGCTCCTAAGAGCTCTGCAGGAATACCGTCAAGTCCAACCGCTTTGTTGTTCTTCAGTGCTTTGATGGCGGTGATAATTTCTTCTTTACTGGGGGGTACGGTGCGTATTCGGGAAATTGTTACTTCGGGTAGCTCAGTGGGAATAGGGTTCACTTCACTTGCGAAAACGCGGTTTAAAACCGCAGAAAAGTGTTCCCTCCACCTTATGAGCTGGTCCTCATCCGAAATTAGCAGGGATCCGTTTGGTGTTGTTTAGAGCTCTGGACACCAGTGAGCTCTTTGGTAATTCTGTAGACGGTCCTACTGTCACACCTACTAGCGGCTTCTTCTGCTTCTGTAGCCAGTGCGTTGATGTAGTTACGCTTATCACGTCGTACACTACGGTGAACTTCCCTCATCTTCATGCGGTACGTAGACTCAAGCTCGTTTCTCCCTGCTGCTGGGGTAGCTGCGATGCGAGCTTTAAGGTGTTTCCTTTCTTCGATCCTTGCCCAAGTTTCGTCGGAAAGCCAAGCACTATTTCTTCCTTGCGCCCGGCCGACTATACTTTCAGCACCGGATATGAACACATTTTTCACAGCACACCAATGATTTTCGATGGATGTGGTTTCCGTGCTGCTGATTGCGTTCAATCCTTGTGAAAGGTGGTCCCCTAGTTGTTGGCGCACTGCAGGATCCTTTAGTCTATCTGTATTAAACTTGGGCATTCGAGTGTTTCCTTGGGATCTCCGAACTGCAGCTGTACGCAATCTTACGGTAGCAATTATCAGATGGTGGTCCCGGGCCATTCCCATGTCAGCACCTCTTCTGTTACGGACGTCCTGGAGACTGCTTCTAAAACGCTGGCTGATCGCGAAGTGGTCAATTTGGTTGGAAGTTGCTTGTCTGTCAGTCGACACCCAACTGACTTTGTGGCACGTCTTATGCTCGAACATGGTCCCTCCAATAACAAGGCCGTTGGCGTTGCAGAAATCGACAAATCGTTCGCCATTGTCGTTTCGGTTACCAACACCATGTTTTCCCATGACATGCCTTAGCCCAGTGTTGTCATTGCCAACCTTGGCATTTAAGTCTCCCATCACCATAACTATATCACCTCGTGGAACGCTATCATAAGCAGCACTCAGCCGGTTATAAAAGGCCTCCTTCTCCTCGTCAGAAGAGAGCAAAGTTGGGGCGTAACACTGTATGATGGTGACGCGACGTACTCTAGTCCGGAACCTGGCTTTCAGGATCCTGTCACCTAAAGGCTCCCAGGAAATTAGGCTTTTGAGAGCTGTTTTGGAAAGCAGCAATCCAACGCCAGATTCCCGAGCGCTTCCAGGTGTTTTTCCGGAATAGAATAGTACAGTGTTACGGGTTGGTGACTTGAACTTCCCCAAACCCAGCCATCTAACTTCACTTATCCCTAAGATGTCCATCCTATACCGCATGAATTCCTTCTCTAGTTGCAGGAATCTGGCATTCTGAGGACCTTCTTTTCCATTGTCAAGAAGCGTCTTCACATTCCAGAAACCAATCTTTGTCCGGGTACAATAGCCAAAAGTCGTCAACGAGTTATCATTAATTATCCGAGGCGTAGTGTTGGTTTCGGTAGCGGGTTGATTTCAGTTACGGAGAATGCTAACCTCCGTAACCTATCCTAGAAAGCTAGGCCTTTTCGCACTTGTAATTTTAGCCTATTTATGTATATTGGGATACATAAATAGTTGCCCGGGGACCACCACGAGGAGGTAAAACAAGCACTTCATCGTGACTGATTGTTGCGCTACTGGCCCAGACCAAGTTCTGAGCAATCAATAGTTTCCCGATCAGGCACGATGCAGGTCGCCCAAAAAAAATCAAATGACGGAAATAAATTTTTGGGTTTTTTGCGCAAATCACTTTAAACTAGAATTTTTTTTGTTCCAAAAAATAAAATAAAATCACACAAAAAATCATTTCTTTTATAAACTTTTTTTCACGTATTTTTTGTATTAAATAAAAAAAGTCAAAATTTCGTTAACGATGTAGAAATACTATTCTCCCATTTTTATACACCGTCAATGTTTTAGCTTCATTCTAGTTGTTAACTACCAGAGCAAGTTCGTGCGATCCAGAATCGAGTCGTGCAATTTATTTTTAATGCTATCTTATTCAGGTATGAACAAATCATCCTTCTTGAACTTCATTCCAAAAAAATGTACATACAATGAGCCGGTTGTTTGACTCTGAACAAATTAGGTTAAAAGTGTTTTTTATCTTAAATATTTCAGAAGCATTCTTTATAATAAGACAAATTCTTTTCTATGGGAAACTAAAAAAAAAAACAATTCTTATTATTCATAAAAGGTCTTGGTTTAAAATTAAAAGGTGTAGCTTTCCAGGAATAATTTTGTTCTATTTTGTCTCCAAAAATTTATAATTATAATTACATGTATACCTACACAATAATAGTGCGATTTAATTAAACCCAGACCAAGTCAATATTATATATAGAAGTCCTTTTATAGAACGTTAACCATGTAACACAACAAAAACAAAAACAATTTAACTCTTTATTGCTGTTGAAAAATTCCATTTGAACACGAACACTTGACCTTCCATTAAGTCGTTTTACCTTTGCATGTTGAAGTGTTTATGTTCATATTTATAAAAATTATTATAAAAATATTACAATATGTGTATTGGGTGGTCTTTCATATATTTTTCATGAATTAATATCAGGGGCAGAATAAGTTCTAACGAAATACAAAAGGCATAAATTATAAACTTACTTTTCCTTTTGAGGTTCTCATTGGGCGTTTATTTCAGTCACTTATCCTGATAAAAAGAATCTTTGCAAAAAGTAGTGAAATCACACCAAAAATATAAATGTTAAAAAAGCAGCCAAGTTCATCTATAAACAAAAACCTTTGCGTAACATGTCAGCCGTAAAAAGTAGTGAGATCTAAAAGAACGCCAAGTTCTATGTTTAAATAAATAAATTGGGTTGCACAACGGCTCATGAAGAACCAGGGCCTAGTGACTTACAACTCGCAACCATTCCTGTGTGCGTGTGTCGACAAGAATGAAAGTGACCTACAATTTTATGCCGAATCTGAACGGCTAGACGAGAAGCACTTATTCGTGAAAAGTAATACTCTTGGAGGATTTGTCAATTCCTCGCAAGAGGCAGTAGCCCTGAAAAAAAAACTTTTTAGTGTTTAGGTGGACGAGGCTGGGAAGTGAACAAGTTCTATGTTTATTAATGTTAAATATCAAATATTTTAGGTAGAGTAATATGGATATGGAAGAACCTCAAAATTATCAGAGAAATCTGTTATTTAATGATTACTGCTTAAATTGAGTTGGTTTACTTGGCAAGTTTTCTTTTATTACTTTATTACTCAATTTTGAAATGAAAACTTGACTAGTGAACCAACTCAATCTAAGTCAGTAAGCATTAAATAACAGATTTCTCTTAAGTTGGTTAAATTCATACATACGTATACAAAGTTATATCTATTTCGATTCATTAACTACATATCCTAGCCAGTATTCAATAAATCAAATATACCGAGTACATTAATTTATAATTAAAAAGTTTTATCAAAATTCTAGTTAATCTACCTACCAATTTCATATAATAAACAAACATTTACATTATGTAGATTGAAAATATTCAGACGGGTAAAGCTATTTTTTGAGAAAATCATGGAGGTATATATATTTTCATTGGTTCATATTTGAATCTCATTAAGCCTTTTATCAAACCCCAACCGCACAATATAGTTAAGTAAATCTAAGCCTAAAGCTTGTGCAAAAACAAATGTACACTGTGGTTCAATTGGTTAAACAATATATAATAAAAAATAATTTCCAAACTTTTTTTTTTAATTGCTTTTAATTTAATAATTAAGTTTTATTTTAGACTAGAAACCTTATCAGCAGCGTAGGCAGTATTTTTTTTTTGGGACGAGTTCGGTCTCAATTTTGGTGGAATTTTTTTTAAAGTTACCACTAAAGCTGGCTCAAAAATGAAAGCCTTTCTTACTTTCAACCACCTTCTATGAATAAACAGTAAAGTTTCAATAAGAAAACGGTAGAAGCAAAACACAAAAAAACAATCCCTAGTTATGAAATTAATTTAGAGCCATTTTTTTCACTATTGCTCAACTTCAGTCAAACTCTCAAGTTGGCCAACTCTCGAGTTGACCGCAACTCGAGAGTTGATACGCAAGTTGAAATTTCTTTTTATTCACTAATTTTATTCTCAACTCCCCAGTTAAAAATCTAAAGTAGATCAACTTCCAGTTTGAGAAATATCCCTGGGATATTTGTGAAAAATAAAACATAAACTGTCATTTTAAAACAATATTTACTCAATTGTCAATCGAAACTAATTTGTGTGTGTTATTTTGTGTCAAATTGTGATTTGTGAATATTATTGATTGCTAATATTGATAGATATTTTTAATATGGCTTAAAAATCAATAAGGATCCGAAAGTTATTTGATGATTGGAAGTGGAAAATTGGTTTGATAAAAACCCAGTGTGATATTATGAAAACAAACAAAAAGCGATAGTGTCACGAAATGCGACCAATATAAAAAGTGCGACAAAATCATAAATATGTTTTAATATTGTACCGCGTACCTGCCACGTAGTAGAAGCTTTCATTATTGTTGGTTTTTTAATTTTAACGAGTTGCAGCATCTTGTACGGGTTTTTCTCTCAAGACACAAATTTCTTCAGTTCCATAATCTTCACTGTCGCTGGCCAGGCCACTGATGACCGAATTTCTTTGAAATATTAGTATGTATGTACATATACTTTTTAATTATTTAATATACATTACATATGTACACATGTATAATCTATATATATTATAAAAATCAAAAAAAAAAAAAATTGTATGTAAAATTTTAAACTCTCAAGTTTGCTAGGCAAACTTCTACTTTTTCCCGGAGTTGAGAGAATCTAAAGTTGATCAACTCTAGAGTTGAAAATCGAAAGTTGAAAACGTCATTTTTGAGCGAATAAAAACAAATTCACAAGTTGAAAATAAAAAACCTCAAGTTATGTTCAACTTTGACTGAAAAAAATACAGCCTTAATTAATTTGCCGAACAAACACAACACAACACAATACAATGAAATTGGGTTGGGTACGATTTGCCGATTTTTACAATGTCGATTTAAAAAAATCGACTGTCATAATGTCGACTTTCAAAATGTCGACTCTTATAAAGTCGATTTTGAAATATCGACTGATAAAAGATCGACGCGCGCCGCATGCATGTGAACATTATTCACTTTGTCACTGTCGATAAACAAGCCACTCTCGGATAAATGCGATTCAAATTGCCAAGAACTCAAAACACCTTAGAAGCTTTGCATAGGCGGTTGAAAGTTCTTGTGGGAGCATCACACGTTGGTATATACAAATTGATTGCAATGTTGGCAAACGAGTACCTTGTTGTCAAACAGACTGTTGACAAAGTTAAGAAAGGAGAGAGAAGAGAGCCCAAAAAGTCGATTTTGAAAACAGGAGAAACAACTGTCAAATATCTTAAATGATTAAAATAATAATAATAAATTCAATTTCTTATATAGTATTGCAGTCCATTAAACGTTGCAATGAAAAGTTTTGTGTATCTACACAATATGTATGTTTTTGTATAAATACATTATGAATTTTGTTTTTGTTTTCTATTTATTTGATTGAATTAATAAGAAAATTTAGTTTCCACATAAAAGAGATCATTCTTGTTTTATTTTACTGTATTTTGGATAGCAGTCGACATTTTTACCGACAAACTTACAATCGACATTTAGATAGTCTGCATTTAAAATGTCAACTTTTTTTTGTCGGTCAAACTTCAGTCGACATTTTAACAGTCGAGGACATTTTCATTTGTCCAGTCGACATTTTTTGTGTTGACCATTCGTACGCTTCCCATTAAAATGGTTCAAAATTCCTAGAATTCCAATCCAACTCAACCCTTCAGTCTACATGTAAGGCTGAAAAGCAGTACAAATGTCAACAGAACTGACATTACGCCTTGAATTATTTCTTCATTAGGCGTGTATCACAAACTGAGCCCTCAGTGAGCGCTCAATGTCAGATTAACGGAGGCAGAGGGAGAACCATTTGGTTGGACAACATTCTCCACTCTCTTTCAAAAAAAAAACATGCGTTAATATTCTCATACAACGTTGGAAAAATAATTTCAACTTTTCTTTAAATATTTAAATGTTAAAGCAAAAAACTTATTGAAATTAATGAAATCCTCATTTTAAATTTATTTGCCACTTTCTAATTTGCACACCCTCAAAAAATTAAAACTTGGTTTTCAAACAAACAGCTGTTTCAACTGAGAAAAAAAAATGAGTAGTGAATCCAAGAATTTTTGGATCAGAAATTTCCGCAAAAAATGTCAGTGCTCAGGTGAGACTTTTTGTCTCACTTAAAAAATCATTGAGCGCTCGGAGCGCTCAGTTGATGGTACACGCCTATTTATTGCCAGATGGTAAGAAAATATTTAAAAAATAAGTTTCATAAAATAATTTATTTTTGGAAATTTGTGGTCTGCATTGGAAATTTCCATTGCATATCCGATTTTCTCAAATCAATTATTGCGTGTGAAGGATTATGAAACCGTTTTCAGCAATTTTTTTTGTTTACAATAAAATAGAAAATTAAAAAATTGTTTGCCGTCTAATGTGAGTTCGGCTAACATTTTGGCTGGTTTCACCTTAATGCTGGCTTTAGACTTTCGGTGTTATCATCGGTGTACGTTGTTCGTTGTTGTTCGTCCGCGGAGCAACGAAAATGTAAATGATAAAACCGAACAACGAATGAAGAACGTGCAAATTCAAATCAGGTCAGAAATTTCGGTGTTCGTTGTTACCCTAACAACTTGTGTTTAAATGCGAAAACTGTTTAAATGAACATTGTTTTGGAGTGTCGTGCAACTTTTAGGGACATTTTCGAAGTTTTTTTAATTACTGAATGGCAAACAAAGCCTAGTTACATTAATAAACAATTTTGTAAATAGAGTTTAACTTTCTAATGTAAATGCTTTCTTCGTTGTTCGTTGTTGAGAGAAGAACGAACAACGGACAACGAATGAAGAACGAAAGTCTAAAGCCAACTTAACATGTACATAGATTGAAGGGTTGAGTTGAAATTCCAGGCTGGGAATTTTATATGTTTCTATTCCATTTTAACTGTATATAAACCTACAAGAGCTGTTGTTGGCAGTTTAATTGCAAACAAGATTTCAAGGTATAATTTTCCCAATAAACGCAGAAATAGAAATAAAAATGTCTGCAATGATTGCTAAAATAAAGATAGGATAGGTACAAAAATTATTTCTTGTAGAGGAGCAGAGTAAAGACACCCTGCTGAACATTTCCACCAAGTTTCAGCCTGTTAATAATTTTATCCGGGTTAGGGGTCTATTTAATTTAATTTTATTTGTTACCCATATTCTGAAACTCGTATTAATGACTCGTATTCGACTACAGTCGTATGTTGGTATTCCAAAAGTCGTATATCCGACTTCACTTCTACAAATATTTAGAAACGGACAACATCGCATACGACTGTTCATATTTTATCGATTCGAATTAAAGTCGTATTTGTGTTTTTTATTTGTCGTGTGAAATCTTTTAAACGAAATATATACTTTTTCGGATAAAAATGGACAAAAACTAGTGTATGCAATATGCATTAAATAGATTTTTTTTTTTCAATATCCCTCCTATTTGTTTTATCAACCTGCGAGGGACACCGCATCTCTAAGACCATCGAAATGCACTTTTAAAATGCATACAAAAAATTAAAGACGTAAAAGATCTCTACTCTGTGAAAACTTCATATCGCACCTTCAATAGAAGAACGACTCAAGTGCAAAAATTTCGATTCTTCAGAATACGCAATTTAAAATAATTCAAATTTTCAAGATAAAACTGCCATAACTAGCTCTAACGGTTTGTTCAGCGGAAACTTAAGTAAAATCAAAAAAAAAAAGGCGGAGTTCACAGTTAGGACGTTGTCTTACAAATTGGAGTAATGTTTTTTGGAGATACGTATTACAATTTACAACTTAAAGGTAAGACAAAGAATCTCCAAAACATTTAATTTAATACAGTGTAACGGTACGAACCCACTTCTGCCTCCTGGAGAGAAGAATTTCTACTGGGACTTTGTTCCATTGGAAAGAAAAATCTTTTTTGAGACGTTTTGCATAGTTAACTTAGAAAATTGAATTTTTGCACTTGTGCCCTTGTTCTATTGGAGGTGCGATATATGCAATCAACCTGGCAGTGATAGCATGACCTTAAGACCACTAAAATGCAATATTAAAATACAACACAAAACTTATAGATGCTCCAAATTTCGTCTATGTATATCCGTGTAAACTACATCGGAAGCGTTGGAGCCGTATATAAGGCAAGGTCCAAGCTATCGATCTCAGATTAATGGCATGTGTTTTGTTTTTTATCTCATAAAAATACAATACAATGACATACATCAATTTTTTTTTTTGACAGTGTATTTAGTGGTCTTATAGACATGGAATTGTTGAAATTTGGAGCTGTATAAAACACTTAATGTATTTCTTTCCTCCTTTTTTTGGCGGTTAAACTGCCAGGCTTATGCAATCCTGTTTGCATTGATACAAATAGCATATCCACCAAATAAGAAGCGGTATAAAACACTTTAAGAAAATCGTTGAACTAAAATAATTTGTTTTATGACATTTTAATGATTTTGACAAATTTATACAGGCAACGATATTTATATATGTACGTTGTTTTTTAAGCTTCTCGTATACAACGTATACGACTCGAAGAATAACGATACCAGTTCGAGTACGAGTACGAGACAAAATACGACTTGCGGAATTTGGGTGATATTTTCAATTTGAAGTAAAAAATTTAGATAATCGAATTTGGTGAACAAAATAAATTCATTGTGCTTTGTTTTGATTGGAAAATTAATTCACCACAAGCATCGTCACTTCGTCAGGGATAAGATCGAATTATCTGTGAATAGATATTCAAAAAAGCTCATACGTTTATTCTATCAGTTGTTTTGGGCCTCGGCCACGTTTTGAACCGTTTAAAAAAGGAAAACGAACAGTCAGCTGTGCAGGCATCACTATGGTAGCACACGGAATGCGAAACAGGAGTGTCGCTTTTGTAACGTCCCTTCAAGCAAGCGAGCTCAAACGTATCAAACAACGTATGGACGACTTCGCATTCGGATCCAAATACGGATCGAAAAGCTGCGTTTTGTGGCTCAAATTAGTATGGAAATTAGAATCACCACGGAGCCATTATGTGAATGTATTGTGAGAGAGAGAGTTTTACAATTCACCATACTGGGAGAACCGAAACCAAATGGAATCTAAAACGGTTCCGAAAAAAATTAATGAATTGAGGCATACCCAAAACCCAACCCATAGTATTAAAAAAACTTCCCATCTAGTCCAGTTTCTCCATTGCCTACAAAAATAAAACAAACAGAATTTTTTCATTGCAAGAGTTTTTTTTATTTATCATTCATAAAAGGTTTTCTAAAGATTATTTCGCACTAATAAACATGACATATTTCCACAAATATAAATTTACAATTAATAAATAGAAACTTGCATTTCTGATTAAAAATTTTTTCAAAGTTTTAACAAGAAAAAAGAGATACAAAAGCAACCGTGTTCGCCACGCTACCTACAAAAATAAACTAAAAAAAAGTGGTGGAAATTAAGGCAAAATGATTGTACACTTCGCCTATGCTCTCTCTATTTCTCGGTGCTTAAAAAAAATACTCTCGATTCTCGTTCTTTTTACATGCGTACCCAGAAAATTTGTTAATATGTGTGGGACACTCATTTTTTTTGGAGTCCCAAGTGAACCGAGAAATTTGGGTCCGTGATTTTGCTTGAAGGGGTATACGACAAGTCTGTCATAAATATAATCACAATCGAATAGCAACTTTTGTCACACTTAAAATTTATAATGGTGAATGGGACTGATCATTCACAATTTTTCACAATGTATCTTCAAATGCTAACTCACGTAGCGTCAGTTCAGTTTCAGAAAAAGAGAAGATAATAAGAGAGTTTATTATGTTTCTGACTGCAGTGTATTCAGCCACAGCCTGAACATTAATCATTACCATTAATGTTTTTTTCTTTTTTCAAATTGTATAAGACAGAAATAAATGAAATGTGTAAAATCGTTTTGGGACTTTTGGCCTGATTGTAAAGTTTCTTTTTATTTTAGAGTTTCTGTGAATACTGAGATTCGTTTGAAATGGTACTGAAATCAAATCCAGAAATATTTTCCTTTTTTTCAGATGAAAAGTTATTGTCATTTTGAGGGCTTTTGGATGACCCATAAATACCCTTTTACGTCAAAATATATCTGATGTAAATATGTACTTTGAAAAATGAAAATGAGACACAAAAAAAAAATTAGTTATAATTCTGGAAGATGACATATTCATATAGGTATCCACTTTCAAAATACTGAGGAAACAAGATTTTCAATTCACTTGCTTGTATTTCGACAGTGATATTTCTGAAATCTCATTTTTCTGGAACTAGGTACTAGACAAATTGGTTAATTTGATTATCGCACTAGCTTGAAATTATCAAAAAATCTCAGCTGCGTGTAAACATATTAATTTGTGTTCGTGACTATCAACTAAAAAAAATCAACGCAGACTTTGTGACACCAACTTAATGTCTGCCAACGTGTCCTAAATACGTTGATTACACAGACAAAGTATAAATAATCAACGCATCTAACCTAAAAGATGTGTCAACGCGAGTGTCAACAACAAAACCCTCAATGCGTTGACAGCAACGAATAGTTCAATTTACAAACATTTTTGAAGTGCGTCTATCCATGTGAACCGTATGGTAGGTATCATAAGCTATGTACACAATTATTATTTTTAAAAAGTTCAAATCTTCTTCTATAAAACTCATAATCAAAATGACAACGATTTTCGTTCAATGTTATTCTATGAAAGATTTTTGCTTCCGAAACATACATACATATGTTTTATGCATGTATATACAGTAGAATATATACATACATATTTTAGGAAAACACTTTACAAAATTTAATTCCCTTAAATATATTGCCATGTGCCATTATCATCTATATTATCCATTGTCACGTGGGTGGTGGTTCTATCTATAGTAACCTTGGCTTATACATCCTGATGACGATGTCACCAATACAACAAAATGGGCGTTTTCTGTTGGGAGCAATGCTCATAATGGGAAATAATTAAATGACACATTTAATGCCTTGGAAAATTAACAGAATTGCAAAAATAAACAAAACTTATGCCTGTTTAGCTTAAGATTAAACACGAAAGCAATTTAAGTTTTAAATGCAAAAAAAAACATGAGAGGACAGATTTCACAAAGGTTAAATGTTCGTAAAGATTTCAATTAAAGAGAAGATATGATTAGATTTTATGTAGAAATAAGTTATTCCAAAATATAATTGAAAAACATATATGTACTTAGGCCATTAAGGCCATATTTTGGGTCAAACCTTGCACTTCATTCTGACGGGATGAGCTTTGGTACACTTATAGTCCACATCCTAAGTTTACTTTTAAGAAGTGTTTCCACAGTGGCAACACTGCCATACCGGAGATATAAGGGTTGCCTTCTGACCATGTTTTAACATGAAATTTCACATAAATTAGCCTATAAATCGAGAACCAGACATCGGTTGATGTCGTGGAATGTCTCGTTGGATTTAGAATACTTAAAGCCATATGAATGTGTTCATTTTTTGACCCCACCCCACCCTTGTACGCGGGGTGAGCAAAATACCCTCGGCGGATAAGGGTTTATATTTGTCAGAAAATAATGGTCATAAAATGAATATTCATAAAATTTGAAGATGAGCGTCGACGTAGAATTTAATACACTAGAGCATATCCGTAGTCCATTTTTATCCATGTATTAGTTTTTTGTATAATCGCTTTCAAAATGGGGGGAGGGGAAGACGGAAAGTGGAAGTATATCAAACCACTATATATTCGTTTTGGTTTGGTATAATCTAAGCATACCTTAATTCCAAACCATAACATCTTGCCCAATGACGTCAATCCTGAGTCTTTATTTAGTGTATTGAATCTATATAGATATTCTTACTTCTGGCTTAACACCTATAGACAGAATACAGCTAAAGGTAAACTGACACTTTGGCAAAGTACCTCAGATTTTATGACGTATACAAAGGTACATACCAATATTACTTATACCACTAATAATAATTTATACAGAATAAATACAAACAGATTATACCGGTATTATTAAATGCGTGGCGTGAGCATGAATGCATTGAAAGATTTTTGGGACTAAAAAGCTTAGTATCATAGTTTATGACAAATTTATTAGAGATTCAACATTCAAGATATTATTATATTTTGTATGCTAAAGTAAAATAACATATACCTACATACCAAAAAGTGTTGTTCACGATTGGTATATGTACATCAATTTATGCGCATTATTCATGAACAAGGATATATAATGTGTATTATGTTTATCAAATCCCTGAATTAATTTAACAGTGTGATGTGATTTTTATTTATTATAATTTGAGGATACTCTGGGGATTTTATATGTTTTATTTTTCTCAAGTTGAATCGAGACTTTGATTTTCTAATATGCAGCTGGTCACTTAATAATATGCATTTAAATTATAGAATTTACTTTATTTGATATACAAAAATTGAATTTTAAAGTTCTAAGACAAGACACTTGTTTGTTTATTTAGTTGAAAATTTAGCTACTTTATAGAAACGCTAAAGCATACAAATTTCGATGTCCATATAAATTTTGTAAATTTGTTTGCGTCTCAAAATACCTATGTTCATTGAATGACTGAATTTAAAAACTTCAATATAATTTTATTTTATAATTCACAAACATAAATCTCGCATTTAGCGGACAGTGATTTCATGAAAAATTAACTGTACGACTACGTCGCACAAACTTGCTCTCGTACTAATAACTGTTACATAACGTAGAAATTGACAATATAATTATTATGTTATTAGTTCAATAGTAAAATGATGTCGCAAAAAGTTAAGTGTCAAAAAATGTTTAAATATAAACTATTATATGAAATTTTGTATAAATGTATTATTTAAAAAGCTAAAAATATCATTTTAAGTACATGAACTGAGGAAAAATATACTATCTGATTTGCTTGATAAATATGAATTTATTAAAAAAAAATTAAAAAAATTAATTTTTTATATAGGGGAAAGGTTGGAACAGTGAGACACTTTTTTTTCAAACGGTTATAATTCCGAATTCTTTTGAGCTATAATTTTTGATGGTATCTTACGACATATTTCCCCTACATTTTGACATACAAATTTCATTGAAAAAATTAAAAACAACTTTTTCATGAGTAAAATCGTTGTAGAAGGTCAAAGTGTCTCACTGTTCGGCGGGGGTTCGAAGACTGAGACAACGTAGGGCGCACAGTGGGACAGCAAAATATTTTTAATAAAAACTCGTCTTAACCAATTTTTTTTCCAAAAAAAATACATGAATTATATTCGTTAAAAATATTATTTATTCATTTATAGGAACAAAAACAACAAAAAACATATCACAGTATAAGATAAAAAGAACTAACTAAAATCACATTTCAGTTCACATTATTCTTTAAATAAGCTTTTAATAAATCAAATAAATTCATACTTTCCATTTGTTTCTTTTTTTTAAAGACATTTTGTTGCAATACCAATACAAATAAATAAAAAACATTTGTATGTTGAATAAACGAAGCAAAGATAAGGACATGTCTCACTGTTCGACCTTTGAATCTTTCTCACTGTTTAATTTTTATCATTTTCAAGAAAAACTATTGTGCATACAAAACTGGAAAGAATACCGTAGATTTTTGATTGTATACTGAAAAACCACATAATAATAAGCCAATTAAAAAAAAGTGCCTTACTTACCTAAATATTTAAAGATGCTACACAAATTTTAAAAACACGAAAAAAATACTTTTGCCCTTTTTTTCGCACTTTACTCACTGATAGCACACGCGCATCTGGGGGTTGTTCGGAACAGAAATAAAAGTTGCGGGATTGAAAAGAAACGTTGTTGTCTGCACCGAAATATCTGTGCACGTTTCTGGGAAGCTAAAAAATTAAATGTCTCACCTTTCGGACTGTCTCACTGTTCCAACCTTTCCCCTTACTTACTTTATTTACTTTTGATGGCGCTCACAGCCCAGGATGGGCTTCGGCCTCAACTAACAAGCCCCTCCAGCCAGCTCTGTCCCTAGCTAGCCGCTTCCAGTTGCGCACACCGAGTGCTTTGATGTCGTCATTCACTTGATTGCGCCACCTGTTACGGGTTCTTCCTCTGCTCGTACCCCATAGGGGTTGGATTCGAAGACTCGTCGGGCAGGTGCGTTGCTGTCCATACGCTCCACGTGCCCCAGCCATCTCAGCCGCTGTATTTTCAGCTTTTTGACCAGGTCAACGTCGCTGTATATTCTATTCTATTCCATACTCCTTCGATACACACCGGACCGAAAATCACACGAAGAATCTTCCTCTCAAAGCACCCTAGCTGATTTTTATCCGAATCTTTCAGTGTCCATGCTTCTGACCTATAAAGCAGGACCGGGATGATTAGGGTTTTGTATAAAGTCTCCTTGGTTCTCTGAGAGAGGGCCTTACTACTTAAATGCCTTCTTAGACCGAAGAAACAGCGGTTGGCAAGAGTTATTCTTCGCTTGATCTCTGCACTGATGTCATTCTGCGATGTAATAGTGGAGCCCAGGTAGACAAAGTCCTTGACAACTTTGAAGTTATATCTGTACATCGTGATATTTTGCCCGAGTCGACGATGTTGAGATTCCTCTCTTGATGACAGCATATACTTCGTCTTGTCCTCATTAACCGCCAATCCCATTCTAGCCGCCTCCGATTCAATGCTCGCAAATGCCCCTGCCACAGCTCGCTTCGTTCTGCCGACAATGTCTATGTCATCCGCATATGCAAGCAATTGAACGGACTTTTGAAAGATTGTACCGCTGATGTTGACATGTGCGTTGCGTACAATGGCTTCAAGAACGATGTTGAATAGGTTGCATGATAACGCGTCGCCTTGCCTCAATCCTTTCTCAACATCAAAGGAATCGGTGGTGTTCTTACCAATTTACGGAGCAGCGAGATTTCTCCATCGTCATCCTGCACAAGCGGACGAGTTTGGCAGGGATGCCGAGACTCGACATGGCTCTGTATAATTAGTCCCTTTTCACGCTATCATACGTGACTTTAAAATCGATAAAAAGGTGGTGTGTATCGATCTGGAATTCCCGGGATTTTTCTAAAATCTGTCGGAGTGTGAACATTTGATCGACGGTTGACTTGCCTGGCCTAAAACCGCACTGATAAGGGCCGATCAGATCGTTGACAAAAGGTTTTAAGCGGTCACACAGGATGGCCGACAAGATTTTATAAGCGACGTTTAGGAGACTAATTCCTCTGTAGTTGGTACATTTCAGAACATCTCCCTTTTTATGGATGGGGCACACTATACCGAGGTTCCATTCATCGGGCATACTTTCCTCCGACCAAATTTTGCAAATGAGCTGGTGTATGCTCCTAGCCAATTCATCTCCCGCTGATTTAAATAGTTCGGCTTGTAAGCCATCCGCACCAGCAGCCTTGTACGACTTAAGTTTGGATATCGCCAGCCGCACTTCGGTTAGGTCGGGTGGACGGAACTCTTGGCCATCATCGTCCAACTTGAATGGAACGTTCTGCCTATTAGCGGCATCTTGGCTGTCTTCGCCATTAAGCAGTCTAGAGAAGTGTTCTTTCCAGATCCTCAGCACTGACTGTGTGTCTACTACCATATTCCCACTCTCATCTCGGCAGGCTTCCGTTCTAGCCTTGAATCCTTGGGTGGATCGCTTCACCCTCTGATAAAATTTTCGAACATCTCCCCTACCGCTACAACCCTCAATAGACTCTACCGCCCGCTTCTCGTGCTCTCTCTTTTTCCTCCTGAGAAGTCGGCGTTCCTCTTTTCGTTTCAGCCCGTACAGCTCCCGGGCCACTCTCTCAGCAGCTCTTGTTCGAGTCTGCAGCATTGCCTGGTAGGCCTCGTCCTTAGCTGCATGCGCTAGCCGGCACTCTTCATCGAACCAGGGGTTTCGTTGTATTCGCCTAGTGAAACAAAGCACATCAGAGGCGGCACTTCTGATGGCTTGTTGACAGTGTTCCCACTGGTCCTCTGCACTTGATGCTGGTGGCGGACCTCCTGAGAGATTAAGAGTTACGTGGTCTGCAAAAGTTCTGGCAGTCTCTTGCGATTTAAGCTTCTCGACATCGAATCTTTTCACAGCATCTGCTCTGCGTTGTCGCGTCATGGATATCCGCATACGTAGTCTAGCTACCACCAGGTAGTGATCCGAGTCAATGTTGGCCCCTCGGAACGTTCGGACGTCCAAGATACTGGAAGCATGTCTCGCGTCTATCGCTACCCCTACCTATACAAAATTTCGTAACATTTTTAGAAATAAAATCTGATATGCCATAGTATTTAATAAAATACAATATATCACAAAATTAAAAACATTCATTAACCTGTTTTCGAGATATTGAATTTTCAAAAAAAAAAAAAAATCAATATTTTTAAAAAATAAAATTTTTTAAATTTGTATGCAAAATTCTTTAAACTAAAATAGGCTTTATATGCAAAAAATGTATTTGAAATCGGTGAAGACATTAACGAGAAATTAGAAAATCAAAAAAAGGTTCTATGACTGGTATCGTTAATAACCGTTATTGGTAAAATTTTTTGTTACCAAAATGTTGAACATGCCCTTCATAGCAAATAGTGATTTTTTTGTCAAAATCATAAGAGTCGTTTTTGAAATAAATACATTTTTGTATTTTGGTTGTATGGCAGATACCGTGATATCTTGAGCTAAACAAAATTTCAATTTCCCCTCTAGGGAATCCCCAAATAACCTTAAGCCCAAAGTTTGAACAAAATCGCTTCAGTGGCTGTGGGTCGAGGTACAGACAGACAGGCAGACTGACAGACATACAGAATTGCGTATTGTTAGGGAACATTATTCCTTGGAGTTCGATTTTTTTTACGAATCCAAAACTTGCCCTATAGTACTTACCTACATATACATATGTATATCGCAAGTAAAAAGTCATCTTCAGTGAGTAGGACAATTTTTGACAGATGCATTGAATAAGCAACATTTCGGATGCCATGAGAAACCAGTTCAAAAGGCAATAGCACAAGACGTTCTAACACTATCGCGGAAGAAAGGCAGGCGCAAAAACTCGTGGATGAAACAAATGCAATGACACCTGCATTAAGGTGGCCTCAGACATGAAACAATCCAAAACCGGGAGGCCTGTCTGAGGCCTTCTGAGGTCAACCCGGCGAACCCCACAAGTGGAACCTTAGGTGAAGCAGTTGAGTGGGAGAGTTGTGGCCCCCCTCGAGATCATGACAATCGCCGCCGGTTAAATGAAGAAGAAGAAGCAAACTTTCGGATTTGACGCGATTTCAATTTATATGAGGTCCACCAAGTGGCAATACGTCAGCAGAAAGTCACTTCTGACAGTGGCGGATCCCAAAGATGGTGCTATAGGGGCTAAGGCCCCCCACAACCGGTTGAAATATAAAGGAACCAATACATTACAACGTGTACAGTCTTATGTTCGTCTAAAATCTTGTTAAGCTGTGAAATTTTGATGGGAATTATTAGAGAGAGCCTTACGTCTATATAATTAATTGATGTACACGTCATTACCTTTTAAACGATGTATGACACATTGGTGTTGAGTAGGTAAACCAGCTCCCATACATTTTTGCCCATTCTCCTTTGAGAAAAAAAAAACAAAGTTCGTGACTACGAATAATGGAAATGTTTAATGCAACAACAAATATTTCCTAAAAATGAAGCCAAGAAAATTGGGATAAGAAAAAACAGCTGAGCTGAGCCCTGACGAGAATTGGACAAAAACGTGGTCAGGGTTAAAAAACCAAACTTACCTAATTCCAGAGAGATATTGGGGCTTAACTCTAGAGGATGTCTCTGTGAGGCGTTGAAGAGAAAAAACAGTGTGGGGGGTTTACAATTACCATGTCAAATGCAACAATAATTTACCCTAAGAACTTAGGTATAATTTAATGAAAAAACGCAGTTGGCGCTAAAACCCCAGGAAAATAATTGAAGAAAAACGGGCTTTCAAAGGTAAGTGTAAAAGTTTAATACAAGGCGAATTTTTTCTTAGGGCCTTGACTGGATTAAGAGAATTTTGGGGCTTAGAGTTTAAAATCTTCATAATCAAAGGCAATTATACATAAATACAAAACATTTTCGGACTAAGCAATTACATAACAAATTCTCTATAGTCAAAAGGGGCCAAATTCCGCAAGCGTGAGTGAGTTTTCTCTGTGCATTGAGAAAATCATGCAAGCACACTCAATTATCAATGACGTGGAAAGTGTTCTCAAATTTTTCGATTTATTTCTCTGATGTATACAACATAAGACCTTCCGCTCTACCAAATGTCATTCCTATCAAACAATCGGAAGTGTTCTATATAAATGATATCAATTTTAAGTAAATGGGCGGATGACACGCCCCCTAAGTAAAAAAGAGTGGTCGAAAATCGCCTAAGTTGGGTCCTGTAAAAAGGGTGTAGGTGTAGTGCCAAAACATGGCTGGCCACTACCGAACAATTGATAAACAGTAAAGAAACATGTCAATTTATGGTGCAGGTGTGTCAGCTTTTTAGTACAACCTACTTTCAGGAACAGTATTTCCAGTATAACAGTTTTTAAAATATTCGACTTACAGAAGCATCTATAAAATTAATAACAATCTTCACAAATTGTTTTTACTTTGAAGCTGGCCATACACGATTGGGTCAAACGGCTCAGAACCAATATGTTTCGGTCATTTTCTACTTGAAAATTTAAAAATGGTGCGTTCTGATGTACATTGTTGTACATCGAGCTAGAACCTAAACACTTGTACGGATTTGCTTCAAATTTGAAGTGAAACATTTTAATGTGAGAGCAAAAAATTTAAATGTTTGTCTTAGCTCATCTGTCATATAACGATTTTGGTGTTATCAAATTTTCTCGAAAATGGTTCTTACGATTTTGATTTAACTTTGTACTCTTCATTTCAGGAACAGTTTAATAGTTTATAGTTGTTCAAACTTCTCATAAGGTTCATAAATAACAAATATTAATTGGGAACGCAGGCTTTGACTTGTGTTTTTATTATTTAATCGAAGTTCACATTTTACTAAATGGATGGAGGCTAAAGTTTTCACTTGCTTTCAACAACTGACAATTGAGCTAAAACAAAAAAGCAAATACATAATTATATCCTCCCCCATTAACAAACTTATTTTAAATTAAAATCCCCTGTCATAAGTCTTTTAAAAATGATATGGAATTTAATAATAATGATTACTAACTGCTCCAACCTCACCCCCCCCCCCTCCACCCCACCTTGCAATCAAAACTTTTGTCAAACTTTTATCCACACACTCTCATTATCTCCTACTTCAATATTTCTATATTGCCTTACTTAATTTTCATTTAATATTAATTGGTTTTCTGTTTTCTCTTATGATCAAAAAGTTAATATTTCGTCTTATTTTTTTTTGCAGGATGCTACTTGGAGCTTGGCCAGTTGGTGGGAAGAATGGACCCACGCCAAATAATAAAAATGGCAAGTGTCGATTTTTATTATTATGCGGAGGATACACTGTATTCTTAATACTTGGCGCAGCCATGTTCTCAGCGATAGAAGCTCCAAAGATTGATGACATCACAAAGCGTATTGACGATTTTCGCAATCTATTCTTGGAGAAAAATTCTTGCATAGATGGTGAGTTGAGAGTTGACTATATTGTGATTTATGTATGTATATATGTATTGATTTTGTTTATTTAAAGTGAATTAAATGGGAAATGTTGAAGTTCAAAAGTGTGTATGTTATTTAATAATTTAATAGTATCTGGATAGTGCATTTCTACATATAAAATATTTCCAATAATAAAAAAACTTGACATTTTAAAATAATTAAATAATTACCCGAACAGCTGCCTGTAAAAGGCATAATGCAATTCGACTTTCCAATGTTGACAACAAAGCTGTCAATAAAAATATATTTGAAAATTATTTGCTGTTGGTATAAAGAAAAAAAAAGGCATGATATTGTTTTCTATTATTTAATTTGTACATGTACAACTAGAACATCAATCGTTAAACTGAATGAAGGTTCCGTGTTTGTAGTGCAGTCATTTTATAATCCTCGTAACCCAAAACAATTTCAATAACACTTTATAGAATGTTTTTTTTAAGATTTATGCCTCATTTACACTAGTGACAAAATGTCATTATTTCTGTCATTATGTAACTATATTCCAGAAAATGACTTTTACTTCGGAAAAAATAGGAGAAAGCTGAATTTTGGTATACACGTTCTGTGAACCTTCCTTAATAAGCCCAGAAAGTTCCGCCAACATATGTTGGGTGCTAGCTTTTCTATAACGGTAAAAAGACAAAAATAAATCGTTTTTTTTTCTTCAAAAAAATCAATATACATATCTCCATGTCTAACGGTTTTTCGTCCAAAAAACTTATTAAAGAGAAATATAAATTTTCATATTGGATAAACTCCTTATTGACCACAATAATAAAAAAAATAAATTTAACACTTTATTTAAAAAACATTTAATTTATTATTTAAAAAATTGAATGCATTTCGAGTCATTCGCGACTCATCATCAGCAATACACAAATTTATATTTCATGCTGCGTGACCACAAGCCGAAAAGCTTAACTCGCTCTCTATGTGTTTTGTTTTAGGGTTTGCCCGCTGTTTGCAACAAATTATATTGAGAACAATTTAAAGTCAAAAAACTTAAGTTCAAAATTAAAGAGCATAACATTTACAGTAAAAAAGTCTATGCAACTTAACTTATAACCGTTTCTGAGTTATTAAGCGTTTTTTTTTTTCTTTTCCCATTTTTTCTCGTTTAAAGTCTTTTTGTAGTGCATATAGGTCAAATTTTTGACAACATCTGAACGCAAAGCTTATACATTATGTAACATCATAATATTCTCTTCAACAAAAAAAAAATATAACACTTTTTTCCATACGAGTCAAAAGTCGCAAGATATTGTGACTTCGATAGTGTCAACTGTCAAACAAAACTGTTTTTGCATATATGTACATATGTATCTTTAAAACTGTAAGCTTAACCGAAAAATTATATTAACAATATGTACATTATGAACCTTTATATAAGCATTAACAGTTTTTTTTTTTTCTAGAATGCATAATTTTTATGATACCATTATTTAAAAAAAAACACCAGAAGTCGAAAATACTGGTTTTTGGCTCTTTTCTCTTAAATGACGAAATTCGAAATTTGACCATTTTGAAGTCACAATGTCTTGCAACTGATGTGTTATACGCAAAAAAGTGTAATAAAATTTTCTCTAGGGAATATTAAAATCTACAAGATAAGTATAAAATATTTTCCGAAAAAATCGTCATTTAAGAGAAAAGAGCCAAAAACCAGTATTTTCGACTTTCGGTGTTTTTTTTTAAATAATCATATCATAAAAATTATGGCTTCTAGAAAAAAACTCTTAATGCATGCTTATATAAAGGTTAATAATAGACACATTTTGATAATATTATTTTTAGATTAAGCTTACAGTTTTAAAGATATATGCAAAAAACTGTTTTTTTTTTTGGCAGTTGACACTATCGAAGTCACAATATCTTGCGACTTAAGACTCGTATGGAAAAAAGTGTTATATTTTCTTTGAAGAGAATATTATGATCTTAAAACTGAGCTTAAGATTTTTTTTCGACAACTTGTGCTTTTAGAACAAAAAATAAAAAATCCAGAAATTTGAGATTTTTGTCAAACTTTAAAAAATATTATATCTTTAAAACCGTTATTTTTCAGAAAAAAATAATAACGTTTTCTTATATGGAGTAGCATAATGTAAAAACTTTGCATTTAGATGTTGTCAAAAATTTGACCTATATGTACTACAAAAAGACTTTAAACGAGAAAAAATGGGAAAAAGAAAAAATTGAAAAAAAAACTAACGCTTAATAACTCAAAAACGGTTATAGCTATAAGTAAAGTTGCATAGACTTTTTTGCTGTAAATTGTATGCTCTTAAATTTTGAACTTCAGTTTTTTCGACGGAAACCTGTTAGAAATGGAGATATTTGATTTTTTGGGAAAAAAACGATTTTTGTCTTTTTAGCGTTATAAAAAAGCTAGCACGCAACATATCTTAGCGGAACTTTCTGAGCTTATTAAGGAAGGTTCACAGACCGTGTATACCAAAACTCAGCTTTCTCCGATTATTTCCTTTATACTATATACCTATTTGTTGTCACTACCGTAAAAAATCAATTTTCATGTGATTCGTTAAAATGTGGAATTTCACAAAAATATCTACTGTTGCTTTTTTGGAAGGCATTTAAAAAGGATTATATTTTGTACTTTTTATCTGCCAAAATCGAAGGAAAATGGTGGATCCAGTACGCATCACCTACTTGTGAATATTTTTGTTCTGTATTCAGTGTTCGTGTATTTCTTTACTGTGAATGCCGGTCACTCGAACCGCCATTTTTAATTCCTTGCCAGACAGATTTGCTAAAAACCCCTTGTGTAGGCCAAGGGATAAATTTTCTAAAAAAAAAAATGAAAAAAACAATTTAAATGGAAACAAAATTATTAAAAAAAACAACACGTTAAATATTGTGCTGTAGGTTTTTAAGCAAAAAGTCTAGGCTTTAATACAACTCTTCGTACTCGTTTTTAAAATTAAAGTTGCCGTCACACACTGAAAGGAAGGTGCTTTCAGAAAGCAAACATCGTTTTCTGATGAAAGTGATTTGCTTTCTTGAAAACACATTCACAAAAAAAAAAACTTTGCATGTGTGACTAGGTCCTGAAAGCTTTTTCAAGAAAGCACATCACTTTCAGAAAACGCCTTCTGCTTTCAGAAACTTTTCGTGAAAGTTTTTCATGTTCTCGAAAGAGAACGTATGAATTTCACCCCAACTTCTCTTCTATCAGCTGATTTTTGTGAGATTGTTACATTTTCCAGCAACTCAGTTGACCGGGTTTCGTTTGCTCAGAGATTTTAAAGTACATTTAAGGCATATTCGGCTAAACTAATCATGGTAGAGATCTAAAAAATTCCACATTTGTGATCTAGAAAGAAAATTAACTTTTATCTTTAAATTCGATTTGCGGCTTAACTAACCGTCCTTAATACCTTTCAAGTTGAAGTTTTATTCCGTAAATGCGATTTGCCTCTAAACTACGCGTCCTACCGACCAAAAAATGGCATATTTGTGATAAAAAAAAAAAAATAATAAATCGGCTGGCACAACGGCTCATGAAGAACCAGGGCCTAGTGACTAACAACTCGCAACCATTCCTGTGTGCGCCTTTCAACAGGAATGGAAGGGACCTACAATTTTATGCCGAATCCGAACGGCTAGACGAGAAGTAGAAGAAGAATCCAGCGTGACAGTCGAACGCACTAACCATTACGCTACGGGCTACTATATTTGTGATCAAGGAATTGCCAATATTCAATCAATTTATCGCACGATATGAAAACCCTTCAAAGTCGATGATAATTGCGACTCAACTTCCTCAAGAACCGTTCATAAGAATTCACAAAAAAAAAATACAGACATTTTTGATTTTCATACATGAAGGTCAGCCCATGAGACTTTGAGGCGACAGAAAAGTCTGTCAACTCAGCAAAATTGACAGTATTGTGCGTCTTGTTTATTTACTTGATGGAAACGTCATGTATTTATTGAATTTAAAACTGGTTTGAATGGCAAAAGAGGTTGTCGAATCTATTGTATTTTATGTAAAAAACATTTTCAGAAAACGCTTTCGCTTTCATAGTGTGACGACCCGAGAAGTGCTTTCAGAAAATTTGCTTTCTTGAAAGTAAAAAATCAATTTGAGACAGCGCTTTCCTTGCATATAGTGTGACTGCTCTCAGAGAGCACTTTCAGGAAAATTTAAAAATCATAATGAGATCATTATAGCAGTTTTATAGAATTTGTTTCTTAGGTAAATCTTATGAATACTTGCACTAGTTCTTGTATGGGTCAAGTATTGGTTGAGTGTCAAAAAAAAAATCTTTCACTACGATATAACTATGGCCTACGACCTCTCACAGAGTGACAACTTTATGTCTTAGGAACTCAGTAAATTATAGGTTAGTTTATCATAAAATGTTTGCATTTGTTATATCATGAGAACAACTAATCAATAATCATGCCGATTTCAGAATCCGCAAAACTCGATCCGCAGTGCAGTGCCTACTTTCCCATCTACTCATGTATCTTGAAAAGGAAAGAGAAGACTGCAGCTCGATTCACAATGCGACGAGTAATGGTGGAGTTACATGTATCTACATTTGGTTTCTGCAAAAAAGAAAGGGATGCCAGATACAAAATGCATAAGGACTTCGTTTCTGCAGTATAGGAAAGTGCAATAATGCAGATATGAAGACGAACATCATATCATTCGGATTTTTTGTACACATCTGTCCTGCTCTACTTTTCTGCATTATGCAGATGAAGATACATGTAAATCCACCATAAACGTGACGAGAGCGTGACGTGATTCGCTGTCATTTTTTTGTAGTTATAAAATCGTTGCCCAATTCACAATGACGACGAGTTTTTTGACAGCGTTAAACTATTTATTTTTTTTGTCCTTGCTGTGCAGTGTGCGTTCAAAATAATGAAAAAAAAAAACAAACTGATATTACTTTTATTATTTAAATATCTATATATATAAAAGAGAAATGTCGCCCGTGTGTTCGCGCATAACTCGAGAACGGATTGTTCGATTTTCACGATTTTAGGGTTGATGCATTCGTATTGACCCAAGGAAGGACATAGGACACTGTAGAAAAATCCCGAAATCTGGGATTATCCTCTTTTTAATGTATATCTCGAGAACGGTGACTTCGATTTGCACGATTAAGGGCTTGATGGATTCGTATTGGCTCAAGAAAGGAGATATGACACTGGAGGAAAATTTCCAGGAAAATTGGAAAACAGGGAACACCCAGTTTTTAATGCATAACTCGAGGATGGTTACTTCGATTTTTACGATTTAGGAAATTTGTATTAGTTCAACGAAGGGCATAGGAAACTGGAAGAAAATCCTCTAAAATTTCCAGAAAAATTGAAAATCTGGGAACATCCGGTTTTTAGTGCATAACTCGAGAACGGTTTCAATTCAATTAATTCAATTCAATTAAATTCAAAATGAAATGACCAGTTCGCTCCAGATTTCTCCAGTCAATTTATTGGCGATGCGCAATGACGTGATACCAGTGGACTTAGTCACCGGCCCTATTGAATTTCCGCCGAATTTTTGCTACTTTACAACAACGCCGGAAGAGCTCATCGCGAATGTTTTTTTCGAATTTCACTCAAAATTATGCTAACCATAATTGGCTGAGTTCATGCGCGATTTTGGTTGCGAAAAACAATAATTTCGATCATTTGAATTTCCTCATTCAAAATCAAATCGTCGCGTCGGTGAGTTAATTTATTCAAATCCCTGGACTCCGTGATGGATGAAAACGAAGCCAGCAACTATCCCACGGAATTTTTGAATTCTTTGGATGTTCCGGGCTTTTCACCATACAATTTAAAATTGAAAGTCGGCTCAGTTTTAATTTTGCTGCGCAACCTCAATGCAACAAAACTTTGTAACGGAACGCGTTTGATTGTGAAGTGCATCAAATCAAATCTTATATTCAAGCCACGATTTTGAGGGGAAAATTCAAAGGCGAAGATGTTCTCATTCCACAGATTCCGCTTATTCCGAACGATTTGCCATTCGTATTAAGCGTCTTCAATTTCCAGTGCGTCTCGCTTTTGCTATGACAATTGACAATTCATAAGTCGTAAGGACAATCGCTGGATGTTTGTGGCATAAATCTTGAATTGCCATGTTTTTTACATGGTCAGTTGTATGTGGCGTGCTCACGTATCGGCAAACCTACCACTTTTTACGTGTACGCGCCTGAATATAAAACAAAAATTTTTTTTTACCATTAAAGCTCTTCAGTAAAGAAGCGGAAAGTTGGCCCACATGCCAATCATTTTGGTTTCATTAAAACACATCGATATTGTTAATTTAGTTATTTTATTGTATATAATAAAACTTTAGAATAAAGAATTCCAATTGAACCGAATTACATGAAACATCATTGTATATCATGCTCGGAATTATTATTTTCTTTACATAAATGAATTTAGGCGGAACGAAGTTCGCCGGGTCAGCTAGTTACATGTAATTTTTTTTGTACATAGCTGGGCTGGGAAAATGATTTTCGGGTTAAAAATTCAAAGAAATTTAAACAATACAACATTATAATATTGTCAACACAAATAGATCTATAAATATAATTTCATTGTCAACAAAATTAATATTTATTTTCTTAATTTCCACTTATCTGTTGTTTTCTTTATTCTTTTCTACAATTTCACAAAATTCACCATCAGTCAAATATAAAAAAAAAAACATAAAAACGTTGACGAAAGAGTTTTCTTTTCAATTTTCCCTACTCTGGCGTGACGTGACGACGATAAACGTTTCATTGTGCATATACCCTGGCGTTCCCTCGTAAACTTACATGGTTTGAAATCTGTTTGACAACTACGACGAGTTCTCGTCACGCTCACGTTGCGTTTTCTCTTCGCATTGTGAATCGATCTTGCATTGTGAATCACTGCGGATCGAGTTTTGCGGATTCTGTAATCGGTATGAATATTTTGTCTGTATCGTAACCATGTTAGATGTTACCAATTAAGAAAGCTGGATCTAGTTTTCTCCATTGAATGTATTTCCATTTACCCACAGACAGTAGCGGATCCAGGCGGGTGGCTATAGGGGCTAAAGCCCCTATAGCCCCCAAAGCCGAATCATAAAATAATTTGAAATATAGAAAGCAATACATTACAACGTGTAGAATTTTATATTCCGTCTAAAATATTGTTAAGCTATAAAATTTGATGGACAAAATAACGTGGTTGGGGCTGAACTATTTGCATACATGTTATGTAATTTTTTTTCTATGTCCTAAGATTGGGGCTGAAGCCTGAAGCGAATTGGACAAAAACTAAGTTGGGGGCTATCAATATGGATATTTTTAATGCAACGACAATCTTTCCCTAAAAATTAAACCCAGAAAATTGGAACAAAAAAAAACAGCTTTGGCGCAATAAGGTCTGAGAATATTGGACAAAAAACCTAGCCAGGGTTAAGCAACTTACTTCCTAAAAACTAACCTTGTTTCAGAGAGTTTTGGGGGCTCAAGTCTAGGGACTGTCAAAGTCCGAAGTTGGGGCTAAGGCTTGAATAGATAAGTAAAAAGAGATAAAAATGGTCGAGGCTTTACATTAACGTGTCAAATGCCCCAACTGTATATACTAAAAACAAAGCTAATTTACCGAAAGAAACGCATTTGTGGCTTAAACCATTGGAGAACAACGGGATGTCAAGTTTAGTGTATGTTTAATACAACAGGAATTGTTTCTTACAGCCTTGGCTGGGCTTAGAAAATGTTGGGGCTACGTTTTCAAAATTTGAAAGTTCCAAGGCAATTGTACATACAAAACATAGAAATTCTCTAGTCAAGGAGCCAAATTCCAAAAGCGTGAGTTTTCTCTGTGCGCGCTCAGAAAATCATGCAAAAGCAAATGAATATTTGCAATCCCTCTAGACTCTAGAGTGACGTGCAAATTTGTCGACATATTTTTTAAGCATGAATACCTATAAAGCGTATGCAGCGTATACACGAAAACTCATTCACGCTGGCAGAATTGGGCCGCGGCTTATTTCTTAGAGCAGCTTTTTTTCTTATATCGTAAAGTGTCATTTTGAACAAAATAGTTTCTCTTTGATTTGGATAATTCAGGAAAAATGAGATCTTAGAGGACTAATACCGTGTCAAAGCACATATATGAGCTTTTGCCAGTACGAACACTTAAATATAATTTTTCTGAACTAGCCAATTAAAAACAGTTTTCAAATCTTGTCAAAAATGGGAAGTTCAAAACATACCCACAGCTAATTTAAAAATATAACTACATAATGTAGGTACCTAATCAATTTTTAAATAATATAAATAAACGAATTTGTACGCGTGGTTCAAGCATATATGGCTAAAAATTATTGTGCGCTTTTGAATTTGCTTCTATCTCCGCTACAGCAATTATGAATAATTGTTATTGTACTTTGTATTGAAAACATTTTGAAGCGCAACAGGAGCGGATATAAAGGCACACAAAAAATGGATATCATTAAAGGAAAAGGAAAAAAAAATACTTGAGCCTTAAAGGTTAGGCCGCACTCGCCGCAACTGCACTGCATCGGAACTACACACGATTTCGTATGAACTTGTATGAAGTTCAGCTGCCGCTGAGTGCGATATAGCTCCTTAAATTTCATAAAAACTGATGTTTTGCCGCGTTGTCGTGAAGTTTAGTTCGACTAAATTTGAGTACGGTCTTGCATTAAACCTAAACTGATCTCTATTATTTGTTATAAATTATAAAATTTATTTTCGGACAAGCAAATTTTATTACTTAAGGTCTCAAAATGGATCTCCAAACTGGAAGCCCCCCCCACAGCCAAATCCTAGATCCGCTACTGCCCACAGAATAATTTTGCAAAAAACTGATTGGCGGATTTCCGCTATGATCTCAAAACAGGGCTTTTCCCAGGAACTAGTATACATCCTCTCTTATACCCTCTTGTTACACAGCTCCACATATTTTAAAGATCTTATTTTCTTGTAACTACATTGTGTTATTATTTTACATCAGAAAAATGAAAATATCTATCTGCGATCTAATATTTGTACACATAAGCCATTTCTCAGTCTGAAGAAATAGTATTTTCATTAGAATTTCAGAAAAGTGTTGAGTTCGCACAACTTATAGCTCACTGTCAGCTCGAATTATCAAGCGAAAAAATTATTTCACTAACTGTGTCAATTGTCAAGAATGAAATATTGAAACCAGAACCGCTTCATTCGTACAAACGAACATAAATATTATGTACGTTATACTTAGAAATATTAACTAAATGCTGGCGCTGCTGGTATGAACTTGAAGATGTTATCGCTATTCACCTATTTCTGTGACCCATCAGCGTTTTTGTTTTGTATTCTTCTTGTTTTGTATATTCATTTAAAACCACCATGTGGTATTCAATTAATTGGATTATATTTTATAAAAAAAAAACAGAAGAAAAAGCAGAAGATAAAGCTGGTGTACTGACCGCCATGTATTTGGAACTTACTGATGGCCAGTAGCCAGTTGTCCGGTAACTGGGGGTAGGTGGTTTAATGAAATCAGTTTATTTACAGCTTTGAACCCTTTAAGATTCGCGTTAGTTGCATCGTTCGTTGTCGTCGTCAGTAGTACGGTGTATAGTGCCACACTGTCTTAAGTCGAAAAAAAAAATAAACATAAAATTTCATTAAATTCTTTAGAAATGAAAAAACATTCTTAGACCACAAGTGCATCTCTGGATAACGTCTTGATTTTTGTTATAATTTATGAGAACCGGAACAATTCGTTTGGAGCCTTTCTTGTTATAAATTGTGATTTATGATTTTTTTTTAAATATTGTTTATATCTTAAACACAAAATATATGCAGTTTTAATGGTTTTGCAAGCGAAGTGAATATACATATACATATGTATATCTGGTGCAATTTAACATTGTGCAAAAATATCTGTTAAGCACTACCTATTTGCTATGATAAACTGTTATGTGTTATGATTTGTGATATTATCTTATCAAATCGAAGTGTAAAGTAAAACGTAAAGATACAATACAAGATTTGTCGTAGTGACGAAACAGATAAGAATATTATTTTATACTTTTTTTTTTTAATTTGACAAATTATGGAATCAAACGAAATCGAAAGTTTGTTTGTTCAAATCTTTACATTCTTATCATCTATTAGCAATTATTTTTGTTGTTTATTAAAGAAATGGACCAAATTTCTGGCTTGTCAGTTAATTGTGTTCTACTTTTAAAAAATATTTCAAGAATATTTACAATTTTTTTTATTTCGGTTATTAATTTATTTGTTTGATTATTGTAGGTGTGTGTATAGTACAGTATAGGTACCTATACATGAAATGGATGATTTAAAAATATTTTGGAATGAAATTATTCTTGACCCCCCCCCCCCCCTTGAATCTTTATGTTGAAACTTACCTTTGTGGTGATTTTGTTTTAAATGTTTCAATAAACCTCGAACATCGTGTTAAACACATTGGCTATAGGTAGGTACATCTGGCTTGTTTGACCAATTCTTACCTAAGAGGTGGCAGTATGGTGGACTGCTTTCGATAAAGCGATTTACCGCGATAAACTTAGTAAAGGTCAGAATGCACTTGCACAAGTGGAGCACATCATCGTTCGCCTCCCTCCGCTGCACTGACCATTATTCTGCAACCCTCGATATACAAGGTGATTCATCTAAGGTGTGACAAAAAGCTTGAGCGTGTAGGTTTAGTCGTAGCAAGAAAGAAATCTAATGGAAGGGGGTCTATTCCCCCTCATTTAGGTGGGAGGGGCAATTTTCTAAAAAATTGACAGAAAACAAATTATGTATTGAAAAACAACGGCAACACTTAAAACGACTTGATATACTTTTTGCGAAGCCAGAAATCTCTTCTTTTTTGAACAGTTTTTGAAAAATTTATTTTCAAACTCAAAATTTTGAAAAAAAAACAAAGATTAAAAAAAATGTTCAAACTATTTTTTTTTCAAAATTTTACGTTATTAAGTACTATTATTGTTTTCAAAATTCAATGCTTTTATCAATTTTTTGTCAAACACTAAAAACCGGATGGAATAGCATATATAGGACTTTTACTTTTCAAGATATTAAAAAATAATGGAACCAACATCTTAGGCCACTCCCTGAATTGTCGGTACGGTGTCGGCAAGTAGTTTTTCTTATTGTACCGAAAGCATACCGATACTGTTTTTGTCTTTTCACTTGTTGGTATACTTTCGGTATTTAATCTATAAACTCAGAAGTAGAATTGCAAAAGTACTGGCGACACCCATATATTAAAACAAATTTGTTTTGTTGAACTTTCACAGGATGATGGATGAAGGGATCCAAACCATGTACAAAATGAATATTTGTCTTTTCTTGAATATTCTCTTAATTTATAATTGTACAAAAACTCGTAATTTTTAACTTCCAACACAAGTTTAATGTGAACGTCCATTTCTGCCAACGACATTTTTCACAATACAAGCGGTAAATACCGATTGCTAACTGCCTATTCGTACCGCGGCTCGGTATAACGCATGTACATATACCGTACCGCTACCGCACCGTACCGACCTAATCAGGATGCACCCTTAGTCAAAACAAGAAAAAACGAGATTGATGATAAATTGATAATCAACTGCTGGTTGCTGAAATGATCATTTAGCCGGATTCTTCTTAGTTTTATGAGAAAGTTGGTTCATTTATTTCTTAATATGTATCTTGAAAAGTAAAAGTCCTACAACCATCCGGTTTTCAGTGTATGACTAAAAATTGATAAGATCAATGAATTTTGAAAACAAAATGAGTACTCAATACAGTACAATTTTGAAAAAAAAAAATAGTTTGAAAATTTTTTTCAATAATAAAAGAAGTGATTTCTGGCTTTGCAAAAAGGTATATCAGGGCATTGTTAGTATTGCCGTTGTTTTCTTATAATTTGTTGTAAGTATTTTTTTTTAGAAAATTGCCCTTTCCACCTGGACGAGGGGTAAAAGACCCCCAACCCATACGATTTTTTTTTTCTTGTCTCGACTAAACCTGCACGCTCAAGCTTTTTGTTATACCTTAGGTGAATCACCCTGTATTTAGTAAGCAAATGGCAGAAGGCCTAGCTATCCGTCTTAAAGTCTCTTCACAGTCGATCAATAATGATACAGGTTACTATTATGAACCCATTTAGACAATTTCCAAGTATCATTGACTACACAATTTCAGTTTCATTCCAATAAAAACTTTCAAGTTGCCATCCCTCCCAGATCAACATGGGAGGACGTTGCACTCTCTAAAGATGAATGGATGCATTTTTACAAAGACAGATCAAAAACCGCTTTTAGGATTGGTGGATAGACTATGAATTTAAGTCTCTACTTTCGTCTTCCTGACCATTATAGCCTGTTCCATCAGGCGGAACTTTTGGCGATAGACGAAGTATTATCTTGTCTTTATAGGAAAATGTTATTTCGACTTCTTATATTCGCATCTTCTCAGATAGCCAAACTGCTATAAAATGACTCTGTCTCTACAAACTCTAAAACAGACCTAAATTGTCGATCATCTTTTATAGAGATGGTACAGCAGTTCAATATTTACCTTTATTGGGTACCGATAGTGCGCCGGCCGTTTTGATACCATAACTCGTTTGACCTGTGTACAAAAAACCTCCCACTGAATCATGGTCTACGCTATGAGTCGGCTTATGCTAAGCTAAGCAATTTGCTGATTTGCCCAAGCCGCATAGGATCTGATACCTTGGGGTGATCATCTAGTCTCACATTCGGATGTGGTAATCTCTGTACACCTCGGTCTCGTCTGCTTACACAGCTTGACTTATGGTCATAAATACTACCCGCTCGTATGACCAGACGCTTTTCTTGGAATTGGACATAGGAAAACATTTAATAAGATAAGATAGGATAAGGAGATGAAACAACATCACCATCACTTGCCTGGTGACCAAACAAATCTGGCCAACGCTAGATCTGAAGCACTAGAGAGGCTTATACCTTTAAATAAATTGTAAATCCGCTCAGTAATTTGTGTCATAACTGGACACTTTATTATAGGAAAGCACGCACACGTGCTGAAGCTGTATGGACGAAAAAGAGGAATCAAATCCTCATTTTCTATGCACATTGCACATCCCCTGCCGTATCTCAAGGACGCAGGATCTATCTAGAACCAGTTCTAATCCTTCTCATCAGTTGATTTTTGTGATTGATGTGAATTTTATTATAGGGGAATTTGTTTAAACTCGTGCACAGTATCTTCTTGCTCCGATTTTTATAAGAGTCGCTAACCATCGACCAAATTTGTGTCTTACCGTTATACCTGGGCGAACACATTCATTTTTGGAGTTGAGGTCACTTGTACTTTTAAATTGAATTACATTTATATTCATTTACTCCACTTAAAACCGAAGTAATTTAATTATTTCAAGGAGAATGGGCAAACACATATAGGTTTACAGTTCTGTGTCCATTTTCAAAAATGATGCTCTTGCACTAAGCTTTCGAACGTTGTATATATCAATTGTGGGCACTCGACGCACAATTATTCCCATTCATTAAATTCGCTAAATCGAATAAAAAAGTAGAATTTTCATACAGTTAAGCGAATTATTCGCCAACCACTATGGCTAAGCTTTCCAACGATATACATATAACTCATTTGTGGGCAATAGGTAGACCAAAATGCCCATTCTCCTTTCTTCATCTTCATCCTAAGTTACTTTCTCTCAAAGAAAATCCTTCATCAAGATGGAGAACTAGACTGGAAAGAATAGCCATACAAGCTGCTTTGCTTGTACATGAACATCAGTCTCTTTTAATTTAGTCCGTTTCTGCGTCTCATCAGTGGGTGGAGTCAGGTGTATGGGCTGTATTGCGCAACTATTACGGCGGCTGTATGTTCATACCTACAATCCATTCCCTGATTTATTTCAACCGAAATTCGACCACCAGAAACACACATTTACACTTGACAGAGCCTTTTTTTCTAGAGTCAAACAATTAGTTTCAAAACTAAATCAGAAACATCTTTTTTTGTTTTTATTTTATTTTTAATAGGTATGCACACGCACAGTTATCACCAGTTAAAAAAACCAAATTGAACTACAATGCGTTTGGGCGTGTCCTATGTATGTACATATATTTTGCACACCTCCACAACTTTTCTGTCGTCCTTAGTAAAAAGAGCACATCTCCATTTTTGTAGTTTTGAGATAAATGCGTTTTACTGTTTTTGGTTTCTTTGAAAACCGTACGAAAATGGATTTATGCCCATTTTCATTCGTGATTTTGAGCTATTCGCAGTTGGAAATATGATTTCCAAATAAGACACTGTTTAACGATTCCAAATATGCTTTAAACTTAGGCCCTTTTTACTTATGACGGCAGTATGGCTTTCCATTTATCGACATTTTATTAAGGCTATTTACGGCACTTAACCACAACCAACACAATTTTTCTATTGTTATGTTTGTCTTTTTATTAAAGTTTATTGAATTCTAAAATGACTAAGAAACGTAATTGGGCATGGCTTTGTAACCAATTTAATGCATTCACATGTCAACCCACTTAAAACTGAACTAGTTTTGTTTACGAGAAAAAATTTTCCAACTTTTAACCCTCCCACTATAAATGGGACACCGCTCCATATTACGGGTATGGCAAAATATCTTGGACTGATAATTGATCGTAAACTAAACTGGAAAGAAAACATTAAAGAACGTGAGAAAAAAGCGTCGATAGCATTCTATACTTGCAGTAGAATTTTTGGTAGGAGATGGGGGCCTAGCCCTAAAACCATCCATTGGATGTAAACAGCCATCATACGGCCAATATTAACATATGCATGTTTGGTTTGGTGGCCAGCACTCGACAAAACCACCAATCTCAAGACCATGACAAAAATTCAAAGACTCGCGTGTATAGGTACAACAAGTGCCATGAGAACCACACCAACCGCAGCCCTAGAAGCTTTCCTTTCGCTTGCCCCACTTGATCTTTTTACAAAAGAGCTGGCGGCCAAAAGCGCTCTTCGATTAAAAGAGTGCAATTATTGGAAAGGGGGCCACTATGGTCACAAGACGATAATTAATTTCACTGATATTAATATTCAAACGGATTATATTTTACCGCATATTGATTTCAACCCAGTTGTACTTACAGACTTTCCATCAAGAGAACTCTGGAAGGAAAACCGGGTCACTAACGAAGATCATATCTCGGTATTCACTGACGGGTCCAAATCAGATGAGGGGGTAGGGTCGGGCATCTTTTCAGAAAACCCACCCATAAACAAATCGATAAAACTACCGAACTTCTGTAGCGTCTTTCAAGCAGAGGTCCTTGCAGTTTGTGAAGCTGCAAAGCATCTCTCCACGCTTGAATTGACGGGAAAGAACATTGATTTCTTCATAGATAGTCAGGCTGCAATCAAAGCCATATCATCAATCGTCACTAAATCCAAACTGATTGATTGCTGTCGCAGCGAACTAAAATCGTTAGGCGCAGTTACATTCTCATCGTGACATTCTTGGTAATGAAAGGGCAGACGAACTGGCCAAAAACGGGGCAACACTTGAACTGAGCCAAGTCATACCCTGGGTACTTATGCCTCTTGAACAAGAAAAATGTAGAATTCACCATAGTTTCTTAAAAGCTACTAACGACCGGTGGTCAACACTGGCGTCCTTTCGAGTTTCAAAGACTTTGTGGCCGTTGCTCTCTAAGAACAAGACAGACTATTTACTAAAGCTAAGCAGGCCCCAATTAACCCTTTTAGTTGGTTTACTCACGGGTCACACCTCCATGGGAACCCACTTGAGCAGAATGGGCATCAGCTCATCTCACCTATGTAGAGGGTGTCAAGACGAGGAGGCGGTGGAGGGCTCATACCACTTCCTTTGCAAATGCCCCAGCCTAGCTAGAAACAGAAGAGCAACTCTCGGAGAATACTTCTTCGACGACTTAGATAGCGTCTCTATTTTGCCACCTGCAAACATCATGAAACTTATTCAGATTTCAGGATGGTTCAGGGAGGCTCCTTCCACAATAAGCCCTACCTGATACCCACCATGTCCTCTCCTCACCCATCCTTTCTCCTACCCAAGTCAACTCCCGGAGAGCACAATGGATCCACTGAGATCCGAGTGAGATGATTCGGCTTGCCGCTTCATCACCCCTTTTAACCTAACCTAACCTAATGCGTTCACATAGAATTTCCGAGAATGACCTTTTGATTTTTTTTTTTTTGAAATTTCAACACACATAATCTACTCTCAAGTCCTTTTTTAAAGGTTACTGTGCAAGAACCAGTGCCGGATTGTTCATAGTGCAAGAGCTATGGGGATTTATTTGTATATCCCTATCATGTTTGGATGATTTGACAATTTTATAGTTTTGGGTAAACTGAGTTTAAGTGAACACACCCAAGATAAAGAAACGTCAAAACTCCTAACATTTTTGGGTGATTTGACAATTCTACACCGCTCAAAATTATTACCTAGAATTTCAAGCGATTATTTTATTTTGCTCATTTTGACGCTATATACCTTGAACTCTTAATTTAATTTTATTTCTTTCTAAGCATTCTTTTTGAACCGAAAACGCCATTAACTTTTATTTAAGTCAATTTTTCTGATGATGATTTTTACTTGCTCGCTGGACAAGTATCAGTTTCGTGTTATTGGTTGGCGTTTATAAGCAAACTTAGAACTACGATTTTGGAGAAGTCAAAACAAATGGTAACAATAACAAAATTTCCCAAACTTGTTTAGCTGTTTTAAAATCTTTGTCTATGGCGTTATTTTTTGGATAAAAACGAAATTCGTAATCACTCCTTTAACTGTGAGAAAAAAAAACATTTTCGAACTCAATTAAAAAGATTCTTAATCACCCACACAGAAATCCACCCATGGCTGGATTCTGGTAAAAACGAACACATTTCTGCTGGATTCTGGGATAAATGACACTCATTTATTCCATCGCCAATTGCTATAGTCCATGCGGGAAAGGAAGAGAAAAATGCTAAAGGTTAAGTAGTGTGTTCCTTCATAAGTACGAGTAGAGTACACATGTTTGATTGCACAAAAGAGGAAACTTTGCAATAATTATTCTACAGGATTTGCTCCTCCAATATGCATGAGCAAAACAAAAAACCTCAACATCTAGAGAAGAGTCAGCGTGGCAAAATATGTAGTAGTCCTCTCAGCGCTGAAGTGCTTCGAGCGAAAACTTTTCAATTAGATTTTCAACATCCCTCTTATACGGAGTATATGTAATGCATGTAGGTATAGGGAGGGAATGCATACAAATGATGTGCGGAAAACTTTAAAGGGTTAAGTAAGAAGAGCTGTGCTCTAGGGAGGGATGGGATACGAGGAGGGTGTTTTTGTTGCAATAGTGGACCATGCCAAGTAGGGGTTGACTTAAATAAATTAATAACTAAGAAGACTGGTCATTAACTTTTATTGTGTATTTACTTTTTGAGTCTATGTTTACGGAAGTGACACAAGAGGGACAGCAATCAAAAGTTTGTGTATCATCTCATGGCATTTTATCATTGAAAATAGAATATCTAAGTTAACAACATGTAATATGTAAAATTTTAACATAAAAGAGCCTTTTCATAGATGATTTGGTTTCTGAACATGACTGACGTCTTTTGTATAGAGTTTTCCGTACAATACGAATGTTTAACACGATATTTTTATTTCACATTTTTGAAGTGGTGTATTTCGTATAAAATAAATTGTATTGGCCACAGTTTGTTAAGATTTACTTTATCTTTAAAAAATAATTCATATGTTATGTGATTTGTGGACATGTAAGATATAAGAATTAATTTTGTCTTTGGTTTTATTTGTCTCTAGTCAAAACTAAGTACATATATAAAGATTGTACATTTTAAATGGAATATTTTTTTACTAACTTGCAAGTGGGGAAAAAATATAAAAATTATGACTAGGTCAGTCTGGCTAGTAAACAAATATTCGAGAATATTCCAAAATAATTAAAATTTGGAAATTTATTTTTAAAAAGACCGAAACTTAATTTCCGTTATTCGAATTTTTGGCAGAGACCTGGGTATGCAGTATTATTAAAACTGCTCTGAAGATTATATGTACGAAATTTAATCAGAATTGTTGAAGCGGATTTTGAGAAAACTTGATAAAATCGAAATCCTTGTATGGCAGCTATACCTGTTCTAGATGAGCTAAATCAAAATTTGAATTTCTTCTCTAGGAAATCACATACAAATACTACACATCAAATTTGAATACAATATTAGCCGTGTTTTTTAAGAGAGTGAATAGCAACTCAGCAAAATGTTTACACGCAAAACAATAACAAAACAAATTGTTATAGAGAATTTTGTTTGTGTTTTTTCGTGTAAAACTTTTACTGAGTTGCTAGTCCCTCTCTCAAAAACCCCGACATGCCAGACTTTCATATTTGCATATGAATAGTACGGACCTATCTTAAAATAAAAGGAATTTTTGCTATCGTTCACATCCAAAAATTACTGTGGACTCTTAGACTAATTGGAAATATGACCGAAAATAACTTTAGCTCCAAATCATATAAAATGGGAATTTCGCCCATTTATTTTTTGAAGGCAAATTGTTTTTGTAAAATTTGGGGGTTCTTTCCTCAATTGTGGGCGGTTTTTCCAAACAAAATATCTACGAAATTTATTGTCAATAGTTTTCTCTACCAAGAGTACTTTGGTTAGCCCTCTTCGCGGGTTCAATGATTTTAACTCCCTTTTTTGCTTAGGTTATGCTCAGTCGCCAGGCCGGCGCCTATGTCCACAGTTTTCTTGGCCGACAGTATTCAGTATTTTTTCAGAAATATATGAATAATCGTCTAGTTTCATTAAAATATTTTCAGCAAAATACCCACTTACAAGATTATGGCTTTGGGCAATATTTCCTTGCGTTTGGGCGTAACTTCGTCATTTTGTGATTGTTTTTGGCAATATTTCCTTTTTTTGGGCCTTATTTCCATTTTGTCTATTTCAACTTAAAATTTTGGGCATTATTTTATCTAGATAAATAAAGCAACGAAACGAAAAAAACGCCCAAAACTGGAAACAAAAATCCACCAACAATTTCATCAGATTATTTTGTTCGGTAATTCCAAATTGATTTGGGCACTTTTGCCTTGGGCGTTATTGCCTTACGCCGGACATTTTATTTTACAAAAGGTATCAACAATTAAGATATCCTCTACACAAGATTATCTATGTCGTATGTAAACTTTGAGAACGAGGGTGACTTTTTTTTATAGATTTCTATTATAAACGTTAGTGACGAATTCAATTAAATATCGTGTCTGGGAAACCTGACCCAGAAAACGTGGGCATACACCAATTTTACTATACAAAAAACACCATTAATTTATGAACAATTCTCATTGATAACAACTCATCACTGTCAAGTTTAGTAACATAATACGTAACTAAGGCTATAGATTTATGAGATCGTCTTATTTCTTTCGTTCAAAAAATATTAAATAATAAAAAAAAAAACAGAATGAAAGCTTTTCTTATGCAATTTTTTGAAATGTTACCTTGGCAAAACAATCTTGTTTTAATTAAAATGGCACATCATGGAGTGTTTTGTTTCATGATACTTTTAAAGCCTAATTGAAATGTTTGTTTTGTATGTATTTTCTGTCATGTGTAGGTACGATAGCTTATTTAATGTTCTTATATATTCTTAATTTACTTATAAAACCAAAGAATTCTTGTAAAAGAAAATCGCTGAAGTTTGTTCAGAATACCAGCAAAACTTTTAAGCCTATTGTTAGCCATTTCGAAAGTTCGCACCTTTAAAAGTCTAAGTCCCCTTTCACACAAGGAAACTGAGTTTTCAGCAACTGGGAGTTTGTTGGCGAGAGAGGCGTGAAGGGAGGGAAGCAAATCTCCCCTTACGCCCTTCTCGTCAACAAATGCCCAGTTGCTGGAAACTCAGTTTCCTTGTGTGAAAGGGGACTTAGTTGGTATAAGTGCCCCAGCTGGGTCCTAAACGCCAGATCAATCAAACGGTGATCATTTTTCTTATTATGGCGAAATTTGTTCATTGAATCTTCCCTCATAGAGTGAACTGACAATTAGGCCAATTGTTGCCATCCAAAGTTCGGATCTTATTATACCTACAATAATAAGAGTCTTCTACCTTATACTTTGACATCATATTGAGTTGGCCTTGTAAGTAAACCATTTTAATAGGCATATGGATAGTCCCACACTGCCAAAAGATTTCGGTAGCAAAAGTCAATTACCCACACACTAATATAGCAAATAAGCGTTATAAATCGATTTCATGAGGCTATTATTACAAGTATGTACGTATAGTATAAATTGCTATTTACTTTTGATGTCAATGCAATTTGATTATTGAGTATTCATTCCACTATCGGGGGAATACAATAAATCAAGCAAAAACAATAAAAAAAAAAAAAACTGTCCCGAATACTTTATCGATATTGACAGGCGTCTGGCGCGCGACGCATTTATATTTCATTCAATTATTTTTCAGTTGCTAGGTACTTAAATGCATAAAGATATGTACATACATATATATAATCTTGATTTATTTGTAACTTGGGCTGGTCTTAAAAAAAACAATTAAAAATCAATAAATAAAGATGCCCAGTTAATGTTAAATCTCAACCCAAGATGTACATGCATTCTTAAAAGAGTTATGATAAGAGTATAAAGGCTTAACTACATAGACCTAGTTTTTGCAAGAAGTACAAAAGCGAGAAATACATATGTATATATTTTAAGGACACCGGCAAAAATTGTGCGGACAGATAATTGTATCCACCATACACAATTTTCAATTGTTTTTTTTTGCAAACAGGTGTCTTTAGAATAAATATATTTTTCTCACTTTTGCACTTTTCGCAAAAAATACGTCTATGTTGTTAAGGCTTTACTGGTGAATTTTTGTTTAAAGGAGAAATGCAACAAGATAAAAACAGAGGAGCCAGTTGTCTTACCTTTAGAAAACCTTCAAACATCCATAGCTTTTTTTAAGCCACAGAGTGTGTACTGTTGCTTTTTTTAATTGCAATATATGTAGGTACTATAGCGCAAGTTTTGGATTCGCAAAAAGAATCGAACTCGAGAAAAAATTTTTCCCTAATAATACGATGATAGAAAATGCGAAATAAGTGGCTCCCGCAATTCTGTCTGTCCGGCTGTCTGTCCGGCTGTCTGTCCGGCTGTCAGTCTCTCTGTCTGTCAGTCTCTCTGTCTGTCAGTCTCTCTGTCTGTCAGTCTCTCTGTCTGTCAGTCTGTCTGTACCTCGAACTGTAGCCTAAACCACTGAAGCGATTTTCTTCAAACTTTGGACTTAAGGACTTATTTTCTCAATCGACACACCCTAATTTTTCGTCACTGTGCCCAAAACTTGCACTTACTCCGTACAGGTAAAATAGTAGGTATACACCAAATCCTTCGAAAAAAATAATAATTCCTTTTGCATTTATTTGCCTTGTACCTTTCACACAAGGAAACCCAATAGAGCTCTTTACCAAATGGCAATATATGGCTGTCTCATTCATTTTACTTTGTGGGGAATGTCATAACAAAACAAAGAAAAAAAAATTGTGTAAAATTATTTCAATAAAATCAAAAAACTTTTAAATCTTGTGAAATCCTTATTTATTTTATATTTATCCACTTTATCACTTTTCTTTTATCAACACAGAACCTCATTAAAATTTAATATCAAGCTTTTGTGTTTTTTTTTCAATTTCAAACATTCCCCGCAAAGTGCTGGCTGTAACTTTTGAGTTTGGCAGATTCGCAAAGAGATCTATTGCCGGAGATTATTGTTTTTTTCCATATAAAGTCTATTGGCTAAACGCACATTACGGACAGTGTGAGAAGGAATGTGATAAAAATCTCCTCAAACGTTGACCGGGGAAATTTTTGTCATTCCCCTTAGTTCTTGCCCTTCTCGCTTACAAACTCCCAGTTGCCGGCAACTCAGTTTCCTTGTGTAAAAGCAGTCCTATTGTCAATAAAGAAAATGACATTTGGATAGGTGCGTTCCACGAAATAAGGTTTGTTTGTTTTGACAATCTCCTACTTCCAAGAAGATTTCGATGAGATTAATTTCTAATCTTTGTTTGAGGAGATTATAATTTGTATGGGAAATCTTCAAGATTTAAGAAAATTTCAAAGAAGATTGTGGATTAAGTGGTAGGTGAAAACGTAGTATAAGAATAAAGAATCAAAAGAGTCTATAAAATTATCTTGTTGGGAAGGGTGTTTTTTCCCTACTGAATATATTTAAATACTCTTTTGATTTTTGATGTTCGCGCTACTCTTAACACTTGTACCAAGTCTCATTAGGGTAATTTTTTCATCACAAATGTTCTGGTATAGTCCGCCACTTTTCACAAAAAAGGACCCCTTTAAAATAGATATTTCTATGGACTCTTCTTATATTTGTTTTCAATAAGTAATGGAATATTTATATCAAGTTTCATCAACGTACTTTTAAAAGGTGTTCGGCAATATTTACCTATCGTACTGCAATTTTAGTCATTCTTACATAAAAATGCCTAAAACTTTTTTTTTCCAGTTACGTATCGTCTTAGTTTAAATTTCATTAGTTTTACCATTAAAAAGGACCTTGAAATCATGTTACATGTGCATATAGATTGTGCCAAAGTCATTTGTTTCCTTTTGATGCACATAACAAACTCGACCCCTCTACCCCTCAAAAAAATAACCTTCCCAACAAGATATTTTTATAGACTCTTTTGATTCTTCATTCTTATGGAAAAAGTAACGTTTTTACCGAATTTCATGAGGGTAGGAATTTTAATGTTTTAATATGTCCTATTTTACCTGTACTATTATTCAATACATAATTATTATACCCACATCTTTTTTGTGAGGGATATCGCATAACAGGGGACGGAAATTGGTTTATCCTGACTTTTTTATATTTATCAAATATTATCAATTTTTCAACGAAAAATGTTAATACAAAAAATTGCACACAAAGAAGGTTTTTATACATTTTTCTGGTAGGATCAATCGTTTCAGAGATACGGTTTTATTAACTTCCGATTGGAAGCTATTGTTATATTTTTAAATCGAAAGTACTTTAATTTTGTTATGAACAATAATAAAACTAAACAAAAACATTTCGATTGCAAAACCATTTAATCTGTTATAAATATTTTGCAATTTTCTTTTAAACTTAGAGTCAAAATTAAATGACTTATCTAATCAACCAAATTTGGTTACACTAAAACAAAGGATCTTATTAAAAAGTTTTGAAAAGATATAATTCAAATAAAAACATGAATCTGGGAAACGATGGGAAATCCGGAATAATCACATCAGAATATGATAAAAACATAGCATCGCCTGAGTGTAATAACAACAACATTAAATTAAATAACAACACGATACGCAAAACAATTAAAACAAAATACGAAAAGACAAAAGCAAACCTAAAGTCAGTTGGGATTATATCAGAACGCAAGGACCGAAATGATTACGAGGATCTGGATAAGGACATCAAACCAGCATCATCAGCCCCCCAAATTGTTGTTGATGCAAATTTTGCCAAAAGACAGCCAGTGGGACGCATTGAATCATCATTCAAAGTCGATTCGTTATCTGCAATCGCGGGTGAAGGTGGCTTCGAAAATTTCGAAGGCCAAACGAATAGACTGGGCCAATTTGAAAATGTAATCCACTTTAAAGAAGATAAGTCGAAAATTAATTTAAATCAACCATTGATGGCCCCATCATCAGTGGCTACGAACACGTGTTTATGTTCGTCTTATCAACACATTCCAGCTTCACCATCACCATGCACACTGGTAATAGGGGGAGATCGAGACCGCTTGAGGAGGGAGCACGTGTGGTTTATATTCTTTATGTTCCTTTATGCCATGTACTTGGTGATTGGAAGCCTTTGCTTCCAGGCCATCGAAGCTCCTGTTGCACGAAACGCCACAAACGCTATGCTCACAAGAAGATCTGAGTTCCTACTTAAGTACCCACAAATTTTCGGTAAATAAGAGTCTCTTTTAAGCTGTTTTGTGTATGCACATACGGTATTTTTCTTTTTTTGTAGCTTGTTGAATATTTATGCAACAATAATTCTTGGGATAATGAAGGTATTTTCTGTTTAAGTGCTTGAAGTTGATGTGTCTGGGTCCTAAAGTTTGTGTAAGTGTAATGTTACAGGCGACCCTTGGGATTCATTCATATAAAAGTTGTTTGTTTTATGGTTTAACCCAGAGATGGAATTTGGATGCTGAAATATAAAAATCTGTTGGTTGCTGATTGAGTTGTTTTTGTACAGTCTTTATTGTCTAAACATTAAAAGCAATAGAGTGGTTTGTAAGTAAGGTATATATGTATTACCCAAAGTAAGGCTATCTATTTATTTATTGCTTTTGAATTCTTATGGCAATAAAAGTTTTAATCACTTCACTGTCAGACACAAAAAATAATATAGGTATGTAGTTCTGAACTCCAACAAATCACAGTTCTTCTTCTGAAATGAGGAAAATGCTTCTGAATTTCATTACAGAATCGAAGCCCAAAAGTCGGCTGCAACTACCGATAAGAAACATCTTAATGTCATATCTAACCAAACTTGGCATATAAGTCTGGCTATGATGTCTGTGTAGTTGGCACGTCAACTTTCACGTAGAGTAATGAGACCAGTAAAATACAGTTTTTTTTTAAATTTGTTTGCATTTCTATTCCTCATTTTGCACTTCATTAAAAAGTGAGTGTAATCGAGTGACCTGCGCAAACTTTACAGTGAAGTTAGCAAGCCACATATGGTGTACCTCGTTAACCAAGCGTGCTAAGAACTTGCTTTGTATGCAACAAAGGCTTCAATCTTTGAGTGCGTCTTGCAGACATTATTGGCCCCACAGCAAAGGTCTTGAACTCCATATTCAAATCTAGGCCGCTCAGCGCTTTAAATAAATACAATTTTGAAGTTCCAATACACTTGCTACCTATGGGCTTTAGGAAAAAAAAAGATGCATTTTCAATACAGCATTGCATACCAAAAGGCCCCAACCCCGACATGCAAGACTTTCGTATTTGCATATGAATGGTAAGGACCAATAGCCGATCTAGGATCTCGATTTGGCTGTGGGGGGGCTTGCAGATCCAGTTTGGGACAAAAATGAAAATGATATCTAAGAGGTCTCACTGTCAAAAGCTCATACCTATGTATTTTTACAGTATGAACCCTCAGGAGATCTCAATTTCTTTAACTAACTTTTAGAGTATGTACCTTTCGGTTCAAACAGTCACTGGAAAGCACAGAAAACAATATTTTGCCAATTGAAAAATAAAATGTCAAGACGTTTAGTCGGATATAAGATAAAGCTGCTCTAAAAAATAGCATTCGACCTAAGGGCTTAACTACATAGGCCTAATTTTGTACAAAAGTACAAAAGTGAGTAACAAATATCTATTCTGAAGACACCTGCTTGCAAAAAAAACAATGGAAAATTTGCATAGTGTTTTAATTTATGTGTCAGAATAATTTTCTTATGTTTTTTGCAAGCATGTTTCTTTAACGAGCATTTTAATTTTTCACTTTTGTACAAAAGTAGGTCTATGTAGTTATGGCTTAATTCTGCAAGTATGAATGAATTTTCGTGTAAACGCTGCATACAATTCCTGCTCAAAAAATATGTCGATCAATTTGCTCGTCACTCCAGACTAGAGTCTAGAGGGATTGCAAATAGTCATTTGCTTCTGCATGATTTTCTGAGTGCACAGAGAAAACTCACGCTTGTAGAACTTGGCTCTTTGACTAGAGATCTAATATGTAATTGCTTAGTCCAGAAATGTTTAGTAGGTATGTATAATTGACATCGGCCTTGGAAGATTCTATATGCCCTGACTGGCCGTAAGAAACAATTCTTGTTGCATTAAACAATTACACTAAAATTGACACCTTGTTTTTCTTTCTCAAAATCTAATCGGGTTTAAGTTTTTGTTAAATAAGATAAGTTTTTAGGGTAAATTGTTGTTGCATTTTAATTGCACTTAATTGTTCGGCCCCGACACAGTTTTTTCAACTAACTCTTTAAGCTTTAGCCCCAATGTTTCGTTCTGCAGTTAAGAAACGTCAAGATGGCCGAGGTTGATGAAACACTTAAGACGAAGCGTGCGTTCAAAAAATTCACCTACCGAGACGTTGATATGGACCAGCTTTTGGACATGATCAACAACCATCTTTCTAATTGATGCACAGCCGTGCTCGCAGGAGGCTCCCATGGTCTTAAGCGCAAGCCAATGGCCCTTATAAAGAAATTGAGGAAGGCCAAGAAGGGGGCACCACCAAATGAGAAACCTGACTTCGTCAAGACTCACTTGAAGAACATGATCATTATTCCAGAAATTACTGGATCCATCATTGGTGTTTACAACGGCAAAGATTTCAGCAAGGCTGAAATCAAGCCAGAAATGATTGAACACTACTTGGGAGAATTCTCTTTCACATACAAACCAGTCAAGCACGGTAGGCCCGGCATTGGTGCCACCCAAGGCTTTAGGTTTATCCCCCCACTTAAGTAAAAGAAATCACAATAAAAACATAAATGTTAAAAAGGGAGCCAAGATCTTCTATATACAAAAACCTTTGCGTAACAAGTCAGTCATAAAAAGAAGTGAGATCTAAAAGTATGCCATGTTCTAAGTTTATTAATGTTAAATATCAAATATTTTAAGTAGAGTTATATGGAAGAACCTTAAAATTAGCAGAGAAATCTGTTATTTAATGATTACTGACTTAAATTGAGTTGGTTTACTAGTCAAGTTTTCATTTTAAAATTGAGAAGAACTTGGCTTCTTTTTTAACATTTATGTTTTTGTTGTGATTACACTGCTTTTTGCAAAGGTTCTTTTTATCAGGAAAAGTGGGTGGATGAAACGCCCCTGCATGAAAAATTTCATAATTTCTTTGTATACCCACGCCTTAAAACTAACCACTTTACCAAATTTCTTAATCCTGCACAAATCGGAAGTGCTCTCAATATATTTAATATTAATTCTGTGAAAATCGGTGGTTGCCACGCCCACTCAATGTAAAATCTCAAAGTTTTAATTTAGCCTTTGTTTGCATGTCAAGTCCTATCACTCTAACAAATTCCATCACTCTTCGACAATCAGAAGTTATCTACATAGTTGATATCAATTCTGATAACATGGGCGGGTGCCACGCCCCTGAATGGATAATTTAAAATTTTCCAATATCTCTTTGTATTCACCACATGATCTACAAGTCTACCAAATTGTATTACTCTGCAACAATCCAAAGTGATCCATTTAATTAATAACAATTCTGAAAAAGTGGGCGGATGACACGCCCTCTAAATGTAAAATCTCAAATTTTAAAATTTTGCATTTGCTAGCACTTCAAGCCCTTCCGTTTTCCCAAATTTGATCACTCTACGACAATCAGAAGTGCTCCTCATAATTGATATCAATTCTATGAGCGGATGTCACGCCCCTTAATGTAAAATCTCAAATTTTAAAATGTTCCCTTTGCCTCCACTTTAAGCCTTACCGCTGTACCAAATTTCAGCATTCCACGACAGTCAGAAATTGCTACAAATAATTTATATTAATTCTATGAAAATGGGCGGATACCACGCCCCTTGAATGAAAAATCTCAAATTTTAAAATGATTGCTTTGCCTGCACCTTAAGCCTTCCCGCTGTACCAAATTTCATCATTCCACGAAGCGACAGTCAGAAGTGCTCTAAATAATTTATATCAATTCTATGAAAATGGGCGGGTACCACGCCTCCTGAATAGAAAATTTAAAATTTTTGAGGCCTACCATTGTGCGAAATTATAAGATTCTACGATGGCGGGAAGTGCTTCATAATTTTGATGATCAGTCAGTGAGTTAGTGAGTCAGTCAGTTACGGTTTTTGCCTTATATCTTATTTGTCTTATATCTCGGTAACCACTAATGCTTAAGAATTGAAATTTAGTGAGTTGCCTTAACCTGGTGAGCTAAGCAAATCTTATATCTCGGGAACCACTAATGCTTAAGAATTGAAATTTGGTGAGTTGCCTAAACCTGGTGAGCTTAACAAATGCTGCGAGTTTGAAGTTTCTGACTTTATTGATACTGAAATTAAAGGGTGGGTCGAAAATAACCTGAGTTTGATTCTGTAGAAAGGGTGTAGTACCAGAACTTTTAATGAATAAACTTTTCACCAAAAAGAAAAATCAACTTTGGACTTTGACAGTCCGAGGAGTTTAACACCCTCTGGAATAAGTTAAGTTTTTTCGAAATTGGTTGCCTTCAACTGTCTGGGCTTTGTTTTAAGGGAATAATTGTCCTTGCATTAAAAATGCCCAATATTCGTAGCCCCGAACTTGCATTTTCTCCAGTTCCCTTAAGGTTTTAGCCACAACCAAATTCTTTTGCGGCTAACATGGTATAACAACCCGTTATTATTATTTATTTATTATTTTAAGAACTTCAGAAATCTGCCTTTGACTATACTAGTATTTTACCTGACAACAATCAGTTGTATACTTTGAATTATATAATTATTTTGTATGAAAGTTTGACTTCAAATCTTCTTTCACTATACTTTTGTAAATAATCAAATCTTCTTTGCATTTCAATTTTTCCTAAAATATTTTTCTTAATTTCAAAGCCTACTAGTTTTCAAATAATTTCTTCATTTTTCTCACTATAAAAGGAGAATCAAATTCAGTATCAAATCACTTTCGACTTGACCAGGTAACTGACAGTTAATATTTCAGAGGTATCTTCATACCGCTTTTAATTACTTGCTTATTGCTTTTCTTTCTGGGATTTTGGTGGTTATAAGTCTTTTTCTTCATCCGTTACTGCCGACTTTTGCCCGCATAATAGAAAAGGAAAAAGACATAATCAATAAAATACTAAGAAGTTTTAAAGTTGTAAATAATTTTGTAGTACATATTTCGTTTTGTTTCTAATAAAATACGTTTGTTTAAAATTCTCCGGTGTCTACAGTTTTTTATTTGAAAGTTTACCTACAAATTTTGCTCTACCGACTAACATCACGCTACACATGTCAATTGTTCAGCACCAATCTCGTTATTTTGTCTGATTCCCATCAAATTTAACAGCTTAACAATATTTGAGACAAATATATAACTCTACACGTTGTAATGTGTTGCTTTCTATATTTCAAAATTAATTTAAGAAATCGGTTGTGGGGCGGCTTTTGCCCCTATAGCCACCCCACCTGGATCCGCCACTGGTGTGGACCTATCTTAAGGGCCCTACAAACGATCAGTTTTTATTGACAATAATTATTGAAGATTTTATCTGTCAAACAAATTTAATGAAAAATTGCAACCACACGTATCAATGAATATTGACAATAATTCAATAAATTCTCTTTTAAATTCGCGAGAATTAAGTCGTAAATCACAAATTTCTTTTTTATTTGGTTTTGTTTACCTCAAATTGCACAACACAACTTAAACATCGACAAATAACTTTACGATGCTAAAAAACAATCTTGACATTGACACTAACATTGATGAAAACCAAATCGATTTTGTTTCTCATCAATGTGGTCAATGTTCATTGACAATGAGATTGAAGAGCATACAAACGGTCAATACCCAGCGAAAAATGACATTTTCAGCGAATATTGACAATAAACATATTGATCGTTTATAGGCCCCTAGCATGCATTTTTGTTAATTTTCACGAAATAGCTGTTGGCTCTCCGTCTATTATAATCATGTGGGCTTTCCGTCTATTCGTGCATTATTATCGGTTGAATAAACCTTGACTAAAGTATTATTTTATTTAATTAAATAGCCCTATATATTTCCAACTTCTAGGCATTAGAAACTCTTGCAGGTTTCCAAAACACTCGAAACAAATTTATTCTTCAAACAAGTTAAATATTCATATCGTCATAAATAGGGTATACTTAAAATAATTTATTTTATAATTTATTGCTAGCTTTGTACCTACTTTCATTTTATTTATGTAATTATTTTATTTCCTCTATTACAGATAATGACCTAGAAGAATTTCTTCAAGCTGTTATTACTGCTAATGATCGTGGAATCTCACCTCTTCGTAATGCCAGTAATGATTTAAATTGGAGCTTTGGTCAGGCACTTTTCTTTTCCAGTACTGTAGTAACAACAATCGGTATAGTAATATAAAATTATAGATAATTATTTAATAACTTAATAAGAAATATTTTGTATATATAGGTTATGGTCATGTAACTCCATTAAGCCAAACTGGTAAAATTTTCTGCATGATTTATGCAACGATTGGCATTCCGTTGACGTTGGTTCTATTGAGTGCAGTTGTTGAACGACTTTTGATACCAGCCAATTGGTTACTGGGAACACTCAATGCAAAATTGGGACATTTATATCAACCATTTAACATTCGGTTACTCCATTTAAGTATAATAGGTAGGTACAAAAATAAGGTAACGAAGATTTTGTAATGTATGAAATATTAAGCCTTGATGGAAAAAATACTGATATCACATAAACTGTTATCGGGAAATTTTAAAATATTTTTCTAGAATCAAGTCGTTTGTGCCATAAGATTTCCTGTCAACTTAAAATGCGAACATAAAATTAAATTTAAGTTTTCCAACATTTGACCATTTTTGAACTCACAATATCTTATACAACTGCGATCGGTCATGCAGGAAAAAGTGTTGCATTCTATTTAATAGGGAATATTATTATAGTCTTATTTCGACAATAATATAACAGTTTTGGAGAAGAGTTAACAATCCAAAAACCAAATTTTGTTCACTTTTTTTTGCTTTCTGTTTTTTTTTCAAACGGTGACGGCGCAGCGATCAGTTGTGAGTCAAAAAGAGCTTAGCCCTTTTTTGTAGACAATCGCTTGACCTAAAATGTCAAGGAGATTCAGTCAAGGGAGTTTTTAAGCGAGAAGGGGCAGAAGTAAGGAGATGAAAACAAATCTCCCCGGCCAACGATTTGAAGAAAATATCTGGCAATTTTGTTTCTTTATTCCGAAAGGTACAAGGCAATTAAAGGAAAACCTCAAAAAATCTTTAACAACTGGTTTCCCTGTGTGAAAGGAGACATAAGAAATACTTTTCGATATCGCACATGTCATCGATTGAATGCAGCCAGACTGTATGCTGTCATTATTTATACACGAAAAATCTAATTGAAATGTCAAAATGTATATCTATCCTTGTCAGTTTGTATTTAACCTAAAATTGCGCTTTTTTAAAAGTTAAGAAAATTGTTTTGTCGGCTAATCGGCCATTTTATTGTAAATCTTAGTCTCGTCCAGCAGCAAAATAGTAAGTTAAAAAATTGTTCTTAATTTATTTAAGTTAATTACATGCTGTAAATTGTATTATTTTAGAGAATAAACCACTCCATTCCAATTTATATTGGGTTCACACGTCTTGTGTTTTGCCTGGGAAGTTTATTCTAGAGCTGTGCCGGAGTCATCGGGGGCAGCGAGCTCAAATTATATTCAGTTGCTTGCCTGCCGCAACAGCACAGCTCCATTGTAAGTCCCCTTTCATACAGGGAAACCAGTGGCTGGTTTTTTTGACGTTTTCCTTGAATTCCCTCGTGCCTTTCACACAAACGAAATTGCCCGAGATATATGTTCATTTCCATATAAAGTCTTGGCTGAAAGCACCGGACAGTGTGAGAAGGAATGTGAACAAAATCTCTTCAAGCAACCGGGGAGATTTTTTCAATCCCCTTACTTCTTGGCTTCTCGCCTACAAACTATCAGTTGCTGGCAACTCAGTTTCCTTGTGTGAAAGGGGACTAAGCTTCTACAAAGGTTAAAGTTAGCTTAATTAAATGATAATAATTGGCGTGTTCAGAAAACCAAGATTTCGGATATTGTGCTCCATCAAAAGCTGAGCAAGCGTGTCCAATTTTTTTTTTACTCAGTCCCCTGTCACACAGGGAAACTAGTTTCTGGAGTTTTTTTTGACGTTTTTGATTAATTGCCTTCTACCTTTCACACGAATAAACAAAATTTCCAGAGATTTGTATTTGTTTCCTTATAAAGTCTACTGGTTGACGGACATTACGGAAAGTGTGGGAGGAATGCGAAAAAATCTCTTTAAATCGTTGACTGCGGAGATTTGTTTCCATCCCCTTACTTCTTGCCTTCTCGCCTACAGACTCTCAGTTGCTGACAACTCAGTGTCTTTGTATGAAAGGGGCCTCAGTATTTTGACAGCAAACTGAGATTTTTTTGTTGGGAAACGGAAATCATGTTCAGGCAACTGAGATTGCTGAGCCTGAGCCTGAGGCCCTCTGAAATCTTCTTCTCCTGAACACGCCTAATATCTACACTCAATAAAACTTTATATTTTATTCTTCTTTAATATTTTTCATGAATTATTATTATTGTTTGTACACACAGGTGGATTTGTTGCTGTAATATTTTTTGCCATACCTACTACAGTCTTTTCGTATCTTGAGCCGGAATGGGATGCTCTCGATGCTTTCTACTACTGCTTTATATCCCTCACTACTATCGGTCTAGGTGATTATATCCCTGGAGATGGTATTTCAGCTGATAATCGTTCTTTCTATAAAATCTGCATTACTTGTTATTTGGTATTTGGTAAGCTAAAATTCAAAAATTATTGTATAAGAAACCCAAAATCATTTTGTTTATTCTTTTTTCTTAAGGCCTGATTGCAATGATGCTCACGTTAACTGTGTTTTACGACATTCCTCAGCTAAATTTAGGCCAATTATTCACAGAAAATATCAATGGAGAAACTGAAAAACTTCGATTATCTGGCAATAATACCACTTGCTATTCAGGACCATCCGGCCTCTATATGCCACAACGTGACGAGGAAGTTCGCAGAGCTGTTGTTCGGATCCGACCACATGGCGATGATTCACCAAGTCCAGATGATCCACCAACATCATTGAATCGTGACATGAGAATTCCTTAAGTTGCTCGAATTTGGCTTCAATTAAAAATGCCTCCTAAACTATGCTTCAGGTATTAAAGTTACACAAGGTTCTTTTTTAAAAAGTTTGAAGTAACGCGCATAACGAATAGATGACAAAGTTAGGAGCCTCAAGCATAGCTTTTAGTGTGAGGTCCTACCTCAACATTGAAAACCCCATCTACCAATCACTTTTTATACAGTACCATGTGTTTTATTATTTTTGCACTCAAACTTTAAATATTTATCGTTGCTACGAACATTTTTTAATATCTTTTTTATTTGCAAGTACTGACAACCCTTTGTTTGTGTTAAGCTTTTTTAATATGCAATTATATGTATTCAAAGTAATCAGTAGATGGAGGTGTGAATCTTGAGGTGGAATCTTAGACAAATATTTGTAATATAGTTTACTAGTGCCGATTCTTTGAAAGGTCACAACTTATCAATACATAATTTTAATAAATACATAGGCATACCTTCCTGCAATAAAGTTTGGCACAAAATTATAATATCTTCTACAATAACTAATTAAAATTAATAGTTATTACCATATGAAAGACAATTTTAGGGCATTATAATAAATAAAATTCGTCAATACATCTGAAATTAAAAAAAAAAAAAAAAAAACGGATTCAAACGATAACTCATCCAAACATAAACCTACTTATACAAGAAAATATACAATATACAAATACAATACATATAACTTATCAATGTGTTTACCAATGACATACCATCTATTGTTAGAGAATAATGTTTTCATATACAACAAGAAATAAAATTAAAGAATCTTTTGTAAGAATTGTTAAATTTAGTTGTCCCAATAAAAAAAAAATTATTCAATTTATCAATTTATATAATAATAATTGTTAAACCTATCTATATTATATACAAATATGTTGGTTAAATTTAAAAAGAAAAAATAACAAAAACTATACCTACATATGTAAATATATTTTCAATCAAATTCATATGATAGTGATATTTTTTTATATTTTATTAAGGGAAATAACTTTATTTATAAAATTATGACAGCTTTCCTATGGATATAATATAGTATATACATATTTAACATATAAATATAAATTATATATGTGTGCGTAATTGTGTATACGTAACCGTACCTATTCACATCATATGCATGCATACATACCTACATACAACTATTAAATAAGAATAGAGTTAAATAAAAAATGTTTCACTTAAAGATGCTATTTTGTCTTCAATAAGTTACTGTCATTCAATGGCTACAGAAAGAGCCAGAATACCTGGGGCCAATTTCTCAGATAATACATCACATATATTTCATACAACATACAACGTTTTCATACATCATACACTTCATACAATATTCTGTTTCTCAGATTTCATTGGAAGTGTTGTATGATATTTTGTTTGTTGTATGATGTGTATGATTTTGACATTTCATTATTAGTGACTGTGGGGATAATAGGAATCTCAATTTTGGGGTTTTTACGATTTCAAAAAATTATTTGTTACATAAAGTACTACAATTTTAGTAATTTACATAAAAGTGATCATTTATTTACAATCCACAAAATGGAATTATTATATGATGATGAAGACGTGTTGGAACTTGATGGTGGAACTTGATGGTGATGGTGAAGACGTGTTGGAACTTCTTGAAATTATTATAAATACATACGTGTCACAAGACGCCCTATAATAATAAAAGAACGCATAAATTTTAATCTTGAAGATCCTCATTTTGTTGAAAAATTTATATGAATATTAAAAAGAAAACAATGAAAATTGAACATAATTCTAAATTTTTAGAATTAATAAATTCAAAAAATATTTACTTTTGTGTACTTCCTTTTTAGTTTCTATTAATCTACAACAGTATTTTATGTTGTATGAATTGTATGAACATTTTGTAGTTCGTTTGCTGTATGATGTGTATGAAAAATTTCTCAGAATCAGAATCATACAACATCCCAATATTTCCAGTGTAATCTCCGATCATACATTGTTGTATGATAGCGGATCAGACAACAAATTAGAGAAACAGAAATCATACAGCAGAACTGTCAATATCATACATTGTATGATGTGTATGATATGAGAAATAGGCCCCTGATATGAGATAATCTTCAAGGCGCGCGCCGGTGCACAGTGGTACGTTTGCTGAATTCTGTGGACAAAAATCTTTTCCCACGCCAATTCTTGACGGCAATTAATGAAATTTGATACACTTAATGCATGATGAATGAATTCAGTTGCACTGCCTATATTTTTGTAATCGAAATGGAGGCTTCACAATTTCGACCAGAACATGGTTCGAAATGTAAAAGTTCCAAAGAAATCCTTTTTAAAGCTAGGAATCTTATGAAATTTATGTTTGAAAGGTCATTTTATACAAAATATAAAAATGATTTAACAAATTTAGTAAATTTAACCCAAAATGTTCCACCAAGTTCATTAGGGATTAGAATTGTTTTGTGTGATATTTTTTGAATTTTTTTTATTGAATTTTTGTTTACTTAATCTGAGCGAACCACATACAAATTTGACAATGTTCTTGGTTTAAAGTTGATTAACCAAATTTTCAGTCAATTACTCCTTCTTCCGAAAAGTTCAAAATAGTGAAAATAAAATCTGTACCAAAATGGTTGTTTTATTTTTATTGCACCGTTTGAATCTGATATCAAACTAAGAATTCTAATAGTTTGTACAATAATCGTCAAATAGCCGTTAATGTGGCGCCGGAGCGCCAGCTCAACTGAACCGAACCCGAAGCTCGAGAAGAAGATATTAACCGAACCGAAACCTGAAGATCAAATTCGAGAGCTTAACCGAACCAAACCAGAACCTGACCGTTCAAGATCTCAAGACCGTTCAGGATCTCAAGGTCGCTCAATATCCCAAGCCCGTTCAGATCTCAAGACCTCAATACCGTTCAAGATCTCAAGGCCGATCACGATCTCAAGACTTCAGGACCGTTCAATATCTAAAGACCGCGGCATTTTTTTCCCACGGCATTTATTTTTGCCCCGAGGTATTTATTTTTTCACTGGGCATTTTTGCCCCGTGGCAATGAGCGAATGAGAGCTCACTGGATTTATTTGATGGTAAACTCCTAATTACATAAGGGGTATTCATGAAACGCTCAGTGTGGTACTTTGACCTGAAACGTGGCCATAAATCAATTTTGTCAACTTTCACTCCCAAGATTAAGCCTGTGTCCCATAACAGGTATATAACCAGGCTTCTCTTTAGTGAAGTCGATCTATAAATTCGGCACCCCCGTTCGCGACATCATCAGTTGCAACTTGCAGTAGTTGAATAAGCACGAATGTGTTTGCGATTTTTGAAAAAAAGTGTATTTTCTGTGTTTTTTTTAATCCTAAAAGTGATTTTTGTGAATAAATTTGATATGGATGTAGTAAATCCAGTATTTTATGCAAACAAATGTTGATATATTCAACTCAATTTCTTCATATATCGATGAGTTAAAGAATGCACTTAAGAAATTTGTACTTTTTCCGTTGTTTTTATCAAATATTAGTGTTTTGTATGTTGGCAACACCCCGCAACATAGTTTATCATCATAGTTTATTTAACTCTTGGATATATAGAACATTCCTATATTTCAAAACCATTTGTTTTCACCTAAGAAAGAACAAAGCCTTTGAAAAAAAAACCTTTTAAGCGACCCTATAACTAAAAGATTTTAATATTTTTCCAGATGACTCTAATTCCACCTTGTCTGTGACCAGAAAACAGATCCATGAGTTGGTAACAGGAAGATCACAAAGACTCCTTGACGGAAAACTTGAAGATTTGGATACAAAAAAACTTATGGATATAACAAAGTGTCCCCCAGAGAAAAAAGATGAACTTCAAAAAATTAGCGGGGCAACCATAATTATAAACGGAGATGGCAACTCTGCAATTGCACAGAAAGGCGTTTCTTGAATAAGAATGAAGAGTGGCTTAGACCCCTTTCACACAAGGAAACTGAGTTGCCGGCGATTTTTAGTTTGTAGGCGAGAAGGGCGTAAAAGGAAGACAAAAAATCTCCCCCCTCACACCCTTCTCGCCTACAAACTAGCTAGTTTCTGGCAACTTAGTTACCTTGTGTGAAAGCCGTCTTAGCGAAGAAATAAGACTACCTGTTGGCACACTTCCCGGAAGGTCTAAGGTCGCCCAAGCAAAGAATTCGGGGAACCAATGTCCGAACAAAATGACGAAAAACAGTGCAACTTCGAAAGAGTGTGTCCTTTAATGAACTGACATAAGCGGCACAGATGAGTCAACGATGATGATGCTTTAAAAAAAAGTTATAGCACAGTCTTGTACGTGCTTTTTTTGATTTTAAATAATTTTTTTCTCCCGGCTCATCGGGATGGGCATTTAACTTGGTTTTACTGTACTTAAAAAATTAAAATTTATCCTACCAAATAAATTTTTAGTCATTTGGTACCTATTTGATGTGAAAATGTGCCCAAATATTTTTGGCCAGGTTTTAGACCAAAATGCCGAACTGTGCAACGTCGGAAAACCATCGTAAACGTTGCAAACGTCGAAAGTTTACGGCGTCGTCCATACAGATGTCCAACATCACAACTGCAATCCAATCAACAGTGCATTTTTACTAACTGGGGAAATCATGTCGTTCATTAGCCTTTCACAACTACTTCTATGTTTTTCAACAAAATTCACTTACACATTCAAGCAAAACCAGAAAAAAAAACTCACAAGCACACGAAACGTCATCTCATTGCCAAGATTTGAACAGCCCTCCATGTCTTCTTCAAAATGTTATTTTTTTGACATGTTGCTGCATGGACATGGATTTTTTGAACTCCATAGGATTTTTATTAGACATGTTCATAGTCCGGCCATCGTTCATGGCCTGTGGAGGCGGCCCGTAATGCAATTACCCTGCAAACCAAAACTCGGTAGTCTGCGTTGAACCACAAACAAAACGCATTCCGTAAATGTATATGTTTCTTTATTTACCAAAAACTTTCCGCTCAAAAAAAGTACTTTTGATTCTCTTAAAAAAATAAAACTCTTCTATCGTTAAAGGGAAGAAAGAGTGCGATGTATACGATGCACAAAGTTTTGACTCATTTCGTATGTGCACATTAGGGTGGCGCTTATTTTGGCAAAGTAGGAATTTCTTTCGAGCACCCCCTAAAACTGATCAAGGTAATAAAATAAAAATCTGTGCAAATTTTTTTTCAAATCGGTTGACGTTAACACGTGCCACCAAGCAGTTGAAAGTTCCCATACAAAATACATGGAGATTTTTAGCCTTTTACTAAAAAAATCAGTGCAAAAGTTGATGAATAATAATAAAACTTACTTTTTATCTTAATTATTATATGGACTAAAAACGAAAAATATTTCCAGAATTTTTAACATTTTTGTAACCAGTTAAAAATCGAAATGAAAATGAGTAAATTTTTGTTATTTTGCTAAATTTGCTCATTTTCATTTCGATTTTTAACTGGTTAGAAAAATGTTTAAAATTCTGAAATTTTTTTTAATTAAGAGAAATGGTAAGTTTTATTAATATTCATCATTTTTTGCACTTTTGCTGATTTGTTTAGTAAAAGGCTAAAAATCTCCATGTATTTTGTATGGGAACTTTCAACTGATCGGTGGAACGTGTTAACGTCAACCGATTTGAAAACAAATTTGCACAGATTTTTATTTTATTACCTTGAACACTTTTAGGGGGCGGGGGGGGCGAAGGAAATTCCAACTTTGCCAAAATAAGCGCCACCCTAGTGCACATGCACAATATGACAAACAAAAACAGTTAATTTATCGGCGAGCGACAGTTATAAATGGTCGTTTTTATTAGTGTTTTATACTTCATTGTTATTACTGCATTTCAGATGCATCGGAGTCAAGGAAACCATTTTGACGATCGTCGTGTATTTTGAGATTGTTTATACAGCAAATTGTTCAATTATTAGAACGGCTCTAAAGTCTGAACAATTTTTTTATTTATTTTGTTAAAACTCGCAGTAAACTGGGGAATTGGCCCTTAAAGAAATTTATATGAACAATTGAAAATTCAATTTATCATATAAATTTGTATCATATATAATTTTAAAAGGCTCAGTTTCAGAAGAAACAAACTACTTCTTTTACGTACAAGTTTCACCAGTTATATCCGTACTTCTAGATTCGAGAACGCAGTAATTGTAGTAGTATGGATATAACCCGTTAAATGTATACGCATTAGAAGTACTTTTAAAGAACAAGTTTCAGTGGGGATCATGACGTTATCTAGAATGACAAAAATCTCGAATGGCAAACATATCGAAAAAACCAAACAAAAATCTCGAATGCAAAAATCTCGAATGTACAAAAATCTAGAACGTAGAAAAATATGAAAGACTTTATCTAGAAAAAAATCTCGAAAAAAAAATTCATTAAAGATATTTTTTTTACCTTTTTCAATAGTTTAAACGAAAATAAAATGCATAATATTGTGGTGAATATGCCCATTTGTGCAAACAACGACATCTCTTATTCTTCTATAACAGAATAAATTAGTAATGAGTTCCGCGCCATCTATGAACTAAATATTAATTAATGTTACGCAATTCCTAAACCACTCTATCATTATCCAATACCTAAACCACTCGCATCGTTATCCAATAACCAAACCATGGAACTGCTATAATTTGTAATTGGTCGAACGCTTTTGAGCTACTTGTGGAGGAGAAATACATTCCAGCACATTCCAGAAACCCTAGAAGATGCTAGTAGCTTTTTCTCGGATATAAATACACCGCCACCAGTCCGAAGACCTCAGTTTGATTTTGGAAGTGAACGAATAAACATCGATGTAAAATAGTGAATTAAGAGGTGTGCTTGTTTATAATAAAAGTATTAGAAGTAATTGAAGTGAAATAAAGGTGTTTTATTTTTGTAGAGTAATTGTTGTTCAGTTTGAATAAAAGAAATAAGTTTTATTAGCGAACCCTTGGCAAAATATTACAATATGTTCAATTTATAAAACAATTTATTTTTCTGGTCAAAAAAGAACAACAATCGAAAATGTTTTTAATCAAATATTTTATAGGATATGTATATATATGTATGTATACTTGTACCACAACATAACAAATATCCAAAAAGGACAATAATTTTTCAATACAAAGGTAAATTGTCAAAATATAACAAAATTAAACAAAAAACTCTAAATACAATAACTAAAAAACTTCTATAAACTGGAGTTATATGCAAGACTCTTAAGGTAGCTTACATAACTTTTTTCTTCTTTTTCGTCCAGTATTTTTAAGATTTGCTTTTCTTTTTTTAAATACTCCCTTTTAACCTCAGTTTCTTGACCAATCTGAATTTTTTGAACCACACAACTAACCTGAAGAGACCGTCCCTAGCAACACTAAATTAAGTCACCTACTTGTATAGGATGGGTGCAGTGTACTGATTCCCTTAAGGAGACTTTCCTAATCTAGAATAAATATTAATTGTTGAGGCAATGAATGGTTACAATTCGCGCGCGCGTGCAACCATTCATTGTCTCAACAATTAATATTTATTCTAGATTTTTGCAATTCGAGATTATGCTTTCTAGATTTTTGATTTCGAGATTTTTTCAATTCTAGATTTTTTTTCGAGATTTTTACTTTCGGGATTTTTGTTTTCTGGATTATTGGTTTCTAGATATCGTGGTAAACCCGTTTCAGTGATTTCGCTTTGGTTTAAGAAACTACTGGCGAATAAACATTAGAAGTACTTCCAATAGAGCTTCGCTGATATACTTTTGAAGTACCTTTGTCAGTACTTTAATGGAGGGAAAATTCACTACATTTCGCATGCTAGAATGAGATCGCTGCTTCATGTATAGGTATTTTTAGAAAAAAAGCAATATATCTCTGTTTCATAGCTTCTAATAGTCAAATCAAAATTTTGGGTTAATGCTTGGCGTTATTTGGTTTAGTGGTGCGTTCTTTTTTGTAACTATGGTCAAAGCAAGAGTGACATTGTCAAAGCTAAAAAAGTTACTTTTTATTTAAGAACAATCAAAGTAAATAAAATGGGAATGGGTTGAAAAAAAAATCGATTGCGTTTAATTTATTGATAAATAGTTCACTACCAAAAATGCACGTTTCTTACAAATAAAATGACTATCAACTTCATTTTTGCATGAAATTGATCGTAATATAAAACATTTGTAATTTGTTTTTGCTTTTTTTGTTAATTTTTTATGAACCACACATTTCTTTATTATTGACCCAAACGGAAGAATAAAATTTCGATGAAAAGTGAATTATTCAGAAGACAATCCCAAATATCAAAATCAATAATAAAACTATTAAATTTATGATAACTTATTACAAAATTGAAAACAATTCCAAAACGGAAGACGAAAAGCAAACACAATCTTAACCCCAAAATGAAAACTCTAAGTTACTTTTTCTTAATAAAAGAACGCTGAAGGTTAACTATAATTAAATTTAGAAAAAAAAAGAACGCACAAATGTCATTAACCCCAAATTTTGTTTTGAGTTTGACAATTTGATAAAAATACCCGTTCTCATGTATGAGAGGTATATAACTGAGTTTTTTTCCGAGCCCCTTTCTTTTTTCAGTGGAAAAGAAGTACTTTTGTTACGTACATATTTCACCGGTTATTTATGTAATTCTACGTTTGCTGGGTACCCTGCAAACCAAAACTCAGTAGGTTGCCTTGAAACACAACCACACACAAAACGCATTCTATAAATGTATGTGTTTCTTTATTTACCAAAAACTCTCCCCTCAAAAAAAGTACTTTTGTTTCTCCTAAAAAAAATAAAACTCTTCTATCGTAAAAGGGAAGAAAGAGTGCGATTAATACGATGCACAAAGATTTGTCTCATTTCGTATGTGCACAACATGACAAACAAAAACAGTTATTTTATCGTCGAGCGCCAGTTATAAATGGAAAGAAATTATATGTAATTATTGTAATTAAATTTAAATACAAAATACAAATGTTTTTATTAATGTTTTATACTTTATTGTTATTACCGCATTTCAGATTCATCAGGGTCAATAAAACCATTTTCGACAATCGTCGTGTATTCTTTAGATTGTTATACAGCAAATTGTTCAATAATTGGAACGGCTCTAAAGTCTGAACAATTTTTGTATTTATTTTGATAAAACTCACAATAAACTGGTGAATTTATGTCCTTAATGAAACTATTGCATAATATGATACAAAATTATATGAACAATTGAATTTAACAAATAGTTTTCATTAAAACTAGTTAATGAAAACTATTCGTAAAATTCAATTTATCATATAAATTTATTTCAAAATTATATAATTTCAAAAGGCTCAGATTCAGAAGAAACAAACTACTTCTTTTACGTACAAGTTTCACCTGTTATATCCGTACTTCTAGATTTGAGAACTGAGTAATATTGTAGTAGTACGGATCTTACCGATGAAATGTATACGCATAAGAAGCATGGTATAAGGAATACAAGGTATGCTGGATATGAGATGATAGTTCGCCATCTTGTATTCGTATGACGTCATTGCGAGTGACAGTTTTGATTGGTAGATTTCGTAAACATGTGTGCTTTCATTCCTTTTCTTTCCTTTTTTTCCGTCTGACAATTGAGAACGACTCAGTCGACCAGAACTGTCAAGCATTCCTTGTATTCTTTATACCGAGCGAGCTTCATGGTGGATTTACATGTATCTGCATTTGGTTTCTACAAAAAAAGGATGCCAAATACAAAATGTATATTTGTTAGATAGAGAGAAAAGATCAAAATGCAGAAGAACTTCGTTTCTGCATTAAAGGAAAGTGCCATAATGCAGAAATGAAGATGAACATGTTCATCTTCCTGATGGTTCTCTTTCACTCGCTCGGATTTTTTGTATACATCTGTCCTGCTCTACTTTTCTGGATTATAGCAGACGAAGAAACATGTAAATCCAGCATCAAGCTAGCTTTTGACCCCTTTGTATACCTGCGTTGACTTGAAATGAGCTTCAACCGACTCGATTCCACTTCAAGAGCAGAGTCGAGTCGAAATTATTGATAAAAAACTTGGGTCGAAGAATCGGTCTTGAGAATGTGTTGACCAGTGTTTTTGCACATGTGCGAGTAAAATTATTTATTTGTTTTGATAGATTTGTGACGTATGTACTAAAATTCATTGAATTTTAACTGTTTTTCTGTAAAATAAACATATTTTTGCCATTCCATTAAATGTAATCTCAATACTATATCAACTCAATTTCAAATGGGGCTCTCAACTCACGTGAAATCCGACCCTAATCCAACTCGAGCTCTCGATTCTGCTTGTATACGGGGTAATACATTTGAAGTACCTTTGTCAGTACTTTATTGGAGTGGAAATCACTACATTTCGCATGCTAGAAAGAGATAGCTGCTTCATGTATTCTCATGTATAGGAAGTATATAACTGTGTTTTTTTCCGAGCCCATATTTTTTTCAGTGGAAAAGAAGTACTTCTATTATGTACATATTTCACCGGTTATTTATGTAGTTCTCCATTTGCTGGGCAGGTAAGACCCCTTTCACACAAGGAAACTGAGTTGCCGGCGATTTTTAGTTTCTAGGCGAGAAGGGCGTAAAAGGAAGACAAAAATTTCCCCTCACACCCTTCTCGCCCACAAACTAGCCAGTTTCTGGCAACTCAGTTTCCTTGTGTGAAAACCGTCTAAAGAGGCATTCATGAAACGTGTGTCGGAAACCTTACGATTGTACGACGTCGGAAAGTTTCCGACGTTACATGAATACCCTTATACGAATAAAGTGGAAACACTGATACTTCATATCGATTACTGCGCCCAACGCCCGAATATGTGAAAAAATGAACCTTACCCATCCGTATTCAGCTCCAGCTGTCAAAAATATAACGGTGAACGTTAAACTGAAGAAGAATCCTAAACGTTTTTAACCTTTTCTTTTATTAAAGTATTTTAGTTGCCACTTGCAAGATTAGATTGAGATTTCTTAAATAATTTTGTTCAACAAAATTAATAAAACCATGTTCATCACTGAGTGCTCCGACGAAAAAAAAGCCAAGTTTGTAAAATATCTAGAAAAACATGATGTTATAAAAACATTTAGCGAAATTTTCGACAAGCTAATGAAATTAAAAGAAAAACCCGAAAATCCAGTTGATTTCATTCGCCAGGAATTAGGCGACGAAATAATTCCAGAAGAAACATTTGAAAATCTTGAACGAGAACTTGAAGAAGCTCAACGTGAAGTTGAAAGTCTTAAGAAAGCTATAGCAGAGTTAGATGCAAGAGAAAAGATTAAAAATGAGGAAATTACAACAGAAGTAGAGGCTGGGCCGTCTAAACCTTAATTTTATGTTGTAATTAATGAAATGCTTAATAATAAACAAAAGTACAACATAAAAATGTGTACATTAACTAAATTTAACTGTGTTTTTTTTCTTTATATCATCCAATTTCTTGTTCGTCAAGGTCAGTATTGCCCCTAGAAGAAGAAAGGTAATGCCACGTTATGTTGATCGGTACAAATTAATAATCGCTAAGGCACTTTCTAGATATATAGAAAAGAAAAATAAGAGGCCAAAAGGAAAGAACGCAAATGCCAAATGAATTGCGCAGCATAATTTAAGCTCGTTCGCTACGAGCTTAAGTGCATTGATGTCTTCAGGTTGGAAAACCCAAGGTCAACAGGTGAGCACCACATGCACATGTAGCAGATGTAGATGACCAAGCACGCACTCCTAATTGAATCGATTATTTTCAAAAAATGTTAAGTCCATTCTGAACATTTTTCGTTATAGTCACAAAAACCTTTAATTTTGTAATGCATTGGCCGCTTAACCAAATAATCAAGATTGCGTCAGGATAGCAGCACATAATTAAGGTACTTAATTTGAACTTGGAAGCCTCGAATAGGTATACTTTGAGAACACATTTAGTTTTCCAAAATGGCCTTAACATGTTTTGAAAATAATCGATTCAATTGATAAAGCATTTTTAAAATGTACTTTTCTCCACATAATAGGTAGTAAGTTAAAGAGTTCAAAAAATGCAAGTGTATTACAGCCAAGCTTAAATTGTACAAAAAATTAAGGAAAATCGAAAAAAGATAGTTGTTTGTCGTCCACCGACCAGCTTCAGTGAGAATATTCTTTTTCTCATCAGCGATAAGATTGGTTTCAAAAAACTATAACGTAGGTAGAAGGTATAGAATGCGATTTTATCGCGAAGCAATCAATAACAATCGATACGATTTTTTTATTAGAACGAAACTATGCGAATCATTTTAGGCGAAATTGAGGTTTCGTATTATTGCTTTCATTTTAGCTTCTTTCGTTTTAGATCCGTCCGCCGATTCTATGTTATGTATAAGTCCAAAGCGAAAACAAAATGACATTTAGCATTTGGTCTGTGCGAGATCGAGCGAATGAAATTAAAAGGTACCATTTGAGTTCGTTTATTAGGTTTTATCATCGTATCTAATCCGATCCTAACCACATTCTTTCCGATCTGAGCAAAATTTCTTTTCCACTGGCTCGATTGATCAATCATCGCCAAAAATCAAATGTGTTTCGAAATGTCAAAATCCGATTAAAGGCTCCGCTTTCGGTCGAAAGTTAGTCGAATTCGAGAAAATTGAATTTTGAGATTCGATCAATTCGAAAGTTCATAGAATCAATCGAATTATTCCTCTGATAGTTTAACAAGTTATGATTGAAAAATCACCTAAGCTTATATTCGAGTTCTATTAGTGGGATCACTAAGATTACGGTGTTTGGGCTTACTTAAAATCACAAAGCATTATGATATGATATGATATGATATATTTAAAATAAAAAAATATAAATAAGAAATTATAAAATCTCTATTTTCAACCATAGAGTGGAAAAAAACTTGTAGACTCTTGATTTCTATATCACAAAATATGTCCCTTTAAAACCTCACGCTCGGGGTTGAATCGGCTAAGCTGATTTGATTATCAATTATAATTTTTGTTGATTCGACGTTTTTAAGACATCAATTCTATAGAAAAAGATAGAGAAAGCAGTCATCAAAACGGCACTTAAAAAAATTGATAATCAACTATCAGATTAGCAGATTCCACCCCAGATTTTGGTTATACATACATCCACTCCCAAAATTTGTCGGCTCTTGTACTATAAGTTATATCTGATTATTGGAAAATATATTTTTGTTTTATCTGAGGATAAAATGAAAAAATGTTGGTAAACAATGATTGTTTGGCGTTGAAAATATATATTCCTATGTATAACTCGGGCGAACTAAGCCAATACAACTCACGCATATTAACGAATTTATTTATGTATTCATAGATACTCATATGTAGTGGGAACGAAACATTTATCTGCAGGAAGTACTAGTAGTTGTGTTTTAAAGAGTTTTTACTTTGAATTCGCTTTATGTGCGCGAGTAAATAAGAAATGAAAATATTCAAAACCATATTTGTGTTATAAAGTTGCCATAAAACAAATTAACGCTGTTTCTCAGCTAAATTTTTAACGATTCATAAACTTAAGTTCTAATCGAAATCAGTTCCAAAGTTAATATCTTGATTGCGTGTTTTAATTTTTGTTCTTTGTTTCTTTCTTACTTTCCACAAAACTCTTCATCAATTGTAACCTAATACTTTGTATGACGTTAGATACTAAAGCTAAGCTTGTAACAGTTTTATTTTCATTGTTTTAAGATTTTGCTTCTTTATCTTTGCTTTAGATGTATTGAGATCAATCTCTCTTTTATGAGTGTCCTAACACAAACTTTAGCTCAACAAATTATTTGAGACTGATGTCGGGTTCTAGTGTACGGTTCGGAGTTACTCCTTCTACTCCAGATTTTCCATATTCGATAGGAATGGAACAGAAACAGTAAAAAAGGAGTAACTCCTGAGATAAAGCATTTTACATACAATTTATTGCCTCGTAAGGGGCCAGTTATAGCGATCAGAAAAACGCACCAGGAAAAGTTGAAACAGCATGAAATAGAATATTTGTTCCTGAGTGTCGTTTATACCGAACAGGAAAAAATGTCAGTTGGCCAGCCTACCACCAAGTTTTCCTGAAATGCACACGAAAAATTTTTTCGTCCGCAATTCTGTCAGTGGAATCAGTGAAATTGGAATTCAAATCATTGGAATTTTTTGTTCCATTTTGTGAGAAATTACGATCAGCTAGCACGAAAAATGAATATGCATCAGGAAAATAAATAAATATAGGTATTTTTAATAAAAGATAATTGTTTAATAGTAAATTTTATTTGATCAACAAATTCTGAGTTTTTTTTCATCGATTAGTGTAGCAATTGTGTTCAAAATCGAATGAAAATAGTGGACAAAATCCATTTAAAAGTTTTTCCAGATTCGTTTGATCTCTATAACCGGCCCCTAAGTCGTAACTCCAGCATGCTCTTAACTTTTTGTCTCCAAAATTTATAGAAAGCACGGACAGCAAAATGTAAGAAGGCTAACAAATAAATACACAATATTAATAAGTTGACAAAGAAAACAAATGTATTTATATATTTTGTTTTTAATTTCAAAATGAATTTAATTCTTTATTTTCTTAAAACACTTTCTTCTGTTTGTGAAACAATATTAGACTTTTGTTTTGTATTATTTTTTTACGCATGCTTTAGTATGGTATTTATGTTAATGTTAATTGTTTTTTCTTACGTTTAATTTCACAAACATAAATTATAATAGATTTTTTTTATTATTATTTTAAAGAAAGGACACAAAATTAAAACAATACAGCTCAGAAATATTGCATTAAATCTCTGATTAATAATATTTTTTAAACGATAACTACTATTACCACTTCCTTATAATTTTGCTTATTTCAATTTTAATCTTGATTTGTTTTTATTTTATTTTATTTTGATGATTTACTTTAATTTCCAAGAAGAAATTAAGGTTATTTTATTAAATTTGTTGTTTTTTGTGCCTTAATTGGCATTTTTATTCTCTTTTAAAATTGTTTATGATGATTTTTTTATATTATAAATCTATATAAGAATTTTGTTTGTATTATATATAAGCCTAAACTAATGAAAAATATATGCTTGATATATATTTATTTTTATATAATGTATATATAATTATTTTACTTTACCCCAAAAGAATAAAAAATAAATCATACAAATTTTGTTAAATTTTTGTTGTTGTATCTTTTTTGTACATTAATTCGAAAATGTACAATAAAATTGTATAGCTTAACAAATATTTTCTTATAATAATAATGTTTATGTATAATTTGAAGTATTATTTTAGTGAGTGAATTAGATCGGGTTTTAATAAATTCTACAAAAAATGTATAAAGATTACAAAACTTGTTATTCAAAAAAGGAAAATTATGAATTATTACCATGAGCTGAGCAGATATGCACTTACGAAACAAACTATTTATATAATTGTGTGTGCTATGTTTTGAAAAAATAGCAAGTTTAAAATTTAACAAAAAACGGTTACAGAAACAAAAAACTGTTTATAAACCAAAATTGCGTTCACCACTTTCAACTACTTATAATACTCTAATAATGCTTAAGTGATTTAAATGTTTAGCACTCTTCGCCCGCCGCCGCCGCTCCGCATCGCCTTCATTCTTTTGTCCTTACTAGCTGCCTCTCTGATGAGAAAATGAATTCCTTAAGGTGCTCGCTAACTTTTATCTTATCTAATTTATATTCCTAAATCTTTAAAAGAGTGTTACATGTGGGTGGTTGTGTGTTAGGGTACTAAAGTTGTTCTACATGTGGCTATTCTTATATTGGGGGGAATTGATATAACGGAGGGAGAGGCTAAAAAAATGCTATGATTTTACTTTCGACTTCTGGTTGGTCGAGTTCCAGACGTTGATGGTGTTGAAGCTAATGGTGTTGAGGCTGCTCCAGTTCGAATCTTTTTGGTTGATGCTACTACAGAAGCTTTGTTCAACGTTTTTGGAGATTCGTCTCCTGCAGACTCTTCAGTTTTGCTGATAGAGCTAGCAATGCTAGAAATTTTCTCTACTGCTAATTAGTTATAGAAATATACAAAAAACATGAATGTCATATTATTTTGAAGTTTTCTTACCTTTAGCTGCTTTGATAGGAGTTACCGTCGTGGATTTTTTTGTTGTAATCTCTGGTGTTGTATTGGTACCTTCAACTGCTCTTCGTTTGATAGCTCGATCGTTTCTACTATTGACTGAAGACGCTGAAGCAGGAGTTTCGGTCTATTCAAAAGGGTAATTATAAGAAATTTAAAAGTTTGTTAATTTAAAATATAATTTAATTAATATAGTAAACTAAGTTATAAAGAGAAATGGGGAAAGACTGGACTTGAATTAGTCAAAAATTGTATTCAATTGAATAATTTATTTTGTAAATGGGTGAATTTCAGCAAATCGAGTTACACTATTGATGGTTTTATGATTCTTGCCTATATGTTTTGTCTGATTTACATTTGTGCCAATAATTTCGATTGAACGATAAAATAAACATGAGCATTATACTGATACAAATAAAAGAAAAGGCTCGACTAGCTAGACTAGCGACTAGCTTATTGTTTAGAGTTGAGCAAAATAACAAGCCTATTAAAAAAAAAAAAAAAAAAAAAAAAAAAAAAAAAAAAAAAATTCTCGTCACCGACTAACCTTCGAGCCGATAAGATCGTTCTCAATTGTCTGTGCTTTTCTCTCTCTCTCTGCCTAGTGCTATCAAACCTAACCGGTTTAATACCGTTCGTGTTTCTTTCCACTCACATCGGTTTACCTCGTGTTATTTCTTTTGTGTAAACTAGTGCGAATTGTTAAAACTGATAATCATGGCCCACGGGCCGAGAAAAAAGGGAAACCGATTTTCGCTTCTTGACGAAGATGAACCTCCCAATATTACAAACCCATCAAAAAAACATAAATTAGGATCCGCCACCTTTTCGGATGAATATCCTGAACTACCTTCCACTTCCAATTCTAAAAACCCAAAATTCATAATTATCTCTCCGACAAACAAAGACAAACCCATTAAATCAATGAGCCCATTTTTATTAAAAAAAGCTATTGAAAATATCAGCAACGAGTTCGAGCAAGTTTCGCAACTTCGCGATGGAAATTTACTTCTCCTAGTGAAATCGCAAAAAATTGCAGAAGTTTTTCTTAAAGTTAAATCCCTTGCGAACATGTGCCCTGTGTCTGTTAAATTACATGATCAATTAAACTCAACTAAAGGTGTGGTTTTCGCACCATGCTTAGTAGATGTCTCTGAAACCGAAATCATCTCTGAAATGAAATCACAAGGTGTGTCTTCAGTCTATAAATTTAATAAAAATGATAACGGTAAACAAGTGCCATCCGGGTTAATGATATTCACCTTTGATCTGTTCACTCTGCCAAAATCAGTAGAGATAGGTTTTTATAAAGCCAGGGTTACAGAATACATACCCAATCCAATGCGTTGCAAAAACTGCCAACTGCTTGGGCATACAAGCAAGCGCTGTAACAAAGAACCCACGTGCGTTAATTGCTACCTACCACCCCATTCACCAGCTGACTGTACCCGCACCATGTGCGCTAACTGCAAACTTCCACACTCCGCCTCCTCTAAAGAGTGCCCCGAATATAAAACTGCTAAAGAAATAATAACAATAAAAACTACAAAAAAATGTTCTATGGCTGAAGCCAAACGCATTCATGGGCTTAATAACCCAAAACCACAAACAATAAATACACCATTTGATACATTTGCATCAAAAACTAAAACACTAAATATAACCTCAAATAACCTACCCAAACCCACACCTCCTAACCAACCCAATGATAAATCAAATAACCCTATCAATAAATCAAATATTCAAATAGAACTTCCTCATAAACCAACAATCTCCACTTCATCCACAACGACCACATCCAACACTCCAATAGAATTTTCTCATCAACAATCAATCCCTACTACATCCACAACAACAACATCAAGCAAAAATCAAGAATCACCTAAAAATACAATTAATGAAAACAACGAAACAATTACCACTATCCACAGTAACCAAACAACAGACTTAAACACAATTAATCCCAATATCAACCTTTCTCCTATTTCTCAACTAACTTCAAATCTTATCCATATGAATAAATATTATTCACATACATCGCCTAACGACGATGATATGACTTAATCAAAAAAATAAAACCATTAAAACAAAAGCCGCATCTCAGGACGTGCGACGTGAACAGGGCGTAAAATCTCGCCCTGTTCAATTCGCACGGCCTGAAATGCGGCTATACACATAAAAAAACAGCTCACCTTATACCTAATTTTAAATTTTTCCTTTTTTTTTACCCTTTGCACAATATATATAAAAAAAAAAAATCACATATTGTGTCTAAGGGCCTTTTCCTTATATGATGGTCAAAGTTCTGCAATGGAATATGAACGGTTTTTTCAATAATTTCCACGAGCTGCAATTATTAATAAAAGATCAAAATCCATCAATAATTTCACTCCAAGAAACACTTATACCATTTAATCCAAACCCAACCAAATTTACAAACTACTCTCCCAAACAATACAATGCCTATTTTCATAATCTCCCTGCGAACGCCATGGCTAAGCAGGGAACCGGAATTCTAGTACACAAATCAATTTATCACAAACAAATCCAAATAAACTCTTATCTATCTGCAATAGCAGTGGAATTGGAATTAAAAACTAAAATAACCATTATAAACATTTATATTCCCCCTGACCAAACATTCTCTGCCGCCGAATTAGAAAACATTGTCAATGGCTTTCAAACACCTGTTTTGGTAACCGGTGACTTTAATTGTTGGAGTCCTCTATGGGGTTCCGCTTGTAGTAACACTAGAGGTAAAATATTTGAAAACTTTTTAACAAATTCAAACGTTATACTACTTAACAATGGCACCCCTACCCACTTTTCAACACATAAATCTTTAACTCATATAGACTTAACACTCATTTCTCCTCAATTATACCCAACTACAAACTGGGAAGTTCTCTCAGATTTGTATGGAAGTAATCACTTCCCGATCGTAACAACAATAACACTAGATACACAAGATAATGCCACGAAATTTCGCCCAACATTTCAAACGGACAAAGCCGACTGGAATCTTTTTAATACCAGCGTCTTGAACTCTATGTCTGAAAGACCAGCATCGACAAACATCAATCAAGAAACAGCTAGAATCCTCAAAACCATTAAAGTCGCAGCTAGGAACGCAATACCACAGTCCCACAACAAAACAAGCAAAAAACATGTCCCTTGGTGGAACAAGGAAATAAGCGATCTACGAACAAACAAACAAAACGCCTGGAAGTTGTTCAAAAGACATCCAACAGATGCTAATCTCATAGATTACCGCAAAGCCAACGCCCATTTTCGTAGAGCTGCCAAGATTGCCAAAAAAACACCTTTGAAACATTTACTAACAATATAAATCCTTACTCCTCACCCAGAAAACTCTGGTCCGACATTAAAGTTGTCACGGGTAGTTACACACCCTATACAGTCAAAATTATTAAAACTGGTTCCCAAACACTATCTGAATCCCCAGATATTGCAAATTATTTTGCAAACTGTTGGGCAGAATTATCGGCCGATAGTAACTTCTCTCCAGAATTCTTACAAGCCAAGTACACTTCATTGCAAACCTATCCGTCTATAGCGAACACATCACCGTCGGCAAAATTGATTGAATTACCAATCAATCTAATAGAACTGGAAAATTGCCTTCACCTTGTCAAGGGCAAAACACCCGGTTTCGATCGCATATCGTACCCTATGCTAAAAAACAGCCCATTAGCTCTAAAACTACGCATTTTATCTCTTTACAACAACATATTTGACAAGGGTATTATACCACAAACGTGGAAAACAGCCACCATCATACCATTACCAAAACCAAAAAAGAGTCCTCTTGAACTGAACGGCTATCGCCCGATCTCCCTTCTCCCTTGCATGGGGAAACTTTTAGAAAAAATAATAGCTAAGAGAATTCAGTGGTTCATAGAAAAAAATAATCTAACTAGCAAAAACCAAGTCGCTTTTAAATATGGCCGTAGCACAACTGACGCTCTCTTATATATAGACGAATATATAGCTTCGTCACTTTCAACTAAAAACCACATCTCAATTCTAGCAATCGACTTTGAAAAGGCGTTTGATAGAATTGGGATTCACGTTGTCTTAAACAAATTAATAAAATGGAAAGTGGGTCCTAAAATCTTTAGTTATATTAAATCGTTCTTAACAAACAGGAAATTTCGTACAAGAGTAAATAATGAATATTCTAATCTCAACAATCTTATGAATGGTATACCTCAAGGTTCACCACTCTCAGTAGTTATTTTTATTATTGCTTTTAATGAAATTAGCGATATATTATCCAAATATCAAACTGTAAGGCATTCCCTGTATGCAGACGATTTAATCATTCTTTCGAAAACCAAGCAAATTTCACAAATTATAAATAACTTTTCAAATATTCTTGCTGATATCGATAACTGGTGCAAAGTATCGGGATCCATAATATCTTTTGATAAAAGTAATATTCTACATATATGTCGGAAAACAAGTTGCCCAAAAAATATAAATGTAAACTTTAAAAATATAGATATTTGTAATGTAGACCATTTAAGTATTCTTGGTGTCATATTTGACAACAAATTTAGTTTTAAGAACCATTGTATTTATCTAAAAAAAAACTTATCTACCAGGACAAACATTATAAAATACCTAACAAATAAATCTAGCTGTTCACATATTAACACGATTGTAAGAATTATAAAATCTATCATTCTATCAAAAATCGACTACGGTCTTTCAATATATGGCAAATGCTCGAAATCTAATCTGCAACTTATCAAACCGGAATACAACACAGCAATAAGACTCGCCCTCAGAGCCTTCAGAACAACACCAATTATAAACATGTTGACTGAATCCGGACTACCCTCCATTGAAGAAAGATATGGCTTTGTTACAGCACAACTTTTATATAAAATTACATCTTCATGCAACTCACCTGTAACAGAAGTTGCGAAACAAGTACTCAACAGGAAAAGAATACCAAAATGTCCTTCAACATTAAATAACATCCTCTCTTTCTCCAATCAACTTAAGTTTCCAATCATCTTCAGCGCAACTAAAGAATCCACATATCCTCCATGGTTCCTGAAACAAAGGTCAATAATCACTGACCTCAACAAGCTACCGAAAAACTCGACAAACAACGAAACCTACAGAGCTGCTTTTAGAGAATCAACATCCAAATTCAAAGACAAAAATTGGCACTTTGTTTACACTGATGGTACAAAAAATCAACATGGTACTGCCTTCGCAGTAGTTGATGAATCTGGACAAATTCTCTGTAAAAGTATACTGCCAAACTTTTCATCTGTATTCTCTGCCGAATCCATTGCAATCCTATCAGCAACAAAATTAAGCAGCAATCACAAAACAATTATATGCACTGACAGCCTTGCTGCAATCAATGCGGTAAGAAATATAAACAACAACTCTCCACCCATACGATGCATAAGAGATACACTCATAGCAAACAAGGACAGACTGAAACTTTTATGGATACCTGGACACGCCGGTATCAAAGGCAATGAGTTTGCCGATCAAACCGCCAAAGACGCAGCCAAGGAACCACTCTTAATGTCTTTCATACCTAACAAAAAAGACATATCAAATATGGTAAAAAAACACTTTATAATAGAAAGAAGGAACCAATGGACAACGTATCACCACTATTACACCAACATCAATCCAGAAGCTCAAGAGGCAGTCTATCCAACAAATTGCTCAACATTCATGATTCGTAGTTTTTTACGTCTCCGAATGGGACACTCAAACATCACCCATAGCTACATCTTCGAAAAGAAAGACCCCCCAACATGTCACTTCTGCAACAGAGAAGTTCTCACCATCCATCATCTACTCTTCAACTGCAACTCAATTAAAAATGTTCTACATACCTTCATTAAACACAAATCATTACTCGACATCTTGAAAGACCCATCCGAAGAAAATATTAAACTAATACATACATTATTAAAAGCATTAAATTTAGATAAACTTATTTAATTTCTCATAAAATTGCTTAAATTCTTTTTTATTTATTTATATTTTTAGCTGATAGTCCTGGTAGCTATAGCTTTTAATTATTGTTTTGTAATTCATTACATTGTAATAAAATAATAATAATAATAATAATAAAAATTCAGCTCTTCAGATTAATTGTTAGAGGTCGCTCATCGCTATTTTCTATTTTCCATACGATTTGTATGAGGCAAAACACTTGTTTGTACTTAAATTTATAACCTTGTAATTTATTATAGAGCCCAATCTTGATGTTCACATGGGTTCACATACAAACTTGTGCCATTAGCGGAGATGGTATGCGCAAAGTCTATAATATAGATTATTTTGGTAAAACAAAAATAAACTGTGTTATTAAGAAGAAATTCTTTTAGTAAACATTGTTTAATACTTTACTATTGCCTTTCATAGAGATCTTTAAGGGGACATGCACATAAGAGCATAACTGATTCTCTCTACAAATGTAAGTATTAAGCACTAGAAGCAAAACATACATAATCGGGGTTTGTCTATGTTCTGATAATTCAGAAAAGTATAAAAACTCTGGTCAGCATGGATTCTAATTAGAAATTAGTTTTTTTAATTAACAACCATTTAATCAATTGCTTACCTTTTCAGGCACGGATGATTTCGATCTGGACGTGGTTGGGGTTAATGGAGATGCTGCTCGCGCTCTAGCTAGTGGCGATCTTTGTGCCCTCAGTGACTTCGTGCTTTGAATTGAACTGCTCAGAGCAGATTTTTTCCGGCTACTGGTAGGCTTGTATTCCATATCAATATCCGAATCATCGTCGTCATCATCTTCCTCTTCACTTTCCGCATCGGCTGTATTACTATCACTACCTTCGTAGTTTTTCCTTTTCTTTTTTTTTATCAACATAGATTTCTTTTTCTTAGTTGGTGATTTATTTTTGCTTTGACTACGGATTCTTGCAGAACGCCCCCTCTTTCTAGGGACACTTCCTCCCATTGCACTCGAAGATGATTTCTTTTCTATTTGAGATTCATCTTTGTATAGCGAAATATCCACTGCAAAAGAAAATACAAAAATATTAATACAGAATTTAACTTAAAGTAAATCAAAACTTACGCCCATCCGGATTTTCCTCAGTTACATCGGGTCGCGGAACTATTCCTTTCTCAACATCTATTGCTTTTTTTAAAATGTTCTCGATACGAACCTTTTCGGCTTCTGGCAATCTAAGATGACCCTTTTCTATTTTCTTTAAGTCTACAGTCGTCAAGACACATTCAATATCCGTGTGATCATAAAAGTCTGGTGTAAAAACAGTGTTGTCCTTCTTGTCCTCTGACAACCAACGAATGGTAATGCGAGGTGAAGATCGGTAAACATTTTGCAAAGTCTGACAAAGGAAGAAACTGCCTTCGGCATTACGCACTGCCATGTATTCATTCTTGTAGAACACAATCAACTTGTCTTCGTTAGACATATGGGGCTTAGGCGAGTTTGAGGCTTCGCTGGCTGACAATTTTGTAATAAACGCCAATTCCGGCAGAGGACTCTGATAGAGAATGGTTTTTAGACGATGACGTTGGCTCTTACGATCGCTAGGCGTAGACGGTGTTATTGGCAATGCCTTTGATTTTTTATTTTTTATTTGAGATTTTTTCCTATCAGTTTTTTCGGGCTTTACCAATGATAAAGGTGGACAATGGATGACTTCTTTTTCTACTTTTGTTTTGACAACAGAAGGGTCTTTTTTCTTTTCTGTAGTTTGTCCAGAAGCTTCTGCTAAAATTGCAGCAGCGGCTACTGCTTTTGACTGCCTTGGAGTTTTTGATTTTATTTGTGGTTTTTCCGATTGAATAGCTTTAGCTTTTATTTTTTCGGACTTCTCCTTCTCAGGCTTTTCAACTTGTTTTGTATCGTCTTTTTCAACCTCAGTGGCAGGTTTTTCAGATTTCTCAACCGCTTCGATCGTCTTAGACTTATCTTGCTTTTCTAAAACTTCTTCTTCTGGTTCATTGGTAACATTTTCTTCTTTGTCTTTTAGAGAAGGTTCGATAGTATCTTCTTGTTTCTCGGGTCTAGGGGTTTCATCTACTGGCTTTTCTGGTTGTATCAAATCAGTAGACTGTTGTTCATCGCTGGATGAAGATGTATTATTTGTAGTGTCATTTGATTTGTTGACTTCTGTGGACGAGAGATCACTTGTTGGACTTTCCTCTTCTACTGAAGGTTTACATTTATCTTCAGGTGTGTCATGTTTTGTTTCTGTAATAAGAGTGCAGCTCTTTTTATCTTCGTCTGCTGTAAGTGGTTGGCTGTCCATTTTATCGGTGGACTTTGAAGATGCATCTGTTACCTAAAATTATCAACAAACACATATTTTTAAAAATTGCTTACGTATAAATAAACAATCTTTTGCATGTAACTATTCTTTTTAAAATAAAGATTTAAAGACTTTAAGAAAATGATACTCTCAATACTAAATAAAATATTATAATCCAGAAACAAAAACTGGCGGAGTTGAACTCCACCAAACTCTACCAAAATCTGTAAAAAAAACTTTTCCAGACTTTTACTCTTATATTCGTTTTTGAATTATATTGACATCTATTCCCAAAATTAGATCTCGCCAATTTGTAATGAAATGCAATCAATATTTAATGACAATATGTCTAATCTTAATAATAATTGTTCTTATTTAAACAATTGATTGGCATTAGGGCACAAAATCGGGACATTTCCGTGGAAATCATTGGAAATATCATGTTCACATAAGAGTTACTGAAGATTCAATGTGCTGTGAACTTATTGTTATTGCATTTTTATGTAAAAATTTAGATTAATGAGAAACATTTCTTAATGTTCTCAGAAGAAGCTCAAAAAAAAACACGCCTTATGTCGTTTTCGATTGGAGGTTCGGAGTTACTCCTTATTGACTCCTGTCTTCGATTGGCTGTTCGGAGAAATGTTTTCGGAGTGTATTTCTATTCCGGATTTTATAGAGGAGTAGACTCGCAACACACATATACACATAAAATATTTCGTCAGATTACTACTTGTCAAATTAATTTAACTAGACCGAACGAGCCAAACACATAAATATCAGACAATTCACTCGCACACAAATAATATTTCTCAAAATAGGATTCGTACAACAGAAAATAATTTGATTTAGTACAGGAAAATTAGCAAAAAAAAACAATCGATTTATGGAACGAAATACAGGACGGCTGAATTTTTTATACCTGAAAGAGGGCTATTAAAAAAGCTTATGTTGAGTTTTTCGGGACGCCATCGCCATCCCCCTCGGGAAATCCGCCATTTTGGAAAACGCGAAGTGATCTATATCTCCGAAACTATTGATCTTAGATGAAAAATTGTAAGGCCAAGCTTGTAGGCAATTCAAATATCCTTCGTTCACTAGTACATTTCTTTTCGGTGTTGGCGATATTTTCAAGGTTATGTCGTCTTATTATTAGTTTTTTCACATGTACACATTTCTGTCATTCTCGAATAAGCTAACGTGAATTACTTTCTAAATGAGAATTTTAGAACACTAAATTTCTAACATTTTGATATATTTTTAAAGATGATGCGGTACCAAGGTCAAAATTTACAGTTTGGTTGCGCTAAAATGAAAACTCCGGAGTAAATAAAATACTAAATTGTTATTAAAATGACTGTAACTTTTGACAGCGGTATCGCATCATCTTCAAAAATATATCAAAATGATGGAAAATTTAATGTTCTAAAATTCTCATTTGTAAAGTAAATCACGTAAGTTTCCTCGGGAACGTAAAAAAATCATAATTGCAAAAAATTTAAAAATAAAACGACATAACCTTAAAAATATTACCTGCACCAAAAAAAATATAGATATTAACGAAAGATGGTTTAATTGCCTACAACCTGGCCCTTACAATTTTTCCTCTTAGATCAATAGTTTTAAAGATGTAGGTCCATTCGCATTTTCCAAAATGGTGGATTTCTTCAGGGTCATGGCGTTCCGAAAAACCCGACATAAGCTTTTCTAATAGCCCCCTTTTATTTATAAAGAAATCAACTTTAATGTTTAAAAAACGAGAAAAACATGTATGATTTTAAGACTAAATCCGAAAAATCTACATACAATTTTGAAGTGTGAATAATAGACTAAGAGCACACAGCAATATTTGGGTGTGAACGATAGCAAAAATTCCTTTTGTTTTAAGATAGGTCCATATAGTCTAAGAGACTTTTGTTGATTTTTTCTGTTTTATAATTCTCCTAGAAAAAGACGATAATGTCCTCTTTAAAAGCTTATCTTGAGTTCTATTGGTCGGATTGCCAAGATTATGACGTTTTGACTTAAAGAAAATGAGGTAGCATCACAGCATATATTTTATAAATTTATTGAAGTGGTAATCCACAAAATATATTGGAAGATCGCTGATTTCACACACCCCCGCCAAAGGCCAGACCATTGTATCGATACCACGATATATGCACCTACAAACCCTCATACTCATATTTGGGTTATCAATCCACTGAGCTGTGGGCTCTTGGTCTAATACTATTCATATGCAAATATGAAAGTCTGGCATGTCGGGGTTGGGGCCTTTGGAATTTTCTAATCGATAATCTACTTTTTTTCGATTATCGATTGTCAATTACTCTATTTCATATTGTGAGTTTCGATTTTGATCGAAACTTTTTGATTACATGGTCGTTTCTTTTCGATTGTTTATTTCTGATCGACGCGAAAGAAAGCTGGATGTTCAGAAGTTTTTTGTTGTGATCAAAATGTAATTTTTTCCAATAAATTAATTATTTTACCGAAAATAAAATTGAAATATTTATTTTATGCAGATCAATAGCAATAACAAATAAATGGAAATTTTGGTCCCCGTTTGCTGTAGACGGTTTGCTGATCTGTGGGCCTATTCTGGAAAGCGCGACGGATCGCTTTTAATGGCGGATTTGCATTTTCTTATTCCCAAAAGCGCTTTCGCTTTCCATTCGACCTTATGGAAAGCGCTCTTTCCAACTAAATGTCAGTCTGTGCATACATTTTGAAAGCGATAGGTCTGGAGGTGACGAATAAGTGGCGGATTTAAACAAAATGTAAATAAAAAATTTAAAAAGTGTTTTTTTCCAATAATTATGTGAATAATAATTGTTATTAAGTTATTTAATAAAATTTACTAATTGCCATTAGTGAATATTTTTGTCTTTAGTCAAGGATTTAGAAGCATACCTCCGCGCAACAATTTGCTGCACTGGTTGATTTCTTAAAGGAGCACAGTGGAATGGCTAAGGGCCTTCTCAATGGTCCAGAATATAGGGCCAAGTCTTTAGATCTTTGGGACGGGATCACTAGTGTTCTGAATAGTCTTGGGCCTCCAATAAAAACACGGGATGGCTGGAAGAAGGTCAGTCAAATATTTGTTAAATACATTCCCCCGTATTTATAAAGAAAAAATATTTATTTTAGCTCCCGTGTTTAGGAAAACTACACCATGGAATAAAAATGTTCCAGACTCAAATTAAGCACTAAGCAAATGCCTTTAGTTTGAGTCCAGAAAATTCTTATTCCATTGTGTAGTTTTCCTAAACACGGGAGCTGATATAACTATTTTTACTTTATAAATAAGGGGGATAATACATATGTTTTCTTAGTTTCGTGGATATGAAAATAAAAATATTGTTTGTATTTAAGGTATGGAAGGACTTCAAATACCACATAAATAGTAAATTGCGTCAAAATACTAAATATATTCATGGGACAGCAGGTGGACCCTACAAGCAATATGTGTTTTCTGCTCTGGAAGAAGAAGTAACTGTTTTGCTGGATTTAAGGACCCAGCAGTGTGGCCTCAAAGTCAGCAAATTTGGAGCTTCTGCTTCCAACCCAGAGCCTTTGGTTCAAAGGAACAATAACTTCCTTGAAAGCCTCTCTCCAGATTGATTGAGGAATCTAAAAAAAACATACTATCTGAAGGAAGAAAAGAAAATCTTTAACCACAACAGGAGGAATCTGAACCCAGAAGAAAGTGCACCATTTAAAAAAAAAAACACCTTCTCGCCAGAATAGAACTCCATTCAACACTTCGAAAAAATTATTGGAGCTCCAGATCCAACAACAAAAAACCTACCATGAAAAGATGGTGCAGCTCCTTGAGAATCAAAATACTCTTTTTGAAAAACAAAATAGGGAACTAAAACTACAAACCGAGGAAATGAAAAAAAAATCCGAAGAATAAAAGAACAAAAAGTGAAGATTTTAAAAAGAAAATACGAGTTTATGGAAAAAGAAAGCATGGAGAACAGAAAACTAAAAATTGCAGAGCTGGAAATGAAGAAAAAGAAACTCGAGTTAAAAGAACTAGAGCTACAAAAATAGATTGTATAGTAGAAAATAATATAACTCAACTGAAACTTAAGTTCCTATTATGTTTTAAAAACTTAACAAAAATGAAGTGCTATTTTTTTTTTTTTTTTTACAAAACTATCAATTTAAGTATTTATTGATTTATTTAATGTAGGTATAAAGTTTATGAATGAATTTAAATAAATAATAAATGAAAGTTAAAAAATTAACTATTTAAACAGAATCTCTTATTCTATCTCTTATTTGGTTTGCGATATTTTTATAGTTGCCACCATTTTCTAAAGTTGGAATATTGACAATATCATCTTCATCTTCATGTAGTAAAAGCCGATTATCAAAGTCTACTCTGCACTTAATGCAAATATTATGCAACATAGTACACACGTTTGTTATAACTGCTGCCTTTTCTGGACGGTAATAAAGTTCCCTCGATTTCAGTAAGCATCTGAACCGTCCTTTTAGAACAGCAAATCATCTTTCTATGATGCTCCTACATTTCGAATGAACTGTAGTTAGCTTCACGACTGTTTGATGGAGCTGATCAATAGAACGTCATCAACCATGGTTCAAGGCTATACTAATATGAGTCTCATCGACACACATAATCACACCAGGAAACCCTAAAAGAAATAGGATTTCGCTTGAGCTTTTTCCTCCGCGGTCATTTCAAATTGTATGTGTTTAGAAATTAGAACACAGTTTCTCTTCCATTATACTCAACGTTTCTTTCATCACATTCGAGACTGTTGGTTGAGCTAAAGCGACGTGGTAGTCTTGCCATACACTCTTCTGGTAGGAACCTTCCGCTAAAAACATAAGCGTAGCGGCAAGCCTAAGTATTGCCGGTATAGAGGTATTATTCTCTCTGGTAAAATTGTCTTTGATGTCTTCAAAAGCATACAGAAATGCTTCCTTTGACAATCTAAATAATTGCACAAACCTTATTGAAGAAAATTTATTAAATTCATTTAAATTGTGATGACCAAATGCAATGCTCACTCTTTGTGAGGAATATCCAGCGGAGAAGACCCACTTCTTAGAAATTTTCTTTGTATTCTTAAATTTTCTATATTTTCTTCACGTTCTTCTTCGCCTTCAGCATTTAAAAGTACACTTATACAATCCATCGAATGAATTTTTATATAAATTTACAAATTAAAAATTATTTGTACAACAATTTGTTTATGGGAAACAACTGTCAAAATTTTGGAAACAGCTGACATCGAAATTGGAAGAAAATATGGAAATATCTTGGAAATATTTGACATTTCAATTGGAAAACTGGTCCGCCGCGCTTTCCAGAATAGGCCCTCTGGTTTTCATATAATAATATAATTTGTCGAATTCACTTTCGATTATAATTTTCTGATCGATGCGCCAGGATGGAACCGAGGATTTCCGGTTCGAATCCTATAAGTACGCAACTTTTTTTTTAACTATGAAGTTTAAATGATAAAAATATTAACTTCGAATATACTTACATATTTACAACACACGTTGCATTTTCAGTAAAAAAAAAATGGATTTACTACACAAAAAACAATAATTATGTTCATCAAATTCAAACTCGACAAATGTTTTGGTAATTTATTCGATTATGTTTCACAATACAACATGATAACCAATCGAAAAATCGAGAATTGTCGATTCGATCAGCAATCGACACTCAGAAAACTCATTATCCTCTAGCACGAAAGCAATTCGAAAAAAAATAAAAGTGAAAAATTAGGGGGATTTGACGGAGGGGGGTGTAGTACTTTTCAGTGTACTATAAATGTTTAGATCCACTTTTAATAATAATGATTTTTCGTAATTGGTAGATTAGTTTCTTTTTTGCTATAAAACTTGAAGTCAAGTAATGATTGTTTTTTTTTATCAAAACGTATAAAAGATAAACATTACAATAAAAACAATTTTCTATATAAACAAATAAAAATAAAATTTTAAAAATCGAATAGGTCTTACATTTTTGTCATCTTCTGGCTTTTCAACATTAACCGAACCTGATGTAATAACTGCAGGCAAAGCTTCAACCGGAGCTTCTGGAGTTGGGATTTTTGTGGTTACAGGCAATGCTTCCTCAGCAACGATCTCACTTACCGCCTCTTCAAAGCTTCCGCCATTCTTGGCTTCTGGATGCAGTGGAGATGGTGATTTAGGTTCATTAGCTGGTCGAGCCGGAGATGCTTCAACCGAACTGTTTCCACCAGATTCAATTGGATTTTTGGTGGGTGGTGCAGGATCAGGCGTATTTAACTTGGGGTCCTGTACATGCGATGGAAGTATTGCTACCGCAGGTGGTGCAACCTGTGCTGCCACGGGTGGCGAGGGAGTGGCCTTAAGAATATCATCAGTTGTCTCCTTAGCTGGTGGTAGCAAAGGTATCAAAGGAGCAACTTGTTTTTGATTAGCCTGGCTTGCAATATGAGCCTTTGCTGGTGAACTGGATATAGAGGCAATACTAGACGACGATGGCGGTGGTGGTGGCTGATGATGTAGCTGCTGCTGCTGATGTTGATGTTGCTGATTTTGTTGTTTGGTGAGGGGGACAGCACTTGTTTGCAATTTTGGTTCTTGCTGTTCATGAATTGCTGCCGTAGCAAAAGAGTTCGCTGCTGACATGTTCTGATGCATTGGTTGAGGCTGTGATTGTGATTGACTGCTCATTTTCTGATAGTGCGAAGGAAAAGGTGGAGGGATCGCACTCACCAATGGACCTTTATTGCCCGAAGGATTATTGTATTGGTTGGGAATCGAGATTGGAGGCACCTTGTTCTGCAGGTGGTGATGCAAATGAGCCGCAACTGGAGCATTCGGGAGCGAAATCGGCGGCTGTTTAGCTGGCAAAAGTGAAATAGAAGGTGGCACCTGTTTGGATGACGACGAAGAAGAGCCTTTTGTCGATAGATTATTGTTTAACGCTGCGTGCTGTGGTGAAGGAATTGGAGTTATCTGGGTGCTGGGTGGAAGATTTGGTGGTTTCAACTGATTGGCAAGGGCAGTGGGGGGTGGAGGAATACCAACTCCACCCAGAGACGACTTGCTATGGGCAGCAGTTGGTATATACTTCTGAGAGTACTGGGACTGCTGAATCTGTTGATTAAGTTGTTGCTTGCTGCTTGTCATTGCAGAAGCGCTGGCCAGCGTCGATTGGGCGTGACTCTTCTGCTGCAACTGGTGTGAGGGCTGCTGCTGGTGATGGGTCTGCTGTGGTTGTTGATGATGTTGTTGTTGCTGTTGTTGCTGCTGCTGTTGTTGTTGAAATTGCAATTGATATGCATGTAATTGTTGCATCAAATTAGCTGCCTGCATTTGCTGCTGGAACTGATTTACACTTGCCAATGATGGTGTTGTTGCATTATTGCCATTGGATTGTTGCTGGTGATGCTGCTGATAGGTCTTGTTTAGCAAATCTGCTGCTGCGGGAGTTCGTGTCAGCGCTAAGGGCTCGCCACGATCTTTGCTTTGTTGCATTTGCTGCTGGAACCGTTGTTGCAGTTGGGGGTTGGACAAGAGCAACTGCTGCTGCTGTTGCTTAAGCATCTCATAGTGTTGCTGCGTAAGGAACGCATTAAGACCCGCCTGCGACGATTGCGGTAGTGCATTTTGGCCGTGCACCAGGTTCTGCATTTGCTGCTGGATACCAGCAAGCGCCTTGGCAGCTTGCTGCGATGCCTGGTTGCTTGGAGCGCCACCACTGTTACCGCTTGAACCCTGTTTCTGGCTGTAACTCATTTCTGCATTTATATAGGTTTAATTCTAAGCAGAACACAATTTGCTAACGCGGCGAATTCCAGGAAATGCTCAACAAAACTAGATTCACACTTTTATGTTTTATTTTTTTTATTTCTAATATCTTTAGTTTCTCTTTTTTTCTAATCAACTCTCCACTTTGCCATGTTTTGCTTTGCTTTACTTCTTTTATTTCTTCGACAAGTAGAGGCAACGGCTACGTAACAGTTTTTATCCCACCAAAAAAATTATTGTTTTTTCATGTCTTTGCTGCTGCTACACAATTTTAAGTCAACAGTGCCAAGTGGAGCACACAAACAACAAACAAATAAAACAAAAAACGAAGAAAAAAAAAAAACACAAAAACCTAAATCATAGCTTTTTTATAAACAAGTTTTAGCTTGTTATAGATCCACTGACCAGGCAGCAGCAGTACACCACCATAGGCACAAAATTGCCATAAATTCTTGATTTTTTTCTTTGGAGGGAAGTCTCACTAACTAGTCACAGACGTCGACAGCAAAAAACAGAAATAGACAAGGAATGAACAGAAAAAGTCGTCACAGGAATATTAATTTTTTTTTTTGATCCACAAGGGGAGAATAGTTCCGAAAACAGTAGTAACTTATATTTTCACGTTGGTCGTTTACAATTTATGTAAAATATTCTAAGTCCACGTTGGTTTGTATTTTGAATAAGAATTTATTTATTCTAGATTTTTTTAAAATTAATGTTGAGATTTTTTCTTGAAAATTTGGAGTCGAAGAAAATTCACTGTAGCCTTTGGCCGAAACTCTACACTTTCTACAAAATTTTGATGGCGTCCATCTGCTGCGCATGAGGATGTAATACGCGGAAAAGGGATGACGATATAGACATGGTTATTTTTGTTATAAGTGAGATGCGATGCATTTTTGGACTGAGTGTGGTATGTACCGGCACTTTCTTCCAAAATGCTGTGGGGAAAATGATTTTCGTACATGCGCGTGTTGAAACGTAGGGATGTGTTGGAAGTGGTTTTTTTGTGAACCTGTTTAGTCCCAATCTACATTGAACGATTTTTCCAATGCCGATCTTTTGTTTAGCCTAGTACGCTGCTGATGCGAAACGAAATTTTTCTTTGGTCTCCAACACGACAGCGAAATGCTTACGGAAACCACAGCGAAAAAAATCTCTTTGAAAGTCCCGATCTACATTGAACGATTTTTCCAGTGCCGATCTTTTGTTCGTAGGTGAAGTGAGTGAAAAGTGAGGGGTAGGGATCAAATCGTTTGTACCGCAAAACTCGAACGATTTTTCCAGTCTGTTTATGTTCTCTTTCGCACTCTTTCCAGTTTTTTGTGTGTTCGGTGTCAGTGTGCCATTGGGTTGATGGTGTGAGTGAATATCAATGCAAAGTGAAGAACACAGAAATAAAAAAATGAAGAAGACAAAGAAAAACTCTCATGGAAAAAATCGTTCTGTGTGTACATTTCACACGATTTCTGGAAAAATCTTCGTGGAAATATCGGGCAATGTAGATCGGGACAAAGTGTCACCAATTACAAATAAACAAAAAACAAATAAAAACCAATCACAGAAAGCCATGCTGTAATGAAAGAAAAAACAATTACAAACACGAATACCACTCAAATGTCATTTTTCCGCGTGTAGACTTCTCCAAATAATCTGCTACAAATTATCGATTTCGCTCATTGAACAGCGTACTGCAAAAAGAAAAGCATAGCGATATTTTCGTTTATGATTTCGTTGTGTCATTATTGTATGAGATTTTTCGTTTCGCATAAGCAGCGTACTAGGCTTTTGTTGGTGAAGGGAGTGAAAAGTGAGGGGTAGGGACCAAACCGTTTGTACCACAAAGCTCGAACGATTTTTCCAGTCTGTTAGTTGTTCTCTTTTACCTTCTTTCCAGTTTTTTGTGTGTGTTCGATGTCAGTTTGCCGTTCGTGTTTGATGGTGTGAGTGAATATAAATGACAGGGAAAAAATCATTCTGTGAAAAAATCTTCCTGGAAAAATCAGGTAATGTAGATCGTGATTGTACTATGACTACTTTCTACGTAGCAACAATAGTTTGTTGGTGAAATCGCAGGAGTAGAAAAGGATTTGACAGTCATGAAGAAATTATAAAAGCTGCGTTTAATTGTCCCCTAGATCTGCTTTTGAATATTCAAATCCATTCTCATCACGTACCCTTATGTCAAATTCTTCTCAACATTTGAAGATCAGTTTTTTTTGAAGGAATTAGGACAAAAATCGATTTCTTATTAGTATGTGTGTGCGCTGTTTGATGGGAAATTTTATCAACTTTTGCAATGATACTAGACCAGTTGCATCGGATCGTGAATACCCCTATTGCGTCCACAGACAGCTGAAGCGTAGTTGACCGCCGCGTTCTATAATGTTAGACATAACGCGGTCAGCTTTCGGCGTTCTAGTTTCGTATGTGTGTTTCTGTTGAGCAGTTGGTCGGAGTGCAGCATTATAATTAAAGTAAAAATATGAGCGGCAGCAGCAGCAGTTCTGACGAAGATGAAGTCCTTCTTCTGCTTACACTTGCAACCAGCAAAAGGCGAAAATGGGTTCATGAGATAAACCAAAAAGGAAGCTATTTCTTCCCCATGTCTTCGTATTTTTGCAACATCTTTATACTCTGGGTGCTTGCAATCATATATGAATATGTTTGTTCGAACTTATTCAATCAGTACTTCAATGTCACACATATTATTTTCTCTTTAATTTATCTTAAAGGCTTGATTACATAGGCCCACTTTTGTACAAAAGTACAAAAGTGAGAAATAAATATCTATTCTGAAGACACCTTCTTGCAAAAAAACAATGAAAAATTGTGCATATGGTGGTTCAATTTATGTGTCAGAACAGTTTTCGTATGTTTTTTTGCAAGCGTGTATCTATAGCGAGCATTTCAATTTCTCACTTTTGTACTTTTGTGCAAAAGTAGGTCTATGTAGTTAAGGCTTAAAATTGGAAAAGAAAACGAATAAAAATAAATTAAACAGAATTACCAAAATCAATACAAAATAATAATCTCCCAGAGATTTCAGAGGTTTGTTTTGACGTTTGGTCTTTTTTGACGCTTGACCGTTGCGTTCTTTGTAAAAGTTTACACAATAAATTTACCCGTCGCGTTCTATTTTTCACCGCTTGACCTGTCCGCGTACTGTTTGAACAACAACAAGTGATTCTACACAAGACAAAGAACGCGACGGTCAAAAATGTCGACCACACCGCGTCCTGTGTGTCCCGAGCATCAGTTGTTCTTGTTATTAAAATATCAATAAAATGAACATGCCTTTTAATATTGTGAAATGTTTTGACATTTTGCCGACCGATAAATAATTTTTGTGTATTTTATTTGTTCACTAAACAAAGTTAGAAATCATTAAAATAAAGTTAATCAATATCAATACTCCTAGTTAATATCAAATAAAATGGGAAAAGAAGAAGTAGTTCTGTCCGAAGCCGATTTAGATTGGATTCAAATGCGAAAAGATTTCGAGGAAATGCGCCCGGAAACAACGAGAGAAAAAATGATACGTAAAATCAAATCAAATCCAGTTGTTCCAATTGGTTAGTAATAAACATACTGCGAAGATTATTATTACATAAGTTGGATTCATTTTATTAATCGCTTTTGTGTATCAATCATTATTCTAGGATGTCTAGCAACAGCGGCAGCACTAGGCTTCGGTCTCTATAACTTCCGAACTGGCAATCGAAAGATGTCTCAAATAATGATGCGGACACGAATTGGTGCTCAGGCATTTACTCTGGTCGCCCTTATTACCGGTGTAGTGTTAACTTATAATAAGAAAGATGAAAAATGAGCGAATGTTTTTAATAAAGTAATTTGTTACTAGTTTGAATAAGATTTAGAATGTCTGATAACACACGGAAACCCCGTTATAGTTTTCATAAGAAAAATGATTGAATTGAAACAATATTCCTTACTGCCCAAGCTTATTTAATTTCTGAACTTTTTAATCCTTTAATGTGCTATGGATCGAAGGGAATGTTACTGATCTAAATGAAAGAATTCGATGAAAAGTTTCGTTTCGTTAGTTTAATGGAGTCCGAAGAAAATCTCAATAAATTACCGTTGAAATAGTGCCTATGTTAAGGGGGATGGTCATAACAGGCGCTTTGTAGCTTTTAAACAAGTAAAATTATAGGAAATAAAACTAACCAATAATGAATATGGCTTCCTCAAGATCGACCCGAGAAGCCTACAGTTCAACCTTATCAGTAAGATAAATCAATTGTAAAACCTGTGTTAGGGACAGGAAAGCTACTTTTAATCAAGTTATTCGGCCAGAAAATCATTTGAATAACCTGCACATACAATACAAACAAAATAACCACAGCGCCAAATCTAGCAGCGCCTCATTCGTGAGCTTAAATTTAGTTAATAGCTTATTGCCATTACACCGCCTCCAATGCAAAATAGAATGCAAAACCGTTGGGACCACCCTCATTTGAGCTTATTTTTTGTCAGAAAAGACCACCAAACTTATCTAAACGATGTGTATGAGGAGGCAGGCTTACATCGCAGTTTTAAGCATTTTATTGATAGAACCGTGAAATGTGAGATTCGCTTAATCGTTCGCTTTTAGGCGAACGTTCGATTTGCTATTCATAATGAGGTCCTTAGAAGCGCTAACAGTAGTAACTTTTTCTGCAAGGATTCAATTCGAGTTATACCTATTCCATAGTGTAACTTGGACACTATTTACAGTAATATTCACGGTCCGATTCTTAATAGAGTACAATAAAGAGTTTTAAGTGTTTGAGGATTGCTAATCAGTTGCCCACCAGCGTATACAGCCGATTCACTATTTATTAAATAATCATGTTATTTTAAACACAGTAATAACTATCCCATCCCAAAGAATTATCCGCAATGTGGTACGTGTTTTATAAAGGCTACAGCTTTCGAGTGAAGTTCACAAATTTATATTTTTTTTTTTCAAATTTAACTGAATTATCTGAATCTAAATCTATATCTATCTATATATATATAAATAGCCTTAAAAAATTGCTGTGGTACCATTTGCTCAGAAAGTATCCAACCGATATCGATATATTTTATATAGTTGGAAAGCCATAGGTGCGAATGTGCGCAGAATAAACCTGAGCCCATTTTTGTTTTTGCACTGCCGATCACTGTGCATATTTAAAAAAAATTAATTTAAAATTTATAGAACAAATTTCGAGTGATTTAATTTTCAAACTAATTGTTTGACTCTAGTTTATGAATGTTAGTATTTCGTGGCCGAATTTCGGCCAGTGGGTGATACTAGTTATTATTAATTAGTCATAACTCATAAGTTATGCAACAGCCATAAATTAAAAGTAATTTTGGAGAATCATTGGCTATTCATGGTTTTTGTATTAAATTCAATTTATTATTGTACTATAAAAACAACATGATACATTAAGATTATTATCTTGTATAGTTACTACTTGGAATTAAATAATTAACCTATTTAAGCTGTGATGTAAATAAACTAGCGGAATTGATAATCAACTGCCAGAAAAGAAGAGTGATGCACAGTGGCTGTAGCCTGTAGCTTTCAAATTGTTTTATGTGTGGTCGCAGCTCTACAGCTTGATAATTTTTGTTGGTGAATTCCAAATGCCTAAGGTCCAATTATAAAGATATCATTAAAAAACATTATTAAAAATAGAGAAATAGATGTATATCTGTACGCAAAAGTGAAGCTTATTACAACTTCATTTAAATGTAGTAAAAAATATTTCATTGTGGCCCCTTCTTTTTAACAAAAAAAGGACTTTTATCATTTCGATGATTGAACTTCTTACTGAAATGTTGGTTTGTTTTTCGAGGTCTGAAGTCCGCCAATGCACTTCTCAAACATCAACACATTCTTTGAAAAACAACATAGGTGGGGACTTTATGACAAACTTACATGAGTCCATTATACATATACAGGGTGTCCCTTAATTCGTCAAGAGTATTTTAGGGTATGATTCTGGGTTATTTTCTAAGAAAAAAATTGTTCTACAGTAAGGGCCTATCTCCAATTTTGATATCATTTATCGGGAATTTAAGAAAAGTCTTACTTGGGGTACCCTGATCCATGTTACCGGTAATTGCGCCGTAAGTACTTACGATAGAATCGTTATTTATGCGGACAACGATTTTCCCACAAAATACTACAATTTATTAAAAAAAAACAAGGACAGAAAAAAAAACACAAAAATTAAAGTTCAAACAAATTTAAATATTTGAATAAAAATGAATAAAATATTACGTTTAAGATAGATGGAAGCAGGGTGGAATTATCGAACACCTTTTGTAGGTTACTCGCTACAAACAAAGAATTAATTTAAAGTTTGTATTATTTCTTGAACTTTCTTTTTTTTTATACATGTTAATGTTGTATTTAGTTAAAAAAGTATTAATTATTTTTAAGAAAATAAAATGGGTTTTCATAATAAAATAGGAAAAATGACACCAAAGTCAAAAAAACGACCTGAAATGTCAAAAATATGGGTTTGATATTTAGTTGTGGGAAAACCGTTATCCGCATAGAACAAGATTGTATAGCAAATATAAACTGCTAAACTGTCGAAAGGAAAACGAGAGAATTACCTCATACGTTTTTCGAATTAAGATTAACTCAGGAACCTATAATTTTCCTCTGGGCCGGTGATGATGGGAAACCCTGTACATATATATCCATCAAAAAAGAAAAGGACGGGTTTTGGATTTTAGCTTCAAGCTATTCCTGCAAACATTCGGACTATACCCCACAAGGTCCTATTATTAATCACACTTAGGGGCAGTTTGTTCACAGTGGGTTTAATTTTGTACGTGACATTCACGCTCTATTTAATTAGTGTCAATCAAAAAAAAATTGGCTGATTAGCGATATCCGTGATTAGCAACTCATAGGCCCCTTTCACACAAGGAAACTGAGTTGCCAGAAGCTAGCTAGTTTGTAGGCGAGTAGGGTGAGAGGGGAGATTTTTTTCTTTCCCTTACGCCCTTCTCGCAAACAAACTCCCAGTTGCCAGCAACTCAGTTTCCTTGTGTGGAAGCAGTCATACTTTGGATTTTTTTGAAAAAAAAAAAAACAAACAAACATATTTGTCGATTTCCCAGTTCCAATAATCATGAACTTAAAGATGATAAGCTGTAAACAAACTTCCCTTATGGGCGGCCTCCACATGCCATGAACGATAGCAGGATTATAATATAAACAGGACTAGACTAGGTGCATGCAGTGAGACAGGTAGATTTTATGTGAGTAAAAAAGAGGTGGGTAGATTCCACCCAAATTGCACCGATGCGCCACTTTCAACCAATATTCTCGGATTCAACATGAAAGATTTTTTATTGTGAATGAAAGATTGATAGATTTCAAGGGTGAGAGATAGGGATGGGTAGATTGAACTGAGAGGATTTATACTTCATCGTATGGACACAACGAACATAAACACCAAGCATTAAAAATCCACAGGCACTATAGGTCATTTCACAACTGCTGAAGAAACCGTGCATTAATAGAACAACTCCCCATACAAAATATTGATTTTGGCAGCACCAACGCATTGAACACCAATTTTCTAGCAGTTTTGCATCTCTCTCACTGGCGTTGTAGAAATGAAAGATGAAATATCTCCACGAATATAGAAAAAAAAGAAGTCAGCTATCTCACTTTTCGACTGCCATGTTTATAAGTCGCGATTACAGTGAATTGAGTCGCGGGAAAATTACTATTTTTTTCGTTTAAAAGGTAAATATATTACAAAATATATGTTTTAAAGTGTACCCAAACTATAAAAGTGTAATTAAATTTTATATTATGTTCAATAATGTTGTGATTTGGTGTGTAAAATTCAAACGAAAATAAATTTTCAATCAGAAATGGCGCAATCAGTGCAGTGCATCTAGTATACGTTGATTTTTTTCCCTGCCTACTCTAATACTACAAGGTTATTGTACCTCTACTATACTATATCACTAGTCAACTGTACTTTTTATCTTTACTTGTTTCATCGAAATCGAGTAAATTTATCAAGTGAAAATTGTGTAATTGGTTGGTTTTTTGTGTAAATCATGTGAATTTCCTATTGTCATATAAATATTTATTTATTTGGAGTTTTCATCATGTCAAATATGAATGGCGAGTGAGTGAAGTGATTTTTAAAAGTAAAAAGGATAAAAATTCTGATTATTTATGAGAGAAAAATGTCGGTTTTTCTTTTCTCGTAAAATTCTCGGTTTGCTCACTCTTATTTATCTTCCCTTTCATATTAATCAAATCAGCATTCTTTGTTGGATACGTTCGGCATGTTAAAAACGTCACACTGGCATTCTTTTCTTTTATGCATTAAGGAGTAGTATAGTATGTGTTATTTGGATGCGGACGAAAAATTGAGTTAGGTTTTGTGCACGTGTGTGTGGTTGGTAGTGATTTTTTGGGAAGAGGTGGCGATGTACAATATACGCGCATGCATATCTTAAATAGACTTTATAAATTGTCTATTCATGTATGAGGTTTTTAAATGTATTATGTAGGGGGGTGGGGTGAGGCGGTGGGTAGTTTTTGATTTTTTATCTTTCATGGCGGAATCGGCGTAGACGCAAAATACAAGTTTGGAGCATTTATCGATTCCCCAACGGTATTATTTTAACTCTCAACATCAACAATATTTTCTAGCAGATTTCCTCTGTCAACCTACTTTCTATTTTGTTTCTTTTTTAAAGCATTGTTTTTGTGGTAGCAAGTGTTGGTTTGCCTTGAGAAAAAAAAAATGTACGTAGAATGGAAATAAGCCAGGGATGTTGGATGAAATATGTTTAATTCAAAAGTTTATGAACGTTGTACCTATGTACACAGTCTGACAAATTTTCATGTTCCTACAATTATTTATTTATTATTTATTAAATTGTATGTGTATATAAATCTGTCAACCACCAATTTGCTAGACTCTTGAAACCATCTTGCATTTGCCAAATTTCATTAGGATACGTCCAACAGTTTCACGTTTGAGTTTTGGAACTTATGACTGCATCAAATGCGCATCTGATGCATTTCGGAACTCAGCCTCTCTGCAGGGCGAATCATTTACTTGCAATAGTTACAGAAATGACAAATATACATTATACAATCCTAAATAACGTCATATTAGTCATTTTGGCTGAACTTTCCTTTAAGGGCACACGAATTTTCAAACGTGGATAATTTTATTCGATAGATTTATGACTAAAAATAATAAATATCATAATTTTAAAGTGAGGAAACTTTTATTTATATTTTTAATTAATGCAAAAGTTTTCATTTTTCATACAAAATTAATGTAATTTACTGCGTTTGTTTAATTCGACAGTTCTTTAACATACACAAATGAGGGTACATGCTTCTTTGCTATGGTTAGTGTTGTGATATGTGGTTTTATTCGGGATTTTTTTGGGACTTTTTAGGGATAACTAAACTAAAGTTTCAAAAATTAAATTTTATCAATTTTTTAAACAACCTTGATAAAATACCGACTGACAACATATGCGCCTGCCAGACGAGCGACGGAGTCGCGTAAGCGGGACAGGACCTGAAAAGGGGGTTAAAATCCTTGAACCCGCGAAGCGGGCCACCCAAAGTACTGTTTAGTACAAAAAACTTTGATTGCGACCGACTGGCAACATAGGCGCCTGCCAGATGACTGAGCATACCCTAAGCGGAGCGACGGAGTCGCGTGAGCGGGACAGAGGACCCGAGAAGGGAGTTAAAATCCTTGGCGAAGCGGGCCACCCATAAAGTGCTTTTAATCGAAAAAACATCTTAATTAGCAAAAAATTTTCCAAAAAAAAAATCCCAAACAAAATCCACACATCACACTTACCATAGCGAAGTTGTTGAGTAGTAGAACTGTCAAATTAATTGTGTAATTTTTTTTATTAGCGGCCGCAGATTTCATGCATATTGAATGCAATTTTCTAACTTTAAATGTTTATTAAAAATTGAAATAAAAACTTGCTGATATTAAAATTGTTAAATTGAATTATTTAATTTACCAAAAAAGGTATTCGCCTGTAAAAATGTGTGCTATATTAATGAAAACTTGAGTACTAGTGTGAAAAAAATGCCAAAATCGAAAAATTAAAATATTTTTTTATCATATTTAGGGGTGTTTCCTCACCGTAATATTTTAAAACTATTCAATAGAGACCCCTAGCTCACTTAAAACAAAAAAACAGGGGCGTGCGCCCCTAATGGAAAGTCGCCCCGTCATTTTAGGTATTAATACGTGAACGGAAATCTTTCGGTGAAATTATTCACGTTCTAAAAAAAACTGAAACTGTTCGTTTTTTTTTGATTTCTTGGAGAGTCCTTTTCATATTGGCAAATGAACATTTTTGAAATCTTAGAAACGTGAACTGGTCTGGCTTATCTAATTTTTAAAAACAAATAATAAAATAACAATTTATGAAACCTGTATACATCCCTGATTTTTCATTTTTTTTTTTTTTTAATTCTACTCAAACTTCATACTAATATCATTCTCTCACTCCAGCACAAACTTGTATTTCCACCCATTTTCGCGCTTACGTTTTGTGCGCATGTCATACCAATTAAAATTTATAATCCCCATCCATGTCCACACTATCAATATTTTTGCATGTGTAAGTGCAAAAAAAGTAGTAAAACGTATTTTTGTTTCATTTTTCTCCATACATTACCCACCATTTCGTCTCATAAAAAAAAGAAAAGGAGACACAAATTTTTTTTGACATACAAGTTGCTGCTGATTTAAATTACTGCACTTGCACTTATTCGACGCGAAATTGGGAAAATCTCTCGGTTTTTTGTTTGTTATTTTTTTTACACCAGAAAAAGTAAATAATTTTAAGCAAAGAAGTGTGCATGGTAATTTTGTTGTCATCGTCATTTCATAATAATTATTTATTCTTCTAAACCTAATCTCCGAAAATAAAATGATCATTGGAAAAAAAAAAAAAATCATGTCGAAGAAAGTTGTTCCGAGTTTTTTTTTTTCATTTTTTTTATATCAGTATGTCGTGTTGTGCTTTTACTTATTTTCAATTAAATTCAAGTGTAACTGTTTTTCAATTCACAAAAAAAGTTAACTTTTAATATATGTACCTACACATATTTCTCTGTCCTCAATTAAAAGTTTAAAATGTCTTTTATGTAGCTAACTCAGCTTTGTTGTCTGAATAATATTCGCCAATTATAGGAAGTCGGTTTAAAAAAATGACTTAATTTCTTTTGTTATAAATGAAATTTAATTTGGTATATGTTTTTTTTTTTTTGTTTCACCATTCTGTCATTTTGCATTGCTTCCCAATTTGTTCATTCATTTTCTTTAAAAAAATACAAAAAAATATACTAACTAGATAGGTAGGTATACGTCATTCTTTGTTAAGCAAAAATGAAAATGTAAAGGGGGCTGCGGTTGGGTGTGTTATTTTTCTTGTTGCTCCTATTCTAATTTCACTCATTATTCACGGTAAGTGCAGTACCGATAGAAATTACAAGAAACAAGGAAAAAAAATTAGTGGCTCGTGATTCGTGACACTACCATAAATGACCTTGACGATGACGGCGAAAAATCGCATCGTAAAGATACACTTTAGAACGGCTGCAGAAGGCGACAGTACGTACACCAAAACTGGGAGGCAACCAGTTACGTTAACTCGGTTCGTGTTCATTTACATATATAGCTTATTGGTACCAAGTAGAACACATCGTAGGTGCCTTATGCTAGGTTTGCACTTGTCATTATTAATTGATTTTTTGCACAGTTATTGTTATTTTAGACAAATCAGTTGGTTAGTTTAATTTTTAAAAATTAAAAATTATGTGGCTAAAATCATTCTGCAGTTTCGGGTGACTTTGGCCTGGTAAACGTTTTCCTTATTATCTCATTGACTAATCTATAAAAGATCCCCTACCAATTGAGTACAGTGACAATTTATTATAGGTACAGAGGATTTTTTTTTTGTTAATTTTGTAGGGTTTCATTTATCTTTTCTTTTTTGTTTTTTAAATACCTACATGATTTGTTTATTTCACTGGAGCAATATTAGGAGGATCAATCTTTTTCTGCTCTTTTGCAACCTAACTTGTTCTTACCTTATAATGTTCTTATGGGTATGAGCCCAAACGCAAAATAGTTGGACTACCTATGATAAAAAACAAATATCTGCTGGTTCTTAAATTCCATCGGCAATAAACTCAATATTTTGGTATTTTTATTTAGATATATTTATTTTAGATAGAAATAAGTAACAAAAACAAAATGACTTCAATTAAATAACCATATAGAGCAGTCTTAAAAAATAAAATAACGATTGATACATTTTTTTAAACGCAACATAGTTGGCCTACGCGTCTTAATTTTTATTTTACCATGGTGTTACGTCGCCTCTGGCCTTAATAACTGCTTCTATGCGTCGTGGCATTGTGTCAACAAATTTTTGACATTCTTCGGTACCAACAGATTCCCAAATATTTATGATTTTAGCTTTTAGGCCTTGAAGAGTCCGACATGGTTCTTTTCTGAGGTTTTTCTTCATTTTATGCCAGACAGTATCAAAGGTCAGGGCTGCTTGAAGGCCATTCCAGTAAAGGAATTGCTTCAGCAGATAACCACGCCATTGTAGACATTGCAGTATGGCTGGAAGCACCATCCTGTTGGAAAGTAAAATCACTAGTTTGAAGTCGTGGTATTGATGGGAGTAGCTCATTATCCAGAATATCCCGGTACTTGGTAGGATTGACAGTTCCATTTACAAAATGTAAATTGCCCAAACCTCGCCCAGAAATGCATCCCCATATCATTAGAGATGCTGGAAACTTGACTGTTTTTTTAAGGCAATCTTTCTGAAAGGCCTCTTTGCAGATTCTTATGACACGTTTTCGTTCGTCGCCCACGAAAACTTCAAACCTCGACTGATCACTCCAAATAACGGACCGCCATTGACTTAAAGTCCAGTTCTTACGTTGCATGGCCCACCCTAGGTGCCTTTTCTTTTGTTTAGGTGTTAAAAGTGGTTTTCTTTGGGCCTATGTTTTAACAGATTAAAATAGCTCTAATTTAAATAAATCTAAAACAAACCTAATAAAATTTATATCCAATTTTTTTCATTGTCCGCTTACAAGTGTCGATTGAAACACTTTTTTGGATTCTTTCTCTGCATTAAACAGTTATTGCAGCGGCAGTTTGACGTCGATTTTCCTTTATTATTTTTTTTAAGACTCGGCAATCTCGAGGTTTCGCAATTGGTGGGCGTCCCGTTTCTTTGTTTCTTTACCAACCTCCACATTGCACCATTTTTGAACTTTGTGATAATGTTTCGAATTGATGAGCAAGGCGACAATCCCGTTTCGAAGGCTTTAACTATGGATTCCCTAAGGTCTCGTGATAATGCAACACTACGCACCATGATTGACACTAAACTGTTGCTGTCTTACTTAAAACAAGAGATCATAAACAACAAAACAAGTGCATGTCATTTGTTTAGTAACGGTTAACTGAACATCTATTTAAATCGTCATAGGCCAACTAATTTGCATCCAATGGAGAGTAGTCGAACTATTATGCTCTTATCTTTGTTTAAGTGAATGCAACCTGAAGCCATGTGTATTTTCTAAAATTAAGTTCTGTTTGGTCTTATTTACTCATTAAATGTAATTTTTTACATTGACAAAAAAGATTTAATCAACAACTCCTTGGGACAGAAAATAATGGTATATTTAAAGAGGATTAATGTGTTAACTGATGAGTACGCCAACTTATTTGGGTTTGGGTCGTAAGCGTCGTACGTCTTTTTATGACAAGTATTCTTATAATTTTGATGCATTTTTTCATAATTTGTCGTGGCCAAAGTCAATCAAAATTCAGGCCAATGTCTGCCCATTATATGCCATTTTTTATAAAAAAGTAAATAGATAACTTTTTATTTGATTGTTACATTAATCCAGTAAAGTTAACTCTATTTGAATAATATCTATCTATCTTCTATCTATCTCTATATATAAAAATGAATTGTTGTTCGTTTGTTCTCTTATATCTCAAGTTTGGCAGCTCCGAATTTGATGATTTTTTTTTTGTTGGAAAGGTATTGTTCTGTAGCAGGTTTGTATGTTAAAAAAAATGACTTTATGACCGCTTACAATTTGTATGCCAAAGAAAAATGAAACATTTGTTTATAATTGTAAGAATCAAAACGGAAATTCAGAATTTATTATTGTCATTCAAATTAAAAAATCAAACAAAACAACAAATCTTTATAGAATCGAAACAAAAATTCAGTGTTTATAAATCATGAAAGCTGTTTATAATGCGAAAGGTGGATTTTATTTTTTGGATGCACCGGATGTACCGCGGAAAGACATTTTTAATTTCACTTATTTTAGCATGTATGTATGTTTGTATTGGGTCACAAAACAAAATAGCATTGTCGCTCGCTTCATCGTGAATTGCTGCTACCTTATTGGAACGTGGTCGAACTGCACATACTGCACTGTAGGCGGAATCTGGAAAGCGCGGCGGATCGCTTTTATTGGCCGATTTCTATTTTCTCATTCTCAAAAGCTCTTTTGCTTTCCAATTTTTGTTTGAAATCGATCATAAACTTTTCGATCACCTAGAAACCTATCATTTTGAAACAAAAACTGGAAAGTGGAAGCCTTTTTTAGACTAAGAAAATGCAAATACGCCAATATAAGCGATCTGCCGCGCTTTTCAGAATCGGCCTACTGAAGTTACCATATTGAACATTCACATTAATGAAACACCCACATGTAACATTCCAAAGAACTTGGGAATAGCATAGGTATTACAACAATGTAAGGTTATTGTGTGGGCTAAATGCACGATGGCTCATAAGAAGTCATTGGAAAGCTTTGAATAGAACATTGAAAGATCTTCAAAACAATCAAAATTTATTTGGTGGTCTTTATATTATTGGCCGGTGATTTACGGCAAACATTGCCCGTAGTTCCACAATAAACTCCAGCGGATGAAATTAATGCATGCTTGAAATCACCTTATTTGTGGAGAAATGTCAAAACAATCAGATTGACAATAATTAGCTATGAGTGTAAAATTGCAAAACAATTCTTCGGCCGTTTAGTTTTAAAAGCAGTTGTTGAATATTGGAGATGGCAAAAATGCCCATTGATGATGGATTAATAACATTGTCGGAAAATGTTTGTGAGATTACCCAAACTAAAGAAGAATTGATTAAAAAAGTTTTTTTCAAATATTGGACAGCGAACAAAGATAATGCTTGGTTGAGCGAACGAGCAATATTGGCAGGAAAAAATAAAGATGTTAACGATGTTAATTGGGATATTCAAAATGGAATAATTGGTGAATTAGATACTATTATAGACGAAAATGACGTAGTGAACTATCCAACAGAATTTCTTAACTCACTAGATTTACCAGGAATGCCACCCCATAATTTACGATTAAAAGTCAGTGTGGCAATCCATGCTTCGGAATATAAATCAACAAAAACTTTGCTACGGAACTAGACTTGCTGTTAAACGCTTAATGTATAATGTAATCGAAGTCACAATTTTAAAAGAAAAGCATAAGGGAGAAAACGTTCTTATTCCCCGAATGCCGCTAATTCCATTTGATTTACCATTCAATTTCAAAGGGCTTCAATTTCTAATTCGCCTTGGTGTTACAATTCCAGTCTCTAGAAGTTTGTGGCAGAGACTTAGAATACCCAGTATTTTCACATGGGCATCAGCGTTATTTATATATTCCACAAATAGAAAGACAAAAATGTATAACAAAGAGCGTTACAATAGATACACATTTTGAAGAGAACTTTGAGTTTTTATTAACGACCAGCGAAGCGGTCGCGGACACCCTAGTTCCCCATAAATGCGCGTATCAAAATTATTTTGATGTAGTATTTCCACAACATATTGAAACCTTTCAACATTTGTTGGTGTTTTTTTAATAAAAATTATTTATTTTATAACTTTTTTTCTTAATTTATCTTAATGGAGCTGTAACAATCATATTTAATTTATTAAATTATACATTTTTAGAAGGAAAGCTGAAAATATTAGAAAAGTTCTTTATATTTTAAAAATAAATTGAAAAATGTCGGTTCATTAGCCAATGACACCCCACCCGCCGGCCAATTTTTACCCAGCTACACGGTAAATAATATCGAAGTATGAGCTTCTCATAATAAAAAGAAAAGGCAAACAAAAATAATACAACAACACTCACTTTCCAAAGAAAATTACGAGCCAAAACTCACATCAAATATAAACAAAAAAATTATTTTGAAATGTGACTATGGTGTTTTTCATCTTTGGCTATCGTTAATAGTTGAGGTTCCAAAATATATTTTGACCTCGTTAAGGGATATGAAGAAATGCGCGTATAATCGCATCGACTTAAAATGTTTTTTTTTCCAAAAAAAATAGGTTGATTTTTAAGCTGTTTTCGATTATATGTAAAGGCCTACACGAGTTTGGGAACGAAGAAGTTAGTAGGACTCATTCGAAAGGTAATTTTGAGTGCTGAACTTAAATCCATCATCCATTTTCCCTCATCAGCTCTGGTTTTTGAGATATTCACGTTAGAATAGGTATATACAAAAAACACGTTTATTTCACTACTTTTGAGATTATGTTGTGATTTTGAGGATAAAAATAAATAGAGCGAATTCGTAATCGTCTGACTAACTTAGATCTGTAAAGTTTGTGTTCGTAAACAAAAATTGAAATCTGACTTCAGCAGGCCTGCAAAACAAATTACTTTTATAAACATCAAAAGTACGCAGAAATCAAATCCTTTGACGAAAAAAAAAATTAGTTATTTGTGTACTTAATGTGAACAACTCCAGGAAATTACATCAACATGTTTAAAATTAAGATTATCTATAAGAGCTCAGAAATATGAACTTTCTAATTTATGTTATCAAAATTCCTTCCACAAAAGAATATTTTCTTGGGAAACAGATTGTGCAAAAAAATTTAAACACAAAAATAACATTAAGCATACAAAAAAAAAATAACACAATAAATGAATAAGACACCATATTTATATATGTAGGTATGTATTCCTTCAAATACCAAATGATTTGTCGTTGTTATCAAATCTCATTATGTCAATTGAGAAAAATGTAATTATTCAATAATCCAAGTTTTGTTTTCCTATGAAAAAACAAGAAGCATTAATGAAAACCTAAATATCATTCATAGTTCTTAAATATATTTTGTAACCTATGTGCATCCTCCAAGTTTTCCATAATTTAAATTACTGTAAACTCGAATGTTACTGTTGAGCTTTACTTAAAAAATACCTTAATTTTTTTTTTATTTAAAAACAAAATCCTGTATTAATGATGATAAAGTTAACTGGACAAAAATATTGACAATACAAATTTTTCGAATTAATTTTTTGTTATCCTTTCGAAGATGTTTAGCGATGTCTTTCCATAAATGCAAAAAACCTGCGGTGGAATTTCTTTCGCCATAAGAATAAATAAATTATTATGAAACAATCTTTACAGCTTTCAAATTCTTACTGCTAAAATACATTTACACAAAATCAACTTGTAAAATCCTTAAAAACAATTTTTTTTTGTATGTGAATTCCAAAGTTCTAACTTATTGCAAAATACTCGTGAAAAATTGTAAAAATGAAAACTAAATAGCTTTTGAAGCTAAATAAAATGCATTCAATTCAATTCAAAAACTGAAGATAAAAATGTTATTTTCGGCTAATGGGGAATATGTTTGTCGTTAACCATACATAAGGGGTGTCCGGTAATTCACGTGCCATACTTTGGCATGTGATTCTGGGTCATATTCTAAGAAAAAAAAAATTCTACATTAAATTCTTATTTTCAACTTTGATATCACTTTTTGACGATTTAAAAAAAGGCTAACTATGGTGTACTCTGACCCATGTTAAGGTCAATTTCTCTGTCAGTACTAATGGAAGGTACCTCATTTTAGACTACGTGTAAATTGAGCTGATATGTTTTTAGATTCAGGTAAAAGTAAGAAAACTTTGTTTATTACGCATTTTTTTGAAAAATTTGTTTTGCTCGGGCAAGAAAAAAATTTGTCACCATTTAAAATTGAATATCTAGCAACCCTAAAAACATATCAGTTCAACTTAAACGTATTTTTAAAGGTTAGTATTTCTACTAAAAAAAAGTCCAAAATGAGGTCCCTACCTTTAGTTCTGACAGACAAATTGATCTTAACATAAGTTAGGGTACACCGAAGTTTGCCTTTTAAATCGTCAAAAAGTGATGTCAAAGTTGAAAATCAGACTATACGGTAGATACATTTTTTTGTTAGAATATGACCAAGAATCACATCCCAAAGTATGGCACACGAATTACCAGACACCCTGTATAAATGAACCCAAAACTTGTTCAAGAGATGAACACAGAAATAATATACCTAGGCACTTTTACTTTCACAGTTTTTGCAATATGCAACAATCTTTTTTTTGATGTGCAATCCAAGTTCTTTATTTCTAGGTTTTCCTAGGCTGCTTTTTTAATTCATAGTAACTCAGATAAGGCTGCTTTTGAAATATACATAGTTAATTTTCTATACTTTTAGATCTGGGATCCATCCAACAAAGTGATAAAAATACATATATTATGTAAAGAATGGTTTATTGTACTTTTTAATAATATTATCTTCATATAATACAAACTTGCTTTCATATGAGAAAGTGTTTTGAACCTCCCCCAATTTTATGAGAACTTCCATTAATTGATTTATGTCATTCCACATTATTATTAAAACCTTACTGCATTCCATTGTTGAATAACAAAAGATTCATGTTCTTGATATTTGTTTGTTGACTCATTTTTGTATTTAAAGTCAATCTTCCCACTGTACAAATTCCTCTAACGTCTTACCTACAAACAGTTGCGGTGACAATACAAACAGAGTCTCTAGCCTCTCGTCATCGTTTTCCAGTTCGATTTCATCCGCGACCTAACCATATGAGTTTTATTCACAATCCCCTCTTAAAGGAAGCGAAGTTGATTTTTCCTTTATTATTTTGTTTGTCCTTTTTTTCTTTGTTGAAAATGATATTTTTACTGTTATTGGTACCTGTTGTTTGTATCTTCCTGCATTTTTCCTTTTTTTTTTCTTCTATGGTTATATTTTATTTAATTTAATATTACATACCTTATGTGTTATCTATTTTCTATCAAAATTACTTTGAATATCTCTTAAAAGAGAGGAAAACAAATAAAATAAAATAATAAACTGCAAGTTATATAACCAGTTTTTGTAGATAAAAACTAAACTACCTGACAATGACGGTCAGATGTGGTGATTCGCATTTTGCCAAAACAACAACAAAGTAAGACATACTGAAACAAATACAAATCGAAAAATAATGCCATTTTGAAGATAGTGTGATTCATGCGTTTTTGTGAAAGAAGTGCATATTTGTTTGTTTTCTCGTAATTTGTACACATAGGTTTCTACATTATAATTAAATAGCTTATTTGCTTATCTAAACTATTCATGCGTCTGTACTTTTAATTGTTTTTTTGTTCTGTTCGTACAGATTACTTTTTGATATGATATCGCTGTACATAAAAATACATAAGGATTGTATGCATCATTTTTGTGCTAGTGATACATAAATAAATTATGGTGAAGTGAATGACAGTTTTTGGGATAAGTTTACTGGCAATGGGTTTTTTATTTTATTTTGGTTTTGAAGTGGACAGTGTCAAGAGCCTTACTTTTAAGTAAATACATTCATTTTTCTTTTGGCGATTTGAAATGAGTTATTTGATTCATATAAAAAAAACAGTCGATATTATTATCAACAAACTCTGTAAAAACAAGAAAGGCTTAGTTTTAAAGTTATAAGCACAAACTTAATTGTTCGAATTCATATTCTCATTTGATAAAGCATGAACAGAACTTTGTTTAAAAAAAAAAAAACACATAAAACTCAACTATGGACCTACACACTCGTTCATTCCCATCCCAATAATCTTTAATCAATACTAATCTGTGTATCATGTTTGTTGGTGGCGGTGAGTTGAGAGGGAATCTAAGTTGTATTTGAAGCTAGGTATACAAGCGAAAGTATTTCACTACTATAAAGAAAGCGTTATATTCATAGGCCATTAAATGAGTTTAGTGATTGTGATTTGTAATGAATAATGAACTTAACATTTATGAATGTATTTAACATTTATCTTCCTCACGAATATAATGAATACTTTAAAATTTGTACTAAAATAATGAATCAAAATGACTCGACTAGCCAATTATAAGAACGAAAGAATACACAGTGTTGTACCAATTTTTTTAATTTGAATAAAAAAATTCTAACAAGTTTTAAATAAGGTAAATGACATATAGGTACTATCTGCTTTTTTTTTTGCCGATTTCTTGAATATTAATCACCTTACAAAAGTCGCGTTTTTTCGACTAAACATTGCCATAATGGGTATTTAGCACAAAGTAAAATCATCATCGTCGATTAATTTCATAACGTAGTTTATAAATCAATGGGATCAATCTCCAGTTCAAATGCTTTTTAGAAAAACAAATTTTATTTCATGTTTTGTTTAAATAATGTTTGATTTGAAACAAGTTTGTTCTTCATTGTCGTCAAAATAATTGCATTTAATTGTATCATAATATAATTTTTTTTGTATGAAAATTTAATTTCACTTGGATGTACACACATTAGCATTATGTATGGTTGTACAATTGTGCATATCCATATGTCCGAAGTAAGGAAGTTTTATTAAATTTTAAGAGACATTGGTAATTCATTTAGGACTCATTCAACTTTTTTTTGGGCTGCAGTACCTAGAGTGTCCCAATTTGCTAGTTCCGCGGGTTTTAACTCCCTTTTTATGCCCTTTTTCCCGCTCACGCAAGAATGAATTTTAAAAACAAACCATTTGGGAATCAATATTGCTGCAAAATTCTAAGTTTCACGGGTAAATTTACTTGCTTAACTTGTATATAAAAATACCTTTTCAACGACATACATACATTAATATATATTTCGTTGTTTATGGTTTCTAGACCAGCTTTTAAACATTTTTGCCAGTTCTCCTTTGGCAATGTATAAAAAAAAAAATTTTCATAGTTTCAAACGTTTTGAAGCCACTTCGTTTAATTTGAGGCACACTGATGTACAAAAGATCTTTCATAAATTTCTTAACTTCTCACTTTACAAGTAAGTTCGTCAACGTAATAAATAAATAAAATTCAGTATTTCGTTGAAACAGAATTTGGAAAATGGAAAAAATGAGCTTAATTAGTTAAAATTAAGATGGCCACGCTGGATCTGAAGAGCTCTAAGTGTTTGTTATCTTTAAGCAGATTGCACATAAGCTGCGTAATTGGTGCCGTAACAGGACACTGTCTTATAGGGAATACCTATTTGCAAAAGATTTCTGTAGAAGCTGCATGGGCTAAGAAGAGAAAGAATCGATTCCTTATCTTCTTTGCACATGGCCTGCCCTATCCCTAAGACGCAGGTCCATCTAGAAGACTTCTTCTACAATGATCTAAGTGGCCTAGAAAATAAAGACCTTAGTACTCTCGTGCGCTTCAAAAGAAGTTCCAAATGGTTTTATCCAGTAGGGAGAAATAATATAGATTCACATGGTATCACAATGGACCAACTTATGGTTTGAGTGTGTCAGCCACTTAAACCTAACCTAGTTAAATAGCAATAAATAAATCATAAATCATTGTTTGTATTAACCTATAAGATTGAATATTACAAATAGCTTAACATAATCACAATAATTTTTTTTTTTCATTTCAGAAAACAAATAAATTCATGAGAGTGGAGAACGCTTAAAGGTGTATTCAGTTTTAAATACTGATTCAGCAATGGATTTCTAAAGAAAAAAAAAACACAATAAAAAAAACTTTATCCTTACCAAACTGCAATTACCGGACAAAAGTCAAAAAATTTTATCAATTTTTTGACCCAACGAAGACGACCTATAATTATCTAAAATAGAAAAATAAATGAATTCCCCCAAGAAATATTTAATTTAAACAACAAATCTAATGTCGCGTTAAAAAATTGCATTAAAGCAAATTTTTAAATACACCAATATTATGATTTACTAAAAGGGGGTATAATACGCAAAATAATAACCAATGCAGAACATCTTATAATTTCACATCAAGCACCCGACCGTTTAAAAGGAAATATAATTATAACCAAAATCAAACTTGCAGTAATTATTCTCTTTTTTTCGCAATCAAAGAGATTTTTACACACACAATAATTTAAATTTAGTTTGGCACTTAAAATTTGAATTTATTCAAAACACTCGAGGAAATTTTAATTTTTAACTAAACTAAATAAATTTCAATCATCAATAAAATGAGCGGCACTACTACTAATATGTTTCTTATAACTAATTTGGCTTTCAGTGCTAATGCACAATTAAAACATGAATAAATCAAATCACCATAGCCACCAAGCAGGCCAGCAGCGTCTTGCAGGACGCCCAAATCACGCGGCCAAAAAATCCAATTTCATCGCCGGCGAAATTGGATTCCATCACTTGATCACTGAATGACATCGTTTATAAGAAATTCTAAGGTAAGTTCTTAGATGTGATAACTTAAAAAAATATTATAATAATTCCTTACGTTAAATGGAATAAAAACACAAAAGTATTTAATTTAATATTTGTTTTGGCTGAAGTATCTGAATCGTATTTATTAGGTCCATTTCGTTTCTGTATTTAATTTGTTTTGTTGCTGTTCTTATTTCTTACTCCTCTGCATGTTAAAATATGCTTTTTTTTAAGTAACTAAAACTGAAATGATAGTTTTGTTCTTAATGAAAAATGTGAGTGTATTTAAAGTCTATTGTAGTATGTATTTCCAAATCGACCATATAACACAAACATTTTAAAATATTAAATACGAAAAATAAGTTTCTGAGGTTTAAATTTTTGTCTTAAGTTAAACACAGTATAACTATATATTTCAACATACATAAATACAAATTAATGCCGAATATTATATTTAATTTTGTGGGTAAAAAAGATCGAAGCTGCTATCATGCAAAAAAAATTGGTTGGTTAGGACTCAAAAAAATTCTGTAAGAAAATAGGCTTAGAATATTAACGTTTAAAGATCACTCATCGCAATTTTGTTTTTTTTTTTTTTGTATAAATTATATGAGGAAAAAAAAAAAGAAGGAAAAACTAACTTCCTAACCGTTGATCCCGGAAGAAATTGTTTGACAGATTTAAATAGGACATCTAATTTCCTTAGGAAACGGTGTTACGTATTTTTTTGATAAACGCCCATTCTTTTTACAGAATTTTGTTGAGTCCCAACCAACCAATTTTTCATGATGTCAACAAAATCAAAGCAACTTCGTTCAATTTGACCCACCCTTATGTACATGATTATATTAATTCTGAAGTGGATTCGAATTCAGGTATCATAAAAGTGACCGTTCAACTGAAGTATGTAATATACAGGTAACAGCTAAAATTAGCTATTATATTGTCACGTGGGGCCTTTAACAAAGAACAACAAGTCAACTAGTCAACAATTACTTGTTCATCAATGTTTGTCAAATAAGTGAAAATCATTTCTGTAACACAATAAAAACCGTAACAATTGTCAATAGCAAACATTTTCCTGTACTTGTTGTATCAGTTGAACAAGTAAATATACCAAGATGTGTCGTGTATGATAAGTTAAATTCTTTTAGTTTCAGGCCAACACACTTGTTTTTGAAATTCAATTTCATTTATTGCAAACGTGACTTCTTTCACACATAGATAAACTGTCATTTTATGAACACCATGAACGCATGGTATTGAAATCCAGTTCCAAACCAATTCAAAGGCTATAAATATTTGCTTCCTTGCACTTAGTGCTTTATTTTTATTAGTGGTGGAACGTAATTAGTGGGAGAGACTTTCGGTTGCACAATCAACAACTTTCTAGGGGCACACAAAATTTTTCAATAAATATGGGATTCTATTCGCGGGTGGAAATGGCACAGTTGATATAGTGTTTGACTGCTAACCTGGACGTGTGGGTTTGAGCCCCAGTCTAGGTTGAATTCTTTTCTATATTCCCCAGCTTAAACTGGATGCCACCCGTGTAACTTAATGAGATAATTAACATCTAATTCTCAATCCACTGTGCCAACAAAAATCTTTCTTTTCCTTCTATTTCTTCTAACTAGTGTCGTGGATTGCATTTAAAAGACTTTAGGTCTTACAGGCATATAGTTAAAATTATTATTATCATTAATTCTTTCTTTGAACACTTTTTTCTGTCTCTGGCTCTTATTTAGAATACAAAAATTTGAACAAAAATCTTGACCACTAAATAAATTCTAAGGGATTTTTCCAAAGCTATCAGTTGATAAACACTGCTGCAAGTATTTATCTCTAACTTGTTGACTTTCAACTAGTCCGAAACCGTCGGTTGAAATTTATCAACTATTCAACAAGTTTATTCTACTTTTTCTTAACTCTTGTTGTTTCCAAACGGTGGAGTTGTGAAATTTCCCACTTGTTGAAAGAAGCTCAAACAATTGTTATAGCTCTTTTAGACTTATTGTTCCGTGTAACACAACTTTAAAGAAGTCATTGAATTTCACTTGTTCAACAAGCACTTTATGTATTGTTATAGGCCCCTGAAGTCAAGAACTACATACAAAGTTGATTTTTTGCATTTTTAAGATGACAACAGTTTTAGGTACCACAGAACGTTTTATAAATGACAATGAGGATGCGAATCTTTTTTTTGAAAAGTATTCGTATATAGAGAGAGCTTCAAAAATGTCTAGTTTTTGAAAAGCAATCTTTTTTTAAATAGCATTGCAAAACCCTATGGGATAGTAGGAGAATTTTTTTTTTAATTTTTTGAATAGTGAGATTTTCAGGAATTTTTTGTTGAGTCAAACCCAATTTGTCAGATAACTTGTTTAGTCAGCTTTTCTTTCTTTATAAAATTGCTTGTCTTGAGATATGACTTTAAATAAAAATATCTCAGCAACTACTGATGACACAGACATACATATAAAGAACAGTTTTGAAAACTTGAATAATTCAATAATTAACAATTTTGTTCAGCTTTTACAGAAGTACAAAAACAATCATTTTGATCCTGAGAATAATGTTGTCATAAATTGTAAATGAAAACAAAAATATGAATGTTTTACAAACCAGATAAAGGGACAAATATTCACTACAATAAATGTATCTTAAAATAAAATAAAAATAGCTTTAAAACCTGAATTAGGTTAATTTATTTTTTTGAGAACGAAGCAAGAAATAAATGTATGGGAAGTTAATAATCGTGTTGTCATTATTGACGAATTATGAAAAAGCTTTGGTGGGGTAATCAAACTAAAAAGAATTGAATTAGAATATAGTCTTTAAGTTGAAGTTCATAGAAAAGTGATAAGCACTTACTTACTTATAAGTGATAATACTTACTTACCCTCAGATTTAATCAACTGTGAAGAGATTTAACAAGAATTAAATTTCTTTTCAGTGCGCTTAGTTTAAAAAATATGGCCTTATTAAAAATAGCGAATCAATGTTTGACTATTGCGATGTTTCACAATTCCACTGTCACTGATCTGCGGCTGCGAAGATATTCAAGAGGTTTATTCTCAGTATTGGTGAAAGAGCCATGCTTAACGATCCTTTCACCCGGAAGTTGGGTGTTCTTACCCTAGTTCCACTGTGTTATCAGCAACTTGACCATGAGTTGGCATGGTCACGTCACTAATAGACGGGAGGAACAGCAGAAAACTTTTCAGTCCCACTGCCGGCCGATCTCAAAGAAGAACCATGCTTATCACAAGCAACACAAGAAACCGAAGGCCCATACAATAACACATTTTAAGCTCATTATCATGTCTTAGTGTCAGAAGAACACAGAGAAATTAGTATTTTTATGAAAATAACGACATTATGTATTCACAGTTACAATGTGCTATGAAAGTAGATACAGTACAAGGTATATAATACATACATTACAGCTAATATTATTAAAGTTTTCATTTTGTTCAGTTCGGGCATGTTGTCAAAATCAAAGAAAATTGTGGGTCCTGTGCGATACAATTGTCACATATTTTCTGTTTACTTCAAAATCTCAGGAACAGCCATTATTAATTCCTGACAACCTGCGTAGTATAATACCTTAGATATATGTATGTACTGTGGTCACAGTGTACCTTCAAATAATTTTTAGTTTCTGAAGGGCAAAAATAGAATCTGAAAAATATAAACCAAATCTCATTTTGAATGCATTTTTTGTGTCATTTTCACCATAATGTGTTGGCTCACTCATATCGGAATTTGCAGTACTAAATGGTTCGTAATATTGTTTGCATTTCAATTAAAGGACGATAATGGAATGGAAGGTTTAGGCAATATAAATGGGAGAGGGAAAAGAGAGGGGAAAGGGAAGGGTCCTTTGGTGTCTGTGCTCAACTAGAGCGCTTTACTCAAAACTCATTGACCCTACTCAGCTTCTAAAACTCGGCAAGTTCGACGCTCAGGTAGAAGCTGCGTTAAACATTTTAATTTCCAAAACTAAAACAAACGATTAAGCAGAATTATTAAATAATACATAAGTAAAAACATAGACTTCGCTCATAACAAATATTTCTCTTCAGTGATATTTCACTCGCTTATCTAAAAGTTCTGGTCTTAAAAAGTCTTAAATACGTTTTTTTTCAACTATCCTGTCCATTGATAAGCATCCCAATTTTAAATGAGAACTCCCAGGGAAATATCTTCTTTTTTTCGTTTCCTCTGATTCTAAACGAAACATTTCCGAGAATTTCGTTCCCTTAACCTTACTTGAAACAAACTACGAATATGAGAAAAATACTAGGGGAAAATAGGAAAAGTTAAAAAAAAGGAACAAAATGTAAACTCATTTAGCGTGAGAGGCATTTAGCTAAATGGGGAATAAATCTCCCGGGAAGTTATTTTCCCTGGGAATATTTAGAAGTTGGCTGAAGAAGATGAATATGCAGCACAGTTGAAAATATTTCCCGGGAAAATAACTTCTCGAGAGATTTGTTATCAGTATCACAATAGTAAAATACTCCTCACCTCAAATGGATTTACATTTTCCCTTTTTGAGACATTTGCAATGCACATTCTTTTAATTGTATATTTTCTCGTATTCGAAGTTATTCTAAATACGTAAAAGGAATCAAAGTTCAAGGATATTTTTTGTTTAGAATAAGAATTAAAAGAACGGAAAAAAATAGAAACATTACCCCGGGAATTGTCATTTAGAATTGGGTTGAGTAGGAAGTTCTTGTAGTCGTGCAGACAAGTACTTTAATTAATTGTACATAGATACACAAATATATACTTTTGTTTATACTATTTATGTATGTCATTTGTTTCACCTATATGTATTTATATTGAACATTTTGTATATTAAAATCTCCATTTGATTCTTTCTACTTTTCTTCTTCTTAAAAAAAAATAATTAAATGCAATTCTCTTCAAAATGCAATGGACCTAAATTATCAAAATTTATTTGTAGAACCAATATTATGTTTGCACGCTTTGCATTTTATATTTTCAATATCTAAAATTGTTTATAATAAATAATTATAAATAGATCGGACATAAAACTGCAATTTCTCTTTTAAATAAATGGAGAGAAATATGCGACAAAACAGTAAAAAAAAATATCTTCCTAAATCACTTAAATGCACATGCGCATACATTTGGCACTCATTGATAAAAGAGAAACCTCTTTTTTGTTGAATTTCATTGACAACAACAAAATTTTAATAAACTATTTTGTATGTAAAAGTTTATTTGTTTAGTTTATAAAGGAAATTGTTTAATGTAAAACGTTTTTGCTGTTTTGTGAAGTAGTTTTGTTTTTAAACATTAAAAACATTATTAACTCTGAACTATGTGTGTTCTGCTATGGCAAAGAAAACCAAAAACCATATTATTTATTTCCATTTGAATGCAGGTATGAAGTATCCCCAGCTTGTATCAACGCGTGCGGTGAACGCCATCTCTGATTGGTTAGTGTCAAGATTGGAGCAATTAGGCGTTGAGGCACCCCTCATATATTCTAGACTTCTATTATCTCTCTTGCAATCGTCTGTTCAAATAAATGATCCTATTGAGTTCAGCAATCTAGAAGTAATATCAAACACAGACTAATTCATGAGCTTTGCCTAAATAAAATTCAATTAACAATTTATATATAAACTGTAGACATTTTTAGCTAACCGAAAGGGCAACAGCAAACGATATCCACCTTGCGACACGGATACCCTGAGGAAAATAACGGCAGTCCAATGTTTAATGGAAATTGTCTCTTCGGAACAAGAGGTTTGTTATTACAGTATAAAACAGAAAAACATTATGTTACAATGTTTTTTTTTTGGGATTCTTTTTAAAAAAATAGATTACAAATATTGAAAACCTTGTGGATGAACTATGTGAGAAGCTTATTGTTATAGAAAAACAATCGACCAGTCTAGAAGAGGATGACGATTTGCAAATTGCAGCATCAGCACTTAAAACAACAACAAATCATTCATTATCATCGCTAAATATAAAAAACGAAGAACTGTCATCTAACGCTGCTGCCACAACAGGAGGATCAAAAATCAACGAAACCAAAACATTATCTGCAGCTACAAAAAAGGCAAATCAACAACTTGCTTCCGATGTCGAGGATCCTCGAAAACGCTATTATCGAGCATTTCCGGCTCTATCAAAGGAAATGGAAGATTCAATTGGACTTTTAAGGCGTAATACAAAATCATTAACATGGCCAGTGGATAGAAAAGTTAATCCGTCTGTTAAAAATATCACTTCAAATTCAAGCGCTAAATGTTCAAAATTATCTGCATTGGCAACGAGTGAGAAAGCAAACATAACTATTTGTGTTGACGGTGGAAGTCCATCAGCGTTGTTGGATAGCTCACAAGGAGGAGATCGCGATATTGTACTGTGTAATACAGCTGGGGTGAAGAGGAAACCGAAACGTCGACGTAATCAAGGTACTTTATAATTTCAATTTACGCTTATTCCTTGTCGTCATACATTTTATTTTTAACATTTTTGCCTATAATATAAAATGTCTACATTAACTTGGCGGAGGTGTATCCACACGATGGTGTAGCTTTTTTTGAATTGGATGGAAGTTGCATTTTACTCATATTGAAAGACATTCAGATGGATCATGTTTTAATATTTGATAAGTGCAAGCAAGTACACTGTCCATAATCTCGTAAAGGCCCTATCTACAAAAAATTCGATTTTGAGTTTTTTGCATATTTGGAGTTGGGGCAATGTCTCAGATTTTTGTGTATCAATTTCTTAACCTTAAACCATCAAATAAGCCGGGAATTCACAATTTTTAGAAGCCCTAACTACAAATCATATGCATCAAAATTTATAAAAAGCCCTAACCAACCATATAGGGCCTTTTATAACATAGTGTATAGAGAACGTATATCCATGTTTGTTTTAAAAAGTCCCATGTGGTAGGGCTTTTAAAAATATTCGTTTGTATAAAATTTTTGAATACGATTTTATGCGTAAATTTTGTTTGAAATTGTTTGAAATTAAACATTATCATTTAAAATTTCTTGTTATAAAAAGAAATTTAATGATTTAATTAAGTTTAATTAATGGAAGTATTTCTCCTCAAATATCTTCGAATACAAAATGTTGCCAAAGTATCTTTTATCCTTGCTTAAAACTTCCTGGTAAGTATACTACTGCTGGAAGAAGGGCATGTCTCCTAGGTTTATATTAATTCAAATGAAACAGACACGTATTAAGTCTTCCCTCTTGGTCCTATTGTTTTTTATAAAATTAAGCCAACGGAAAATAGTAACTCTTAAGCAACAAACTCGTCTATTAATCAGTTTCAAATCAGATTTTTTTTATTACAAAATATGTTTGTATTTTTGTTTCTGTTTACAGCACTGTCCAAAGGAAAAACGACTGCTGGTAATAATATACGGAAAAATTCATACTGCGGTGGATCTAGCTCACCAACTTGGGATACTGATTTCGAAGGCTCTTGGGAAATGGGAAGAGATCTTATCAAAGAATTTATTGTTAAGCAAAACAACCGTAATCGAAGCACCTCGGAGAGTGCAGCCTATAATATGGCAATTGGTGGTTGTGGCAACAATAGTGGAGTCGGTGGTGCATGTGAAACTTCTAATGAAGTTCATGATAAAGGCAACAAACCATTATTAGGTGATAAACCTATAAATAAATCAATGGCTGTTAATGGTGAAGAGCAACAAACAAAAGCCATTAATAATAATAATATGGAATTGGCTGAGGTGTTAGCCGATCCATGTGTTGTAGAAGTATCATTGTGCGAAAATATTGTCGAAAATTCGAAATCCGACGATATGTCTGATATGACCGAAGGATCTTTGAGCACAGCTCGTCGCTTGTACGAACGTGATATCTCAAATGATTCGCATAACGACCAAACCCCTAACCCCCAACATCATCATTTTCATCAAAATCATCAACAAAAAATGTCCTCTGTCTCTTTTTCGGATCAACTTGATTTTGCTCAGTTTAAGGCAAAATTCAACAGCAGTGTCGCGGCACTCTGGAAGACTTCCAATTCAAATGAAAGCGCCAGCACCAATAATCAATCATTGCTGCAATCGAATATTGTAACTGATTCTGTTGTTATAGTTGCTCCGCCAAGAAGTGAAGATTTGAAAAACTTCTGGACCAACTATTACAGCCATCGTTACGATGTTGATGGCGCTAAAGTCTATTCAGTTGTTGGAAGTGCACCACCAAATGATGGACAAAATAACTATTTTTCGATGCCTATTATAAGTAGCGGAGAAGATGATTTCGATAAGTCTGTTGGCGGGAAGAGAGCTGGTGGCAAAACTTCTCCGATTGGTGTATTTCTGCAAAGCACTATATGGTCAGAGAACTCCAACACAAGTTATCCTGATACCGATGAGAGTTTCTTCATGAAGGTTTTGAATTCGACATCTAATAATCAGAAACCACAAGATCAGCTTAAGGTAAAATATTATTTTAACAAAAAAGTTTTTTATTAAATCAAAGCTGTTGCCTTAGAATATAAAATGCATAAATTCATTCCAATTTTGCTTCCAGATGGACATTTCGGGCAATGAAAAATCATACTTTATTCCATATCAAGCATTAAAATGGTCTGAAGGTATAAACGGCGTACCACATGTCAGCACAACTGCTCCACATCACTTTATCCAACAACCACAACAACAGCAGCCACTGATTGTAACTTCTTCATCTTCCTCCTCATCCATTTCAGCAATGGATCATTCTGCACGTAGCTGCTATAATAATGAATTTGCCGATTCAACACCATCTTCATCCTCATCCTACATTGGTGGTAATCCAAATTGGCATCTTTCAGTTGGCAACAATCTCCAGGCTGACATCAAATCTTGGAGCTCATCCAATCCAACATCGCTGACTGAATTGTATGGCGGTGGCGGCGGAGGAACTCTAACTGCCGCCTCCTTGGGTAAGAAAAACTCTTGTAATTTCGACAGGAATTCCGGAGTCAGTTCATCATCAAGTCCGACTTCTTCTACCATAACACTCGCTAATCATTCAACCACAAATAGTGGCTTCATGGCATACTCACGCATTAAATCCTATGCCAAACTAATCGATGCAAAACCAATCGCCAAGTGGCAGAAACCTGAAGTCGATTACCATCATCTAACCTCGACTACCCCAGATGACGAAAATCTTTTGACTTCAGAAAGAACTCATTTTCATCCGATTAAAATGAGCTATGCTGATGGACATACTTTTGAAATCTCCAGCAATCTAGATACTGTCGATTTCGAACGCTCCGATAGTGGTTATTTGTATCTCGATTCAGAAAAGTATCTGGAATACACTCGTTCAGATACTCTCGCCGAAGAGGATAGTTCGGTAGCAGGTCATTACCAACAATCGTTGAGTTCAATGAGCCGTGATTGTACATCATCGGTGACTTCCACAAAAAGTTCACAGTCAGAGTTTTTGATACGTTTTCGTGTAAAAAATACTGATCAGGCATGTCAAACTGATTCCAATGTAATTGGTTCAAGTGCTTATCGCACTCCGTTGAGCTATCAAGTATCCGCTTCTTCGAGTAATTTAGCGTTGCAAACTTCTCATAACTCTACACAAGAAGGCGAAGATGAAGACGATGAATGGATGGACATCGGATGCATTGGTGCGATTGGAAGCAACTTGAAAGACGATGAAGAATGCGTTAGCATGGATCAGTGGTCAATGGTTGAGATCACCAAAAAGTGTATGGATAATAACAATGCATCTCACACTCTCTGGGGCATGTGTCCTGCTTGCAATACTGACATAAAATCCAATCCCGCTAATCGTTTGCTCAAAGCCGAACTTAATGTCGAGGGTGATGAAATTATGTCCGACCTTAGGTACATGCAGGATTTATACATTGGAAGCGATTGGGATGAACAAAATTGCACACGGAATGACGCTGAAGATGACGACGATACCGATTTGGATGCTGAGACTATTCGTGATTGTGAATTTTATCATGCCATGACAACCCCGGCCGGGTGTGGCGATATGGAAGAGGAGGATCAGCAACAAAAGGAAATTCTTTACAATGTTAATAAATTGATTGCAGACCTTTTGCGTCCAGAAAATGCTCAATCCTTTGTCAACGCCTTGGGCGGTGTCGGTGTTGGCTGTCTTGGTGGTGGAGGTTGTTATGGTGTGACTGCTGCTGGCGTTGGTTCTGATGGTGGTGGTGTGACAGTTGATGGTTTAAATGATGAAAAATACATTGGTGGCTTGTGGAATTCAGATGAGAACATCATCTGGAAGAAAGAATTTAATCCGATTGATATATTTTCGCGCTTCAATAACAACAATAATTTTTCATTCTTGGATAAATTAAATTGGGAGTATTCAAATTTGGCTGAAATATGGGACAAGGCATCACCTGAAAAAACAGACCCATCTACCGAAGTTGCAGTAGCAAAAGAGGAGCTAAATGATGAAAAGAGAACTGAAAATCAATCTAACCCCACCAAAAATGCAGCAGAAAACCACACAAAAGACGAAGAAGAAGAGAACATCAAAATTACTTGCAGGAATATGAAAAATCTCCTCAAATCATCAACTAACATCGTTCCACCAAATGAGAATTCGGCTTTATTTGAAATAAACGAGCGCCGCTTAAATGATTCCAAACGTATGCAGTGCTTTTTAACTTCGAATAAGTTCAAAATCTCTAATCGCTTCGATCGCAAACGTCGTCATTCAGCATCACAAAATGTTTGCTCCTCTTTGAATAATAACAATAGCGCCAACTTCAATAACAACAACTGCATCATTTATGATAAAAATAATTCGAAATTTTCAATTGCATCACCAGATTCGTCATCGACATTTTTACTAACCACCACTCCAGGCACCACAACCAACACCATCACCACCACATTAAAGGCAACAACCAAGGATACTCTTACGGAATACGACAGGAATATTATAACGAGAAATGATACCGATGACAACGACAATGACCAACAATACTATAGCAATGATGATGAAGATGATGATCAACTGGATAACCATACATCGCAACGGCAAGCCACAATTATAACGTGCAAATATTGGACCACAATGCAACCGATCATCAACAACGACAACAACAATGGTGGTGTTAATATCGTCCAAGGCGAAGCAAGAGATGATTGCACTACAATTGATGAACAACTGTCTGCTGATTCGTTCTTTATTGATAAGAATTCACAGTTTATTGATGGTTTGCCATCGATTTCTTTGAATACATCATCGATTTTAAAGCATGTTACATTGGTTTCACGTCCATTGACGCGTTAAAAGATTCAACCAACTCTTTAGCTCTCTTTTTTCCCATCTTTATCATCGACTATTAAAAGAGAGCATAGGAATTATATTCGAAAAATTGTGTGTAAGCCAATATTGTTTTTGTTTTCTATCTTAACAGCAAACACTAAAAAAAATAATAGTACATACCTACTTGTATAGTTGTCAAAATTTTATTTTCAACAATTTCAATTTTTTTCAAAATAATTGGCGGGTTCCTGGAGAAAAATCTTGCTGGCAGTTCAGTGAAATTTAATCAAAATTAAAGACTACACCTGCGACTTTAAGCTTTTTAAAAACACTTTTTGTAAATGTCTAATGAGAAGCTTATTAAGATAATGTGCGAGTTTAACTCAAGTAAAAATTTTGAACGAAATTCTATTCTTTCGCCTCAATACAACGTGTTAAGTTTGTATTTAAAAATAAATGCTCGGTATTGCATTCTAGATATTGGTAAATGTTTAATTGTGTTTTTTTTTTCAAATCAAACGGTTTTGCAATCATATAATAGTTAACATCAAGCCTATAGCAAGTTTTTTGCTCTGGAATCAGCGACCAATATTATTTAATCGCTTTGTTATTTTTTTGTTGTTGTTTGAATCAGTTTGTTTTGATTCAAATATTTTCTTTCAATACATGTTTAAATGTTATGGAAATATTCTTCAATAACTTAAGTGAACATTTTGTCCGGCAACGTAAACAAAATGTATTTATTATTGTTTTTCAGTTCATCATCTACAACATAACAGTGAATTATTTCATAAGTTTTTTTTGTTTTGGCTTGCAAGGAACTGATACGAGTTCTTTGATAATTTTGTTTGCGATTTGTCACGTTTCGTTATAATACATACTTTAAATCAAAATATCCATTAAAAAAAAATTTAGTGCTTTCAGAGTTAAAATCCAGTTAACGTTAACCAAACCTGTCGAGTTACCTCCGATAGTTGGATGATAGTTTTATGTTGTAGATGTTAGACTCTGTATTAAATTTATGAATTTTTAAATAGTATTTTTGTATAAATCAACATATTATTTTCTTTGTCAACATTTTAATTTGGTGGCAGTGCTATTAAGAAAGAAATCAACTGAGCGGCTCTATGGTTGCTTTGGAAAATCTAAAAGAAATAATTATGCAACTTAGTTTAAACATGCATATACACATATCAAAAACAAAAATAATATTAATATATTATTTTGTAAAGTTTTCTTTGTAGTATTTATAGTTACCTTCACCGTTTTGTTTCTTTTTTTCATTAATCACTGTATATTATTATAATTTTTTTTTTGATTTATCTTAAAAAAAAAAAAACATTATAAATATATGTAGAGACAAAATGTATTATTTATTTAACAGAAGGTATATAACACTTTTCGTAAATTCATATTTATATCTATTACATAGTTTATATCTTAAAGGAAAACAATACTCTTCTAAAATTCCTTATTAAAATAAAAAAAATAAGTTGTGGTCATATGTTAGCATCAACAGAATACAAAAATCAATCAATAAGAAAAAAGAGTCAAACCAAAAACAAGCAAAAAAAATTCAAAAAAAAAACGTTAAAAAAAATATAAATAAAACAAAGAAATGTAAAAAAAAGTTAAAAACACAAATGTTAAACTGTTAACAACATCCTAACTACCACTTTAATCATTAAATTTTTGTTCTGTTATTGTTATCTATCTATCCTTTTTCTAAGCTAAAATCAAACAAAAAATATTATCTTGTTAATTATCCTCCTTGCAAAATGAAACAATTTTTTTTTCTTGTTTTGTTGAAATCAAAATCTATTTTCAATTAAAACATTATTCTATTCTTCAAAACAAACACAAAAATTAGTTTTTATTTTTTCTCTACTGTGTTTATGTGTTTAGGTTTTTATTTGTTTTGTTAAAAATTTTTAGATTAATATAAAACGGACAGAAGAAGCTATATATGTATGTATGTAGTTAATTAATATGACATAATTCATCGTTACAGGAATTCTGAGACAAATCTGGCAGTCTGGATAAGTTTGTAATGAAAACCCTTAATATAATGAACTTAATCATAATGATAATGAACTTCTGTATTGGCTTAAAGTGCCCAAATTTTATATCTGATTCTATTGAAGATCTTGTTTTTATATTTTAACTAAAAAAATCCATTAATTTCGAAATTGCGATACCGGAGTGATAAATCCATAAAAAGCTAACACGGCTAGTAGCAGCGAGTTAGCACTATTTCATATTACACTCTTGTTGGGTTTAAATTTGAATGGGGCAGATGATGAATTCTTGAAATGTGAAGAAAAAGCGACCCGAGAAATAAGTATGTATTTTAATTAGCTTAAATTAGCAAAGACTCAACAATCAAATATTAAAACTAATTACAATAATAATTACAAATATCATTAAAATACTTTTAAAATAATGGTAGACTGTGCAATTTGACATTGACGTGTTAAATGCGCATACTATGGACATATGATGTGATCCCTAGATGTAATCATCCACAGCGAATTGAATCTGACATGTTCGGTTAGGTTTATTTTGATGCTTTTAAAAAAATCCATCAATTGCTTGAGTTAAGAAAAAATAAATAAAATGATAAATTAATACTAAATTAAAAAAAAAAAATGACAATGAGTCCAAAGAATGACTTTTTTTTGTCAATTTCGCCAATATACATATTATAACAAACAAATTATCACAACATGACAAATTGGTATTACTCACCACTTTTGCACTGGGTTGTGTTATTATTAGTAGAGACAAAGAAAACCAAAATACCCAATAACATCTGCCTACAGTGTGCCAAAAAGCTGTCGAAAAAACTTAATAGAAATATTAAGAGAAGTAAAAAAAAAGCTCAATACTATAACAATAATATAAGTTATTAGAAATTAAGAAATGTAGTAACAATATGTACATCTTTTTGATCTTGAGTGTTGTAACAGCGTAGAAAAGGTTTTCCTTTGGGCTTAAACGTGTAAAAATAAATATTTGCGTTTGGATTGGAATCGATGTAAGAAACAATTAATATTGTAAAATGCAAAATAAACCAAGTCTAAGTTATAATAGAAAAAAAATACGTTTGTGTGTATTTATCGATATTTACATGCCTAACAAAGAACCCTTATTGGTTTCAGAATATAAGCTAAATATTGGATAAAATATTTAATTCTCTAAATATGACATCAATTTACAAGAATTCTTTTGAATGGCGCTGTGTCTGTCAGTATACTGGGGGCACGCCAGTGGCATTGAGGATTGAACCCCAGCCTCTTTCACTCAAAATGACAAATTATCCAGTCATGATAAAGTGATTTTTTCTTTAGCCGTTTGGAATCGGTAGACAAATATCGGTCCCCTCAATTCCTGCCGACTAAAAACACATATACAAGAATGGTTGAGAGTTGTACATCACGAGCTGTTGCATCACCAAATTCATTTTTAATTTTGTATGTCGGTATAATGACTGACAATCGTCAGAATACAATGAGCATGAGTTTATTCCATCCTTGTATTTGTCATAATTTGCAAAATGCTGTGAGCATAAAATTAACAAGCCAGTATAATGACAAAATTCAACGCCAGTTGAACTTGTCATTTTTATCAGAACGAAAAGACTCGCAAATTAAAAAAAAAAATTTGTACAGGAACTGATTTAAAAAAAATTGAAGAAATTATGGCAGTTTGTCAGTCGTATACATAAATGCCGCTTCAGTGTAGCCAAAGTGAAAAGTATCGTTTTATGTCAGTACGAATATTTACAAAAAAAACCCAATTTAATTTTCATAAATAAACAACTAAATAATCCCAAAAGAATCATTTTTTAAGCTAGTCAGTAAAATTATTTTATAAATAATTCGATTCTTTTGCTTAGTTGTTTATTATCAATTTGTTGATTGACAAAAAAAAATCTAAAATTCATTGGCTATGTACTTTGAACTTTGTTATGAATATTATATAGAACATTTATAAAAACATGCGCGGCGAGAATTCTTGTATCGGTAATACATATATATAACTTATCATTTTCGTTTTCAAGCTATCTACATAAATGTATGTGCATTTATTGCATATTACAAATTTTTTATCGTAGTATTGATGGTAAAAGATGCACAAAATAATTTAACTGATAATGTTGGAAACTTGAAGCGTTTTCTAATAGTTATACTTAAAAAATGTCAACCAAATTCCAAATTCCGTGCGCAAAGTTAAAGTAAACAAAGTAATGATTGGTTTTGAATTCTTACCAATCTTAATATTCTCATAAATATTGAAATGATATTAAATTTAGAAACTGAAACTAACAAAAACACATTATCAGTCGAACGAAATTAATATTTTGCGTTTAAAGTAAAATTAAGATACCAACAAAATACATTTTCTTGGTGGATTGTGTGGATTATAAGACACTTGAACTAACAAGTCGTCTTAAATGTTGCCTTATTTATTAATCTCAATAAATCGGAATAAAAGCAAAGTTCGAATAAATAAATGTGGCGCTATAAAAAAATAAAGAGAGGGGTTAAGTTGTTAATTTGCAAATTTACTAATCCAATCATAGATGTTGTGCTAAAAATAAAGAAAATCACAGAAGATTTATCTTTAACTCATTATTTCAACAGTAATTAAAATAAAACATTTGTTTCAAAATATCCATACCTACTTTATTTTTTTTTAAAAACAAAATTAATGCAAAATAGAGCTCAGCTCCATTTAATAAAAGCTACTAAATTGAAACTTATTGACTGTGTCCTTTCAACCAACAAAGTTTATGAGTTTATAATCAATATATCTTCCTAACACCTTCCTTGAACTTACTTTAAACAAAAATCAATAGTTCTAACCCTAAAACCTGGCACTGTCCCTGTTCGTGTGAGAAACGTTTCACTTTTATCTTATTTCTTTAATTACCGTATTTTTATCGTCTTTAGACAATTTCAATGGCAACACAAATCACAATGCCTCAAAATTAATACGTAGTTATTTTTATGTAACAGGAATTTATATTAACAAACTTTAATGCTAACATTATAACCACGATTTTATTTTTTTTTGTTTCAATAATATTAACTGTTTTTTTTTTAATTGTCTGCCTTTTTTGTTTAAATGATTAAAATAATATAATTGCTGTTTATAAGAAATGAGAATTAAAATATTTGTTTTATTTAATAAAAATAAAAGTATATGTGCAATTACACTCTTACAATACATTAATTTCTAATTAATTTTAAATATTCTATTATGTTCGTTATAAATGTTTATAAAATACAAACAAAAATTACTTCTTTTTTTAAATATTAGGCCTTTTTGTTTATTGTTATTTTATATTTATTTGTTTAAATCATGAAAATGTAATAATAAAAAATATAGTTTTAGATCTAACTATGTTACAACAATAAATCACCTCTAACATGTTTGTTCATCTTGATTGCAATTGTGCTACGGAGTTCAGATGGCAAAAGAAACTTTGACCAGAACCAAAACGCAGAGAAATAATTCAAATTGATATGTGATAATTTTTTTTTCGATATATGGTCCGTAGCAGAATTCCGATTAAAATGGATTCTATGACAGGGGTGAATAACTTCTTAAAATTAAAAAAAAAAACATTTGTATATAATTTGCTTAAGAATGTCTTCTAAAAAGTTACAAATAATAAAAATTGAATTAAAAACAATTTGTAACTTTTTACTGTTTGAGTCTAATGACATATTTATTTCCAATCCGTACTCAAACATTTAAAGCATTGAAAAGAAAAAAACAATATTCTGTAATCTTACATTCTGCTTGCTATAAGTTGCACTTATCATTTTCATAGTTCTATTGTTAATATTTTAGATTACAAAAAATAAATGTGCAGAATAAAAGCAGCAATTTCAAATAGTTTATTACAGTAAAAAAAAAAGAAACATTCAGTATAATATAATTTTGCACGTACATAACTAACTCACTTCACAATAACCTTTTTTTTTTTTGAATACTGAACAGATTATTTGGTTAGAATTTTCAATTTTGAGTGTAAATATTATTTATGCAAGCTTATTTGATTTAAATAAAATAGAGTACGTGAGAAAATTTCAAACTTATAATTTCAAATAAATAATATAACAAAAACAAATATATTTGAAATAAAATTATGAATTAGAACATAGAAATAAAAAAAAAGTAAGATGTACAAATTAAAAAAAAAAAAAAACAATTATAGATATATGGAAAACCTAATTTTTCTTTGCCTTTTTGAAGAATTAAAATTAAATTTGTACTTGTATAATTTTAAAACTAGCTTCTTGTGTAGATAAAACATAAATATTTTTAAATTTAACAAAAAAAAAGAACAAAAGTGGAACAAAAACTGAGTAAATTATGATATATAACATAATACAGCATACAAAAGAATAAATAAATACATACAAAGAAAAATTAAATAAATAATTTAACAAAAAGTTGTATTATAGAAACAATAAATATGTAAACGAAAGAGATCAACCTAAAATACTGTTTGTATATTTAAATGAAAACAATATAATAACAAAAAAAAAATGTTAAGGATATAGAAATTTGTTTAAAAAATGTCCTAAACGTGATAATTATTATATTTTGTTTAAAAAAAAAGAAAAAAACAACTTTTATTATTTTAACTTTTATTTATATATAATTAAAAATTAAACAAACAAACTAAATCACCAACACATATACAAAAAAATGATCAGACCTTTTATAGAATTTATCGTAATTGCAATTCAGTTAAGAATCTTCAAACAAAAATATTTAGCTACTTCGTAATGGTAAATCTCATACAAATATCCATTACAAATGCAAAATTAATTTATGTATTTCTCTTTATCTTGGGTTTACATAAATATTTAGCTGAATTTCAAATACAATAAATTTTTAAAAGGGTTGAGTACAAAAAAAAAAAAAAAAAAAAAAATAACAAACGATATACACAGTTATATTTTAAATTTAATGTTTTTAGATGAATTATACCTATTGTGTGTGAAAGTGTCTAATTATGCATAGTTGCAGAAATGATGTTAATGTGTGATTGTATGAAAATGATCTAGATTTGTATACAAAATCAGTTAAAATTAATAAATTTATGTGTGTATATAATTTACCATCAGTGTACATAAAACAATTTTCAAAAAAAAAAAAAGAAATCAAATGGCAAACATTAAAAAAATTAAAACTATATTGATTAAGAGTATGTAAAGTCTTATTCTGAATCCTTTATATGTATATATTATAGTCCATTGTTTTCAATCAAAAATATTAATTATTTCCAATACTAGTCGTGTTTTTTGAGCGTGTATAGCAACTAGGCAAATGTTTTATACGCAAAACAATAACAAAACAAATTATTATATGTTTTTTTTTTGTGTTTTCCGTGTAAGAAATTTGCTGAGTTGCTATTAACTTTTTCATAAAACACGGCTACTGTTTTCTTTCGTGAAATCCAATAAACCAGATATTATCTTCACGCCTCCTTCTCACAAAAAAAAAAATAAAGCTCTGATTTGGTATACAATACAGAAGAAAACATTATATTTGCGAAAGAAAATATTAAAAAAAATCATAAGCATCACTTCATTCAAACATTCACAATTGCATCAAACCAGCATCACTTTTTGTACAGCGTGGTTGCTATTGCCAACAAGCACCAAATGACGCGCAAACTTCAATAAGAAAATTCTTGATGCATTTGTATCAATATAAGCATCGCAACAAAGAAGTGATTTACTCTTTACTTTTTATATCTAGTTCAGTCGATTTGACCGCGAAATTAACTTTACTGATTCCCAGACGAGTTTTATGATTCCAAACAAAAAGTGAAAGTTAAACACAGATATTATAAAGGATCCGTTCTATACACGCCCCACAAGTGAACATTTTTATAAATTCATCAAATCTCTATTTATTTTCTAAACTAGAGTTATTCGATATAACAATGATGTTATAATGCAATAAAAAGAGAATAATAAGAATATATACATACATAAACAAACAAAAAATCCAAAATTGAAATGTAAAAATTGAAATTAATATTATTTACAATCATATAATAATGAATACGAAGAAAAAAAAAACAATATTTCGAGTTCAATACAAAAAATATTCATGTAGGAAGTTTAATTTGAAATGTTAAATTATACCAGAAAGTAACTCTTGCAAATTAAAAATAGATAAAGTGAAATTAAGGAAGGGAAGGTGTTTTTGTGCCTTTTTCAAAATAAAAATCTATATTAAATAAATCTTTTTAAATAAAAGAAAATATAAGTATGTGTGCATGCATACAAAAATGAATAATCACACTCAAAGAAATACATTTTTGATTAAGTGATTAAAAAAATTTAGCATTAAAAGCAAAAATTTTGAATAAAAAATCGAAATTAAAAAGAAAAAATTACTATGTAAAAAAAAAAACGCAAATTTTTGTACGAGCTCTTTTCATTGAGAACGCAAGGAAATGGTGCTAAGTTTATATTCAAAAACAAAAAAAAAAAAAAAAACATTGCAAGTTGCTAAATAAAGAAATGTTATATACATATGAATGTATTTTGATTCGATTTTTTATTCAATCTTGATTAATTATAACTAAAATAATACTTTTGAGTTAAAATTAAAAACAAAAAATTAAATCGTTTATTAAAATGATAAGCAAGTTATTATTTTTTTTTTGTAAAAAAAAAATACATATTTGCAAACAAGGATAATATTGTGAATTTAAGATTTCAATTAAATATGCCAAAAAACATAAGAAATAATACAAAAACAAAAAAAAAATCACATAAAATTTCCCTTTGCAAACAATGTTATACATGATTTTGTTAATATTTTTTTTTCTTTAAAATAACGTCTGAATAAAAAATTTTGTTTCGGAATTTGTAATGTATAATATTGTTTGCAGTAAAAAAAAAATAAAACAAAATACAAAAAAAAAAATAAAAAAAAAAAAAAAACAAAACAAAATTAAAAACATTAACAAATATTTTTTTTCTCAGTCCTTCTAAAGATTAACAATGAGCAAAATGAACTTGAAGTGAAATGAATTTTTGAGAGTTCCATACAAAATTGTAGTACAGATTTAATTAAACAATACTTGAAAAAAAAAAATCATTCAATGTAAAACTGAGATTTGGATAAAAAATAATTGAGATATGAACAAAAACCCAAAATTGTTAATTTAATACAATTTATAAAACAAAACAAAAATTACCGAATAAAATGTTTCGAAATTGTCAGAAGAAAACTGAGAACCAAGGTGTTTTATTTCTATTGTATTTATTTTTGTCTATTGATTTTTGTACAAACGTTAGGTATCAATTCTTACACTCGAACACAATGCGTGTAGCTGTAGCGTGCAGCAAAAGTTGAAATGAATTCAACTTCTGCTACACCATACACTTCTTTCTACATTCGCAGCTTCACATTGTGGCAATGTATACTATTTTCGTACCTTTCTACTTTGATAGTGCTACACGCCGCATCTACAGCTATACCCTTGTGTTCAGCCAGGTTAATAATGACGTTGATATCATTGTTTCATGTAAAAATATTCGAGCTAAATAACTTTAAACATTTTTCAGCAGTAATTTTTTTATTAAAAAAAAACAAGTATTTTGAATGTTTGAAAACTTAAGGGGCTACCACCATTGCATTTGCCTAACAGTTTTTAATTTTTTTTTATTTGTATTCATCCTCCTATAATATAACGAATAAAATTTAAAATTTGAAGTTTTCACTTCTTCGGCTTTTTTGGTCATTGTAGTTTATTAATGAAAGATGTTCATTACATTTCCCAACGTTTCGACTGAGTTTTCAGTCTTCTTCAGAGGCAAGGTATTATCAACAAAATTATTTTTAATTTTTTATTTAAATACAAAATTAAAAAAAAAAAAGAAAAATGTTTGAGTAGGTACAATTACCACTTCTTAGTAAGAAGTTTAGTCAACACAAGTTGTGCCGAAGAAGTGAAAACTTCAAATTTTAAATTTGGTCAAAACACCTTAAATTAAATTATAATATAACGTCAAGTATAGAATACGATTGATTCAAAGTCGCTTAGGGCAGTCAAATTCTACAATAAATTCGAAAAGCGTGATGTAGTAAGTAAAATCATCATTTTCATGCCAGTTATGAAAAATTAAAAAAAAAAAAATATATAATATAAAAAATAAATAAAAATTCCCGGGGAAATGCTTCTCTTTTCCCTACTCTCTTATTCTAAACTATAAATTCCCGGGAATGTATAGTTTAGAATAAGAGAGTTATTGAAAAAAAAGAAAGAAAAGCCTATTCATATCATAAGTATTTTGAACAAAAAAATGAAAACTAATTTAGCATATCCTAAAAATAATAAATATTGATATAAAAATAAAAAAAAAAAATCGTCATCATCAAAATCTCTCAAAAAATTCTCTGAACACCTCTCGAAACCGGGTCGTACAGCTTATCATCCTTATAGAACGAGGGATTGCATTCTATAATCGAAAAGCATACACATAAAACTGTCGTTCAGATAATAAATATGGGCAGCGTATTGGGATAAGGTCACAGGATCTACTAGGTTGTAGGAAAATAATTTTATTAAATAGGTATTCCGGTTGACGGGATTGTAAAACATTGTGAAGCAAGGTTAAAGTTCTGTGTTTGAATAATTTTTCCAGAGTGATGCCGTATAAGGATTTAGAAAAGTGAGATATGTGGTCATTTTTCCTAAGCCCATAAACATACGTGATATGCTATTGAACGCAACGTTAAGTCTGCGCTTATGCTCATAGTCACTCTTACTGAAAACTTCACAACAACAAAAACATAACTGGAACAATTAAGGTCTTAGCTAACATAGATCGGGTTTTTAATGGTAATAAATAAAGATACAACTTTTTTATTCAAAGGACGAGTTTTTTCTATATGAAAAATACATACATACTTTAAAAATGCGGCAAGCACTAAGGGCCAGGTTGTTTGCAGCTAATCATATTTAATCCATCATTATCGTGTTTGTTTTCAATAATAAAAAAAAACAAAGTTTTTTGAGTTGTTAATAATGGATATAGCTAATCAGCCGATTTTGGTTGATCAGCGTTAATTAATTAGAACCCGTGAGGTCACATACCATACCCACTATGAATAAACTGGCACCTTAGTGCTTTAAAAAATTTCAAGCTGAAATCATAATTTTAGTCTTCGTCCACCGAAATCTTCATTCCAGTGTCAGTTGATTTCTTTTAAATGGAGTGGTAAAATCAAAAAAATTACTCATCTTATTCCTTTTACAAGCTACTATAGGATAAATTATATAAAATGTCATCCCCGTGCCGTAATTTTCATGATTTCTATGCAATCTGATTAAAGACTGTCATTTCTTGCGAAGTAGTTATAGGTATTAAAGAGTTGTAAATAAATATAATGGATTATAAGTTATAATAGAAGTTGTTTCCATCAGGGTTCCAATTTGATTTTAACCAATTAATCGGCCCTATCGAGGTAACCGTCGGAGCGGAATTCTCTCCGATTTCCTACAAATCGGAGACATTTTGCTTCGCGGTAGCTCTCCGATCAGCTGATCGGAAATTCTCTCCGGGATGTTGGTGGATGGAAAAAAGTATGTTCGTGATCTTTTGTTTTGTGCATTCATCCATTTGCATTGTGATTATTTAGTATTGCTTGTATTAATGTGGATTTCCTTTCAACAAAAAATCAAATCTGTGAAGGGGAATTTTGATTTGTTTAGAAGAAAAGATCAAATTTTCTAAACAAATCAAATCTTTTATTTTATGTCGAATTCCTTACAACAAAAAAAATTCGAATTTTTCTGAACAAATCGATTTTTTTCTAAACAAAATCGATTTTAATGCTGTCAAACAAATCTTGCGTTTTTAGCTAGATTTCACATCAAATCGCACACACACTATCAAGATTTGACATTTCTCATGCATCAGGATGAAATTAAATGTTCTCATTACAATTTTGTGACGATGTTAAAAATGAAAGCAAATGTTAAAGTGTTTCAAATTATTTAATATTTCAGTGAATGATCAAAAAAAGTAAAGATAATTGTGCATATATCTTCAAGAAACAAAAATCCCATTTAAATAACATACAATTCGCGAGAAAAACACGTTGCAAATTTATTTATCTTCGTCCCCTAGTGAAATATTCAGAATAGATCTTCGCTGCTGTGTCTGGATGGATTTTGGATTGTAATTTTTTTACTTGATTACGCGCACAATTGTTTTTGTTCTTTTTTAATTTTCAGACGAAATATTAAATTAATAAATTATAAAAACAACGCGAAAAATAAAATACACTTTAATATTTGTTTAGCGCGCACCACTTCTTTGTTTTTGTGCGGCAACAAATTTCCTGTCAAATTGCACTCACACACTCACAAAAAAAAGTCGATTTTTTTTTAAATTCCTTCTACCAAGAAAAATTTTTAAATGAAATCGACTTCAAATGGCTGTAAGGAATTCGACATTAAAAAGATTTACACCGACTTGCACACACACTGGGAAGATTTGACATTTCTCTGGCTATTGTTTACGTTTGGCTTTTCGTCAATTTGTTCAATTGAATTATATCCGTGGTGTAAAAGTTTAAAGTTCACGTTGTTCGGTAAATAAAATAAAATAAATAAAATTTACTATTACATGTGGAAAAAATTGACAATAATTTTCCATTTTCAAAAAAAAAAATAAAGAATTGGGCGTTCGGCCCTGTCGAATTGCACACACATACAATCACAGACAAAAATTTATTTTTTTTGCGTATTCCTTACAACACAAAAAAAGATTTGATCTCCAAACGTTGAAAGAAAATCGACATAAGTCAAATAAATAAATAAAGTTGTGTTTCAAAAGTTTTTTTTTCACTTTATTTTTTGTTGATACTTCAAATAGAAAAAAAACATATGTTTGGAAATAAGGAGGGGACTTTATTCGATAGTTTTGATTTAAAAATCGGTGCATCTAATTTCATTTCTTAAAACCGCTAGCACATTATAATTGAAAAAATTACTTTTTATAAACAGTTAATTACGCTCTCTCACCAATTTTTCATGGTTTAAAAGGCTTATGGTGTTTATTTAATAAAAAATTATCGAAAATATATCGCATTTTCGATATATCGGTTAATTTGCACAACTCTGCCTGAAATGTATATCCATCGCAATGCGTCGTCTCATTTCTGTAAAATTTCTTCCGATGACAGCTACTTTGAACCGAAATTCAAAATCCGACGAAGGATGCGTTGCGGAGAAAGTTCCGCTCCGACGGTTACCTCGATAGGGCCGAATATTTATAAATATTCACCATGTTTTAAAAAAATCGAGTAAACGCCTTTACTGATATTTTTTCATTAGCCGTTTTTTTTTGAAAGTTGCAACTCAGCAAATTTTATATACGCAAAACAAACAAAATTCTGTATAATAATTTGTTTTAGTTATTTTTTTGCGTGCAAAACATTTAGCTCTATCAAAAAACAGCTTTCTTTTAATAAGTTTTTTTTTCTTCAATGTTTGGCCATGATCCATGATTTTACCGCAGGACAAATTTAAAGTTTTTTACTGTTCGATTTATGCTTTGTGCTGTATATTTAAATTCATACCTATTTAGTTCTTAACATACATACCTACCTTCATTTTTTAACCATAAAAAACAATTTCATAAAATAAACACACCCAATATAGGGGAACATGGGGATCCATGATACTTCGGGGCACCACGATACTTCTTGTTTATAACTTAAAATACATTTCAAAATTACTGCTGTGGGAAAATTGATTGCCCTTTACGAAACGTACTGTATAGACTACATCAGCTGCTGTCAAAAAATTGAAGTTTATAAAAAGTGAGTAGCGAATACAACTCGCGCATAAATGTCGAAAATACCTACCTTATATATGGTTATAAAATAAAATGAAACATTCAAACAGTCAAAATTCTAAAGGGGGTATCATGGATCCCCAGGTTCCCCTATATTTGGTCCATTCTACTGTTTCACATCAAATACATTTACAGGTGTTACAAAAATTTATAGATCTCAAATAAGTATACTGATTAGAGGCGCACCAGAAGTGTGTATCGTGTATCATTAAAATATTTCAACAAGCACACTTCAACTTCAATTGTAGTATAAATAGTTACAATGTTTAAAATAGGCAATGTGTAAACAAACAGTTATTCAATCTATGCATTCATTACCATACTACGACGGCGAACCACTGCGTCTCGTCGGTCGATACAATCTTGCGATTAATGTACGTAGGGAAATCTATTAATTTAAATTTTGAAATGTCAATCGCGCCGTTGAAAAACACGGAGACAGTTTTTCTGAATGGATGTACAAATAGGTTTCCGAAATATTTCAATGCCATTCGAATAGCTTGTCTTGTGTTATTTTTAATAAAGGTTGTGATTGTTTCGCTCGATGAAAATTTGATTTTTGTTTACAGGTTTAAAACAAGGGTGAGCGGTGAGATACCAAACCATACAAAACCATTTCCGTGAAAGAACAATTCAAAACAAAAAATCATCTTGGGTTTCAAAAATTATTGACGTTCAAAATAATTAGAAGTAAAAAAAGAATTCTGTCTCAAGGTTCCATAAGAAGTGGTTTTAAAACCTATGTACCAGGAACTGTTTTAAGAGTAAATTATAACTTAAAGATGTTATTTGATATGCAACGTTTCGAGCATGTTTATGCTTGAAGGCCTGATGCCTTTGTTTATAAAAATAATTAAAGAAACACATACAAATACATTAATATAAAAAAAAAAAAAAACATACCATTGGTCAAAGTATAATAGGTGAATGCATTTTGATGGATGTTCTTCCTGTCCACCAGTAAATTCAAATTCAAGTTTTAATCTCATTAATTAATTTGTTTCTTTGTAATAGATTTTATTTCATGAGTTTATTGTGTACCTATAATGAGTGGTTTATTCCCTTAACGTAAATTCTTTAAATATTGTTGGTGAGTTACTTGACGTCATATATAATACTTTTTATTTTAATGTATGTATCTATTACTTTAATTAATTTTTATAAATAAAGGCCTGATGAGGAGCATAAACAATAAACATGATCGAAACGTTGCATATCAAATAACATCTTTAATTTATTGACCTATAGCCCACAAAAAGTTATATCTATCTTTATCGATAAAAGGTCACAAATATTATATAATTTATTAATAAATCAGAGCTACCAACCAATAATAATTATTAAATAAAATTAAACAGAAAGTTTTCGTTTGGATTTAAATCTATTTGCCGTAGTACATAGGTACATGTTTAAACATTCCTAACAAATAAAAACGATTTTCATCGGTAAAAAAAAAACAAACAAACCCCCCAACTTTCTTTAGTGAACCACAAATCCTTCTGACGGGAAGACAAATCGGTATAGGAGTCAAAGGTGATATAACTGGTCCATTAGACTTTCAATTACCAATTACATCAGCGTCACAATGCGATGAACTGATGTTTCTTTAATCATATCCAATAGTGATCCAAAGAAATATTAATGCAATCCTTAAAGTTAGTATCTTGCTCGGGTAGCTAAAATGTTTATATAAGCAAACATGGAAAGTCTTATATTGCAAACGCCATGACTCCATTTTGCCACCATTTGCAATTCAAGTAAAACGTGTTGTGTGATTGTAATAATCAATTTTTAATAATGCGAATGAGCACACGCTTCTTTAGTTTTGCTAAAATGTGGGCATCTTTATTATTTATGTAAATAATTATGTGTATAATGAAAACATTAGGCTCTTATAATAATTCACGTGCGGCAGGCGAAAACGCTTTCAATAATTTTGTTTAGATAAATTATGAGTTTATAATATTCTTTGAAGGAGAAAGTCAATCAGTTTTAATGCTAATTATTTCATATAACAGATTGGCCGAGCGGTTAGCGAGCTCGACAATAATTCCCTGTTAATTTCGAAAGTTGAGCTCCAGCTCATCTTCGCCTCATTAAAGAAAAAGAAGTCAGCAGGAATCGATGGTATATCCAACGTTGTACTGCGACATCTGCCTCAGGAAGCAGTTGACATTTATACCACACTGTTTAACAACGCTCTGAATAATGCATATTATCCAGGGCGGTGGAAGACAGCTGTGGTTCATCCTCTCCCGAAAAAGGGAAAGGACAACTCCAATCCGGAGAATCTCCGGTCGATAAGTCTTCTTCCAAGGTATTTGAGAAAGTTATAAATAGAGCTCTGTCCAAGTGGGCGGAGGACAACAATATCATACCGGATAATCAGTTCGGCTTTAAGGCGGGACATGACACCATTCATGCCGCGTCTAAACTCGTTTCTGATGTCCAACGGAACAAGTCTAAAAGACAGTGTACAGGTGCTTGTCTGGTTGACTAGGAGAAAGCTTTCGACACCGTATGGTTAGAAGGTCTCTATCTAAAGCTAGCCAGACTTGGCACAAGTAAACCACTTTTATATATGCTTTATGATATGCTCAATGGTCGAAAGTTTGTTGTCAAAAGTGGCAATGTAACTTCTACCGCAACCTTTGAAATTAAAAATGGTCTTCAGCAGGGAGCGGTGAACTCACCGATTCTCTTCAGTATTTACACCAGCGATCTGATAGGTAGTCTAGCCCATGCCATAGCGTATGCCGACGATCTAATTGCGTACAGAACAGCTCCAACAGTTAAGGTCATCAGAATTCTCTTACAGCGTGACTTCGACAAGATTCAGCGATATTGCGATGACTGGAAGTTGAAAATCAACTTTCAGAAATCCGAAACTATTCTGTTCAGGACTCCACTTCATGGAGCCCCTAGGGATACAAGAAAGAACTGGCGCAAGCTGGTGATCGTGGGGCCACATGGACATCCACTGGCGAATAAAAGTGTAGTAAAGTACCTTGGCATCTGGATGGATCAGTATTTGTATTTCGACAGACATATAAATGCTGCTCTGACCAGAGCCAGGGGAGCTTTCGCCCTGACAAAACGGTTGTTTTATAGCAGCCGTCTTGACAGCAGGGTTAAGGTGATTTGCTACATGGCCCTTATCCGGCCAATGCTTGCCTATGGATGCCCGGTGTGGTTCAACGTTGCCCCATCTCAAATGGAAAAGATTCGGGTGTTTGAGAGGCAGTGTCTTCGACGCTGCCTTGGATTACACAGAACACCAGAGTCGGAGTACAAACATTATTATTCCAACGAGGTTCTATACAACGGAGCCAACATTAACAGAATCGATAATTTTATAATCAAGCTGATTCGGGGTCACGTTGCTAGAGCGATGTCCTCGGCCAACAGCTTAATTTTTCCTCTATTTAGACAGTCGAGGGCTGATACAGGATAGAGCGGCGGTTCCGCTAATCTACCACGTCGGCCGTAGAACTGTAGATAGGCGACTCTTTTATGGTCGAGACGTCCTCGAACAGGACGGAGCAGAGCGCCTTCGGTTCAGTAGGACTGTGTCCGATCGGGACCGGAGAGAGACAGTAAGACAGGAGAACCAGTTTTGGTGGTTGAATAACAATGACACATGATATAATTAAGTTGACTTAGCCTTCTCGTCTTGGCCGACTAACATAGTTTTTAGGTGTGTAAATATTAAGTAGGGACAGTCAGGGTGGCACAAAAAAAAAAAAAAAAAAAAAAAAAAAAATATAAAATCACAAAAAAAATTATAAAATCAAAAAATCAAAACAAAAAAAAAATTACAAAAAAAAAATGCTTGCTGTGGCTGTTCTAGTTTTAAGGTAGTTCTAAGTAGTTTTATAGTAGTTTTAAGTATAGTTTTAAGTAGTTTTAATTAGTTTTAATTAGCTTGTAAGTTTTATAAAAAAATATAAAAAAAAAAAAATGATAAAAAATCCAAGTTTTTCTTGAAAATCTTTCTTGGAAAAAATAAAACCAAGATAGGATATTATTTAAGTAGTTCATAGGCCGAAAGGCATTAGCATTAAGTTATTGTTTAATTTAGAGCGCCCGTTTAGGGCCAGTAAGTTATTTTTAAGATAATGATAAGTAGGCTAGTTTTTCATGAATTTTTGTCTAGCTTTAAGATAGTTATAAGTAAAATGAAAAATAAAAATGAATTAAAAAAAAAAAAAAAAAAAAAGCGAGCTCGACAAGTAGTGCGAGGCATCCAGAGTTCAATCCCTAGGCTTACCTAAATGATTTTTTTTTAATTTTTCTTCACACTCTATACTTTACTCCTTTAGCGTTTTTTTCGAACTCTTTTAGAATGTTCTCCATAGCAACTGAATTTCCTTCGTTAAGGTGCTATAGGAGTTAAAAAATTTCTCCTTTTTAACTCTATGGAGTACTTAAGAGAAATTAAATGATCGCAATAAACGATTATAAAACGCTTCTATGAATGAGTATAGGAGTAAAATTGTTAGTTGGGCCACCAACAGCTTGTCTTTTGAATTGCTGGTATAACCCACCCTGTCTTATCAAACTGTGTCGCAAATTCTCAATTCCTAGCATTGATTTTGCTATTTTTACCAAGAGTAATTTTACTGTGTAGCGAGAATACTTTCCAATAAAACACACAAATTATGAATTCAAAAAAAAACTATTTTTTGGAAAGCGATTCAACACGAGTATTCCGGCTACATGAAATATGGCCCAAATGAAAAATGTCTCCGAACAAAAAAAAGACAAATGGGCCCAAACTTGGAGCTTTTTTTCATAATGAAAAATTGCCTCATTTTCAAAATAGAAAAATGCCCCACACTTATGAAAAATGGCCCGAAACAAAAAAAAAAAAAATGAAAAACTTCCCCAAAATGTATACGTATGAAAAGCAACAAAAACAGAAAAATCATAATCACACAATAAAAAACGAGGGATTTTTGTGTACAATTGTTTAATCACTGTCCTAAAATTATCCTTTTAAAATTTGGTAAATCTAATTACAATAATCGTAGACGAAAATCGCGGGATTTTTGGGGCCATTTTTCATAATGAAATTTTTAACCCCAAAATTAAAAATGAAAAAAGGCCCTGAAATCATGTAAAATGACCCCAATTTAAAAATTTTAAACTATATTGTTTTATTAAATTTTTGGGGCCATTTTTCATTTTATATGAACATATCTAGAAATTTTTCCGATAGCTTGATAGCTATCCAACAGCCAGGCGCGAACGCAGGGGGGGATTTTGGGGGTTACACGGGATTACAACAACACAAACGTTTCTGCATAGCACTACATGGCTTTCCGAATGCGGTTATTAAAAGAATGCACCAACGGCATTAGAAATATCACGATACCAAACAGGCCTATTATATGTATATTGGCATCACTGCTAATTGAATGTCAAAGTGACAATTGTCATTCAATTCCAATTCAATTTATAATTATTCTTGTTAATTTTGTTGATAAATAAAGCAAAGTTTTATGTTTTTAAAATGATTTTAAAAAGTGGCACCATTATCCCATTTAAATTCAAAGATGAAAAGAAACTAATTGCAATTACATCCGTTAATAAACACAACCAACTTTATTTTAATGATATTAAACAAGCCATTTATTCGGCATTCACAAATCTGAAAACCAAATGCGAATTTTATAATCCTAAAATTGGATTCCGAATACCCCAAGAACTATGCATCCCCTACTTGGAACAATGCCGCGATTTGACCAATTTCATCGTAGAAATTGTCGAAACAGACGAAGAATGTGAGCATCCAATTACGCTGGAACCACAAAAATCAATAGAAAGTAAAAAACCTGGCAAGAGAGATGGCAATGATGTTTCTTCTACTCAGATAAAAAAATTAAAACTGGGTTCCATCGATTGTGATCTGGAGATTTTACTTAAAACATCAACTAAAGGGCAGGCAATACGCAATAACTTCGAAAGTTCAAATCAACTCAGTGAAGAAGACAGGACTTCTCTCATAGAACTAATTATAAATTTTGAACTCAAAAATATCCTGAAATCCAAGGCACCACTTGCTATCGATACCAAAAAACTAATGAGCTTGGCGGCTGCTATTGTCCGTAGGTTTCCAGGTGAAGATCATTCCAAGTACTTTGATGAAGATTTAAAATCCCTAAAACATATTGCTGGCGGAAGACTCTATGAACACTTCGTTGAAAAGAAAATAGAGCACATTGTCCAAATGGAAAGAAATGATAAATACTTCGACGCACCGGAAGGCACTATCGAAGCTGATTTTCCAGAGCTAGAGGAATTGCGAGAAACCACCGTTGACTGGCACACTTACTTTAAAGCCTGGCAGTATACCTTTGATCTACGTATTGCTTACTTTCGCAATAGTCTCGATCCCATGGGTTATTTTGAAAAACTCATCTCGAGTGTTCACGATAGGGCCAATGACCTGGTGGAGTATGACTTTAAAAGATTACATCCGACAAAGAACAACAATATTTTGGACAACTGGGACCAATTGAGCGACAGAATTTTCACCGAAGCGCTTGTAATAGGACGAAACGATGTGCCGCTTATTCTGGATTTGTATGGACAATATTCAGAGTTATCGGGTTTGATGATGCTTAGTTATTTTGTCGAAAACTACGAGCAAGATGTTAAACCTTTCGAAAAGGACGATCCGGAGAATCTGGTTATCCATATTGAGAGTGTAGATGGAGATGCCGAAGCATTCTTCAAAGACTACAATGACAACTATAACCTATCCACACCCTTAATCTTTGCGACAGGGAAAACTGAGGAAGAACTTAATTTCTATGTTTTAGTTGGATCTCATTTGTTTAAAATGGATACTGTGTTGAAAGCGGTTGATTTTTGTTTTAAATGTTATCAGATTCTGCAATTGTCTTATCCCAGCGAGCAGTCCCCAAGTTGGTACGTAATACAAAACGCATTTTACGACATTCATACTGACACTGATTGTACGTTATCTGAGAATATTTCGAAGATCTTAAAGAACTTGTAAGCTTTTTGAAATAAATATTTTAAACAAAGTTTTTAAAATGAAAATTATAACATATAATTATTTATGTATTGATGGTGGTATATTATACGCAGATTATCAAGTATTGAATTGTATTATGTATGGTACTTTTATTATTATCATTTTTATTCATATGAAAAGCGATGTTTAATAAATCTTTTTATTCATAAGGACTAGACAAGAAATTTTAATAATTCTAACTATACAAGTATCAAATAAATTTGTTTTTCAATATTTTATTTTATCGTTTTTGTTTTTTTTTTTATTTGGGCGGACGTATGTGGGGATACTTTTTTGTTTTGCAGATTCAATAAACATTCATAAATATCTCAATTAAGTTCGAAGTGAAAGGCAACGAACCTCTTGTATTAGGCAGTTTTGTCATAAGTGCAGATTAGTCAGCATTTTGTAGATTTTTATACAACCAGATACTTTTCAAATTAAAAAATCACAAGTCCTGCATGAAGCTGAAGATCGCTCCAAAGATTTAAAAGAATTTGATTATGAGGGAATATGAAGGGATTTTGAAGATATTTTTGAAAACTGTAAAATGGATTTTGTTGTGATGAAAATTTTCTAGACATGCTATTTTTTATTTTTATCAAAAATCGTGCAATATAATTAATTTTGTCGCAGAATCTAGGCCGCAACAATTGCTTTTTGAAAAAAATAAAATATGTCATGGGTAGAATGGATTGAAATACAGACGTGACTTTTTTTACGAAAAGTTATAAGCAAAACCTTCTAGCCATATAGCTCGGAGCTGAGGACTGATAGGATAAAACCAAAAACATATAGGTATTATGTTTTTGTTTTACTGAAAAATAAAAACTAAAAACACGAGTTCAACTGAAGTTAAGAGCTCTCAACGTGACTAATTTTTTTAATTTTAAGATTTAACCTCTTTCTTACAAAACAAGAGAATTATAACAAAAATGTATTGCAGACAAAATAAGTTGGAAGTTGTATGATAGTTTCATTCAACTCAACAGCACAGCGATGTGTGTATCAATTTGATTTCAGAATGAGTGATTTCAAAATGAGTGGATTTTAGAATGAGTGAAACCAAAGGAAAACAGCATATGTATGTAGTTGCGTTCGCTTTAGATCGTCAAACATTACGTTAATCGCTCTGCAAACACTCGAACATGGTGCGAGTAAAATTGGTTCGAGTACTAATGCCGTTTTCCATTGGTTTCACTCAAGGTTTCACTCAAGGTTTCACTCATTCTGAAATACAATGGAACAGTTCAAGATGCTTCTACTCAATTTTGGGGTTTGGTATCTGTATAGGTGAATCGTCAAATAAAAATTATTTGCTACCGCACAAAAAGTGAAATGTAAAACACGAGTGTTCCAACTCAGAACTTCAAAATAATATTTTTTGTTTGATTTTTTTTAATTTGTTGATTAAAATTTACCAAAAACTGTGATTTTGGATTCAAATTTAATTAAAATGGAAAGTTAGAAAAAAGATGAAGTACATTGCAGTTTGTTGTGACGTTTGAGTTTGAATGTATTAGTGCTTCTTGAGTGGATTCTGATTTTAAATCCAGAATCGAATTTCTCTTCTCAGAATCGTCAGAAGCGTATTTTTTGTTCCAATGGAATGGGTTCAGAAGACTTCCGGACGCTACTGGAAGCTTCCATACGTCCAATGAAAAACCGCATAAGTACAGTTAAAATCTGTCCGCGGGCGGTTCTAGTACCAATATTTTGGTATGACCAAATACAAATTTGGTCTCACCCAAAATCAAAAGTATTCTGATATTTTTCAATGTTCAAGGGCGGGGCTACGTGTTTGTCGTATAAAGTTGTATACTGTCTGCGGACGAGATTACCACGTTTACTCGAACATATCATTTATAAATTTAAGCAACAAATATAATAACCGTTAAATTATAAATTTCAATATTAATTTTAAAAAAAAAGTGAAAATTTGTATATCACTTACATAATGTGTAGTTAAGAACAATAAAGATCGAGTGGTTAAATTTCAGCTTGGTTTCACTGTCTGCGAACTTTTCTAATAAGTAAAAACCTAGGAAATAATGAATGATGGTTTAAAATCCCTTGTAGGATTGTTTATTCGAAAACAGCTTAAAAATAAATCGACTTTTATGGGATTTTCAGTAATTTTTCGAGTAAAAATGACTTAAGATATTTTATTATTAGTAGCCATAGCAGGTGTAAGCTCTTACTGAATTAAATAACTTGATCATGTGTTTGATATTTGAAATAAAAAATGGGTTGCTTGTGTAAAAACGTCCACAGGATCTAAACATATAATTTTGAAAAATACCCACAACAAAAGTTACTTGTTTGTGTATCCAGTACAAGTTGGGCACAATAGATCTCAAGGTCGCAGTTCAATATCCCTCAAAATTATATTCATCCATCCACTACAAGTTCCAACATACATTATGTATTTTGAATATCTGACAACAAAATTTATCCATTAGCCTATTATACATAGTTTTTTTTTTTTTAATTAAATTATTAAGTATGCATGTATTATTAATTATTTTGTTTACTGTAAATGGGTTTGAACTTTTATATTAAATATTTACATTGTTATGAACCATCTATGTATATGAAGTATGAACCATTTAAAATGCTTTGTTATCTCTAAGAAAACTACTTGTTAATTATTGAATTGTAATAAACTATTTAAAATACCTTGTTAGTTCTAAGAAAACTACTCACTAATTCTAAGAATAATGAAATGTTATTAACATTATAAAATACTTTGTTAATTTTAAGTTCTAAGAAAACTGTCCGGCTTTTGTGATATAAGATTGTATAAATGTGAACATGCAATAAATCTCAGTTTTATTCGGAGAGTCACCAACAACACATCGTTTTTATAATTTTGTCACAAACAAGTAACTATAATTGGTGTCAGATGTGGGATCCTGATAAATAATAAACATTAATACAAATAAAGGTACCTAACAATATATCACTTATTTAAAAGAACAACGTCATAACTCAAAAAACATCAATTTTGACCTAATGATACAGTTCAAACTCATTTTCTATAAACTATTTTTTGGCAAAATTTCATTTCTACAGTGCTTTGCATAAGTATAAACGCACCTGTAAAAATTAATTTTATAGAAAACTGGAAATGGAACCGACACCTTACTATTTTTTTTATTTAATGGCATCAGTAAAAAAGTGAATTGAGCAACAAAAAAAAGTCCCGTTATTTTTCCTAGAGTTGTTTAGAAAATAAAAACAATTTTTTTGTATTGCAGAAGTATAAACGCACTATGCAAATCTCGTTTAAGCTTCAACAAATAAGAAGAGTTAGAGCGTTAAATAATAATAAAATGTTAAGTACGGTTTTCCAATAGCGGTCCATATTTTGACGGGCAAATTCTAATATTTTTTGTTTGTAGGCTGTTGTCAGATTTGGAGCTGGCGCCATTTTGCCCCGAACAATCACTCCACTGCTTCTTAAAGTACGAAAAACCGTCGAAAATGAAACGCCTAACCCCAATTCGTAACGAATTTCCCTCAAAAAATGCACGGTTCGCCAATTATCGCGACGTGTCAGCATCTGCGGACCCCCGGGTCTAATTTTCGTTCCATAAGATTCTGGATCTTGTATAAAATTACGAAAAAACGACCCAGTCTCGAAATTTTTTTAAGAATAGCCCTACATCTTAGGATACTTGAATGAAAGTCTTGAATTTTGCCCTTTTCCGTATCGCTTTAATGTATACCACGCGGCTTTGTTGTTTGTCATCTCGAAACTCATAATTAAATGAAGCTTTAACGAGATTTGCATAGTCCGTTCATACTTCTGAAATACGAAACAATTTGTTTTTATTTTCTACACAACGGTAGGGAAAATACCGGGACTTTTGTTTTGCCCAATTCACTTGTTTGCTGATGCCGTTAAATAAAAAAAATAGTAAGGTGTCGCTTCCATTTCCAGTTTTCTATAAAATGCATTTTTACAGGTGCGTTTATACTTATGCAAAGCACTGTATAACTGAAAAATTGAAGGCTATAATTCATCATTTGTCGTTATTTACACTCTCACTTTTAAATATTTTTTTGTGGAAATTCTGTATTTTTTTCATTTACGCAGGGACCTTTGCAGTGAAAACAAACCAATAGCTCTACCAACTACCAAGAAAAAAATAGATACAAATGAAGATGATTATGAAATACAGCCATGCAAACTTTAAATTGCGATTTCTGAAGTTTGAGGTTTTTTGAGTTATGACGTTGTTCTTTTTAATTATTATTATGTTTTATTATAATTTCTATCATCTCGGGAATATAAGCGGGTTTTACTGTACTGTTTTGAATTTTTATGTTAAAGACAAATGTCAAAAATAATTTATTTCCATTTGAAATGTTTTTTGTTTTCCTGATTTATGCATTTTTACAAATTACATATACCTATAAAATATTTTCTTTTTTTGAAAAATTGGGTTTTTTTAAATTAAAAAAATTCAGTTGAGAGCGTCAATTGTTGAGTGGTAAACTTTTTTCTAAATTGAATTTCTTACAAAAAATCAAAATCGGAGCAGGTTCCCCGAGGTCTTAAATAAAAGATATCTATCCTCCACTACAACAATCTCATCGGATCCATGCGATCTAAAAACATAGATCTACATTTTTTTTGAGGGATTACAAAAACACAAACCAATGGTTAATGAACGTGTTCATTGCTTTGTACATAATTAAACATCTTTTATAGCAACAACTCTACACAGGGTGTCCGACAGTCACTGGCCTAGACGAAAACCGCAGGTGACTGTGCTAATTTAAAATTTCGAAAAACTTAAGGTAATTTGCTAGTTTTCGCTTCCTTTTCGACTTATTATGGTTTTTATGATTTTTATTCAATATGTCGTCGTAAATAACCCTGATGAATTAAAAAAGTGGATAGTATGTAGTCTTATTTGCAGTTGTGTTTTACTAAAATTCAAGTTCATTATAACAATTAAGGGCCAACTATAATAGGCATAAGCAAACATAAGCTTATGTCAAAAAGCTAACGAAAATTTGCTTATGTTTGCAAAATTACCCCGTATAGCCACAATGGACTTATGCGCGCATAAGCAAACATTAAAAAATACCTCTCCGCTTTCGCCCCACATTCGATTTTCAGCTTTGTGATTTGTTCCGCATTTTTAAATACAAATGAAAATGCGGCAACGATACAACAAAAACTACACACATACTCGTGCACAAGTTGTGAATAGATTCACAATACAGCTGTGGCTTTGTGTTTTTTGCTGCATTTGTAAAATTAACTTATGCGCTGAGCGACTGGGATCGCTCTTGCTTAGGCGCCAGTTATAGCTTTCATTGAAAACCATCATTGAAAATTTTGTCTTTCAATTTTGATGCACTTAAACAAATAAAACTGATGGCGTTTTGGTACCAAAATGATGGTTGTCAGTTATATAATTTTTTTAGTGAAAAAAAATGTTTAGTTTTCTTTACAACTTTCATATAAAATCATTTTTTGTTTTTCAATGATGAAAATCGTTTTCAATGAACAGCTGATATTTTGTTGCCAAAAGTGGAACACATTCGTTCCAATGAAATGTGTTCCTTTCTCTTCCTGTTCTCGTCTGTCAGTTTTTCGTTCAATGATCGACTTTAACCTCAACGTTGTTTTTTGTATGGAAAATGGAATTTTCAATGAAAGAAAATTACATGATGGCTATAACCGACCTGTCAGAAAATATTCCACCATTTCACTGATTTGTGTTTCAATGATGGATTTCAATGAAAGCTATAACTGGCGCCTTATGCACGCTTAAGTGAACGAATCTGAGAAAAATTGAACGAAACGCAGCTAGACTCCATTATGTTCACTCGCATAGAGATTCTTTGTGTTCGCACGTTTACTTATGCGCGCATATGCTAGCTTATGCCTATTATAGTTGGGCCTTTAGTTATTAGGAAAGTAGGCTTAGCAAAAAGTAGGCAAAAGCTACAGTTGAAATTGCAGTTGCAAATAGAATTGCCTTTGGAGGAAATCAAATGTATTCTGAGAAAAAGGTCTCTGAATATATTTTTCAAAAGCGTAGCAAGTTCACTAGATGTATGCAGCTATAGATACGCTATAAAAGTTGCAGTAATAATTGCAGTTACATTTGTAAACAAATGTTTACAATATATATATAATAAATAAAATATATTAATGTTTTTTTCAGAAAGCGAATCTGGATCAGGGATGAAAAATCGTCTTTCAGCAATGTATCGAATGCTAAAAAAAAGTGTATCGAATTGTACTTTTTGATTTTTTTTTAAATCATAATGTTTATGTCGAATAATTAATAAATATGAGCTTTTTTTTTAAATAATATTTTTTTCAATCAATGTTTATGTAGAATAATAAATAAACACGAGCATTTTTTTTAAATAAAACATATCGTGTGTTTGGACTAGGAAACAGCTATATGTACACTTAAAGGTTAGACCACACTAGGCGGAACTGCACTGCAGTGGAACTGCGATTCACAACAATTTGTATGGCATTTTATGAAGTTCAGTTGCTGCTCAGTGCGATATAGCTCATACAATTTCATACAAATAATGTTTTGCCGCGTCGGTCGTCGTGAAGTGTAATTCCGCTGCAGTTGTGTACGGTCTAACCTTAATTCTCCAAAATTTAGTATAAAGTAATGTTCCAGTATAACTTTCTTTGCTTAATAGTACCGCTTATTTTATAAACAGTGTTCTTCAAATAGCCAAGTGCATTCCACCCCCTGAAAAATTCAACCATAATGGTAGGTTTCTACTTGTCGTTGAATTGACACACTTTGACAGCTGTCAATTTGGTCTTTGAAAGACACGAATGCCAGTTCATTTTCACTTTTGTCTTTAATTTCCACAAATTAGTTTCTCTTTTTAAAGACAAAGAATTTTTGACAGATGCCTTTTTCAGTTCATTGATAAGTATTTCCACTTGGATTGCTTTTTTCCGAACTTACACTCATGGTTAATGAGATCTTTGATGAATTTTGTGTAGATGTGTGCACTAGGAATTTTTGTTTTAATAAAACAGATAAAAAAAGAAAAAAAGTTAGAATTCAACTAAAAAGTACAAGGGACCTCAACTCCAGAAATAATTGTGTTTCGCCCAAGGTATAACAGTGGGCTCTTCAGTCAGTCTGTTATAACCTACTAAGACACAAATGTTGGTCAATAAATCAAGAGAGTGCGCTAGACTAGAAATGTTAATTGGAAATGGTTGGAAAACAGACGAATATAAATTTCATGTGTCATATGCTAATTTTTTGTTGAATTTTATTCATTCATTCCACTTAAAACAAAAGTAATTTCAATATTTCAATATTTTAATATTTAAATTTCTTCATCTTCTTATTATTGAAAAAAAGTTATTTTAGTATCTTATCAGTACTTACTATACCTTTATAAATTAAAAAAATTCAACAATTAGAATTGGAAATTACTCGTCGAATTTTCCTTTATTTTCGCTAACCGCTTAAAAAATAAATTTGTTGTAAGAAAACTTTTCAACTATGTTCTATTTCAACAAATTCCTGCACTGGAAATCGATGAAAATTAGCATATGATACATGAAATTTACATTCGTCTGTTTTCCAACCATTTCCAATTAACATTTCTAGTCTAACGCACTCTCTTGATTTATTGAACTGCATCATTTTTACATTAAATATCGCGTCGTTCCTGATTGAACTGCAGCACTTTTTAAATAAATGATCGGGTCATCTCCGTCCGTTGTCACCTCCAGGAGTAGACTCCCTCTTTTTTTCTGTTAGCTTCTACAAAATTTTATCATCCTCTTAATTGCGATAACGTATATTCTGGTCACTCATTTTACGGAATTAATTTTCTTTTACCCATCATCATCAATTATCAAAACGGCGCATTACCGCGTTAATTGGGTCATCGAGCAAGGATGCTTGTGACCGCCATCTATACCTTACCCATCAAATTACAAAAACTAACTTCAATTTGAAAAAAACATTTAGTTGCTGTCAAATCAGTGTCATTGACAAAGGATAAAGCATGTTAGACAAAAATTTTCTTTGTCTTTCAAAGACAAAGTGGCATTTTGTTGGTCAATTCAGTTATTTCCACTTGTCTTTGAAATTCGTTGTTTTTCATTGACAAACACAGTGCCAGTTCAAACACAAGCAATTTTAAGATATTCCTCTTGTCATTTTGTTAAAAGACGCAAAAAGAGGTATTTCGTCTGCTGGTAAACAACAAAGTTGAAACCTATCATAATGCTGCGTGCTTCGTGTAAGAAAGAAATTAGCTGCTTTTTACCCTAAACGTAAGATAAATCATATTGGGGCATATTCATAGTCATTTTAGACCTGGGTCTTAGTTAAACATAGCTTTGGTTGAATTTTCGGACGTTGATTCTAATTGTTTAAGGTTATCATTTCAAAATATTTGAAAGTAATTTTTGTAATATACCAAGTTAAAAATATAAAACCAACAATTTGTAATTAAAATCGGTCTGTATTCGTTGAGCCAAAATTGTCTTAAACTGTAGTTTAGTTAAACCTGGGTCTATCTGCGACTATGAATATGCCCCATTGTGTTAGAAAAATTTACAATAAATAAACTTTTTAAAGAAAGTAGGTGTAGTGAAAGTTTATTATAAAAATTAACTACTCAGGTAGGTAGAGAAAAAAAATGAATACGTTTAACTAATTTAAGCTGCATTGTATTGAATCGACACAATAAGAGTACTTTTGAAATTGAATAAAATCGAACCTTTGTTTGGTTTTTTGCTTCCTGATAGCAAATAATGTTTTTGAAACTCAAAACTGACATCCAAAATTTTGGGTTAATGACATTTGTGCGTTCTTTTTTTTCTAACTAGTTCACCTTCATCGTTCTTTTAATAAGAAAAAGTTACTTTGAGTTTTCATTTTGGGGTTAGATTGTGTTTGCTTTTCGTCTTCCGATTTGGAATTGTTTTCAATTTTATAATAATTAATTATAAATTTAATTGTTTTATTATTGAATTTGATATTTGGAATTGTTTTCTGAATAGTTCACTTTTCATTGAAATTTAATTCATCCGCTTGGGTCAATTTTTTAATAAAGAAATGTGTGGCTCATAAAAAATTAACAAAAAAAGCAAAAACAAATTACAAATGTTTTGTATTGCGATTCAATTTCATGCAAAAATGAAGTTGATAGTTATTTAATTTGCATTTTTGGTAGTGAATTATTTATCAATAAATTTAACGCAATCAAAATTTTGTCTTTTGTTTATTATTAATTATTCTTTTTTCAACCCCTTCCCATTTTATTAACTTTGTCGTTCTTAAAAAAAAGAAACTTTTTTAATTTTGACATTGCTACGTTTGTTTTTGACCATAGTTACAAAAAAGAACGCACCACTAAACCAATTAACGCCAAGCACTCAAACGTCATTAACCCAAAATTTTGATTTGACGTTTAGAAGCTATGAGACAGAGGTATATTGCTTTTTTTCTAAAAAGCCCTATTGAAGCTGCATTTGGAAAAAATGTATTGTGATAAAAAAAATCACACGAACTTGCTGTCGTAGCTAACAACTAGAATGTAGCTAGACATTGACGCTATAGATATAGTAATAGTTTACTAATAGACCGGGAGCCAACGACATAAAAAGTCAAGTCATTTGCAAAATGTTGAAACCCATACCATTACATAGCTTTGGAAGGGTAAAACTAGGATATCCTTGTCTGCCTGCCCATACCCTTAACGAAGGGGTGGGGGTAGGGGGTTGAAAATGGAGATTCTCTTAATTTTTTATCCGGGGTATTATCACTTCCAATAAATTTTTTGAAAATATATCATGATGCTCTGCTTCCTTACTTCTATCACCTTGATTTTGATGATCCGACTAGCAGAACTCAAGTTATAAGCTTTTTAAACGAACCATAATCTACTTTTTTGGAGACTTTGTTTTGTTGATGTTTTGAGTTTTAAAAATCTCCAAGAAAACAAATATAAGGTTCGCTTAAAAAGCTTATATTTATTTTGAGTTCTACTAGTCGGATCATCAAAACTAAGGTGTTTAGAAGTAAGGAAAATAACAGAGCGTCATGATATATTTTCAAAAAGATCATTAAAGTAATAATACCCCTGATAATTTTTTTTAGAAAATCTATATTTTCAACCCCCCACCATTTCGTGAAGGGTATGGGCAGGCAGACAAGGTAATCCTGGTTTTACCCTTCTAAAGCTATGTATTGGTATGGGTTTCAACATTACGCAAATGACTTGACTTTTTATGTCGTTGGCTCTTAGACTATAATATAAGGTGGGCGGTGGAAGTAGTACAAGTCGAATTTTTGTCGAAATGAGATAATTACACTATTCGACTGGAAAATTGATGGGGCATTTTTGGTAAAAGCAGTATAAGTATATTGCTAAAACAAATCACTTTAAAAGGCAGTGGTCAAAGTAACATAATTGTATAAGAAATAATTGTGAGTGCTTAAAGTAGTATAAGTCAAGTAATACTATTATGATCATATAAGGGGCATTGCTTTTTTGAAATGAGAGCTAATATTTCATTGACTTGTACTCAAATGACCAAATAATTCAGTAATGCTAGTATTTGTTTGCGAAGCGTATCTAATATAATTATTCAAAATATTTGTTTCTACTTCAAAAAGGTTCCCGTCTGATAAACTGCGCGCATGTATTTAAAAACAAAGACCACCAAAAATTCTCAAGACAGGAACATGATAGCCTTGGTTTCTTTATAAAATTGTTAAGCAATTTTAAAAAGTGTTTCTTAACAATAATTGCATAAAGAAGATGTGATACTATTTTATCCGATTGGACAAATTTTGTATTCATATTATTTATTAAACCGAAACTAGAAAAGATTGTTAGAAAAGCGCAGTGGTGCAGTAGATTTGAAAATTTAGGAAAAAGCGCAGTAGATCTACTGCTTTCGCAGTAAAGTCCGAATGCTGCACCAACTCTTCGAACTTTTGTTTTCGATCTACAACAATGCCTTCCCACTCCATACCTTAATACATCTGTGGCATTTTACAAACGCCAACTATGGACCTTTTATCTGACTATTCATAACCTCGGAGGAAATGATGTTAAATGCTTCATGTGGTATGAAGCAGCAGGAGGACGTGGAGCTAATCAAATAGCCACTGCATTATATGAGGAGCTTATAAATTTGCCTGATAAGGTCGAACATGTCGTACTTTATTCTGATGCATGCGGTGGTCAAAATAAAAACTCCCATGTTGCAGCTATGTTTCTAACGCTTATGCAAAATAACTGGTTGAACACAATAGAGTGCCGCAACAAGAACTGCAGCTGCAAGTAGAAAAAATATCGTACGCTCTATTTTCTATGTGTAGTAGCCCGTAGCGTAATGGTTAGTGCGTTCAACTGTCACGCTGGAGGTCTGGGTTCGCTTCCCAGCCTCGTCCACCTAAAAACTAAAAAGTTTTTTTCAGGGCTACTGCCTTTTGCGAGGAATTGACAAATCCTCCATGAGTATCACTTGTCACGAATAAGTGCTTCTCGTCTAGCCGTTCGGATTCGGCATCAAATTGTAGGTCCCTTCCATTCCTGTCGATAGACGCACACAGGAAGGGTTAAGAGTTGTTAGTCACTAGGCCCTGGTTCTTCATGAGCCGTTGTGCCACCCGATTTATTGTGTTCGCAACATTGAATTTGTGTGTATTCAATATTTTAACAAATACTGCAGCAAGGATTGCAAATGCAGCTACGTCGTCATTGTGTTCAGCCAGTAAAACTTCTTTAAAAATCATTGATCACAAGTTCATGGTCAGTGGCCATAGCCATATGAAGTGTGACATAGATCATGGGCTCATTGAAAAACAAAAGGAAAAAACAGAATACCCTATATCATATCCATACGATTGGTATCAACTTGTGCGAACTGTTGGAAAGACAAAAAAGTTTACGGTTAATGAGATGACGCATGACAAGTTTTGATTATTCATCATTATTAAAGTCCGCACTGGTCTTAAGAAAAAAGGACTCGACAGGCGAGCTTTTTAAGCGGCAGAAAGCAAAATGGTTACGATACACTCGGTCACCTGGGATAGTTTTGTACAAAACCAGTTTGCAGGAAGATTAACCGTTTATAAACGTATCTTTTTTAAGACGAGGAAACCCGGAACCAACACTACAACCAAAAAAATTGTACACCGATACCTTGCCTATTTCAAAGGAAAGTTTTATAACGAAATATAAATATAATATGAAATTTTTGACATATACTACTTCTACCGCCCACCTGAACACCTTAACAACACACGACACAGATGTGGATCAGGCCCTGATCCACATCTGTGTCGTGTGTTGTATTGGGGAGTCGTGTGTCGCTGTCATGTCATATATTTTATGCCCCACACTGCAACACAACACACGAGACAAATATGGTTCTACGCATATGAAATACATTGTAGCGATAGCGCCACACGACTCCACAACACACGAAACAGATGTGGATCAGGCTTTAGATTATTACCCCGTTTACATGAGGTATTCGAGCGAGCTTCAAGCTCGCGTGGCCCCTTTGTATACCTGCCTTCACTTGAAATGAGCTTCAACCGACTCGATTCCACTTCAGGAGCGGAGTCGAGTCAAAATTGTTGATAAAAAACCTGGGTCGAAGACTCGGTCTTGAGGATGTGTTCACCACAGTGTTTTTGCACATGTGCGAGTAAAATTATTTATTTATTTTGATAGCTATGTGAAGTATGTACTAAAATTCATTAAATTTGAACTGTTTTTGTGTAAAATAAATATATTGTTGCCATTCCATTAAATGTAATCTCAACATCATATCAACTCAACTTCGAATGGGGACCTTAACTCACGTGACGAAACACCTGGGTCGAAAATCCGACCCTAATCCAACTCAAGCTCTCGATTCTGTTTGTAAACGGGGTATATATCATTAACGAACAAATAATAAAAAGCTATTTTTATTTTTTTTTATTTAATACAAACAAATTTGGAAAAAAAGTAAAAAATAAAATGAAATTCCTTTGATTTTTCATAAAAAAAATTATTTTTACAAATTTTAAATGCAATATTTGTTGATTAACTTAGAAGTACTGAATCTCAAAATAATGATAAAAACAATCAAGCCAATGAAGAGATGTGAGGGAATATATATTCCTACCTAAATAAGTATAAACAAAGGTAATTAAAAAAAAACATGTTTTTATCTCCATTGTTCATATTTGTTGGTAAAAGAGTGGTATGCAGTACTATTAGAACTGATATAGAAATGACATTTAGAAAGTTTAATCAAAATCGTTTGAGCCATTTTCGAGACCGAAATCGTTGCATGGCAGCTTCCTATTCTAGATGAGCTAAAACAAAAATTCGAGTTTCTCCTCTAGGGAATCACATACAAAAATTTCAACCAAATTTGAAGCTAATCTGTCCAACCAAATATTGGCGCAAAATTTCAAACAACCTATTATTAGGGCTTAACATTTTACTAGTTAGCAATTATCTAGATATTTAGCAATTTGCTAAGATATTCCAAAATTTTAAACCTTTTTCTAACTAGTAAATTGCTAATTAAGCAAATAGCAGAACATTTGTAGGATTTAAATTTCATGAACACAATAATTGTTTTTATATGTTGTAAATTAATTATGTTGATGGAAATCCAACATCCCCCTTGCTGTGGAGTCTTGTAGTTGATGAACTACTCGAAAGTCTTACTTCTCAAGGCATACGCTGCATTGGCTTTGCCGATGACATTGTTTTAATAGCCTTAGGGAAGTTTGAAGAAGCCCTTTGTGATATAATCCAAAGAGGACTGACAATTACTAGGAAATGGTGCCTTTCGGTAGGACTAAACATAAACCCTACGAAGACAACTATCATACCATTTACTAAGAAAAGACTTCTGCCACGCATGAAAACTATCAGGTTAGCTGGTGAAGTAATTGATACCCAGAAGGAGGTAAAATATCTGGGAATAACACTAGATAGCAAACTTCTCTGGAATAAACATGTCGCAATAACTGTCGGGAAAGCCACAAAAGCCCTTATGATATGCAAGAGGCTTGCAGAGAAATAATGGGGTTGCAAACCAAACATCATTAGATGGATGTACACCATGATGATAAGGCCTATCATAACCTATGGTGAGGTTGCATGGCACAAAAGAACCGAATTAGCAACAACTAGGAAATCACTAGACAACATTCAAAGGCTCGCTTGCATATGCATTACTGGAGCAATGAGAACTTGTCCGACTGCAGCAATGGAGTTTATCCTTCACTTAACGCCACTTTATGTGGTGGTAGAAAGCGCAGCAAAGGGAGCCATACTGAGATTCGCCAGGAAGGTATTGGGAAGGGTAAATGTATAGGAATTAGAGAAAGGGAATCCATTTCCAGGTTCTCAGTATCGAAATTACTTGACATTCCAAGAGATGGCATGACTAAAAAGTATAACTTCGAGAAAAAATTCAGAACGGAGTTAAGTAGCAAGAAAGAGTAGGTAGGCGAAACAATAAACTATAAAAAACAATAAAAATGGTACACAGATGGATCGAGAACGTCTCAAGGGACGGGTGCAGGAATTTTTGGGCCAAGAACCAAACTTTCACTGTCGATTCTCTAGCATTTTCCAAGCGGAGGTAAATGCCATAGGAGAATGTGCCGAACGCAATCTCGAAAGAAACTACCGTAACCAAAACATTGCCATTATGTCGGACAGCAAGCCGCGCTCAAGGCACTAAACTCCTATGCCATTAGTTCAAAACTGGTATGGGAGTGCGTGGATAGGTTAAACGACCTTGGCAAAAATAATAATGTTATACTTCATTGGGTACGTAGGCACGTAGGTGTCCAGGGTAATGAAGAGGCAGACTCCTTGGCAAAAATAGGAGCAACGACACCCTTATCGGGTCCTGAGCCCTTGTGGTAGGAGAAAATGTGATTAAAAATAAAATCAAAACAGAAGAGGAGGCCAAAAGATCCAAATTATGGACAGAACTCCCCCACCTGAGGCAAGCGAAGCTACAACCAAGAACGCTTTGCATCCTGTATAGACTTTAGCAGGAATAACCTCAGAATAATAACAGGTTTCCTCACTGGTTACTGCAAACTAAAAAAACACCTAAGTATTCTTGGGCTGGTGAGTAGTGCCACATGCAGATTCTGCGACACTCATGAGGAAACACCTGACCACATGTTAGGTAAATGCGATGCACTCGTGCAACATAGGTGTCTGGGACGTCACCAGATAGAAAAGAGCGAACTACCATCTCTAAAAGTTCTCCAAATACTCAAATTTCTCAAAGAAACAAACTTGGAGAAAGAGCTATAGAATGAGCGATCTCATCTAGCTCTAGACGGGGGCACAATAGATCTTTAGGTCGCAGTGTACTTAAACCCTTTAATTATTCATTCATACATTCAAACCCAACATGTGCTCTAAATAAGAATTCGATGTTTATATTCTTATGACTTTAACTTCATTATTAAAAAAAAAAAACCTCGGGTTCATCGGTGAGATATACCATCAGATGCCATATGGATCTAGCAAATTGCAAAAAAGTTGAAGTACACTGAAAATAATATTCTTCGTAGAGTTATGAAATTCTCTACGTTGGCTGAGTTTTCGTTAACTTCACGCAAAATTCGTTGGCCCAATCAAACTCTTATTTTAAAAAATATGTTGGTTGATGATGGCTTCATTGTCTCAATGAAAGTGCTTTCATACACTTTTTACCTTAACTCTAAAGCCACCAGTTTATATCGATGAAAGCTTTCATAATACAACGAAAAACATTGGTGAAAATATGTTATTATTTAACGATGGCTCAACGAAAAATTACGTTCGATAATGTAAAATAACTAAACCGTCGAAAAAAATCATATTTTAATGAAAATAGAATTTGAATCTGTTTTGTTATAGTTCACACTAAATTCTTGTCGAATAATCTATATAAATGAACAAAAAACAAATGAAAAATGCCTGTTGGCAAGGCACCGTAAAAGTTTTATGATTCCTAAGGTGTTATTGGAAATTAGTACTAGTACACCTTGTCATCAAGCTATTTTTGTTTTTATTTCTTCACTAGAAGATTCTTTAACAAGAATATTTGAAATATAATGCAAAAAAAAACTATACCTAATAATATCATCACGAATAAATTCGTTGAATTAACGAATAATTCATTAACCAAAGAAAACATTTTACGTTAATCAATGAAATAAATGTATTGACTCAACGAAAATATCGTTAATAAATGAACAAAAGAAATTGGCTCAGTTTAAAATACCGGTAATTAATAAAATAAATTCGTTGACTCAACGAAAAATTTCGTTAATAGGCTTTAACGTTGTCTAATTAAAATATTTCATTGATTCAACGAAAATTCGTTGTTTGATGAACGGCTTCATTAAAGAACGAATGACTTATCGTTGAGATAACGAATCCCAACATCGGCTGAATTGTAACTACAAAATCGTAGAAACAATGACGTTTTTCGTTGTATTTACTTAAGGATTTGGTTCAGTGTACCTACCCATTTTGTGGTTTTAACTTTAGCTAATTGTTAAGAGATATTAAGATATTAAAATCGTGTAAAATTAGCAAAATCTTCTTTTTAACTTAGTAACTTATTAAAATGGCTTCAACAATTTACTAAATCGTTTAAAATATTGAGCCATTATTATTAACATAAAATTCCTTATTTATAAGATTAAAAATATTTTTGGAGCATACCAATGCGTCTTGTAGGTATGCCCTAACTTCAAGAACGATTTTATTTCTTATTTTATGACGACTTGTCCTTCGACAGGATAGCAAATACCATTCAATCTAAGGTCATGTTCTAAATGACTATAATAATTATTATTGTATACAAAAAAAAAAAGAACCTATAACATATTTTACGTACCTGCACAAACATACAAATATAAACTCTCAAATATGTAGGTACCTACCTATATAACACAAAATTATCATTAGCCTTCCCAATTTTTAGCGTAAGAAAACAAAATAAAAACAAGTATACGATTGCTAGTGGGTACCTCGAAAATAAAATAAACAACCTGTCGTCTCTTGCACAGCAAGGTGCACAAACGGTGGTGAATTAGGACATTGTGAGCTACAAGCAGAAAAACGTCTCTGGGGCCCACTTGATCTTCATATACAGGGTGTCCCGTTAAGGATGGTCCAAACTGAAACTGGCGAAAGGCTAGGTCATGACCTATCAGAATTTGGTAACTTGTTCATACCGAATCATAACGGTTTTCGAGTAACGGCTTTTTTCCGAAATTTTAAAAAAACTTTACTTTGAACTACATCACCATTTGCTACAAACTAAAAGATAAACTTGAAATTTTGACCAAACTTAATTTTTGAACTCAATCTTCTTAAGAGCTCCATGAATAAAATTCGTATGACACAATACAGGTCTTATCTTCCAAAAATATCCCGTTTTTATGTAGTTTTTAAAAAGGTATAAAACCTGCTAAGGCGGTGCTCAGATAGAAAGTTATAATCGTTTGAATCCAATAAAACAGGTTAAACATAAAAAAAAAAATAAAACATTTTTGTTCAAGTATATCGATAAAATTAAAATATCTTTTCAAATATAACTCCGACAAAGCTGAATTTTGGTGGAGAGCTTCATTTAAAGCATTCAGTAAAATAAGTCAAACTATTAGCCAAAGTTTTTGTGTAAAAATTGTAAAAAACAAAAGTCAATTATGGACAGGGTGAGCAAAAAACTGGTTCAAAGTAGTTTTTTTTAAATTTCGAAAAATAGCCGTTACTCGAAAACCGTTATGATTCGGTATGAACAAGTTACCAAATTCTGAAAGGTCATGACCTGGACTTTTACCATATTCAGTTTGGACCATCCTTTACGGGACACCCTATATGTAAGTTGAGTTAAAAATAACAAAAAAAAAACTTTGGCTCTTAAGCTAGACAAGGAGCGAAAAATAATTCAAGCCTTTTTCTATACGAAACGATATTTTGCGATATCAATACTAGTCCAGGAAAATTAGACTTTCATTCCGGAAAAAATCCTAGAAAGCTGAATTTCGGTATTGAACTACAGCCCGCTTTAACCATTAACAAACTTATAGAAATAAAGGTCACGAAAATAATTAAGAACTTTGAATTTCGGTACACACATTCTATGAACTCTTCTTTTTAACCCCAGAGAGTTCCCCATCGATAGGTTGGGTGCTAGCACTCTGGCTTATTAAGATGGGTTCATAGAATGTGTGTACCAAAATTGAGCTTTCTAGGATTTTTTCCGGAATGTGTACCTACCTTATTTAATTTTCCTGGACTTTTTTACTCAAAACGTGAACCGCAAAGTGAAACCGCAGTTTTGTCGGCATTTGCTTTTTTTTTTTTAAATGCCGACAAATTTGTTTTTATAAGTAAATTTTATTTTTCCTCTGAAAAAGACGTCGCGCCCCCTCAATCATGAATATCTTATGTTTATCTAAAAATCCGGCACCGTTGCATTGAACTGTGCGCAAGCAATCGACATGAGAAGTAGTAGGTACATTTTTGAAATTTTTCTGAGAAAATCGAAAAAAAAAATAATATTCCATCAACACAATAATCATTTGTATCTTTATCTATATTATGTTCATACGAATACACAAATATCTAAATTTCTATTCAATCTTTATGGTAACTCTCAGCGCCACTTGAAAATCTTATTTCACCTCTTTGCCCAGAAAGGTAAACATGCAATGCTGAATATACAATACATACCTACCTACTCAAGGTTACCACTTTGATTTATTTTAGAAAAATTATTTAATGTGTAGGAAATAATAGAAAATTAGGTCTAAATATTAAAATAATTTGTTTAAATACATAATAACCTATGACTACCTAAAATTTGTTTATGTTTTTGATATTCTAAATTCGAATGGAACCTCAGAGCTCAGAATTGTCCAATTAGCTCCGGTTTTTGGAATTTCAAATCTAAAAGTTCGAAAAAAACGGTGCGCTTTATTCAAAATTAATTTTTAATTATTTATTGAAAATTCATTTAAAATTGTTGCAAATCTTTCTAGACTTACCAAACTAATCTTTAGTTGAGATATGTTGGTAGCAGCGCTGCCGCTGAAAAAAAGTCTTAGTGCCACCAATTATTTTGTTGAGTGCCAAAAAGTGCCACAGAGTGCCAAAGTATTTATCGTAGTCCTAGTTTGGATAGTAATTCGACTTCCAACGAATTCGATGCACTATCCGACTCCATCCAGAGAATTATTTCCCATTTTCCGCACAGTGAAATCGTTGTTACGGGCGATTTCAATGTACATAATTCTTCGTGGCTACGCTATTCGGGTCAGACAACACCCGAAGAAAGGTATGTCGAGATTTTTGCTGAGATAAACAACCTAACTCAGCTGGTCGACGAGCCTACTCAGATTCCTGACGTTGCAGGTCAATCCGCCAACACTCTAGTTTTGTTTCTTACCTCTGACCCTGATAAATACACTATAAGTGTATTATCGCCTCTAGGCACATCAGACCATTGTGTCATATCTGCGAATTTCTTGTGCCACCAAAACACAGTTAAAGAAAAAACTCCCAAGAGAACCGTTTGGCAGTACGAGAAAGCCAACTGGGACGGTCTCAATGTTTTCTTTAGGAACTTTAACTGGTCACTATGCTTCCTCGATAGTGACGTAGATTCCAGTGCAGATATGATTACAAACTTAATTCTTTGTGGAATAGGGTGAAATCTATCAAACCCAAAGAAAACTCATGGTTTGATTCGAGCTGTAAGGAGGTTATTAGGGTTAGAGAAGTAAGCTTCCGTTGTTATAAAGCCAACCCTACTGAGGAAAACCGGAAAAAGTTTCAACAAGCTAGAAAGACCTGTAACGTTCATATTCGACGAACCAAATTTTTACATGATCAACAATTACGGCAAAAAATTCTACAATGTCCCAAAGGTAGTAAAATTTTTTGGTCATTTGTAAAAAACATACGAAATACCACCTCGTCCTCGGTTCCAACACTCGTCTTCAACGATACTCCTTTTGTCAGCTCAATCGATAAAGCCAATTTGCTTGCAGCACAGTTTGCTGTTAATTCGTCGCTGCCTGAAAGTGTTATGACTCCTCCTGTACTTGAGAGCGCAAATGATTCTATGGGACAAATCTTTTTCCGCACTCGTGCAGTTGCCAGAGTTCTGAAAGATCTCGATATACACAAATCCGCTGGCCCGGATAGTATCCCCCCCATTGTTCTGAAGAGGTGTTCTTCAACGCTGGCAAAACCACTGCGTAAGCTTTTCCATCTGTCCTACTCTACTGGTCTCTTTCCGAGTGGATGGAAAACAGCATTTGTCCAGCCTGTCCCTAAAAAAGGCGTGTCTTCTTCCCCCTCCAACTATCGGCCAATTGCGCTTACAACCCTTCTTTCCAAGGTTATGGAAACGCTGATTAATTTTCAGCTAAAGAAATATCTCGAAGAACGAAAGCTTCTTAATGACCGACAGTACGGCTTTCGTAGCAATAGGTCCACTGGTGATCTGATGGTATATCTCACCGAACAGTGGCACAAATCTTTACATCGTTTTGGAGAAAGTAAGATTATTGCGCTTGATATTTCTAAAGCATTTGATAGAGTTTGGCATCAAGCTCTCTTATCGAAAATGCGTACATTTGGTATCGATGAATCTCTTCTTCGTTGGATTAGAAATTACCTTTCGGACCATTCAATACAAGTTGTATTGGATGGTTTCAAGTCTGAAATTCACAAAATAAATGCTGGTGTGCCCCAGGGCTCCGTTCTGTCTCCGACTCTCTTCCTTATATTCATAAACGATCTTTTATCTGAAACTTCTAATCCATTAAATTGTTTCGCTGACGACAGTACCCTCAGCTTTTCATATTCGTTCTTAGATTCACTTCCATGTCCTTCGGATGTGGAACTTGAACGGCAGCGTATGATAAGCTCATTAAATTCTGATCTCGACAGCATTGTCCAATGGGGAATAAAAAATCATGTAGAATTTAATGCTTCAAAAACTCAATGCTGTCTACTGTCGTTAAAACAAAACCCACCCCCCATGCCACTATCCATGAGTGGCACTTGCATTGAGGAAACCGAAAAGCTTTCAGTCCTCGGTATGTGTGTCACAGACCACCTTTTATGGAACGAACACATATTCGACATCGCCAAAAATGCTGCTAAGTGTTTAGGTTTTCTCCGTCGATGCAAGAAATTTGTCTCCCCTTCTGATCTGGCTGTGATCTACAAAGCCTTTATTCGTCCAAAACTTGAGTAAAACTCTCACATTTGGGCAGGTGCTCCAATAACCCACTTGAGTTTATTGGATAGAATTGAAAAGAGAGCTCTTAAAATGATAGGTGAAAGAACTATAACGGAAACATTCTCATCTCTTGAGCACCGTCGAAATGTTTCATGTCTTTCGTTATTTTACCGTTATTTCCATAAACAATGCTCTAGTGAATTAGCCAGTTGCATTCCTCCCCTTAAACAATTCAACCGTAATACTCGCGCTTCTAGGAATGCCCATCAGTTTACCCTTGAGCCCAATTTCGGACGTACTGTTAAGTACAGAGATTCTTTCTTTAGTCGCACTACTCGAATGTGGAATGCTCTACCCAGCTCAATTTTCCCCTCCCATTGTGATCTACAGACGTTCAAAACCAATGTGCATCGGTATTTCCTTTTAAATCCCCTCCAATCTACCTAATCGCTCGTGCTGTGTATATCATCTTAAGGGTAGTCACAACCCCTTTTGCACGCGATTAATATAAAAAAAAAAAAATAAAAATAAAATGGCATATTCAAACAAAAACAATAAATATTCTTTGTTTACATATTTCACTATTAACAAAATAAAACTATAAAATAAAAAAAAAAACAATAGAAAAATTCATTTGCATATTTTATATAAGATATATGATATCATATGATAGGTATCAAAGGACACGGTAGTGGCCAGGCAAGTTCTCAAAATCCGGGGATTCCTGAATCAATTTATGTACCAATAAAGTCAGAAACTTAAAATTCGCAGTATTTGCTAAGCTTATCAGTTTCAGGTAACTCACCAAGTTTAAGTTTTTTAGCAAAAGTGGTAATTGATATTATAAGACTGCAAAAATCGCAAGAACCGTAACTGACTGACTGAACTAACTGACTGCTCATCAAAATTATGGAACACTTCCAAAAATAGTAGAACCATTTAAATTCGAACAACGGTAGGACTTGTGGTGCTTACAAAGGAACAAATCGAAAATTTAAGATTTTTCATTCAGGGGCGTGGTACCCACCCATTTTCACAGAATTGATATCATTAATATGGAGCACCTCTGACTGTCGTACGCTGATGAAATTTGGTAGACTGGTAGGTCATAGGATCAATACAAAGGATATATTGGAAAATTTGAAATTAGCCATTGTGTGACACCCGCCAGACAGAATTGATATCAATTATGTGGAGCACTTTTGACCGTCGTAAAATGATGAAAATTGGTAGAGCGATACGACTTGACATGCAAAAAAGGGGAAAATTAAAAATTTGAGATTTTACATTCAGTGGGCGTGGCAACCACCTATTTTCGAAGAATTAATATATTTAATAGAGAGCACTTCTGCTTGTTGCAGAATTATGAAATTTTATAGAGCGGTTGGTTTTCAGGTGTAGGTATACAAAGTAAAAATTGAAATTATGAAATTGTTTATGCGAGGGCGTAGCATCTTCACAATAAATACTTAATTTTTCTTATGAGGCTTTCAGTGGTATTTTATTCCACCCACTTTTCCTGATAAAAAAATCGTTGCAAAAAGAAGTGAAATTACACCAAAAACATAAATGTTAAAAAAGAAGCCAAGTTCTTCTATAGGTAGGTATACAAAAACCTTTGCATATCAAGTCAGCCATAAAAAGTAGTTACATCTAAAGTGCGCCAAGTTCTAAGTTTGTTAATGTTAAATATTAAATATTTTAAGTAACTACATAGTGTAATATCGAAGCACCTCGAAATTATGTATTCATGTTTTACTCATTTCTTTTTGAAATTCATTTCAATTCTGTTTTAATTTTAAGTTTCTGTTCTACTTGATGCATCATTCATAACATTCAAAGTTGATGGATGGAATTTAATAGAAGTAGTGACAGTGACAATGGCATACACAAGTCTTTCATTAATTTTTTAGGCATCCAACGGTGACAGTGGCATACAAAAATCTTTCGCTAGGTATCCTAGGCATCCAACACAATGTTCACTGTAGTAGATTTTTGTGGGGCTTACAAAAAAGAGCAACAAGGGTAGGATTGTTTGTAAATTGTATAAGAAAATTTAATTTTTAATATTTTTAATTAACTTTTTTTTGATATTTTCATTTAAAAAAAAAAGAGTGCCAAATTTTAAACTTTGAGTGCCAATGGGTGCCGAACTCATTTGAAAGTGCCAATTTGGCACTAAAGTGCCACTTTCGGCAGCGCTGGTTGGTAGTTGTTTGTCTTCACAAAGTCTTCTTGAAATCCATTAATCTGTAAATTCGAGAGCACGCAACGGATATTTTGATCTCATCGGTAAACATGGATGAAACTTTGGTAACTGAAAGATTGAAGCCCGTAAGTCAGTTTAACAATCCGCTTTGGAGGCTAAGGTCTTATAATTTTAAAGGTTTAAAATTAGTATGTAATCGTCCAAACTGGAGTGTCAGATTGTTGTTTTTGTATTAGATGGCCATAAATCTTTATGGGAGAGTGGTTCGAGTTTTTATTTATTTATTTATTTCACTTGGAGCATAAATATTAATTAAAGAAATTAAATCAGCACAATCAATATCACTGCAAAGAATATCACGAACGAACATATCACATTCTACGCCTCGAATCAAGAGTATGCATTTCAAGCAACAAACATCTACATTTATAATGCATGTATGTATCTATTTTTTACTTGCGATATACGTAGTATAGGGCAAGTTTAAATTGATATAATAATTTTCCCTAACATAACGATGATAGAGAACGCGAAAAAAGTGGTCTCGCAATTCTGTCTGTCTGTCTGTCCGTCTGTCTGTCTGTACCTCGACCTGTAGCCTAAACGGCTGAAGTGATTTTCTTCAAACTTTAGACTTAAGGTGTTTAGGGGATTCCCTAGAGGGGAAATTGAATTTTCTTAAAAATAACGGTACCTGCCATCCAACCAATATGCAAAAACTGCTTTATTTCAAAAACGGCTCTAACGATTTTGATAAAAAATAACAGGCTACTATAATTACTACAATAAATATTTTGGTAGAAAAAAAAAAAAAATTGTATAACGGTTAATAACGGTACCTGTCATAGAACCGATTTTTTGGTTTTCAAATATCTCGTTAACGTCTGCACCGATTTAAACCAAATTGTTTACGTAAGAGGTCCTTTGCAATATTAACAATTTTGCATATACAATTTTTCAAAAAAATAATTTTTGGATTTTGGATATTGAATTTTTTTTTTGAAAATTCAATATCTTGAAAACGGGATAGTGAAATGTTTTTTTTTTTTCTGTGTAAAATTGTATTTTATTAAATACTAAATGTTGGAATACTAGATTTAATTTTTGAAAATAAGCGAAGAATTTTATTTATACAAAATTAATTTTTAAGAAAACCGGTCCAACGTTTTTTTATTTTTTTTTCATAATTCATATTTATCAAACAAATCAGATGGCAAAATTGATTTTGAGCTCTTACTCTCTAAGCAAAATAATAAATTTATATTAATTTATAGTAATAATTTATTTAATTTTTTTTTCAATGGTATCATAATATTTTGGAACCAAGATGTACTTGTACATCATCAATTTCTAGCTACGTTAAAATGGTTAGCTACGAGAGCAAGTTTGTTCGATCCAGTCGTGCTCATTTACAAAAAATATTTTTTTGAAAGTTTGTATATTCAAAATTATTTGAATTGTAAAAATTTTGGTTGAAATCGGAGCAGCCGTCAACGAGAAATTTGAAAACAAAAAAAAATCGGGTTTATGACAGGTTCCGTTATTGGTAAAATTTGTTTTCATTAAAATATTCACCATACCTTAAATACCTTCTGCCTCTTGCAAGGAATTGACAAATCCTCCAAGAGTATCACTTGTCACGAATGAGTGCTTCTCGTCTAGCCGTTCGGATTCGGCATAAAATTGAAGGTCCCTTCTATTCCTGTCGAAAGGCGCACACAGGAATGGTTGCGAGTTGTTAGTCACTAGGCCCGTTGTGCCACCCGATTAATTTTTTTTTTTTTAAATAGTAAACGCACATCTTTTTATCAAAATTCTTGGAGCCGTTTTCAACATTTGTATGGAAGGCACCGTTCTTTTTTCTAGAAAGGTGATTTTTTTCAAGTATTCTAGAAAATAATGAAAAGATTGACCAAGTCGTTTTCAAAGTATTTAGTTTTCAAAAAAAAAATTGGTTCACATTAATGTTTATACTTTTAAGAAGTTTTATCATATAAAAATGAAAAGTTTTCGAGAAAATCAAAAACCAAAAAAATGGTTGTGCTGGAGGTACCCAGAATATTCAATTTATGAAAAAAAAAAATTATTAAAATGTAGCATTTCCTTACTTTATTTATTTGGATTTTATTTAACAAAATCCTCGGACCCCTTTTTTTAGAAAAATATTATTTTCCTTTTTGGCGAAAAAAAACTTAATGGTAGGTACCGTTATTTGTTGGTCCTAAAAAAAAATTAAAAAAACGTGTGGGCATATTAATCAAAAAACACTAATACCAAGTTTGACAATAATATTAGGGAAAATTATTATCTCTGGTTCGATTTTTTTTTTACACATCCATAACTTAACTTGCCATATAGTACCTATATATCGCAAGTAAAAGTGATAAAAGATCCAAAAATTTTGCACTCAACTAATGGATTATTCTAGCCAACAAATGCAAATTAATGCTAAGAAGAATAGCCACCAAGAGTTTTAGTAACCACGATATGATTGAATAAAATGCACGACTGGATTGCACGAACATGCTCTTGTAGTTAAAAGCTAGAATGCAGCTAGACTGACGTATTGACGATGTACGTTAATGGTTCAATAATGTTTTGTTAAAAAAAATTTTAAGATTTGATACAAAACTATTTGTAAAAGTATTATCAAAACCATGCATTCTATTTTTTTTTTAATTGCCTAAAATTCTTAACTATTGGTTTGAGGTAAGCAAAAAATATTCCAATTGATTTCTTGAACTAATATGAGTTTAAAGCCTAGTACGCTGCTGATGTGAAACGAAAAATCCCATACAAAAATGACATGACGAAATCATAAACGAAAAATTTCGTTGTCCTTTTCGTTCTATGGAACGCTGTTCGACCAGCGAAATTGATGATTATACCAGATTATTTTGACAAGTGTCCACTCTCTTTTGGCCGGACTATAAATTGTGTGCAGAAAAATGACACTTGGGTTTGTTCGTGTTTTTATTTGTTGTTTCTTTCATTACAGCACTGTTTTTGTTTGATTCTTTCGATAAATTTCTATTTATTTATTTGCAATTTATTAAAACTCTCCATGAATATTTATCCGCTGTGTTTTCGTAAGCATTTCGTTTTCTTTTTGGAGACCGCAGGAACATTTCGTTTCGCATCAGCAGCGTACTAGGCTTAAGGGAAAAAAAATTAAAAACCATGGGAGCGGTTTCTTTTTTTTTTTTTTATTTTTTTATACACAAAATTTTGAAAACATTTTTAAGAAACAAATTTGGAACGCGAGTTTAAAGCGATTATTAATTATATAAATACACATACAAATTTAATTTCAAACAATTTCAACAACCAGTTTTTGAAAAATCGAAAAGTTTAGAATTTTTGGAAAGTCAATTAACATTTTTTTTTGAAAATTTGTAGATGCAATATTATTTTAACTTTTGTAGATCATCTGCATACAAAAATTATTAAAATATGCTTATCCAAAAATATTAAAAGTGGTCTAGTGGGAAGAACTTATTAATAAGAACGGAATACAAATATTTTCTAATTTAAAAGTAGAATGTACCAATTAACACCAAATAATATTTTTATTAACGGTTTTTCAACATTTATGTATACGGAAAGTACCGTTTTTTTGTTAACTAAGAAACGTAATTCTTTCAAGTATTCCATAAAATCATACAAAATTCATTAAAACCTAGTTTTAACAAAATTGACAAACTAGTTTTCAAAATATTGAGTTTTAACTTTTTTTTTTTAATTTCATAAAAAGGTTTTTAAAAATTTTTGATCTTAATAATGTTCAAACTTTGTGAAGCTTCATCATAAAAAAATGAAAAATAACAACTGCACCATTTTCGAGAAAATCAAAAACCAAAAAAATTGGTTACTAGAAACTAGAGGTACTAGGGTGTCCGTTATATCCCAAACTCATTTTTTTGCATAGCACACCCCGTCAAACGAAAGTTTATGCCGAAAGGAAAAATTATTGATTATTCCTTTTTCGTGACCTTTTTGAATAATACTTAAATCCTAAGTGGGCTTTAGGTCTTAAGCCCACTTAGGATTTAAATATGGAAAAATTATTGACTAACAAATTTTTTTCCGAGGTCATTAACCCGTGCCTCTAAGGTCATACTTTTCCCATACAAACTTGTATGGGAAATTTAAACTCTTCACATTTAATTTTTTTTTCTCTGGAACTATAACAGTTACTCTAATTTTTTTTTGGGATAAATTCAATCAATTTTTATTGTTTATCATAAAGTAGCAAGTTTTTTTAAATAATTGCATTAAAAAAAAATAATGAAACAAATTAGAAATAATTTATTTCGATTTTTCAAAATATTAAATATTTTAATTTTTGTATGTAGGTACATAATTTTTTTTTCTTATCAAATAAAGTTTTTTAAAATGATTTGTTTTGACTAATATTTTGTTTAAAATCACATTCAAAAATTAATAAAAAAAACTTTATTTGGTAAGAAAAAAAAAAAAAAAACTAAATACATACAAAAATAAAAGTATTTAATATTTTGAAAAATCGAAATAAATTATTTCTAATTTGTTTCATAATTTTTTTAATGCATTCATTTAAACAACTTACTACTTTATGATAATCAATAAAAAAAATCGACAAAAACTGCCGAAGATCGAGAGAGAAAATTAAGAGAAAAATATAAAATATTAATGTATTTATTAAATTAAGAAATCGAAATAAATTATGATATACATTTTTTTGATACTTTTTCAAATGCAGTTTTTTAAAGGACTGATAAATCAATCAGAATTCCCAAATTTAGAATAACTGTTATAAGTCCAGAGAAAAAAAAAATAATATGTGAAGAGTGTAAATTTACCATACAAATTTGTATGGGAAAAGTATGACCTTACAAAAGCACGGTTAATGACCTCGGAAAAAATTTTGTTTGGTCAATAATTTTTTCTTTCGGCATTAAATTTCGATTGACAGGGTGTGCGATCCAAAAAAAATGAGTTTGGGAAATAACGGACAATCTATGAGGTACCAAACCAAAAATTTACATTAAAAAAAATACATATTACCAAAAAGTAGCCTTTCTTTATTATAAGGCATTTAGTATTGAACAATTTTATAGGCAGTACCAGCGCAGCAAAATAAATAAGGCAGCAGAAATAGTGCCGATAATACTGTATATAAAGTTTTGGAATGGAACGACACACGTTCGGGTTACAGAGTTGTAAAATAAAAATGTACATATATAAATGTTATATTCATTACTCATTACTACGCTTGCCATAGGTTATCAATAAAAAACGCTTATAATTAATTGATTGTTTTTTAAAGAGAGTCCTTGAAGATGTTTTTGGGAAAAATTATATTTACTTTTTGTGCCCTAATATATGCCCTATATATTTGCAAAGCCAGAAATCTGTTCTCTAATTTTCAAATTAATTTGTTTTAATGAACAAATTTTGAAAAATTAATTTTCAAACTTAAATAAAAAAAAAAAATTCAAACTATTTTGTACCAACATTTTATGTTTTAAAGTACTATTTTGTGTTTTCAAAATGCAATGCTTTTATCAATTTTCAGTCTAACACTGAACACCTTAGTATAAGCTTGTTATTTAAAAATAAGAAAAACCGAGGTTGTTGATAATCAACTCGTTGCTGAAGTGATCATTTTCATTTAGCCGGATTCTTCTGAATTTTATGAGATAGATGGTTCGCTAATTTTTTAATATCTTAAAAAGTAAAAGTCCTAAAACCATCCGGCTTTCAGTTTTTGACTAAAAATTGGTAAGAGCATTGAATTTTGAAAACACAAATAGCACTTAATAACATACAATTTTGATAAAAAATAGTTTGAACATTTTTTTAAATTTTCAATTTTTCTTTTCTTGTTTGAGTTTGAGCTTGAAAGTTAAATTTTCAAAAAACTGATTTTGTTCATATTTTGAATATAAATTTTCACAATATCCTTCTTACCAAATAGCAAAATGCATCGCTCTCTCGTTTATTCGCAATTATTATACTATCACTTTGTGGGGACATGTGATGTGACCGTCTATGCTTTTGACAGTACCCATAAAATGCTAGCTGTCATTTTTTTTGAAATTGACAGATTCGTTATCAGGTTTATTGAAATAAATTGAAATAAATTCAAACAGTTAAGAAATACATTTGCAAACTGACAACCTGTCACAAAATTAAGATCTCCAAATTTGATTTTAAAACAAAAAATAAACCAATTTATTTTCCCAATAAAACGCAAAAGTTCTAAAAATCTGTATTTTGACAGATCCAAATCAACTTATTTTGTTAATAGTTTAAAACGGATTGGGTACAATATGTCGACTTTCAAAACATCGACTCCATTAAATACTAAACAAAATATCAAAAAAAAAACCAGACCGATTTTTTTAAAATGCGATTTTCAAAATGTCGATATTTTGAAATTCGACAGTTTGAAAATTGCATAATCGAGATTTTGATAGTCGACACATCATCACATTATGGTTTATGAATGAGCGCACGCGCGCTTGAAAACATCATTCCATAAACCATAAAAAAAAAATAAATAAAAAATACATAAATCGGGTGGCACAACGGCTCATGAAGAACCAGGGCCTAGTGACTAACAACTCGCAACCATTCCTGTGTGCGCCTTTCGATATGAATGGAAGGAACCTACAATTTAATGCCGAATCCGAACGGCTAGACGAGAAGCACTTATTCGTGACAAGTGATACTCTTGGAGGATTTGTCAATTCCTCGCAAGAGGCAGTAGTCCTGAAAAAAAACTTTTTAGTTTTTTAGGTGGACGAGGCTGGGAAGCGATCCCAGACCTCCAGCGTGACAGTCGAACGCACTAACCATTACGCTACCGGCTACTTCCATAAACCATAACGTGATAACAATGTCGACTATAAAAAATTTCGACAGTTAAAATCTCTCACTGGCTGATGGTTTCGCATCGTCTTCAATCACCTGTTATGCTATTGTTTTAGGCTGAACACTGAACATGTGTCGAAATATTTGCTGTCGAGATTATGAAAGTCGATCATATAAAAATATAAAATATTTTAAAAGTCGGCATTTCGTACAATTTTGTTCAGAAAAAATATCGAAAAGGCGATATTTTGCTCGACTTTTTTCAACGCAGTCGACATTTTGTCAAGTCGAGATTTCATAATGTCGACATTTTTTAAGTCGACCAAAAAATTGACGTCATTTTAAATTTCAAAAAAGTCGATATAAGTCGACATTTTGACCAGTCGATCTTTTTTTGTCGATCATTCGTACCTAATCCGTTTAAAACAGATTAGTACTAGAATTACAGAATTTTGAATTTCTAATTTTTAAAATGTATGGCCTTTTTTTTTTAATTTTAATAAACATATGAGCTTACTTACATATATTTATGCAGTGGCAACCGTAAATTTACAATTATTATACTATAGGTACCTACCGCCAATGAAAAGCAAAAGATTCAACAATATTGGAAAAAGAGGCATAATAATGATGATGATCAAAAGAAGAGTATTCTTTTGCGCGTTTGCTTTTGTTTTTATTTATTGTTTTTTTTTTTTTTGATTGTTGTTGTTTAGTCTTACATTTTTACTTTTAGTTAATTATGTTCTTTCCCCTTCTCTTCTCTAAGCAGCAGCAAGACTACTCGTTCGGGATATCTGATTCGATTCGGTTTCGGAATGGCCTAGCTATAGTATAAGCTAGCAGTAGTAGAGATGCTTGCTGGATGGCGTCTGAATTGAGCTCCTCTGAAGTACCTACCTATATAAATCGTTGTTGCTGTTGAAAGACACGGAAAAGATGTTTTTTGTTAAACTGACAACAATACGAAACGTAAACGGCTTTAAGATGAATGCCTTTACCTACCTGCTGCCTGCCTGTTTAGCTAGATCTTGTCTGAGATGAGATGCCAGCTAACACCAGCCGGACGATCGACCACTGTCAGCCAACCAGCCAGCCAGCCACTAAAGAAAGCCAAGGCGCAAGACAACTTGGTTTCGTTTCTTCAGTCATTTCTGGAATTTCATCGGATGCACTTCTGGAAGAGAGGAATTATTTTATCGTTATAGAAAAAAAATACTCGTGTCTATAAGGTCCACGAAACCTAGACACACAGTGCCGCGCGTATCTATTGTGTTCGTTTATTTGAACATCATCAAGTTCGTCGAAGATTTTTGTTGATCATTGACTTTTTTTCTCGTGTAACTATCAACGGTATAACGGTAAAAAAAAATAAATACAAAATCTATCTTCAATTTATTGGAATGTTTGGTTAGATATTTAGATACCTAAGGGGGTACCTAATTTTTTGTTTAAAGAATTGCACACAAAAAAGACGGTTTACATCGCTGTACAACACGCAGCTAAGGCACGTTTGTTTATATTGATTGATTGGGAAGTTAATTGAATTAATCGATGTAATTGAATTTGTATGTGCATCAGACAAAAATATACAATGTAAACTCGAAGTGCAAAGTTTATTCGTGTGAGAAAAAGTTAAGTGAATTGATTTGATTTTGGGTTAATTTGGAAAAGAAAATCGTTGCGAAAATAAATTGTTTTTCGATGGTTTCTTGGAAAATATACTAAATTGATTTTTTGAATTATACGAGCAACTAAAAAAATTTTTAAGTTTTGTAAAAACTGAAAATTCCTACCTAATTTGAGTATTTATGAAATGTATCGTAAAGTTACTATAAAGAGCCATAATTCCCTGTGTATATGCATCACAATGCAGGCGGTGTTGATTTTTAGTGTTTTGTTTATAAATATTAGTCTAGTTTTTGCTAGTCAGTCGGGCATTTATCTTGACAATGGAGTCGATCAAACTATTATGCATCGTGTGCTTGATGATCATGAAAAAATGGATGTGGAAGATGAGATACTGGATTTTTTGGGATTATCTGAACGACCCAGACGGCGACATAAACATCTTTCGCTAAGGTAAGAATTATGGTAAGGCTAGAGATATACATAATTATATGTTTTAATTAGAAAGTAGCAATGTATAGGTATTCAATGAGAGAAATATCTATAGATTTATATGAACCATATCAAGAGTTTTTCAATTAAATTAAATTTAATTCATTTGGATAGAACAAAATAAGATTACATAGAGACATTTGACCGGCTCCGAATTGTCTACGAAAAGTTTTATAGTCTGAGAAGAATCGTTGAAAGTAATTAAGTCATTATACATAAATACCCAAGGGGTGATATTTTGATGGTGTAATGGAATCTTGCGAGAAAATCAAATTTTTAGTAGGTTACTTAGTTCAAGAAAAATAAAAAAATGGGCACGGCTGTATCACACAAATATTGCTCTCGTAGCTAACAACTTTAGCGTAGCTTGAAATAGACAATGTATATAAGTATTGGTTTCATAACATTATGATATCATTAAAAAAAGTTTTAAAAACAATTTAAAATATAAATTATTACTATAAATCTATATATAAATAGCCTTACCTTATGCAAAAAAATTGTGGTACCATTTGCTCAAAAGGTATCCAAACGATTTCGATAAATTTTATATTGTTGGAAAGCCATAGGTGCGGAGATGTGCAGAATGTACCTGAGACACACATTTACACACTGTGGATCATTTTTGTGTTTGCACTGCCGATCACTGTGCATACTCTAGGTCTGTCAATGTGCGTTTTTGAGGGGTCGAATTTCGGCTTGTAGGCGATACAATGTTACTATAAAGGAGAATGATCATTTTGGTCTACCTATTGCCCACGAATGAGATATACATATGTATGTATATCGTTGGAAAGCTTAGCTCTAGTAGATACATCATTTCTTTCTAAGGACACAAGCTGTAAACCATGGGGTTTAAGCAGTATATGGCAACAAAGATTGCAATTAGAGCAAACATTATTTGCAATAGTGTTCCATTGAAATGGCAGTAGGTATTCGTCACTTTCGATGAACTAAATAGACCCCAAAATGAAGGGAATTTTGTACTAATGACCAATAATAGAAAATAATATCATGGTTGGAGAATAATTCGCTTAGCAGTATGAACATTTTATGATTTTTTTATTCGATTAAGCGAATTTAATGAATGGGAATAATTGTGCGTCTAGTGCCCACAATTCACGTTGGAAAGCTAAGTTCAAGAGCATCATTTTTGAATATGGACACAGAACTGTAAACCATGGGGCTTAGGCAATATATAACAAAATATAAAACAATTCGTCTATGTTTATTCGAATTTGCAAAGTGTTTTTCTAATTTTTTTGGTCGCTTATTTTACTTACTTACTTACTTAGATCCTTGACCCCTCTAAGGGGCACAGGGCGTCAACTACCGCTACACGCCATCTCGTTCGGTTTCTGGAAATGTATTTTAGCTCTCCCCAACTTTTACCGAGCTTTTGTGATTCCTTGTCGACTGTTCTGCGCCAAGATTTTCTCTGGCCTCCAGGTCTTCTGCCATCTTGGATGAGTGGATCCCACTCCATTGCATGTCTTGCAATAGAGTCTGCACCACGACGTAGGGTGTGACCAATCCACTGCCACTTTCTTTTCCTAATCACGATGTCAATAGGACTTTGGCCCGTTCTCCCGTTTTAGCCAACTCCCATTGTTTAGGACAAAAAAAACTCGTACGTTGGTACACTCCATAGTACCTAATCATTTTCATAGGACTTGTTTCTGGGCACTATAGGCAGATCAGGTCCCATGTATTTTTGCCCATTCTCCTTTTTTATTTTAATAGCTAAAACAGATAGAGGTAAAAAAACAGTATGCCATCTGATTTGTTTGATCGAAACTTTAAAAAAATTCATTAACCCATTTTCAATATATATATTTCAATATTTTTTTATAAATCTAAAAATTTTTTTTTCGAAAAATTGTATGTATGCAAAATTGTTAAAATAGTAAAGGACCTCCTATTTAAAAAATTTGGTTGAAATCGGTGTGGCCATTTACGAGAAATTTGAAAACCAAAAAATCGGTTCTATTTCATGTACCGTTAATAACCGTTATAAATAATTGTTTTTCTACTAAAATATTTATTATAGTAATAATAGTACCTCGTAATTATTGTTTATAAAATCGTTAAAGCCGTTTTTGAAATAAATCAATTTTTGTATATTGTTTGTATGGCAGGTACCTACGTTATTTTTTGAGCTAAAAAAAAATCAATTTGGGGATGTTACAAAAACTGAAAATATATATATTAAGCAAAATGCCACAACATTTTTAAAAGTCTAATATTAAGGGTTTAGTTTCTAAATTTTATATAATGTTTAACTAGTATCATAGTAATAATAACCAATTTCCTTCATAAACTTCCACTGAAGCTGAACACGTCAATAAAAGTGCAAAACATTCACAAACATGCCTCATTTTAAAACTTATAAGCTTCAAAGCAGAAACTGTTTTAGGAACAAATCAGAGCTACCAACAAATCATTATTAAATAAAACTAAACAGTTTTCGTTTGGATTTAAACCTTTTTTCTTAGAAGTATTTAAACATTTCTAACTTTATAAGGAACGTTTTATTTAGCAGCTAGATCAGTAAAATGTTCATTGCTAAAAAAAAAAAAACAACAGCTTGCCTGTTAAATTGCTGGCTTATTTATCGACACTTTCTTAGATTTGTTGTTTATACCGAGAGTAATTTAACTGCGATAGTTAAAATACTTTCCAATAAAACACGCAATGGGAAGCAATAACAACTACCGGAAACGTTATTTAGAGCTACCAATTGCAAATATCACTAAAAAAAAACATAACAACAACAACTTAAAACAGTCTCTGCTTCAAAGTGTAGGTAATATGGATTTATATTACGATACTTAAAAGATAAAATAGCCATTTAGTGATTTAAACTTTAGTAAAATATTAGGAGAGAGTACGATGTTGAACTCGTTTTAAATGAGCAAAATACAATTTTTAACCTAGTATCATACTAAAAATGATTTAACATATCGTACTAACTCGACTAAAGTTTTGCGCCAATGATTTTTAGATCGTTCGAAATATAGCTGGTTAGTTCTTGAAAATGAGATCTCACTCGGTGTTTTCATCTCAAATTGGATAATTCCGTTTGATGGGTCATATATGTAATGGTTTTTCCATTAAACGCTTATTTTTGTGATTTCGTGCATCGTACTTTTTTCATACTAAAGCTTTGAATTTTTAAATTTTATTTAAATCAATATAAATTTAAAAATAAATTCTCACAATGAACGCATTCCTCGTGAATACATAAAAAAATAATCCGCAAAAAGGCGGTATTTCTTTCTAAAAAATCGATCTTCAATGTACACTTGGGCGTATACGCACTTTTTTACTTGCGATAAAGGCAAGTCTTATATTCGTAAAAAAATCGAACTGGTGATTTTAGTCAGGACTAAGGCTGGGTTTTTTCAGTCAAAGTTGAACATAACTTGAGGATTTTTATTTTCAACTTGTGAATTTGTTTTTATTCACTCAAAGTTAACGTTTTCAACTTTTGATTTCTAACTCTAGAGTTGATCAACTTTATATTTTCTCAACTCCTGGAAAATATACATTACAATTTTCTTGTTTTTTATTTATTCTTTTCAGTTATGGAACAACAAAAATAAAACAAATATAGTACCTTATGTAATTATTTTTAATAAAATTGTACATTAAGTTCTTCTACCTCAAAAGAAGACAAGTGCATTCGATGTGAAAATGAAAAAAAAAAAACGAAGTTTCTTATATGTTTTTTTATAATTTCATTTATTGAATAAGGGCCCAGTTATAGCTATCATTGGAAAACATCATTGAAAAATTTAGCTGTTTATTTTGAGACCCTTGGAAAGTTTAATCATTGAATATTTTAATACAGAAATATAGCTTGCGACTTCAAAATTATTTCACCTTCAAAAAAAATTCATTTATACCCATATCTTTCCCATAACGTAACTTTTATTTTTTTTCAATGATCATTGGTGAGGTGAGAAAAGTTGGTTTTCGAGAAAATTTGTGCAAAATTGAATTTTGTTTTACCTAGAAATAAATATTAAGTTTTTAATTATAGCCGTGTTTTTTGAGAGAGTGACTAGCAACTCAGCAAATTGTTTACACGCAAAACAATAACAAAACAAATTATTATGGAGAATTTTGTTTGTATTTTCCGTGTAAAACTTTTACTGAGTTGCTAACTCTTTCAAAAAACACAGCTTATATATTTTTTCTTCAAAATCTCTCAAAATTGACAACTAATAATTTTAATGATGATTTCTAATGATAGCTATAACTGGGCCCTAAAAGGGTACAACTAAAACTTATCTACACATACTTTTGTCTGGCAGCTGCTGTTAAAAATATTGGGATTTGGTCATGATGTTCTTCAAATTGACTTCTCTTGTGAAAAACAGTCAAGCGGAATTTTTTCCAGTTCAACGGCTGACAGTTCACGACCCAGCTTTCGTTTTACACATATCAGGCACAGGCACAGAATACAAACCGAATACAAACCGAACCGAATGAAACCGAATGTGTGTGAAACAAGTCTAACTCCGCAGTTGAGAATCTAAAGTTGATCAACTTCCATTTTGAAAAATATCCTTGGGATATTTGTGAAAATAAAACAAAAACTGTCAATTTCAAATTTATATTTAAAATTTTTTAGTCAATTAAATTGAAGTTCTGTCAAATTGTATGTGTTTTTTGTGTAAAATTGTGAATAAAAGCCAACACAAACCATTTACCGCGAAAAAAGAATCTTTCGTTGGTCATCGTTTTAATATGACGAGACACATCGCTTTCGTTTATACCCATTCATTTATTTTGATAAGTTAAAATTTCGTTGTAGTGCTGAACGGTTCGTGTTGTTTTGAGGTATCCTTTCTTATTTTAGACAAAATCATACAAAGATATCTATATCTTATAAGGATTTGGACAGACAGAATAAATCTAGCCAATCTACAAAAGCGAACAAGAAGCGAATTTTTGAGCAGCCGTGCATCGCTCAACAGAAATTGAAAAGAAGACTGTCTTGCTGAAATCTCAAACCCGATATTTTTAAGCATGTATGTATGGAAAGAATATTTGAGTTGAAGATACATTTTAGTTGTATAAGTTTTTATTCAATAAATGTTGTTTTTTTTTGGAAGAACACAAGAAATTCTTTTTTAATCTTCACTCATCTTCCAATAAAGAAATAGTTTCTACATAATTCTTAACAATAGGATATAAAAGTTACTCGTGATTATTGACGTTTCCCTCGAAAGTATTGACGGTGGTTCATTTAAGCAATTTCATTTGTGTTGGTTTTGAGAGACGAACACGCAAAATTAAGTCACGGTCGTCCCACTTTTGAATTCCACCAGCAACTTCTTGTAGTGTCTTCTCTCAACGTACAAAAGCTCGTCATTTCTATTCTAGCTTCTTCAATTTTATTGAAGAAGTTGATGGCCAACTTTCCAAAAATTAAAACTTCGGAAAATTTTAACTAGAATATTATTTTATTTCTTTTTTGTGTTAGCTGGATCCTACAAACTATCAAAAGAAAAATATAAAAAAAAACAACAATTTATCTAAACTGCTAAGTTTGCTCGGTCAACTTCTACTGGAGTTGAGAAAGTCTAAAGTTGATGAACTCTAGAGTTAAAAATCGAGAGTTGAAAACGTCAACTTTTGAGTGAAAAAATGTTATGTTCAACTTTTACTGACAAAAAAACCAGCCTAAACGTATTTTGTAGACTTAAATATTCTCTAGAAAAAGTATTATGACACTTGTTCGTATAAGAGAATAGTTACAAGATATCGGTGCCCAAGGAACTGTTTATTATAAATAAACTTAAAACACGCCAACTGATAACAAAGGTGCCTGCCAAAGTGTAGCGACGGAGTCGCGTGAGCGGGACAGAGGACCCAAAAAGGGTGTTAAAATCCTTAAACCCGCGAAGCGGGCCACCCAAGGCACTCTTGTTAAGAAAATTATCTTTAAAGTGACCCACTTAAGTGGGTCAGAAATCCACAATAAATGTGCCAGAAGTTCACAAGATTTTTGTGTGGTTTTTTGGCCCATCGGGTGGGTCAAAAGTCCACAATTGATTTATGAACTTCTGACCCATCCAAGTGGGCCAAAAGTCCATTATGGATTTTTGACCTGTAAGTTTTTGACCCTGCGCCCAAGATATCGCATCTTCAAAAATGGTCAAATTTAGAAAATAAAGGTTGTTAACGGTACCTGCAATAGAACCGTTTTTTTATTTTAAAATTTCTCCGATTTCAACCAAATTTTGTGTACAGGAGGTCCTTTGCAATCTTAACAATTTTGCATATTTTTTTTATTTTTCATTTTTATTAAACTATACATTTTTTTTTTAAATTCAATATCTTGAAAATAGATTAGGTAAAGTTATGATTTTTTTTTTATTTTATGTAAAATTGTATTTATTTAAATATAGATGATTTCCTAGGAGGGAAATTGAAATTACAGCTCCAAAAATAACGGTTTGTCATCGATTAGATTCCACCAAATATCCCACGTATAACACGTCTGTGAAGTTGGCAGGGCAACTGTCACCTAGAGTAATTGCACAAACGCAGTAATTTGCATTTTTTTGCATTTCTTATTCCGATTTTTGCAGTAAGTGTCGAGTGATCTGCTTACTTTACAGTGAAGTGAGCAGGTCACATAGTGTATCTCATGAACCAAGCGTGCAAGCAACATGCAGTCAGTCTTCAAATTTGCAGTTCTCTTGCATTTCGAGAATAGAGTAACAAATTCCTAAGACCCCTTTCACAAAAGGAAACTGAGTTGCCGGTGATTTTTAGTTTGTTGGCGAGAAGGCCGTAAAAGGAAGACAAAAAATCTCCCCTCTGGCAACTCAGATTTCTTGTGTGGAAGTGGTCTAGCATATTAGTTCTTGAGTAAAGCTCGATTCACAGTGCGAGGAGTAAACGTAACGAGAGCGTGACGTGATTCGCTGTCATATTTTTCGAGTTATAAAATCCTTGCCCAATTCACAATGCGACGAGTTTCTTGACGACGAGTTTTTGACAGCGTTAAATTATTTATTGCTTTTGTTTGTTAAATTATTTATTGTGCGTTTAAAATAATGAAACAAATCAAACTGAAATTACTTTAATTATTTAAATATTATAATTGTGTTTGTCCGTAGCTGGGCTGGGGAAATGATTTTCGGCTAAAAATGCAGAGAAATTAAAACATTACAACATTATAATATTGTCAACACAAATAGATCTAAAAATATAATTTCATTGTCAACAACATTTATATATATATTTTTTTTAAATTTCCACTTATCTGTTGTTTTTTGTATTCTTTTCTACAATTTCACAAAATTCACCATCAGTCAAATATAAAAAAAAAAACATAAAAAAACGTCGTCGACGAGAGCGTTTTTTTTTTCAATTTTCCCAACTATGGCGTGACGTGACGACGAGAAACGTTTCATTGTGCATACCCTGGCGTTCCCTCTTATACTTACATGGTTTGAAATCGGTTTGGCACGTTGCGTTTTCTCGTCGCATTGTGAATCGATCTTAACACTTTGTTAGTTGTCAACTTCAATGTGAAGTCAATTTTATGATATTTCTTAAAACAAAGGACTTCAAAATTTCGGCCCAGCCTAATCTTGAAATGCAAACAAAAAAAAATGCAAATTTGGGGCCTTACTGCAAGTCCCTAGTACGGTTGGTTCTCGAGATACACCATGTGACCTGCTAACTTCACTGTAAAGTTAGCAGGTCACTCGATTACACCTACTATTTTATGAACTGCAAAATCGGCAGTAGAAATGCAAAAAAAAAAAAAAAAAATAACTGCAAATTACTGCGTTGGTCCCATTAGGCTTGTTTCACACACATTCGGTTTCATTCGGTTCCGTCTCTATTCGGTTTGTATTCGGCTGTGCCTGATATGTGTGAAACGATAAAAACCTAACAGAAACCGTAGAGCACCGTTTTATCGTTTCACACATATCAGGCACAGCCGAATACAAACTGAATAGAGACCGAACCGAATGAAACCGAATGTGTGTGAAACTAGCTTTACTCAAGATAAAAGTTGCCCTGCCAACTTCAAAGACGTACGCATAACAATGCTCTTGAGTCTTGACCTTGTCAGTTGTTGATCGTTACATAATACAACTTCCAAAATTCAAGCTGTACCTCCTTGACTATAAAATTAGACATGAGAAGATTTGTAGAAATATTATTTATTTTAATTAAGTAATTAACAATCTGAAGCTCAAGATGAATGTGTGCTGAGTGCTGTACACTGATGTACTCGACTGGTCTGGTGGTGCTTGACCGGTATGCGCAAATGAACTATAATCAATTAAACACAACGCACTAATTGAGTGATGGAATACAAAAATTAACAATAATTAATATTAAAATAATAATGATAATAATTATTATAATTTAAAACGACATTTTTAGTTTTACGATTTTGTTTTCAACTCTGTTAAATTTGATGAGGTATTTTACTATAATCAGTGTGCCTTTGTGTATAAGGCTGTGGTGTTCTAGAGAGACACGGCGACGACGACGACGCGGCGACAAGTCGTTATATGAAGAAGATAATGATGATTCAAAAAAAAAAAGAAATGCGAAATAGACTTAATTCGTAGGCTTGGCCTACTCTGTAAATTTTATTATTGTAGAAATCTTACCGTTTAGTTGTAAACAGAAATTTGCATTAAAAAAAAAGAAAAATTAAAATTCTACTGATGTGGTAGTTTTATAAATGCTGTGAGTTCTATAATGATAGGAAAATAAGATTTTACAAGCTATCAAGTGGTTGATTGATGGCTGAGGCCTTATATTGGTTATTGTTATTACAGATATGCAGTTTTGTTTGTTTTTGTTTAAATATGAAACAAAGAAATGATCAACCGTCAACAGCTGCTGTCATCATCCTTTACAGCAGCTGACAATTTAATGTCGAGATTTTTTTTGTGTGTGATGTGTTGTAATGCAAAGGTGTGGTCCTTCCTTTTTTGTTTGTATATTTTGTGCGGTAGATGCTTGTGGTGATATTAAATTACATTTATCTCCTTTTATAGACTTGATTGAATAACAATTTAAAAGAACTTGCAGTTCATTGCCTTGTGGTATAAAAGATGACATAAACTTTGAATGACGGTAACTGAAGGCATTCCGTTAAAAAAAAAGTAAAATGACATCCTACGACATTCATAAATAAATGTCAAAAATGGTGTGTTTTTCTAGTTTTTTGGATGAGCTGTTACAGAGTTAGATGTGCTTCAAGAATTTGAAATTAGAAAATATGTTAAGCGGAATGTTCCATTGATACTAATACCTTAACATTAAGCCAGACTGTTAAAAGTTTCTCTACACTTACAAGTATAAGTAAATTTAAAATTTAAATTAGTTTACTTTTGAAAATATTTACATTATTTAGCTTATTTAAGTGGAAAGTATTAACTTAAATAATTAAGTAATGTAGGAACTTCAGAATTTAGAATGTGCATTTTAAAAAATTTCATGAAATCTTTAGCATCTTTTAAAAATTAGAATTCATTACAGTTTAATTTAATAAATTTAACAATTTAAAGATTTATGGCCCATTTTATAAACATTTAAGTGGGTTTTAAATTTTTAAATGGCGTATTTTGTATGAAAAAACGTCATTTTAAGACTTAAAAGACTGTTAAATTTTTAAAAGGGCTTTATGAAATCGAGGATTAATCTAAAATGATAAGTTTTCTACTATTTTTTTTCAGAAAATCTGCACCACAATATTTGCTTGATGTTTACCATAGATTAAATGAAGAAGAAAATGGCGAATCTATTCGTAGAAAGCGAGATGTTAATGATGATAATTTTATAACGGATCTTGATAGGACCGCAATAGATCAGAGTGATATTATCATGACATTTCTTAATAAAAGTAAGTAATTTGTATAATAATTTTTTTTCTAAATATATGTTAACAGTTTTTACTTCCGAAATGCGTACAATGAATGTAGTTATAAGGTCCGTTACTTTACTTTAAAATTCTGTGATTTCCTGTGCATTTGTGTGATTTAATCAAAAGCCGTTCCCGTACTCAAAAATTTGGCAATTTTTGACAAAAGACAACGCTCACGAGAGAGTAAATAATTTCACCTATCTGTGATTTTCTGTCCGAGAATTTTTTTTTGGGCAGAAAATCACAGCTCAGGCAAATGTCATTTTTAGACTAAAAGAATGAAAGCCAAACATCTTGCCTTACACACACATTAGGTAATACGGAATTTGTGTGAGTTTTCATTCCCGTACTTTTGCACAGTTTTGATATTTTTGAGAATATTGCATCCTTATTCTCAAAAATTTTACAGATTGTGGGTTTCTGTGCACAAAGTAAAGGATCGAACCTATTAAGTGTAGGTATTCAATTTTGTTTGTTCTCATTAATTTTTGGTTGAATGTTGAAAACCAAATGGTTTTACGTATGTATATGTACATACGATACGGTTCGATTGTATGGTGGCCTGCACTTAACAAAAAATATAACATCGATAGACTTAGGAAGGTTCAAAGAACTGCTAGCATTGGCACGACAGGGGCTATAAGATCCTGCCCGACTGATGCCTTAAGTGTTTTTCTGCACCTTCTACCACTTGATTTACATATTAAATATCTAGTATCTTGCAGCGCTTTAAGACTTAAAGAATCAAACTCTTGGTTTGCCAAGCCCTATGGTCACAGCAATATCACAGACTTGATTCCAATGGAAATGCTTTCGACTCCCACTGACTACTGCACCCCTACAATGAGTATCAGTAAGGATTTAAAAGTTAAATTTCCATCCAGGAAGGATTAGAATGATGGCGTCGTGACGAAAGATTTCGACACAACTATCTTTACTGATGGCTCAAAGATGAAGTGTGGCGTTGGTGCAGGAATCTTCTCTGAGTCTCTAAATGTATCTAGGTGTTTTCGGCTACCTGACCTTGCTAGCGTCTTTCAAGCTGAATTGCTGGCAATTAGGGAAGCTTGCAAGTTACTAAAAGCAGATCCAAACCAAAACCCTAATGCAGCTAATATTACAGACAGTCAAGCAGATGTTAAAGCCATTAATTCAGCTACAGCATCCTCCAAACTAGTCCAGCAATGCCGGAATGAGCTTGCGGGTCTGAACACTGACCTCAATGTCACTCTTATCTGGGTCCCGGGTCAGTGGCATTGAGGGCAATGAACGGGCTGACGAGCTGGACAGGCAAGGTTCAGCCCTTCATGGCTCACTTGCGGAAAGAGTCAACATTCCGCTTGGAGTTTTGAAGGGCAATATTCTCTCAATTTATCTTACTAAAGCAAACCGTAGGTGGAGCAGTTTAACAAACTGTATTATATCTAGGAAGATTTGGCCCACCTATGACAAGAACCGAACAATTGATCTAATACGCAGACCCAGGCAAGACATAGCCAGGGTAGTTGCAACCTGTAGCGGACACCGGCTAATAGGAGAGCATGCAGCGAAGCTGGGCATACCTCACAAGGACCAGCAGGAAAAGGAAACAGTAGTTCATTTCCTCTGCAAATGCCCTGCTCTGGCCAAAGCTAGAAAACAGTCACTCGGAAGAGCATTCTTTGACGACATTAACGAACTTTCTGAAATGAAGATCAAAGACTTGATTTCTTTTCTCAACGCGACGAAATGGCTCTAGGACAAATTTCGGCTACTTCTGCATTATACCTTCCGTCGATTCCCTATGATCACAAGATAGTGGACTAGGGTTCTGGTGGGGGTTTGTGGTGCATAGCGGCCGGATGATCATCCAATCAGATCAGTGGACGCTCCAGTGCCAGCCAACGAACTGCCTAGTGGGCTAACTGTGGATGGTGCGAGTGCTGATCTGGTTGAGTGAGTGATCCACTTTCTGATGATTTTGCTAAAAGCTACAACAAAATCCTATTTTAAACTCGAATAAAAAGGGACGATATCCTGAGGATATGCCCATATTCTCTCTCTTCAATTCCATCCACAGGTTCAAATGAGTTATGGTATCAAAACGGCGCACTTCAGCGCTAATTGGGCTATGGGCTAGACTGCCCGTGGCCGCCATTTCTACCTACCTATGCACATACATATGTATATTACAAAAACAGCTTTTTTATTAGAAAAATACAAATTTTCACTCACATAGTAAGATGGGTACGTGTGTAACAAAATGAGAGGGAGGGGTGACTTCTGTGTCAATTAAAAATTATTTTTTGACACTAAAAAAAAAACAAATATAGTTTTCGAAAACGATATTGTCCATTTTCTATTTTTTGAATTTTGATAAAATATTTATGTTCCTTGATTGCAATCTACTTTTGAAAAAATGAACAATTTTACTTTGCATTGCTACTGACAATAATTCCAACAGAATTATTTTTCATATTTTTAACTTTCCCGTAATTGGATCAACCAGTTCAAATTATTTTTTTATTCTAAAAACTATAATTAATATTGCATATCAAATTTTACAAAAGAAATGTTTTTTTTGTTTTATTACTATTTTCGAAGTTTTAATTTTTCAAAAACAGTGTTGGTCAAATTTTTTAAAATTCAATTTAAGCTTGCGAATTCATAATAACTTTAATTGTTCCTATTTCGTTAGGTTAGGTAAGGAGGGTTGGGCACAGCCTAAAGCCTGACACCACATCTGTGTCGTGTGTTGTGTTGTTTAGTCGTGTGTCGCTGTCATTCCATATATTTTATGCGCCACACTGCAACACAACACACGAGACAAATATGATTCTACGCATATGAAATACATTGTAGCGATAGCGACACACGACACGGATGTGGATCAGACTTAAGCTGTTCCGTACACGGGGGCCTATTGGTCCATTGTGATCCCCTTATAAATAAAAGACAGAGATGTTTCTAACTAATGGTTCACATAGACTGGTTCGTTTGTGAACTAGCCTGTTTTTTCTATGAATTTTCTCATATTTGCCATCGAGACCTGCGCTAGATCGTCTTGTTCTACAACAAACCTGTTTCCGAAGTACCGGAGGCGGTTTGTTTGGAGTTTTGGACAATCACACAGCAGGTGCTTAATGGTTTCAATTTTGTCAACATCCTGACAGCTCCTTCAGAAATCGGGTGCGAAAGTGCCTATTCTGGTGGCCATTGTGCCAATAGCGCAATGGCCCGTTAGTATACCTATCAAGATTCTAATTTTCTTTTTACTCAGCGATAAAATATACTGAGTTTCCTTTTCATTAATTCCAGGCCATAAACTTTAAGAGATAACGCAGACGTTCCTGGAAATCCAGGAGTTATTTCGTTACTAGGTCAGTTTTCCTTTTAATAACGCCGATCGGGATTTCGGGTTCCGTAAATAACTGGCTACTACTGTTTCTGTTTGATAATGACCCTTTCCTTGCCAGTTCATCTGCTATATCATTCCCTTCTATATTGCTATGTCCAGGAACCCAGAAGAGTTTGATTTGGTTGAAGTTACAAATATTTTCCAGTACGCCTCGGCATTTTGCTACTGTCTTGGATCTTATAGTCTCACTGGCTAATGCTTTGATAGCAGCTTGGCTGTCCACGAAAAATGTGATCACTGACGAGTTCCTATTTCGTGACCTTTATACACATATAATTTGATTCCTACGTGGGCTATAGGTCTTTATTTGTATTTCCTTATTTCAGTTGCGACGTTTCGGACGTGTTTACGTCCTTCTTCAGGCAATTGATCAAAATATAAATCAAATCAAAATATAAATTAGAACTACTTTATTATTATTGTTTTTTTTGTAACTGTTGTGGTGGTTGCTTTAGCAAAAATATTCTTTAACTATAGCCCACGTAAACAAATAATTTTTTAAAAAACCCACTTCTACGATTTTTATTTTTTTGAAAAAAATATTTGGTCAAGAAATCAAATTGCATCTTTTTTGTATAGTCCAAACTACTAAAGCTTAGAAATTTAAGCAATTAAAACATTAATTTCATGCTTTTCAATTTTTATATCCATGGTCCAAAATTTTAAACAGCCTTATATAAAGGTTTAGGTATGATACTAGGTACTTAACTTTTTTTCTAATTTTAGAACAGTTTACTTAAATTTTCTAAACTTTAAATACTTTTTACCAAATACCAAACTTCATAAACTTCAGCTGAACACTTTCATAAAAGAGATAGCTCGTGCGAAAAATTCGCAAACATACCTTATTTTGACATTTCTAAACGTCAAAATGATTTAGTTCGATACTTAAAATATAAAATATCCATTTGGTGATTTTGTTTTTAGTAATATGTTAAAAGATAGTATACGATGCTAAACTCATTTAAAATTAGCAAATTACAATTTTAGTTATTTTAACATCGTACTAAATAAATAATTTTAGAACAGTTTACTTAAATTTTCTAAACTTTAAATACTTTTTACCAAATACCAAACTTCATAAACTTCAGCTGAACACTTTCATAAAAGTGACAGCTCGTGCAAAAAATTCGCAAACATACCTTATTTTGACATTTCTAAACGTCAAAATGATTTAGTTCGATACTTAAAATATAAAATATCCATTTGGTGATTTTGTTTTTAGTAATATGTTATAAGATAGTACGATGCTAAACTCATTTAAAATTAGCAAACTACAATTTTATTTATTTAACATCGTACTAAATAAATTTGAATTTTGCGCCCATGTTTTTAGATAATAATCGTAGGCATACATATATTTTGTTTGTGATTTTACATAACCCAGTTTAACATTAAAACAAGTATGTATGTGTTACTCAGTTGTGCATTTCCTTTATATTGAATTTAAAAAAAAAGTCGAAATTGCTATGTTAGCTTGATTTTAAAATTTTCTCGTTAACGAAATAAAAGTATTATCGAACCATTAACATAGAGTGGCAATGTCTAGCTACATTTTAGATAGCAACTTTAAGAGTAAGATCATACCATCCAGCTTTGCATTCTATTGTTTACAATTTTTGAGACTGTAAAAACGGAGGCTACTTTTTTTTTAACAAGGTTTTGTGTTTTTGAATTTCTGAATGAAAGCACTTATCTTCTTACACTTGCGAGCAAAAAATGGAATCATGGATGGATACAATACCTATAATAATTGATTGTAAATGAGCAAGTTTTAAAGCTTGAACTTATAACTTTAAATTAAGGGTAAAATCATAAAAATCAATTGTATAGTTTCAGTAGCGGATCTACGATTTGGCTGTGGGGGGGGGCTTGGTTTGAGGCAAAAATTAAATCTCACTGGGCAAAAGCTCATATGTGTTTCGGCAGTATGAGCCCTCTAGAGATCTCATTTTCGTGAACTACCCAAATCAACTAGTAGAGTAGGTACCTACAGAAAAAAATGTCAACATTTCAAGATTTTGAGTCGGAAATAAAGCAAGGATACTCCAAAAAATAGCATGCGGCCCAATTCTGCAAGCGTGAATGAATTTTCATGTATAAGCTGCATACACTTACATATGCAGCCTGCTCAAAAACAAATGTCGATGCATCTGCATGTCACTCTAGTCTATAGAGATTGCAAATATTCATTTGCTTCTTCATGATTTTCTGAGTGAACAGAGAAAACGCACGCTTGTGGAATTTGGCTCCTTGACTAGATTTCTTGTATGTAATCGCTTAGTTCAAAAATGATTTGTATGTTTAATTGACTTCGACCTTGAAAATATAAGCCCCAAGATTCTTTAAGCCCTGGCTGACCGTAAGAAACAATTCTTGTGGTTTTAAAAAATTACACTAAAATTGGCACGTCAATTTTCTCCAATTCTGCATATATTTTTTTGTTAAATACGCTAAGTTTTAAGGGGAAATTATTGTTGCATTTGACATCTTAATTGTTGAGCCCTGACCACGTTTTAAAATTATCTCTTCAAGCTTAAGCCCCAACTTCGGACTTTCACAGTCCCTAGAGGCAAGCCCCAAAAACCCTCTGAATTAAGTTAAGTTTTTAGAGAATTGGTTGTTTAACCACGAACTAAGCTTTTTTTTATCCAATTCTTTTCAGGCCGAGCTGTTTTTTGATCCGAGTTTTCTGGTTTTTTTTAGGAAATAATTGTATTTGCATTAAACATGTCCATTATTCGTACGAACTTGATTTATCTTCAATTCCCTTAAGGCTTTAGCCCCAATCAAATTATTTTGGGGCTAAGAAAAAAATTACATAAATTGCTCAGCCCCAACCTCGTTATTTTGTCTGATTTCCATCAAAATTCACAGCTGAACAATATTTGAGACGAATAAAAAAAACTCGACACGGTATGTAATATATTGCTCTCTTTATATCACTTAATTTTAGGAATCTGTTTCGGGGGGGGGGGTGTTTAGCCTCTATAGCCACCCCCTGGATCCACCACTGTATAGTTTTCGCGTTATCCGCCGTAATAACAAATTATACTTGTTAAAGAAAGCAAGAGTTGGAAACATTGATATGCAGAAATGTGGCTTTTGTTGGTCTTTGGTTTTCAGTGTGCTGTTAAAAGTGAATTGCAACATATCTTGACCTATGCTATAAGGCCTCCTAATCTAAGACAAGAATGGATGCCACGCCTGTAGAAGTTAGTCAAATTGTCATACTACTGCAACAAGGAATAAACCAATGTGCTGTGGTCCGTCAGCTCCATCTAAGCCAATCCTGCATATCAAAGAGTTACGGAAGGTTCAGAGAAACTTAGAAGTTAGTGTAAACGCCAGGAACTGGTGAGACACCTGTGTTATGACTGATTCATCGTGATGACGTCACTCCGAATCCGTACTCTGACTGGGGTCGACGTTTTACAACAACAGACACAGGTACGACAAAGAAACCTTAAGTTAATGGCCATCAGTTAGCTGTTTTTAAAAGGTGAAATAGAGGTATTTCATTTTTTTGCTCGCAAATGTATTCTTCATTATCTACACTCTGAGAAATCCTTCGTTAGCTGCTAGTCTTGACCTAATCCTGCATAAAAACGCCAATATTTATGGTGCAAAATACGCCAAACAAATGCACTTAAACTTATATTTGAACAAAAAGATTAGAAATTTTAGGAATCGTTTAACATTTAATTACTACCCGGTGAAAGATAACCTCAAAAAAAACAACGACATTTTTTTTATTTTTAAATGATCAAATCTCAAAAACCTGACCGATACCCATGGAGTGATTTTAGCTCGCATTCAAGCTAAACATATGAATAACATCATAACCTCAAAAAATTATAAACGTTTTTTTTTTCATTTTCAACTGATACAAAAATCTTGACCCGATGAGCTCGGATTCGGGCTAAGCATTACACAATAAAAACCCTTGGCAATAGTATAGCCTGATTTATTTTTATAAAATAAACGTCCAATTTTCACCAGAGCTCCTATTATTTAAAGATGGTGCTTACATTGGTCACCGAATTTATAAAAGAAAACGTCAACAAAAATCCACAAATTTTAAATTTTGTTTTAAGTTACTATTTTTCTCTCTTCCTAACCTAACATTTTAGGGAAGTCAAAAATAGTCGGAAGAGTCAGTCCAATGTGAACACCGCCAAATAAATGAATTACATTTTTTTAAAGATAGTTTTGCCTTTCGTAAAACAGAAATAGATAACAGAGTTCTGGAGTTTGTTACAAAACTAAAATTTCAATTTTGTTGACCAGTGTTTCCATGACCACTGGTAAGAGTTTGATGTTTGAGCTACTGTGAGCTCTGATTGTGTTTGTTTTTGTTGTCTCTGTATACACAGCACAACTTACGCAGTGCTGTCAGTATAAGATGCTTCTTCAAGAACATCATCAACTATGTACAAACATTTATTTCAATTTTTTGGCTGCAAATCGCTTTTACCTCCCTCACTTTCTTGTATCCTTTAAATGAATATACTACAAAGGAATGGAAGTACTATTAAATTCGATGACCTGTCTTCTTTTTGTTCGAAAGACTAAGCGCCTCAACAAATATTTTTTTTTGTTAAATTTATACCTATTCAATAACAACTGCGCCTTTTGTATTGTGGGATGATACCAGGTAGACCGTTTATTGTTCTTTTGTATTCCTTGAAGAATGCACTGCACTTGCTTCCAAGTATATCCCAATTAGCACAGGACATAATATTATTATTCTTTTGTTAAAAGTTGTATTCAAATATTAAAGTAGAAACGTGTACCTGTTTGACAACATGATTTATAAGAAAAGGGATCGGAATTTCGAACCTTTCATAAATTTAACGTAATAATAAATTTGTTGTACCAACTTTTTTTGTTGTATGATTGGATGTTAAGTGTTTTTATAACTATACCTATATTGTGTGCTCAGGAAATATTTCTATATATTTGTATTGCACATTGTGTTGAATTAAGTATTTCTACAGTATTTTGGTATTTGGAAGGTGTTTTGATAATACAACAAAAGTGTACCTCAATTTCAGGCCGTGAGTGCAATAGTTTCTGCATTAAAACATGTTAAATTTTCGGCTTCATGCCAAAGTTACATGCCTTTTGTGATTAGGCCAAACACAAACAAATTAAAAGCAGGAGTGGCCTATTTACTCTTTAGGCGCTCGCATATTTGAATTTATTGTTTGAAACTTTAAGTTAGGTCAATTATTTTACTATTCGATCACAGGGGACATCAATGCAATGTGTTAAACATAAGTGGGTACCCTGGTAATCTCCCTCGATAAGCCATGAAGTTAAAGAGTTTCATACTAAAGTTAATGCTGCAACTGTTGCTGCCATAACGAAGTGAGTGAGTGCATTACGGGTATACAAAATCTAACCCGAAATATAGAGTTGATAAGATTAACCATAAGTTTCTTGTCAGCGGACATTCATATTTACAAAACGACTAAGATTTTGTTTTTTTTCCAAATTTTGTACATCCCCGATAATTGGACATAATTGCATAAGCTCAGCGGGGAAAAAAAAACATTCAATGTCATAAAAATGACCAAAGACCACTTTTTCTGGAACAAAATATTTCAAATGGGAAAATCTCTACAGCAGGACTTAATGTTAACTGGCTCAAGATTCTTGAGCTTCAATATTTAAAGACCGACCCTTTTAAATATTTTTTTTTAAATATTCTCTTCAAGAAATTTTTCCATTTCAAAGTATTTAATTTCTAAAACAACAATAAGTGTAAGCCTAGCAAGCTACAATCTAAAAACTTTATACTCCGATGGAAGAACTATAAGCATGGAGAAGAATAAGGATTTTCTGGACCTTCTGCAGTTTTTACTGTCAATACATCACAACTTTAACACTGATCTTATAGAAATAAAAATTCTATTGCAAATACCGCAAAGGCTTTTATGAATCCTAACACTTCTGAAAGTGAAAACAAATGTTATATTTCAACTTAATTAACAAAAAACTAAAAACTTCTGTGCTTAGGCCAATTTAAAAATCTTTGGGCTATCTTTTCAATTTTTAATTTTTTTACATTTTGCCTCTGTGCAATAGTGGCCTATCTGACTCTAAAATCAGTTATAATGGTATTTTGAAGGATTATGAATCCAAAATCAAAACCCTGTTATATTTTATGCATATTGCAAAAATAAAATCTAGGTTATGTTTCTTTGTTTTAAAACTACAACATCCAGATTTATAAACGTGGAATAGGGAAGGGTTAACCTTATTCCAAGGACTAAGTACAAAATGTTATTTAAAAAAAAAAATTGTCTAAGTGACGTTTACTAAGCTAAACCACCGAACACGGTGGTTAAGCGAAGGAATAAAAATCAGACGTGTCAAACAAATGATAAAAACTTTGGCAGAATTATTAGGTGTGTTCGGTAACGTGATCTACTTATTGTAGTAGATTTTCGTTTTGTTTTTATTAATAGGAAATTGTATTCCATGGACTAACTCTTATTCCATGGATTTGTAAACTCATGGAAGGTGGAATAATTGTTCTTTATAAATACGGCTGCAAGTGTTTAAAAATAACCTGTTTCATATTTTTGCTCTAATGAAAATAATGAAAAATGCAGTTAGGCCACTATTGCACTCACGGCCTCATTTTAATAATACCTACTTATTCTAACACAAGCAGATTTTTCAGTTTTGGCATTTAAACTGAAATTTCAACCATATTTTTGACTTTTTTTAAAACTAGTTTTACAGCAAAACTAGTTTTATAGAGGTTTCAAATTGGAAGTTTTGTACAAATCGGTATTATTTATGAATGTTTTCGTATTCCAGTTTCAATATTTTGAGTTTAAAATACCAAAACTTTCGCGAATAATACCAATTTGTCCAACACTCGAGATTCGAAACTTCTATTGAACTAGTTTTGCCATTAAACTAGGTTTGAAACAAGTCAATAATATGTATTGCTGTAAACAAAATTTAATTTAAATTTAATCTAAAACCAATATTCTCTTATGTTCATGTGTCCAGTTTTTCAATGGTGAGTTTACTCAGAGCTAGCTTACTTTCTACTTCTTATCGAAAGATAAAGTATCAAATACATCTGTGGATTTTATTTAGATTTAACTCACCATTTTTATAAATAAATAAAACAAAATTTAATTAATTTATTTTTATTTAATTTTAAATTTTAAATAATTTGCACAACCTTATTTTTATATTATTTACTTCGGGTGAATTTGTTACGTTTTAAGTAAATTTTGAATATTTTTCGTGTACATTTTTTTTCTGAGGGTGGACAAACGAGTTTTTTTTGGAAAAACGATGAAATCTATTGGATAAATAATAAATAAACTATTATAAATTGTATTAATGGATTTATCAGTATACATAAGTCAAAAGTAACCTAATTTTGTTTTGGAAAATAAACTTTTTCTGGTTCTGGAGCTCCCACAGTAAACATAGAACTTTTGTGGCCCAAAGGTACCTCGGAAGCCTCTAAGGCTTTGTTACAGGCCCTAGAACTTTGCCTGTTGGAGGCCCCTATAGCTCTCTTGGTTAAGCTCTCTACAGCTCGGCGGACGGCGGGCGGTCTAACAGGTATGTTCGAGGCCCCTACAGCTCTGCCGGAGGGCGCATATAATTGATTTTGAGCTATTTGTGTGGCCCCAGGTTGCCCCCACAAACTTCTTGGATAATTTAAACAAAAACTACCATATACCAAAAACTACTATATTTTGTATCTCTGTTAATACTTACCTATTTTTGGATGAAGTTTAACTATAGTGTATAGCAAAGTATTTCTTAAAATGCCACTTTATAAAAAAAAACTTTTTGAGAAGTTTTGTTCCGGCTGCAAAAATAAAACAAGAAATTATTTTTTAAAAGCATGTCTTCAGATTTATTGCAGATATCTTAAGCAAGAAGTCAAGAAAAAGATTTCTGCGCCGCAAACAATACAAATAATGAAAAAGAAAGTCCCGAATCTCAAATATCTGCATTCAATATCCAAAACTTCCAACTTCTTAGGAAATTCCGACTTTAATAATGAGATTATTTCTAATTCAAATCCAGTATCCTAAAAATCAATCCAATATATATACAAATCTCACCATTTTTTTAGTTTCATCCACATCAACCATTTGGAGGCGACAAAACTTTTCTTTTATTGCAGAATTGTTTAAGCCAGAGATTTTTAAAATGTAGAATTTAAAAGACGAATTTCAACTCAGTCGGAATTTCGACCCCATTAACTCAACATAAGAACCTATAATTACTTGCAAACATGCCATCTTTATCCACTTTAGAACAGAATTGTTTAGATTATATATCTTGATAGATATAAGACTTATTAAAAAATTGACCAAAGCGTTTCCAGTTGTTCAATTGTTTTCCTTACACGGCAAAAATCAACTAAACGTACAGAAATGTATTAAATTTTGTTAAAAATTTAATATAATAAAAAAGTGCGTATACGCCGGAGTGTACCACATTGTATTCAGCAAGGTTTTGATGAAGTAAATATAATTGGGTTGGAGGTTAAATTCTGATTTGATTACAATACTTTTTTTCTTTAAAATTCTGTTTTCAAAGTTCAACTTCTCATAGTTCTGCTTTCAAAATGCTCCTACTTAAAATTCTGCTTTATGAAACTCTAAAAATGACAAAAAAAAGTTTGAAAAATGTAAAATCCTCGCTCTTTTGGATCTAAAAAATTAGCAAAATCCTATAAAATGAGAATATTTATAATCAATAGGCAAGTTGTTCTCAAGACATATGTAGCTTAAATTCATTTACAAAATAGCGACTGAAGAGCAAGGCTTACAGCGGCGCCATTTTGTGGGTGTATTGAGGGACAACCCACTTACCTATTGTATGTAGTCATAAAATTTTATAAATATATTTTTGTCGCATTTTTAAATTTGTTTGTCTCTCTCTACTGAATGGCCGTACATGTTGCGGAATAAAATATTCCAAAAAATAATGTTTGATGTGGAGTATCCCGTTTTATAAAACATTCTGGTAAAGAAGCAACAAGTAGCGGCTTATTCAAAGTATAATTCAAAACCTAAGCCGGAGTAAGATTGTTTGAATTGCCTTACCTATGTACATAATAGGGTGGTCCCTATAAAGGTCGGTGTCTTATTTTGAATGACGCACCACCCTAATTTGTTCTAAATAAATAAAAAAAAATCCAATAAAATTTTAGCTCGTTATAATAACGTTAACCCGGCCCCCAAGACGTCTGAAGTTTTATATGGGAAATCCCATGTATTTTTGTAAATCTAACTTTGAAAACTTTCAACTTTAGTAATGATTGGTAAAAATGTTTTATTTTTGAACAATTGCAGTCACTTTTGTCATATTTATAAAAATGTATCAAAATAAGAAATTAACAACACCTATTTAATTAAACATTTAAACAAAAATATTTTTTTTATTTAATTTTAGTTTTAATAAATGTTGCAAATTTTGTTTTAATAATTTTTTTTTAAACATCACAAAAGTGTGCCAAAATTCAATTTTTAATAATAATAAATGTCATCTTGTTTTTTTTCTAAAAAGCATATTTCCAAAATCCAAAGTTATATATGAAAATAACCAGAAACAAGGAGTTAATTAGGCACTTTCTTGCACGTTTTGATTTTTCCTGCTAATAGCACACCTTTTTGATACAGAGCAACCTCATATTCTCATTGTTTATATTATTTGTGATCGAAACACACATAAATCTAAGATTCTATATGTTGCATCCACACATGTAAATATTCTTCCATTTGATCCTAATTTGCGTAGACTATTTGTTATTTTCTAAAAAAAAAAAATGTTTATCTACCTATAAATAAATGTTAGTTAATAGTTTTCTTCATCAAAACTATCGATTTGTAAATATGCGAATTGTGGTCCTTTTTCTAAAAGGCCTGGGAGACCCTTTGACTCCCAATCCACCCCTGGCCATAACTGGTTTTGAAGGGAGACAATATAAGAACTACGCGCCGGTTCCGATTTTAACTTTTGTACTTGCCTAAATTCATGATTTCTAACTGTTTGAAAATTTAAATCTGAATAATAATTTATTAACTACGAGTATAATAGTAAACATGTTAAAGTTTCACGCTTAACCCTACTCTCTTGGTTTGTTGCGTAAGTTAAGAAACTGAAGGTACATATATGCACATTAAAGTCACAACTAAGACCGTGTGTCAATTGCGCTAAAAGTGCGTTAAATTTGATTCCATGGCTAAATTTTGACATTACTGAGGTGAATACAGTCGTCAAAATTTAACCTGCTCAGTAGCTCGTTTAAATTTTAACTAGTGGATAAATTTTGACGTTTGTATTAAACTACTTACACCATCGACTGAAAATAAAATCAAAGAAGAATAGGAGACCATTAGATCCGAAAATTGGAAGGAACTACCAGGGCTGAGACAGGCTAAACTACTACTTGGGAACTTTAACCAAGAACGGGTTTCAAACTGTATAAGCTTAAAAGTAGGAACAACCTAAGGAAAATAACTGGTCTCCTCACTGGACACTGCAAACTTAAACGACATCTTAGCATTCTCGGGCTAATAAGCAGTGCGAAATGCAGATTCTGCGATATCGACGAGGAAACACCGGACCACATTCTAGGCAAATGTGATGCACTTGTGCACCAAATACACAAACACCTCTGGGACGTTACCAGTTGGAAGAGAGTGATTTACCATCTCTGAAGGTACCCCAAATACTTAAATTTCTTAGAGAAATAAATTTGGGGAAAGAGTTGTGAGATGTTTACCCTCATCCAACTCCAGTAGGGGGCACAATAAATCCTTAGGTCGCAGTGCAAACCCCCATATTTATTATTCATTATTCATTACACCATCGACCTTTTATTCCTGGACTACTAGGAGCCAACATCACGATGGTTCCCTTTAAAAAAAAAATCGGTACGCTAGCGGCAATTTGAAAACGACTTTGTTTGTTCAAAGTGGGTTAAATTTGGTATATGACTTTCACACGCTTTAATTAACTAACGCTTATCAACCAAAATTTTTATTATTAGCAACATCCATCATTAGGAACTTATACTATGGATTTTTCGAAAACAATTCGATCAAAAATAAACACATTCGACGTTTTCTTAGTTTCGATAATCATGGATTAAAGTAGGGTACACATTATCAAACCTGTTTGATGTGGAACACTCAACAGTATCAAACACAATTGTGAACAAAGAACGTGTTTGTCAAACAGAGAGTACACACAATCAAACGTGAACAGATTTGTCAAACAGGTCAGATAATGTGTACCCCGTTTAACGCTCTTCCAAACCAATGCGAAACATTCGGTGCGGCGGAGAAACATTCGCCGTTGGCTTCTGCACTCTCATTTATCTCCATGCAAATAAATTTTTACCAGCGAATGTTTCACCCTAAAGGCTTTCCCAAACCAATGCGAAACATTCGGCGCGGCACAATAGGCACTGTTGTCGCTTTTAATCGGTGAAACCATCTTCAATGCAACTTTTGTATGAGAATGGCGATCGACCAGCAGTCCAGGTGTACTAGGTCCATGACTGCCACTGTCAAAATGCGATTTCCGCGTTTAAGATCTTAACCAAAGCGATTTGGATTGACGAGTGTTGTAATTCCTTCTGAAAAAAAAGCTATTGCAACAACAAATCAAGGTTTTTGAACATTTTTGGATAGGGTGACACCGTCTCAGATAGGTTCCTTAACACAAAAAACGTCAATGCGACATGTATGTTTTAAAAAATTCCATTTAATGCAATTGACACAGCAAAACCCTTCAGTTTTATTCACCCCTATAAAAACGGGTCAAATTTAACTAAGATCAAATTTAACCAAAATTTTAACACAATTGACAGATAAAATCACTGATCATTCAAAGAACATCTTCAATAAAATATTAATCTTTCGTTCTTTAACTTAAGGTTAGACCGTAGACCCCTTAGTTAAATATTTCAAATGTATATTCCCAAAAGGCTTAATACCTACCTACAATTTAATGCATTCATGTAGATAATAGTTCGAAAAGTAAAAAAGTACTTTTATTTTTAACGCGGAAGTGTGTTCCCATCACCATAACCAGATGGATTAGGGAAATATTAGGTACTAGAACAGCAGAGGCACTAGCAGGAACGAACATACAGAGTGTCGTTACCACAAGAGGTTGTCCTCACCCTTGCTGTGGAGCCTCGTAGTGGATGAACTGTTAGAAAATCTTACGTCCCAAGGCATACAAGTCATAGGCTTCGCCGATGACATCGTAATCACAGCCCTTGGGAAGTTCGAAGAAACTCTATGTGATATAATCCAAAGAGGACTAACAATTACAAAGAAATGGTGTCTATCTGTAGGACTTAATATTAACCCCACAAAAACTACGATTGTACCATTTACCAAGAAAAGACTTCTAGCCCGCATTAAACATATCCGGTTAACTGGTGAAGTAATTGAAACGAAGAGGGATGTAAAATACCTAGGAATTACACTAGATAGTAAACTCCTCTGGAACAAGCATGTAGAAATAACCGTCGGGAAAGCCACAAAGGCCCTAATGATATGCAAGAGACTTGCAGGAAAATCTTGGGGCTGCAAGCCTAACATCCTCAGATGGATGTACACCATGATGGTAAGACCCATCATTACCTATGGTGCGGTTGCTTGGCACAAACGAACCGAATTAGTAACAACTAGGAAAGCTCTAGAAAAATTACAAAGGCTCGCATGTTTATGTATAACTGGAGCAATGAGAACATGCCCTACAGCAGCTATGGAGGTTATTCTCCATCTATCCCCTCTTCACGAGGTAATTGTAAGTGCTGCAAAGGGAGCCATTATGAGATTTGCAAAGGAGGGAACGGGGACTGGAAAATGCATCAGTCGAAGGGAAAGAGACTGTATTCCGAAGTCCTCAATAACAAACCTTATTGACATTCCAAGAGATGGTATGATTAAAAAATATAACTTCGTGAAAAACTTTCAAACGAAGCTAAGTTGCAAGAAAGACTGGGTAGTGGTACACTGATGGATCGAGAACGACAGAAGGGACTGGTGCGGGAATTTTTGGGCCAAGAACCAAACTTTCCATACCGACGGGACAGTCCTCTAGCATTTTTCAAGCTGAAGTACAAGCGATAGGAACATGCGCAGGTCAAAATCTCGAAAGGAATTACAATAAACAAAACATTGCCATTATGTCAGATAGCCAAGCAGCACTTAAAGTTCTGAGCTCCTACTCCATCAGCTCTAAGCTAGTATAGGAATGTGTAGGAAGGCTAAATGAACTCCATTGGGTACCTGGCCACGTAGGTGTTCAGGGCAACGAAGAGGCAGACTCCTTAGCAAAAAATAGGTGCAACGACTCCCTTAACGGGACCTGAACCTTATTGCGGGATAGGAGAAAACGTGATAAGAAACAAAATCAAAAAAGAAGAGGAGGCAATAAGATCCAACAATTGGAAAGAACTCCCAAAGCTAAGACAGGCTTAACTATTACTTGGGAATTATAACCACCAACGTTTTACAGGCTGTATCAGCTTAAGTAGAAACAACCTAAGAATTATAACGGGTCTCCTCACTGGACACTGCAAACTAAAAAGACACCTTAGTTTACTTGGCCTAGTAAGTAGTGCCACATGCAGGTTCTGTGACACAGATCAGGAAACGCCGGACCACATTCTAGGTTGATGTAGCACACTCATACATCAAAGAAAGAAGTACCTGGGACGCTACCAGGTAGAAGAGAGCGACTTACCATCTCTTAAAATACTCCAATTCTTGAGAGGAATACATTTGGAGGAAGAGCTGTAAGATGAGCAGGCCTCATCCAGCTCTAGGTGGGGGGCACAATAGATCTCAAGGTCGCAGTGCAATATCCCTCAAAATTATATTCATTCATTCAACGCTGATTAAAAACAAATATAATGGTCCCTTAAAATTCCTATCTAAGACATACCTTCAAATATTCGAAAACAATGCCACCCTGAAAAGTCTGAATGCAGAACAAAATAAACAAAATTCAATTTAAAATACCGATGATGGTCAATCGCATTGCGATGTTTATTTTTACCACACAAAAATAAATAAGCATCCGCAATTATTGACCATTTAAAATCGATTCCAAACTTTAGCGCCAGTTTTGTACCAGGTATATGAAAGGGACTTGACTTGAGAATATTGTGTTTTTTTTTTGTTTATAGAGTTCAATCTCGATTATCGCAGGCATAAAAACCGGCTTATCCCAAACATTCTCTTTGTTCTTTTCTTTTCATAAAATGACTCACTAAAAAATAAGGAATAAAATCCCAAGAGGGTTATTTAGTATTTTTTTTTTGTTTTGTTTTGTTTTTTATTTGTAGGCTAATTTGTTTGATCCTCTTTCATTCCTTTTACTTATCAGGTCTGATCTGCCCGCTGTGTTTATAGACTCAGGAAAAGAAATAAATCGATGTTAACGAATTTATCACAGATATTTAAAAAAAAAAACTATAAAATCTAAGAAACTTATACAAAAATCACTTTTAATTAGGGAGCTGGTGTGAATATAAAGCAAATACTTTTTTTTAAGTTTTGACTCAACAAAGAAGAATAAGAGTTATTTCCAGCTTCAACTACTAACTGAAGAGCCCATTGTCATATCTCGGCAAAACACTGGTTTTAACATTTTTAAAAAATGTTTGAAAACAACTGATAAAACTTTTAAAGTGACTTAACATTTTTTTTTAACTTTTGTTAATCAAGTTGGGTTCATAAAAAACACGTGACTTTTGACCTTTTTAAGTAAAAACCTTCAAGTTCTTAATCATTCAATAAAGCCAACATTATTTTACACAATTAAATCATCTTCCTATGAGTGCCATCAACAGCTCCCTATTAACTAACGACATTCATATATGAACGAGTATATTTTGAAAATATGTATGAAATTAATTTAAAATATTTTCTTTTACAGACCACCATGTACCGGAGGTCCGTCATGAGCACGGGCGCCGCCTATGGTTCGATGTTTCCCAAGTGCCCAGTCATAATAACTTAATGATGGCCGAGTTGAGGATATACCAAAAAACAAATCAAGGTAGAATGGCGGCAGGAAATGCAGGTAAAGAATTTACGATTGCTGTTTATGCGATTGTGCAGGCCGACGATGAAAGTGAATTGGAGATTCTGTCATCATTAAATACAACCACAGACTATCAGGGATGGCTGGAACTTAATGTTACCGAAGGACTTACCAAATGGCTGGCCAATCCAGAGAACAACAAGGGAATCTATATTGGCGTTCATGAGGCTAATAGGGCAGACCGTGAGGTCCGCCTGGATGATATCGGTTTGGTACATCAAAGGGGTGTAGATGAATTCCAGCCATTTTTGATCGGCTTCTTTCGTGGGCCAGAGGTGAGTTTATGGTAGTTTTTTTTTAAGAAGATATAAATTTGTTTCGGACAGTTTGATGTCGGGAATGGGAGTTGGGACGGTGCGCGGTGTTTTGGTGGCGTGTTGTAGCAAATATTTGTTTATTTGATTGAACAACCTGGTATAGAGGAGAAGACACGCAATTATAAATAATTGGCTATGATATGAAGATATGTTATAAAAATATCTTTGGGAAATGAAAATTCATTTTAAAATAATTTTGGAGTGGAATAGACAGACAAAATTTTTACCCAGAACATCTTGAATGGAATGAATAAGGAAACAAAACTAGAAAAACAGAATGGCGATCATTATTTGATCAATACCTATATTTTTTTTCGATTTTGTTTGCGGTTTTTTATTTGATTTTATCATTCAAAATGTTCCGGAGAGAAAAAATAAATATACAGGAATAGACCGCAGGAAATTGCTTCTGTAGCTAACACCTATAGAATAGGTATACATAGCTAGATAGAAACATCTTTTTTTGTTACATTTTTTTGTAATAAATCAAAAAAATTCAAAACTGATATTAAAACTTGTTTCATATTTTCCCATAAGCAATTTTAAAATATTATATATCAAACTATTTCTATACACTTTGAGGAGGGAATATAGAAATGGTTTAATAATACTTTAATACAACAAAAAAAGTAAAAACAAAAGTTTTTAACAAGATTCTATTTTTTCGTAAAAAAAACAATTATTCATACAAATTAGAAATCCAATATTTTTTGAATAGCCGCCGAATAGTGCCGAATTTGCAAAATTATGAAAAAAATCAATCAAGCTTATGATTGTTTAGTACATCTTCAATATTGTTTACCGAATATATATAATTTTAAAGGAAAATAAAATATACGACTGGATCGCACTAATTTTCTCTCGTAGCTAACACATAGGCGCCCGGAGGATTTTTTCCAAGGGGGGGGGGGGGCAGATTAGAAATGAATATGTAATTTTTGAATTCATTTTTTTTTTTTTAATAAAAATTTATTTATTTTGTCTAGGCATAAGTCAGTTGTAAGTGATTTTATTTTATGACTAGAAAATGTGACATTTTATTCGTTTTGACGTTAAATAATTATTAAACGAAGCAAATATATGATTTTTCTTCAACATTTGTCACTTAGTGAATAGCAACTGCAACCGCCTGGGTTCTTTTCCAAAACGGTCAATTATTTCGTTGTAAAAGTTTGTTTGTTCTTTGGCAATATTTCCATGAATGTACATCATACACAACGAATCAAGTCCTTTGTCGGTCATTGTGGACCTAAGCCAAGTTTTTTATTTTGCGAAAGTTGCTGAACGATCGCTCACCGGTGCAAGCTGTTGCTGAAATTGAGAGCCCTATACAAGAACTGAAAAAATCGATGGATAAAACTCCTCTACACTGTTCAATAAATCAGAAATGTTTGAACATTCATTTCCATTAGTCTGTATTTTGTTAAAACTGTACCACATCTCGGACTCCACCAGGAAATTATGCAGAAAGTAGCCATATTTCTCCATTATTTTCTGTATAATTATAACGAAACTGGAGAATCTATAATTTGCATATTTGTTAGTGATAGTTGAAATAGTGAAAATGCAGCTTCATTTTCTTCTTTCTGTAAGTGACATTACCAGGGAATCAATATACGGAATATAAATAGCTTTTCTAAAATAATTTTGGGGGGAAGAAGCGGGAACATTTGATCGATGGATTTGTTTTTGAACAATTCTTGGACTGTTTAAAACTATGCCTGATTCACTCAAGCATTTTTCCATTACTTCCCATAGAGATTTAAAGCAATTGTCAGCATCCTCTCGTTTTGTTGAAACAATTTATTCAAAACATTTACCTGATCATTTACTGTTGACACATTTTGATCAACGCCCTGTAAAATATTAGCAACAGGAAGTTAGAGGGCACGTTGCTTTGTTATTCTATTACCCTCTTCCGAAAGCTTTTGCAGTGCCTCAATTACAATAACGATATGCTCTCTCAGAACTTGAATGCTTTTGTATTTTGCCGTCCACCTTGTTTCACAAAACAGAGGAATACAGGGTACACATTTTCGTCGCAAGGGACTCTCGTGAAAAAAAAGTTATAACTTCCTTAATCGTCACGACAGCATTTCTGATTTCAGAAACTTCGCTTAAGTCGTTAATGACCAGACTTAATTTGTGTGAGCTGCAGTGAAAGAAATTTGCCTGCGGATATATGTCCTGTATTCGTTTTCTCACCCCACTCAATTTCCCGGCTTGACCAACCATTTTGACAAATTTAATCCGAAATTGGTCAATGACGTTAATATCGTATGCGCTATGGTAGATAAAGGGAAATTCAAAATGGCGACTAATGCAAAAGAGCTAGGTGGTCAAAAAACGTACTGATCACTCCTTAAGAACCCCTATCCATTATGAACCCTAATCCATTATTTAACTTTTTTTATTTAAAATTACATTTCGACTGGCCTAATGGACCTGGAAACAAAGCTGCCAAGAAAATAATGACATTTCCGAACAAAACAAAGAGTAAAATGAAAGCGGCTATTCACAACTTGGCTCAGAGTCAGGGGGGGGCAAACCATGGAATCTTACAAAAAAAGTACATTTAAACAGTTGTTTTTGTGAAAATTTCCTAGTAAGTAATAAAAATAGAACTAGTATGATTGTTCGGCCAGAGCCATGGGGCAAGTTTTTTTTTCTTTCCACAGCTAATTTTTTTTACTAAAAAGCTATAAATAATGCTACATTTACATTTTTGATTTTCCTTTTTTAATGACAGAGTTCACGTGTGAAGTTAGCACTACCTACCCTTATTTAAAAAAAAAGTAAGACACAACATTTTTTGAAATTTTTTTCTTTTTACAACTAATTTACTACAAAACTGCCCCAATTAAATGCGTACTTAGTTTTTTGAATTCAAGAAAGTGTCGTGCTAAGTTTATAACAAGTTAGCAGTACATAGTCCCGATCTACATTGAACGATTTTTCCAGTGCCGATTTTTTGCCGACCTCTTCCTTGATGATTGTACATTTCAGTCTCACACGATTACAACAACAAATCGGCATTGGAAAAATCGGTCAATGTAGATCGGGACATAATCATTTTCCTTGCAAGGGTGCAAGTATTGGTTTCATGTCGAAAGTCAAACAAATAGTTCGAGGTTTAAATCAAAATTAACATTAAAAAACAAAATGAAAACAAAAAGTTTCAAACTTATTTTTTTTTTTTTTTCAAAATTCTTATTTATTCTTAGTCCAACACTGAAAACCGGATAGTTCTACGGCTTTTACTTTGCAAGATATTGAAATAAAGTAATCTTCTTAATTAAATTGTTGCTGAAATGATCATTTAACCGGATTCTTCTTAGTTTTATGAGAAAGTTGGTGCTTTTATTTTTTAATATTTTGAAAAGTAAAAGTCCTAGAACTGTCCGGTTTTCAGTGTTCGACTAAAAATTGATAAGAGGATAGAATTTTTAAATAAAAAATAGTACTAAACTATGTAAAATTTTGAACAAAATAAGCTTGAAACTTTTTTTTTAATTTTTCATTAAAATTTTTGAGTTTGAAAATAATTTTTTTAATCAAAGAAACTTTTTTTGAAAATAAATTAAACGAAGTAGTTTCTGGCCTTACCAAAACGTATATCAGGCAGCCGCGAACGCAGGTATGGGTTTTGGGGGTTCAATACCACCCCCCCCACCCCCGAAATGTACCAAATTAACTTCCTCGCATAAGAATTTCACTCTTAGTTTTTGAGTTTCCAGTTTCCCCGCGAGATAAAAGTTGAATAAAGAGATGACCTTTAACCCATTTCCGGCTAGCGTTGCGTTTTCGCAGCGTCATATTTGAAGACTTCTGGAACATAACTAATTATAAATTGAAATAAACTAAAAAATGATTTTGAGGATAGTTAAATTATCTAATTGACCTGGTTTGGGATTTTGTTGTAAACAAAATTTTTCGTGCTTTTTAAGGACTTTCAAAATACGAGTTTTTGTAAATTTTGAGGTAGAATTTTTGAACTTTAGAAAAATATCGCTACAGGTAAATAAGCGTTGAAATTGTATTCTTAAATAATTCTGACGTAATTAACATGAGTTACCTGCTTGTCAGGTTAGATGAAAGCACTACGTTGCGTTTTCGCAACGCTCGCCGAAAGCAGTAGCATTTCAAAAAAAAAAAAAAACTTCGCTGCTTTATATATGAGATTGAATGGTTTTTCTCTCGGAATATTGTGTGTTTATGTTTACAACGCAAACGTTTTTGAAAAAGAATCACAATTTTTGATTGCATCCTGTCCAACAGAGGATGCACATTTTAGTTCTATATAAAAAAAAAAAATCATTCAAGAGTGCTATATTGGAAAAACCCTTTACCTTACACTTGACTTTATTCTTAGAAATAATAATAATTCTAATTCTAAGAAAATAAAAAAAATCAATTCATAAATGCGCGCTGTATTGGAAAAACAGATCGCGAATATAAGTTTTTTGCATTCGACTTATTTTTTTACTTATAGGCTGTTGGATGCTGCAGTTCATACAAACATTATAATTTTATCTCCAAAAAATGATGCTGTTAGTGATAATGAGGAAATCGATGATAATGTGCAGCTTTTGGAGGATGGAATCATGTTCCTAAATTAATTGGCTGGTGAAATTGAGCTAGAACGCAGGTTTGATGATTTAAATTCTCATCCCTCAATCCTGAAGACATAATACGATAAACCGGAAGTCGATGTTGTACCAAATGATCCAAGCAGTGCATCAACATCCCAAATCGTCGCTTCAACTTCTAAAAAAGAATCGACATGTATTCATTATGAGTTACCGAAGTGGTCAAAAAGCCATCGTGTTGAATTTAAAAAAAAACAACAAATCATTTGTTGGACCAACCAATTAATCAGCCAAAAGGGTTTGATCGAAAAAAGAGAAAACATGTCAACATTCCAATGCCAAATGCAATTCCTGAAAACCACATAACGCTACAAGCAATTATCGGATACGAATTTGAAGAAAAAAGTGGTACTGGCACTTTTATCAAATGCACTCGATGCAGCGTTGGTAAAAGCATGGAAAATACATTGCATTTGCAAAAAAATTGCAAGGAAACACCAATGCCGCAACTAGAATTTACAACGTTTTAGTACAAGAGCCGACAGCAAATTTTGGGAGTGGATGTATAACCAAAATCAGAGTATGAGGGTTTATAGGTGCAAATTTTGTGATTTCGAAATCAAAAGTCTGGCCGGTTTTTTGTTTAGCTTTTGGCGGGGGTGAAGGGTTGTAAATAGAGATTTTCTAAATTTGTTATCAGAGGTATTATCACTTTCATCAATTTTTTGAAAATACATTATCATGCTCTGTCATTTTCCCAAAGTCTAAACACCTTAATCTTGGTGATCCAACTAATAGAACTCAAGATATAAGCTTTTTTAGCGAACCTTATCGGGTTTTTCTTGGAGATTTATAAAACGCAAAAAATAAACAAAACAAAGTCTCCAAAAAAAGTCGATTAGTGTTCGTTTAAAAAGCATATATCTTGAGTTCTAATAGTCAGATCACCAAGTTTAAGGTGTTCGGACTTAGGGAAAATGACAGAGCATCATAATTAATTTTTTAAAAATTATTGGAAGTGATAATAGCTCTGATAATAAATTTAGAAAATCTCTATATTCAACGCCCCACCCCCGTCAAAGGCTGAACAAAAAACCTTCCAGACTTTTTATTTCGATATCGCAAAATATGCACATATGAACCCTCATACTCAGATTTTAGTTATACATCCATTCCCAAAATTTGCTGTCGGCTCTTAGACAATTTGTTGTAGATTCCCTGTTGCGATCGGAAACAAACACTGAACATGTGATTCAAACGGAAGGAAACCCGAATGAAGTGGTCCGTTTCAAAAACATCAAACATACTGTCATCAAAACAGAAAAGCGTCTCCGATGTCGCAAGTGTTCCAGCCAAACCGTTTTTTCCTGCAAGAAATGTGATATCCCGCTTCATCTAAAATGCTTCGATGAATACCACACAAAAACCCATTCTTTGTAAACATAATGGGGCATATTCATAGTCGCAGACAATTTTGGCTCAATGAATATAGTCCAATTTTAATTACAAATTGTTGGTTTTATATTTTTATAAAATAATTAACTTGGTATACTACACAAATAGCTTCAAATATTTTGAAATGATAAACTTAAAAAAATAGAATCAACGTCCGAAAATTCAACCAAAGTTATGCTTAACTTAGACCCAGGTCTAAAATTAAATGAATACGCCCCAATATATCTAAATATAATGTATAACTTATTACGAATTTTGTCATTTTATTTTCAACCATCTTTCATTACCCAGTGTATCTATATTTAATTAATTTCTTCAAATAAAATTAATTCACACTCCATGTACCCCTTTCGGCAAGCGTTGTGAAAACGCAACGTTAATTTTCCGGAAAACCAGAAGCTTTTCCAAAATTTTTTTCTCAGATTTCCTCTCATTAGACCAAAAACCGATATTGTGTATTGTGTAAAATTTCAAGTTTCTAAGTCAACTGGAACTGGTAGCCGCCGGAAATGGGTTAATATGTAACTTTTTAAGAGATATCCATATATCGGGTTTTTCAATAAGAGCGCTAGAAAAGTTTTTTTTTAATTAAAACAAAAACGGTTTTGGATATCAATGAAATTCTTTATTTCTCTAAAAGTACGTTGATGCCATTATGTATGAAACTCGATTTCTTTTCTATGGCCAACACGGGCACGCATGCAGAAGTCCAGACGCTGAATCCAATTTTCGACGGTTTTCAAGCATAAATCGGCCGATACTGCTGCAATTTCATGTTCGATATTCGTACGAAGTTCATCAATCGTGCGTCGCTGGCTTGTTGGCATAGACCATAGACTTGACGTAGCCTCACAGGAAATAGTCTAACGGCGTCAAATCGCACGACCGAGGCGGCCAAGCGACTGAACCATTTCGTGAGATAACACGTTCTCCAAACTTGGTTTCCAATAAATTGATTGTGACATTCGCTGTGTGGCTTGTGGCGCCGTCCTGTTGGAACCACATGTCCTCCAAGTCCATATCTTGCGTCAATTTAATCTTGTAAGGATGTAGGCCAAGATCTTTTCGCAAAATTCGCCATAACGACGTCACAGAGATGCCCAACGCTTGAGAACGACGTGTGAGAGACACATTTGGGCTTTCTGCAACTGAAGCCTCAGCGGCAGCAATATTCTCGACACTACGGGCACTTCTTTGTCTCACTGGCACGGGAACATTTTGTACTGTGCCTGTGGATTCAAATTTTTCCACTAGACTCCAATTGTTGATCTGCTAGGACGATTATGACGACCATAAATTGGACGTAGCACTCTTAACGTTGAGGCCACTGACTCCGAATTTCGGTAGTAAATTTTAATAATTTCGACTCGTTGTTGGCTCATATTTCTTTCTATCATAAAATGGCAAACCTTACTGAAGAGAAATGTTAAAAGAACGGCAAGAAACATGGTGTCGTTTGCTGTCCCTGTTGCCCTACTTTTGTAGCGTCCCTGTTGAAAAACCCTTTAGTTATATGTACCTACTACATATCTCTTTTTCCCTGAAAATATTTCACTAACAAAAACACGTTGGCGCAGACATAGACGCAATGCCTGTCCATATTGAATTTTTAATGCTGGTGGAAGCAGGCGCGAACGCAGGGGGTGGTTTGGGGGTGGTTTGGGGGTGGTTTGGGGGTTAATACAGATTTTCAATAAACTTCGTGTCTGAAATTTGTTTGCTAATTTTAGTTTTTATGCTTATTTTATACTTTCTTATGTCCGAAATGCGATCTAGTCTTGAATTTTATTTTCCAAAGAACTGTTCTTAACGGTATAGAACTATTTTTTTGTATCTTCGAACTTCCCTGAAATGGCTTAGTTAATTTTGATTAAATTTGTATGCAGTCGCCTCTGAAAGTGATATCATTCCGTACCAATATTTTAAAAAAGAATATTATTTTATTAAAAAAAAATTGATTTAAATAACTTCATACGTACATTTTGATATAACTAGGAGCGAGTTCGTAATGATCTGACTAATTTATATCTGCGAAGTTTGTGTTCGTAATTCGTAAACAAAAATTGAAATCTGACTTAAGCAAAACAAATTAGGTTCGTAAATATCAAAAGTGTGTAGAAATCAAGTCGTTGTCAGGCAGTTTGTGCCGAAGAAAAAGAAACATTATGCGGAAAAAAAAGTAAATTCTGCTGAAAAAAAATTATTATTAAAAAATGTCGGGTTTTTAATAATAATTCTAAGAAAATCGGATTTTCTGTGCTGCCATGCTTACGAACACAAATTTATTAAAAAACTGCTGCCTGCTAGCTTTCTGTGGGCAGAAGACGAATAAAATTGATATGCAGAAGCTAAGCAGGTATGCGGCAGATCTTTCTGCACTGAGGGAATTATGTATGCACTCAGCACATAAATGAATGTACCTACCTATCCCATAGATTTCGGCACACATAACATTATGTACTTGTTAAATATTGAAATCTTAACTGGTTAAATAAATTCTGTCTTAGCACTTTAGCCAATAAAGAATTCTATGGACCCATTACACAAATTTTTTTTCTCGAATTTTCGTGGTTTTGAACCTTTTATGTAGTGGGCATAGCTGATATGCCCTCACCACATAAATATTAATGCCCTATGGTCATAGTACATATCGATCCTTGGGTTATTTGTGATGAGTCAATGATTGTTGTAGCTAGTATAGTTTCCATAACCGTGTCGGTCATCCGCGATTCTGAATTATTATGCCGTAGGTACAGATGGTATGCCCTATATTAAATAATATAATTCTTCTATGGACTTATCACAAATCAAAAGTAATGATTTTGTAGTGAGAACATCTATGTACTCAGTGAATAGATATAAATATGAAATTGATTCATTAAATGAATAAATGGCTAAAGCGTCTATGCATAAATATAAATATATTATGTAATTAATCTATTAAAAAGTGTATATTATCTGTGAATCTGGTATTTGCATTTATTGGGTACAGATTCTATGCACCATTCATTGTACTCATTACATAAATATAAATATAGCATGTATAAATTAAATTAAATGGAAACAATGAAACTAGAGATGGTACAGTTGCAATGTACTCACTACATAAATAGATGTACTCCGTTCATACAAGTATGTACTCAATACATAAATATATGAACTCAGTACATACTTTTATGTACTCAATACATAAAATTATGTACTGAGTACATACATTTTTGTACTCAGTTCATACATTTATGTTCTCAATACATAAATGTATGTACTCAGTACATAAATGTATGTAGTCAGTACATACATTTATGTACTCAGTACATACATTTTTGTACTCAGTACATAAATTTATTCACTCAGTACATAAATTTATACACTGAGGACATATGTTTATACACTGAGTACATATTTGTATGTACTACTCACAATGGACTATTTATAGTTTGATGTAACGTCTATAGCTTGCTGCGCTTGCTATCTTCTGGTTTGTATGTCATCTCATCTCTATGTGACTGCTGGTTTTCCTTTAATTCTGAAATTATATTATTTTATTTTATTTGAAAAAAAATGTCAAGTTTTACTTACCTCGATTTGAACTGGTATCCTACCGTGCCGGAAGCGAGCATGCATCCCCTGAGCTAATTTGCAATATATAAGTTTTCGGAAAAATGTTTATCAGTTGAAAACTTTACACATTTTCCTTTTATTTAGTTGGGCAGAGAGAAATGTACTGAGTCTTTAGCGCGTGTACACATTACATGTCGCCGTACCTGGCACATAACTTGGTGGTGGGTTTTAAACAGCGCAGCCGCTGAAAAAAAAATCTTAGTGCCACCAATTATTTTTTGGAGTGCCAAAAAGTGCCACAGAGTGCCAAAGTGAAAAAAATTTCATATTCAAACAAAAACTATAAATATTCTTTGTTTACATATTTCACTATTGACAAAATAAAATTATAAAATAAAAAAAAAACAATAGCAAAATTCATTTGCATATTTTATATAAGGATAGATATATATAACTTTTAAAAAGGTCACAAATATTAAATGATTTATTATTTTATATAAGATGTATGATATCATATGATAGGTATCAAAGGGCACGGTAGTGCCCATCCAAGTTCTGCACTACACCCTTTTTGCAAGATCAAAATCAGGCGATTTCTGACCCCCCCCTCTTTAACTTATGTACCAATAAAGTCAGAAACTTAAAATTCGCAGTATTTGCTAAGCTTATCAGGTTTATGCAACTCACCAAGTTTAAATTTTTTAGCATAAGTGGTTCCTGATATATAAGACTGCAAAAATCGCAAAAACCGTAACTGACTGACTGGACTCACTGACTGCCCATCAAAATTATGGAACACTTCCCAAAATCGTAGAATCATTTAAATTCAAACAAAGGTAGGCCGTGTGTATCGTACAAAGGAACAAATCGAAAATTTAAGATTTTTCATTCAGGGGCCGTGGCACCCACCCATAGTCTCAGAATTGATATCAATTATGTGGAGCACTTTTGACCGTCGTAAAATGATGAAAATTGGTAGAGCGATACGACTTGACATGCAAGAAAGGGGCAAATTAAAAATTTGAGATTTTACATTCAGTGGGTGCGGCAACCACCTATTTTGGAAGAATTAATATATATTTAATAGAGAGCACTTCTGCTTGGTGCAGAATTACGAACTTTTATAGAGCAGTTGGTTTTCAGGTGTAGTGTAGGTATACAAAGAAAAAATTGGAATTATGAAATTTTTCATGCAGGGGCGTGGCATCTTCACATTAAATACTTTACCACCAAAAGCATTAATGTTAAAAAAGAAGCCAAGTTCTTCTATAGGTTGGTATACAAAAACCTTATCAAGTAAAACGTATCAAGTCAGCCGTAAGAAGTAGTGAGATCTAAAGTGCGCCAAGGTCGAAGTTTGTTAATGTTAAATATTAAATATTTTAGGTAGTGTAATATCGAAGCACCACAAAATTATGTGTTCGTGTTTTACTCATTTCTTTTTGAAATTCAATTCAATTCTGTTTTAGTTTTAAGCTTTTGTTCTACTTGATTCTTCATGCAACATTCAAAGTTGATGGATGGAATTTAATAGAAGTAGTGACAGTGAAAATAGCATACACAAGTCTTTCATTCATTTTTTAGGCATCCAACAGAGACAGCGGCATACAAAAATCTTTCGGTAGGTATTCTAGGCATCCAACACAATGTTCACTGTAGTAGATTTTTGTGGGGCTTACAATAAAGAGCAACAAGTGTAGAAATGATTGTAAATTGTATTTAATTTTTAATGTTTTTTTTTTATATTTTCATTTAAAAAAAAGAGTGCCAAATTTTAAACTTTGAGTGCCAATGGGTGTAATTTTGAGTGCCAATAGGTGTCGAAGTGCCAAACTGATTTGAAAGTGCCAATTTGGCACTGAAGTGCCACTTTCGGCAGCGCTGGTTTTAAATACAATAGCAGATAGTAATGTACTCTGTCTGAAGCGCATGTACATACCACATGTCGATGTCGCTTGTACCAGCCACGTAACTTGGTGGTGGGTCTTAAATAAAATATCAGATAGAAATGTATTGAGTCTATAGCGCGTGTGCTGAGTAAACGTAGGTACATACACATCACATGTGGGTTTTAAATATTCTGCCGTTTTGAGGGTCACAAGTCACAATTTTTTGTGAGTTTGTTTTTGTAAAGGGCGGTCACAATTTCGGATTCTGTGGAAGCCCACATAATAAACCCTCATAAATAAATGAGGCGAGTTTACCACGAGTTATGAGGTTATTGTGACTTGTGAGGTTGCTAGAATAAGGCTGAGAATAGCAGATAGTAATGTACTGAGTCTATAGCGCGTGTACACATCACATGTCGCTTGTACCTGGCAGATAACTGGGTGGTGGCTTTTAAATACAATATAAGATGGGAATGTACTGAGTCTATAGCGCGTGTGTCCAGTAAACGTAGGAGATACACATCACTCATGTAGCTTATACCTGGCACATAACTTGGTGGTGGGTTTCTAATAGTGCCAATTCTGCTCTTGGTTTCGTCAAGCTCTGGTTGAAAGAGTTTTATTTTGGCCATTACTTGAATATGCGAGCCAAGTTTGGTCACTTTATCACCTTGTTTATATTAAGAGGATTAAGGCAATTCAGCGAGGATTCCTCCCTTGCTCTGAGGGCAGTTGCCTGTGTTGAAAACTAGTATAACGTAGATCGGTTTCTACTTATTAATTTACAATCTCTCGACAAAACGTAGTGAGATATATAAAAATAAGCAAGATGATACAAAATCTAAAAAAAAAAAAAAAAATGGTGCTCTAGAATGTTTTTTGTTGCATCTCAATGTAACCACTTTTTACAGATAAACAAAACTTAAAAATTGTTCTTTGTTTTTTTTAAATTGTGGGGCCTGTCCTACCGGGCCCATGCCTTAAGACGCCACCTTTTGACCGCATGTGTAAACTTTTGAATATGAACGGGTAGATTCGCAATATCCTTGGGAGATATTCGCAACAAATATATGCCATCTTAAAAGTCAATAATTGGAAATAAAAAGGCAAATATTTTCAGAAACTATGGTAAAACACACAAAAAAGTACAAATTGTTAAAAAAAATTGTGATGTACCCCAAAGTTTGTGTAGACAGATAGCTGTGTACAGATAGCTGTCTTGTCATATTACACATATATATGTAAAATGCTAATCAAATTATAACAAGATTTTATTAATATGTACCATGTATTTTCTAACTAAGTTCTTTAGTTCTTATTACTATAATTATTTAAAGATAAACCAAAATAAGAAGATATTGATATTACTTCTGTTTTAAGTGGAGAGTGAATAATATAATTCAATTAAAAAGTACAAGTGACCTCAACTCCAGAAATAATTGTGTTTCGCCCAGGTATAACAGTGGGCTCTTCAGTCAGTCTGTTATGCCTTACTAAGACACACATTTTGGTCGATGTTTACCGACTCTTATAAAAATCACAGCAATGCCAATTTTATTATTCTAGGGGAATTTGTTTAAATTCGCGCACCCACTCAACGGCGTATACAGGGGGGGGAGGTCACGGGGTCATGCCCCCCCCCCCCCGAGAACTCAAGATTGTTTGTTGATCTGAAATAATTATTTTTTTAGTAACCACATAGAAAAAAAAAAGAAAGTTGGTTACTTAGAAAGCTAGTAGGATTTTCGATTGTTAATTTAGAATTCAATAGAGAATTTGAATGTTGGTAACTTCAATTTAATAAGAAATTTAATTTTCATGGCAATGGAATATGTACCTACGTTATTTTATGGTCAATCGATGATACTTTGATTTTCTGCCTCGTACCTCAAATTTAACATAACAACACACTTCTCATAATATGATAACTATTCAAATCTTAAAATATATGCATAGGCTAGTTTCCGTTTTGAGATGACAGTCAAAACCTGTTAAACCAAACAGAAATCAAAGTGCGGAGTTGTTACCAAATTTTCACTCAGTAAAGTAAAAACTAATAGGATTTTCAAAAAAAGAACATTTTTTTTCTGAAAATAAAATCTTTAAACACATTATAGAACACATACAGAAATTGTTTTGTTTGATTTCTGTATGACAAATTATTTTTAAAAGCAAAAAAGTGATAACTTTCGATTTATAGTTATTCTAACCAAAAAATATTAATGTTAACGATAAAAGACAGATATATAAAACTATGATAAAAACCTATTATGAAAGGATTTTGTTTGCACTTATTCAACATTTTCGATTGAAAAATATTGTTATTGATTTGGATGTGAATTACTTTTATAAAGTAACCTATGAATCCCATAATGCAAAAGCTAATAGCTATGGTAAAGGAGTTTTTTTGGAACTCCTTGCGGTGAACCGTTTGACCAGTCGGATGGAATTATTGACGAAAAGCGACTAGGCTCGTAGAATTTAACAACTTTGTTCATTATTTTTATCAGAAAGGCTTACTGGTAAGAAAGATTAGGTATATTCGATGTACATATTTATTTTGTAAGGTGCCTTTCACTTTTCCATCGGTGGCAGTCTAGAGACATACATTTTTTTCAAATCAGAGGCATATTAAAATCACTCGTGAACTTTGTTCACACTTTTCTTGAAACGCAACGAAAACGAATCGTTGTATTCAATTATAATACGAATATGTAATGTATTTTAGTTTTTCCACTATTGTTAAAAGAGCAATTTACACAAGTGGTCATTTTTAAAATCAGAGCTATTTTTTTCATTTTCAGTAGTGAACGTTTATATCTATTTACTAAAATTAAGAAATAGAAAACAGTGCACAGTACCTTTGATGTTTTACTAATTTTTCCTGCAACTTCAATTCGCTGAAATAAAAACTTTGATAGGATTAAAATAAATTCTGAAAAAAATTCAAAAGAAATGATCAAGCGAATCCAAAAATTTTTTTCCTCAGTATTTTGACAGCTAGCTAAACTGATTTTTATTGGTCAGGCAACTGGAGATTGCTGTATGCTGCTGCTGAGGCCCTCCGAAATAAAAAATGTAACAGTCAGGAATAAAAACGAAGAGCGCGGTCACTGGTTCAGCTTATAAAGTTTCGTTCGACTTAGTTGTTCATTTTAATTTTCTTTGGAACCAAAAATGCCATGAAACTGCTCGTGCAGAGTATCGATTGTATCTTAAGCTGTGTGGCACGTAGCCCCATCCTGTTGAAATCATATATCTTCAGTGTCCATATCATCCAATTAAGGCCACAAGTAGTTGGTGATCATCGACCTATAGCGATCGCCGTTGACGGTGATGGCCTGGCCAGCATCATTTTCAAAGAAGTACGGCCGATGACGCCTCCAGGCATCCCGCCCAAAATCCACACAAAACAGTAACTTTATTTGGATGCATTGGCACCTCGTGAATCTCGCGTGGATTAGTGTCGTCCCAAATCCGGCAATTTTGCTTATTCACGTACCCATTCATCCAAGGATGGGCCTCATCGCTAAAGATGATTTTTCAACCAAAATTGGGATAAACTTCTAACTGCTCTAAAACATCATTTGAACGTGTTGCTCGACGCTGTAACTCACCATGATGATTTGTCTGTAGTAACTGATTAAAAGACGATATTTTGACCGAAAGTAAAAGAAACAATATGGCCGCCACGAGCTGTCAAAATCAACCCGTCCCTATTGGAAAACCCTTTAGTATAGTTAATTAAGATCTTTTCTTTTATATAGCTACGCACAGTAAAATATGAAAAAAAAAAAAAAAAATGAAAGACACTTGACTTTTAACAAATATAAGTTTGTGTTATTTTTTTGGCATGACCCCCCCCCCAAGAACTAAAGCTATATACGCTCCTGGACCCACTGTTATACCTGGGCGAAACACAATTATTTCTGGAGCTTAGGTCACTTGTACTTTTTAATTGAATGATAAACCAAAATATTCTTATATTAAAAATAATTTTGTTTAAATATTTGAAGGTCATTAAAACAACACAACGTCACACAAGAAGAAAGCGAAATGTTGGCCAATCGAGAAGAAGTAGAAAAAGTGAAATGCATCCACTTTTGGAACAGCAGCACTCTGGTGAAACCATGAAAAGCTGTCAAATGCAGACTCTTTATATAGATTTTAAGGATCTTGAATGGCATGTTAGTAAAAAACTTATACCTACTCATAAATCTTATGGTCCCATTAATAATAAAAACTATTTTTTTTTTTTTGTTTCTTTTCAAAGGATTGGATTATTGCTCCTGAAGGCTATGGTGCTTATTATTGCAGTGGTGAATGTAATTTTCCACTTACAGCTCATATGAACGCAACAAATCATGCAATTGTACAAACTTTGGTGCATCTTTTGGAACCAAAAAAAGTGCCAAAGCCTTGCTGTGCACCCTCGATGTTAGGTGCTCTAAGAGTACTTTACCATATAAACGATGCAAATGTGAATTTGAAAAAATATAAAAATATGATTGTCAAAAGCTGTGGCTGCCATTAAAAACTAAACTCTCAAAACTCAAATAGAATAAGTTAAATAATAAATATATTTTTGTATGTATTTTGTAAAATAAATTTGATTATATTTATTTTAGTCCTAGTATCATTTGACTTATTGAAACTTCGTTTTTAAGAAATGTTTTGGCTATTTAGCTACATATGTACATACATATATCCATTAGAGTGTTCGTTAAAAAAAAATAAACGACGACGTGTATAATGTAGAGTTAAAAATACATTGAAAATCTCATTAAATCTCTCTAGCGATAATACACCACTTATAAGCGTAGACTATCGTACCAAAATTCGACTCATTAGTAGTACCTTATATAGGTTTTATATACAATGGCTGTTGCAGCAAATACACTTTTAGATTCAAATATTAATGAACTAAAACAATAAGTAAAGTCCAGTATAGCTGTAAACATGCAACCTTGCGTCAAATCTGTTTTGTTCTGATAATGATTTTTAGCTGAGTGTTTTAAGCATAATAATAAATAACCTTAGTTTTCGACGGTCAAAAATTAAAAAAAAAAAATGAGTCTGGGGTTAACCCACAGTAGTTACTTCCCATTGGTGCACTTGAAAACCATAGGTATACATAATGTACATAGTTACTTAAGTGGTGGGTGGAAATTATATATTTCTATATTTTAAAGAGTAATAACTGAATTTTTGTAAAATCAGTATATAGGTAGGTATAGATATAGAGATACAGGGCAAAATGTGACATTACCTACATTTTGTACTTAAGCTTTTTATAATAGTAAAATTTTTATATATTTTTTGTAAATAGCTTACAAAATTCTTAGAATCTTACACTAAAAGCTTTTTTTTCTAACTCTTCTCGGTATGGAGATATTAATTATTTAAGCCAATTATTTCAAACATTTTTTTTATTCAAAAAAAAAAAACATGGTTTCAAGGAATATAAAAAGGCAATATACATTTATATATATATACAGGGTGTCCCGTAAGTAATGGATAACCCTGAAATGCCGCATAGTAGACTTAATGACCGTCCTGAAAACTGATAAAAAAAAGTTCTATCCCAACCACAAGAAAAGTTATATGCATTTTTTTGTTCAGTGCATTATTTTTTTTCTTACTTTACATTTTTGAATACCACGACTACAAGTGAATGAGTTCCATCATTTTTTTTTGCAGGAATATTTTACATTACTTGTGCCAACACATAAGTAGAAGAAAATTATTATAACTGTTGGACTTCTTAGAGAAAAAAATTATTTAACATTGAATTTCAATGCAAAATGTGAAAACAAATAATTTTTGAAAAAGTTAAATCATAGCTGGTATAACAAATATGCATGAATACCTGAGTGGCCAACTATTTTAAAAATATGCGCGTTAAATGCAGATTTCAAAATGGTATTACTTATTATTATATCTAGAGTCAATAGCAAGTTATTGGTAAAAATCTGCAATACTAGAGTAAATTTAGCAAAAACAAAAGTTTTCAAAATTAGCACAGTAAACGTGAAAATAATACCAAGCGTTGAACATAGCAGATTTTTGATTTATTGGCTGTTTCTACGATGTTGTCCTAATGATAAATCCAAGCTTTCAACTTCTAGGGCCGAATGCATTATTGATAAAAATGTCAAAAAAGTGCAAAAACCGGTTACATTTTCGAGCTTGTTTTGAATTTTACCTGTTCTACTGCGCTTTAACAAACCCATCAAATATTTTGTTGGTTGCTATTTTTTATTTGTTATTTTCTCCAAACAAAAAGTCTTCTGATTCAATTTTAATTGTGTTTTTGAAAAGTAAATTGTAAGATCCTGAGAAAGTGAGAACGCATAAAATCGTAAGTTTTTTAAATTTTGAATTAAAGTTTTTGTAATTTGATCTTAATTCATAAGATTAAGACCACGACGAACACTTATTTATATCGTTTTTATTGTTCATTCTTCAGAAAAATTAACGGTCTAAATAGCCGTTTGATTGAACTTTTTCGATGCCACGTATTCTGTATTCTGCACAAGAATATGCAAACATGCATTTCATTTATGGAGAGTGCAGAGGCAACGCAAACGAAGCTGCGACTCTGTATAGGGAAAGGTACCCTAACGCACGTCACCCGGATTATCGAGTGTTTATTAGAGTCCATAGCTGTTTCTCGGAAGGAAGGCTGCCTGGTAGTGGTGTTGGTGCTGATGGCGTGGGACGACCCCCTCGAGGAGATACCGAAGACTTAGTGCTTGCGGAACTTGACCGAGATCCTACAGTATCAATCCGAGCAATAGCACGACGCACTGGAATCGGAAAATTCTTTGGAGCGATGAGTCGACATTCAAAAGAGATGGCTACACTAATCTCCATAATCTCCACTTCTGGGCACTACAAAACCCAAACATCATGAGGGAAGAAAGGTCCCAGTACCAATTCAAAATAAACTATTGGACTGGGATTCTCAATGGGAAAATAATTGGACCCTATGAGTTGCCGGGGATTTTAACTGGCCAAGGTTATTTGGAATTCCTCCAAAATGATCTCCCAACCTTGCTGGAAGAAGTGCCTCAAGAACTAAAGGAATCCCATTGACTTCAAAATGATGGTTGTCCAGCACACTATGCTGTGCCTGTGCGGGCATATTTAAATGCCAGATATCCAGGCAGATGGATAGGACGTCTGGGACCAATTTTATGGCCACCTCGTTCACCAGACCTAAATCCACTTAATTTTTTTTATTGGGGATGCATTAAGGAAATCGTATACAGCAAGCCGATCAGGTCTTTAGAGGACCTAAGAAATCGTGTGGAGGCAGCTGCATTACAAATTTCTGAGCAAAACCTTGCACGTTCACTAAGACGTTCATTTACTCGGAGGTTCAGAACCTGTATAAGAGTGGGTGGAAAACAGTTTGAGCATCTGCTTTAAATAAAAAAAAAATTAAAAAATTATCTATTTTTGTTTTTGTTTTCTAACTAAGTGATCATGTGATTAAAAGCTGGCTCAAAAACTTTTTGTTTAGAGAAAATAACAAATAATCTAATAGCAACCAACAAAATATTTGATGGGTTTGTTAAAGCCCAATAGAACAGGTAAAATTCAAAACAAGCTCGAAAATGTAACCGTTTTTTGCACTTTTTTGACATTTTTATCAATAATGCATTCGGCCCTAGAAGTTGAAAGCTTGGATTTATCATTAGGACAACATCGTAGAAACAGCCAATAAATCAAAAATCTGCTATGTTCAACGCTTGGTATTATTTTCACGTTTACTGTGCTAATTTTGAAAACTTTTGTTTTTGCTAAATTTACTCTAGTATTGCAGATTTTTACCAATAACTTGCTATTGACTCTAGATATAATAATAAGTAATACCATTTTGAAATCTGCATTTAACGCGCATATTTTTAAAATAGTTGGCCACTCAGGTATTCATGCATTTTTGTTATACCAGCTATGATTTAACTTTTTCAAAAATTATTTGTTTTCACATTTTGCATTGAAATTCAATGTTAAATAATTTTTTTCTCTAAGAAGTCCAACAGTTATAATAATTTTCTTCTACTTATGTGTTGGCACAAGTAATTTAAAATATTCCTGCAAAAAAAAAAATTATGGAACTCATTCACTTGTAGTCGTGGTATTCAAAAATGTAAAGTAAGAAAAAAAATAATGCACTGAACAAAAAAATGCATATAACTTTTCTTGTGGTTGGGATAGAACTTTTTTTTATCAGTTTTCAGGACGGTGATAAAGTCTACTATGCGCCATTTCAGGGTTATCCATTACTTACGGGACACCCTGTATATGTTTATTGAACAAAATAATATTTACAATTTGACTTATAACTAGTTAGATGCGATGATATTATACATTTATTGGCACATAGGGGGCCTAATCTTATACTTTGTCTTAAATTTAAAGGATTATAAAATAAAAAATACATGTCAAAAAATTAAATCTTAAAATCGGCTGACTTTATGGTCCTCGGGGTGTTCCGTCCCGGTTGTCAAGTTGTGGTTTTGGTGGGGGGATGGGTTGACATTTAGCCGCGGTGATATGCTGACACTGTGTCAGCGTAGAACGGAACTGGTGGCTCGTTGCACGTGATGATGTTGTCAACCAGGATTTCCATCGTACTGAGGTATCTCGGCTCGGGGTGTCGTGGCTGAGTGGCCATCCTTCTCATCAGTTGATTTGGATGACTGTAAGTGTCCTACAAGCTTCTTTGCTTGAAGCAGTAGGTACCTGTCCAGAGGGATGATGCTCGCCTCTGTGTAAAGACGCTCGTTGCTGTGATGTCTCATTCGCTGCCGATCAAAATGTAGTCCAGTACAAGTCCTTAGTAACTTTCTTTCGAACATTTGAAGTTCCTTCATGGTCGTCTTCGAGATGGAGAACCAGACTGGGAAGGAATAGCTGATTACAGGCCGCAGGAGTTGCTTGTACATAAGTATCTTCGTCTTCTGGGTTAGTCCGTTTCTGCGTCTCATCAATGGGTGGAGTCGGTGGAAGGCCCAGTTGGCTTTTTTGAGGACGTTTCGTGATTGTTGGTTGAACCTTAATAAGTCGTTGAAGTGGATGCCTAGGTACTTCACGCTGCAACTACCTCTACTGGGTCCCCTGAAACACACAAGCTCCGATTTGGAGGTGTTTATCCGGATGCCCCATTTCTTGTAGAAGGCGTAGAGTCTATTGACGTGGTGCTCAACTTTTCGTAACGCTACCAGAGGAGACATCGAGGCGGCATACGTAAGGGAGTCATCAGCATACAGGAGATTTTCGCATCCAGATGTCAATGGTTGGTCAGATGTCATCAGGCTGTAGAGGAAGGCGCCTAGCTTCGAACCTTGGGCAACTCCGGCTTTGATGTTCTTCACTTGTGATTTGCAGTTGTCCATTTGTACGTAGAATTTTCTGGAAGAAAGAAAAGAAAAAAGAATTTTTATTAGTGACGGGGGTAAATGTAATACGCGAAGCTTATGGATAAGGGCTTCAGTCCATACGCTGTCGAATGCTTTCTCGACAACCAGAAAGCATTCAACGGTGACACGATGGTTGTTGAGCGCTATGGTGATGTCATGCTGGAACTTCAGGAGCGGATGCAAAGTTGAGTGCTTTTCCCTAAAGCCAAACTGCATGTCCGGGATGATGGCGTTTTCGCTGCAAAACCTCTTAAGCCTACGAAGTAATACTTCTTCCAGTATTTTACTTATGTTGTTCAGAAGCGAGATTGGCCTGTAATTGGACACACGATTGTTAGTGCCTTTCTTCGGGATGGCCACGATCTTAGCTGTTTTTCCACCTTTGGGGAAAGTAGCAGTTATTGATGCAGTTGTTCATGATGATAGTTAAAAGGATCATCACTGCATGTGGCAGCCTCTTCAGGATGTAGTTTGAGACTCCGTCTCGTCTGGCTGACTTTTTTGGCTTTGAATTCCCGATGATGTCTGCTACCCCCTCCATATTGCGGAGATGTGTGCTATCCGTTGGGTCATTTGCTGGGTTGGAGTCACTAAAAACGACGCTTTCCGGATTTGGCCGCAGGATTTGCTGAGTGGATGCTTCGACTTCGCTCAGAAACGCTGGATCATCAGGTGGGTTTGGTGTGAAGTTTCCCTCGAAATATTTGGCAAACATTTCCACTTTGTTCTGTGTTGATGATACTTCAATATTGTTGTGAATTATGATTTCCGGAATTGGGGCCTGTTTTCCAACGATTTTATTAATGTTCTTGAAAGCTTCTGGTCCTGGCTTGATTGCTTGTAGCCTCTTCTGGAACTGGATGTTGTTATGATGCTGCACAGAGTTTCGGAACATGACGTTGACACATTGCAACTCGCTCCAAACCGTCCGGTAGTTGCGGTTGGTGGTGTTCAGCTCTCTCTGATGTATCCTTTGGAGCCGTTTCTCAGCCGCTGTCTGTGTGCGTACAGATTCTGTATGTACACGGGAAGATGTTGGTACCTATCCCTTGACGTCCTAGGCCACTTTTGGACTTCCAATGCATCACAGACAGCTTGCTCCAGACCATCTATAGCAGCATCTATTTATCTGTATAGCCGGTTCCGGTTTGAAGGGGGAATATTTTCTTCAATGTCCCGTTGGAGTTGTTCAGCATCCAGTCGTCTATAATTAATGAAGTTCTCTGTTGGCTCTGTTGCTAGGCAGATGGGTTGGTGGAGCTTGATGCTAAGCTGAACAGCTTCATGATCCGAGTCGCTGGTCACAAGTTTACAGGTGTAGTTGCAGATTTCTGGAAGAAAATAAACAAAATTAGAAGTTGAAATAAAAAAATCTAATGTAGATGGTGTTCCGGGAAAAGTTGGTTTAGGTTGAGAAACAACCACCAATGAATGCTGGTCCTGGTAAGCGTCCAACCAGTCTGCAATCGCTTTTCCCTCGGGTGAAACTGTGGTATCCAGCCAAAGGTGATGTCTTGCATTGAAGTCTCCGCCGATTAGTCCATATGTGCTCCTTTGAAGTACGCTGTTGAAGGCGTGTAGATCGCTTTGTATATTTCTCATGCTGGAATGGCATTTGAAATACACGCCGATAATGGTGAGGGTCTCATCTTTTCCTATTTGTATGGTGACGGCGGTGGCTTCACTAGTCTTCAGACCAGAAATGGTGACTTCTTTGGTGTTGGGCGACAGGTTCTTCCACAAGTAAATAGCTGTGCCTTTCCGGTCCTCCTTCTTGTCCTTCCGGAAAGTTTTGTAACCAATGATGTCAATGTTGTTGCATTTGGTTACGTTGGTCTCGCTGATGAGCGCAATGTCCGTGTTGTTGTTCTTCATAAACAAGTTGAATGACGTCCTTATTTCCAGGCTGTATAACGAGTTTGCGTTACACGTCAGTGTTCGGAGTTTCTTTAGTTGCATAACTGGAATATGAAGGTGGCCAGTGCCACGGACTTTTCCCCCTCGCTTAGCTGACCATAGTTATGTGGTACAGTACTCCTAGCTTTTTCCATCACGGACATTAGGTTGGATCCGAAAATACGTTGCACTTCAGAGCTGAGGTTCATCGCTGGTGCAGTACTTGCTGAAATGGTTTTGGCTGGGGTCCTTGTTGGTTGTGGCTGTTTCTGCTGCTGGTTCTTGAAAGCTGCTGGTTTGGGTGATGTGCCTCCTTTGACCACGTTAGCGAAACTAATTACTGGGCGGGTTACGGTACAGGCGGACTTGGACAAACTCCTTTTGAGATTTTTTCTCGGCCAGGACCTTATTCCTTTCGGTCAGTTTTGCTTTAAGAGTTGGGCAACCCTTAAAACTTGCTGGATGATCTTCCTTTTGGCAGTTCGCACACCATACGTTCGATCCCGCTTTTTCCTTGCGCTTGCACATTCCAGGATCGTGTTCCTCCTTGCACTTCACGTATACGTATTGGCGTCCACAGTTAGTTGCAACGTGTCCAAACCGCTGGCAGTTTCGGCATTGTACAAGGTCATTGGATTTCAATCGCTCCCAGTGCACTCTCTGGTTCATGATCAAGGTCTTCGTGTAGACCTCACTGACGTCACAGGATTTAACCAGCTCTACAACAAAGTTGTTGTATACCTTGCCTGGTCCCTTCTTGGCTTTAAATGATGTGACCTTCACCACTGGCAGTCCTTCAATCCGGAGCTCGTCTTCCACTTCAATGGCTTCATACGAGTAGTGAATCCCTTGTAGGAGTAGTAAGTTTTTCCTGTCTTCTCGTGGCGTGTAAGAGTTATATTGGATCTTTCACTCCTTGAGGAATTTTTTCACTTCGTCGAAAGAATCCCGGTTTCCTGCGCTGATTATCGTAGTTTTAGTAATCCGATTCTTAAACGTTACACTCAATTGCCTGCCTTTGCAGCACCTGCTGATTTCAGCAATGTTTTCCGAAAAGCAGAAAATTGGTGGCATTCCTGGGGCCTTGTCTGGGTTGGTAGTGGTTTTATTAGGAGTGGATGACTGGGTTGATGGTTTAAATGGTCGTGTTGCAGGTTGGGTTGAAGTTGCCTTGCTGACTGCGGCTGTGGGAGCTGGCCGCTTCGTTGTCAGATAACCAGTAATCAGTTGTTGTGTAGGTAGCCGGGCTGGTGTCTTGTTTGGTGGTTGGTTTGGCGTGAGTTTTTCAGCTATGGTTGAAGAGAGAGTTTGAAGCTGTTTTGGCTTCATGGCTCAATGGTTCCGTCTGCTGCTTTTTTGGCATGGTGGCTGCCTTTCTTGACTTTCGTGGTCGTTTCTGCCCAGGTTTAGGTGATTCGCTGCCATTTTCGGAGTTACTACAGGTCTCGCTCACCTCTTCCTCGCTCAATAACTCCTCTGCACTACAAGAGGTAATAGCTCCTTCCTTTTCACTGTCTATGCACTCAGTTTCCATGACCTCATTCTCGTTGTTGCTGATGGCTTGGTCTTCAATGCCTCCGTACTATTTATTGTCATAAATAATCTCGGGCCGTATTCGGGGCCCAGGTAGTTGACAATCCTTTTCAGCAACGCCTCTAATGATGCGAATGCTGATTCCGGATTTAGCGGCTCATCCATTACATCCATTACACAAACACTTGTTTAAAATAAAACTTGCACTGCACATTAATATGTATTTTTATTGTATGGGATAAACCATTTTTATTTCGGTTGGGTTATAAACTCAGGTCAAAGCCAGGTATACTTGTACTTGTTCCTTTTTTAATTAGGGGTGGTTAAAATTCACTGACTATTTTTGTCCGCTAGCACGTCCGTATGTGTCGACTGACTGTCACTGAATGATAAAAAGGCAAATTAAGTGTCATATGCAAAATTTCGATTTTGTAGCGATTTTGAGTGTAAGAATTTTTCGAATTAAAACATTTTTGAAAAGGGTTTTCTTGCAACATTTTGATTTTTAGCTTTTTAAAGGGTGGTTTTAAAAATCTCAAAATTACACAACATTTACGTGGTATAGATATATATTTTTGGAAGAATTTTAAAACCGATATCGTTGTTTGTTTTTCAAAATATTTGAGTTGAAAAACATTTGTAAAGAATTTTTAATAGTTTTTGTTCCAGTTTTGTTGTTCTAAAAAAAAAAAACTGTTTATTGAATTTCGTTTTTAAATTATCAGTTGTTGGCTACGTCATTATATGTACAAAAATAGACTGGGTTCGGAATCATTTTTTGTTCTTGAAATATTTGAGACTCTTTTTTCAACAGTTTTTCTTAGTTTATAAAAAATTGTCTGTTGAATTTTTTTTTTAATATTTACCAAATTGGTATTGTGTAATTATGTGTAAATTAAAATTAGTCTGAAGTGAATATCTTATTCCGTTCTCAAGATATTCCAGATAAATGACATTTTACAGCTCCTTTTTAAATTGCTATAGTAAAAAAACAGTTTATTGAATTTGTTAGAAAACCTTTTCAGCACGTTATGCCAATGTTATCTGTAAAACAAAATCTATCCGAGGTCGATATCTTTATTGATTCTCGAGATATGGTGGCCAAAAAAAGTACCCCGAACGTACGTACATACACACATACAGACATCTTGCTAAAAACGACGAATTCCGATTCTAGAGACCTCAAAACGTGAAGATATGTCAAAATTTTCAATTCGACAAATCGCACCAATTACAATAACTTCCAATGGGAAGTTAAAAATGTTCCTTTTTCGTAACAGAAGTGAAATATCTTGGTCACATAGTCGACAAAAATGGCTTACGACCAGACCCAGCGAAAATTGATAAAATCACGATGCCAGCACCAACCACCATTACCGAGCTCAGATTCTTCCTCCGGGCTGTGAACTATTATGGTAAGTTTGTTAAGATTCTAGCCAAGAAGCCTTTGTTAATAGAAGAATCATTTGGAGTGTACTTTGATGGTCGAAAGGACAAAACGCTTTCCATAATTGATTCTTCCAGACGAAAAATGGTTTCCGAGGAGCATATAAGTCTGGTCAAGGAGCCTAACTCAGAATATATGGGACACATTTCCTTATCCAACGGAAAAGCAATTACCGTAAGTAATGAAATAAAAGACTTCTTAAATGACAAGGGTGTGGACTTGAACAAATTAGTTGTCGTTGGATGTGATGGAACCGCTGTCAATATAGGATTTAAAGGAGGTGTAATAAGATGCCTGGAACAACAATTACAGAGGACATTGCAATGGTTCATCTGTCAACTCCCCGCGAATGAACTAACATTGCGAGACTTGTTTGAGCACCCTGACGGTGCTACGACTGGCCCAGGAAGCTTTTTAGCACCAATAGGAAAATATCTAAAAGATTGCGAGATTCTGCCTTTGGTAGTCTTTAAATCAATAAGATGTACCTTACCAGATATATCAAATGCTAAAGATCTGAGCACCGATTAATGGTACCTCTTTCAGATTCTGGTCATTGCAACGAAAGTCTTTCTAAAAATAACCCCGGACAAATTGTTCATTCCAGATGGCTTACCACGGCAAATAGAATTCTGAGGTTGTATGTATCGACAGATTCTCCGCCTTAAAATTTGTTACACCTTGTTTATTTTATTTTGAAAGTGTATGCTCCAATGTGGTTTTCCATTAAAACAAAGCCAAGTTGCATCAATGGATCAAAACACTTGCATAAAACTATAGTTCTTTCGAGATATATGCCGGAACACTTGAAAGCTGTGATAGATTCTGTAATTCAAAGGAATGGGTTTTTTTGTACATCCTGAAAACATTCTTCTTGCGATGTTAGCAGATGAAAGGAAATCAATAAACGTGTTAGCCTTGCGAAGGATTTTGAAATGCAAAGATACGTTATACTCCGGTTCAAGAATTTTTAAAGTTCCGGAATTTAACTTCAATGCTAAGGACTACATTGACATCATTGCTTGTAAGGAGTTGATCGTAACCGAGCCACCACTACTGAAAAATATTGAAATTGAAATCATAAAAAAATGTATAAAAACACCAGACAAAATTTATTCAATGATGTTGCCTATTCTGAATTAATTTCCCTGTCACACTCAAGCTACGGAAAGGTGTGTCAAAATTGTTACAGAGGCCTCAGCTGCAGTATGCGGTGCCACCAGAAGAGATGGTTTCATCAGAACAACACTTGAATCCCGCAGAATAATGCATGTTTTTAATTCAAAAAAAGATTATAAAATTGCTTAATCCTTATTTTAAATACTTTGTTCATGATCAAAATATTCAATCACGATTTTTAAAGAAAATATTTAAATAATAATATTGTGTTTTTGTTCTTTAAAGCGTATTTAAACTTGAATATAAAATGAAATTAAAAGGTCAACAAAAGTTTTTTTTTCAAATCTTTAGGAGGATTGGGCGGTATACAAATTTTTTTTTCGAAAAGTTTAATTACACCATTTTGTTTGGTTTTGATGGTGACAACTTTCTATCAATGGCCGAACTCGAAAAAAAAATATCATTGAAAACCATCATTGAAAATATTAATTGTCAATTTTGAGAGATTTTAAAGAAAAAATATATGATTATTTTGATGCCAAAGTAAAGCTAATTGAATTAGTATTTATTTCTAGGTAAAACAAAATTCAATTTGGTACAACTTTTCTCATAAAATGACTTTTAATTTTTCAAAGATGAACTACCTTACCAATGATCATTGAAAAAATTAAAAGTTATATTATGGGGAAGATATGGATCAAAATTAATTTTTTTTGGAAGAGAAATATTTTTGAAGTCGTGAGCTATATTTCTGCATTAAAATATTTAATGATTTAACTTTCCAAGGGTCTCAAAATAAACAGCTAACATTTTCAATGATGGTTTTCAATGATAGCTATAACTGGCTCCTTACTCAAAAACAGTTATGATTCGGTATGAACAAGTTACCAAATTCTGGCATTTCTTCAGTTTCAGTTTGAATCATTGATAATGTTACACCCTGTATAAGTAAACATTTTTCAGGAAATTTTTCCAAAACAAAGAAAAACTATTTTCCGGTACAGTTTCCGATAGCCATTTTTGGTTCTATTTAATCTACATAGTAGGTACTCGTAACTACTATTAAATTCCTATTTTAATTTATTTGACAGCTCCTCAAAATATTTGCTATCTTTTTCGATTGTTTTCTTTTTCGTCTGTACTAACTAATTTAACTCTTCCTATATTTTCATATTTTATCTAAGTTAATAACAAGTAGCGAAAATTAGTTTCATCAATATAATGTTTTGTTGAACCTTTATACAGAACATCACATCAAAGCATGTAAGGCCAGGCAAAGCGCATACAATCTCTTTTCTGACTTGTCTGCATTTGACTAATATTGGGAATAGTGGAAAAGTAAAATTTTGTCCAATCATTTTACACCCTATTTCCATCAATTTAATTACTAATTGCCAGGTAAAACTTGAAATTCAAGATTAAAAATAAAATAATACAATATGTAGATGTAGATATTACCAATGAATAACGAAAGCTTATTTATAAACATCTAAATATCTTCCAAAACCGTTACGGTTACGACGCGACGCACGTTGATACAACAGCCCCAATCAGAGAGAACGTGTAAGGTATTTGAGCCTGGCTATAAGATACAGCAACAAAAAAAAAAGAGATGTCGATGCAAACATTAGCAAGCAAAAACACGAACAAAATTCCTTCGATTTGAGAACAAGTTAAGAGCCTTGAATTTTGCACTACTTAATTCTCTTTGCGCGATATTTTAGCAAAATCCGACCGAGCAACGCGCCACAACACAACGACGAACGACGATGATGATGGTTTGAATATTTAAGTCGCGCTCCATTCTCTATACAAGCTGATGATGGAGATGAAGGCGACAAAAATAAGATACTTGTCTATAGATTGCTTTTTGCTTTTTTTATTTTTTTTTTCTTATTCATATATTATTTCTCCAGAGATGCTGCCCAAGGAAAGCAAAAGCGCAAGACAAGTTAGATTAGTTTTTTCAGTCATTTCTGGAAATTCATCAGATGCACTTCTGATCAAGCTGTAAATCATATTCATTTGATCAGTGCGCGCACGGACGTTTATTATTGTCAAACATCACGATTTTTTTTTTAACTTCGGATCTTTGATCGTATCGAATCAAATCAATGTTCGTATAAAAGTTATAAAAATCAATCAATCGTACGCTGGTTACTATTACGTGATACGCATAATTTACTCAAATTTCTAAGCCATGTCAATATACCTGTGCTGTGGTGAGGTGTGAGCGGTTGACATAGGAAATTGTTTATCTTAATGCATCGCACAGCGATTTGTATCTGGAATATTTCTGTTTTCATTAAAATTCTTTATTTTAGTTGTAAATTGTAATATTATTTTCGGTTTGTCAATAAATTGATTGTGGTCCATTTAAATAAAACGTGGGTATAACGAACGACTCTTCATGGAGACATCAGGATTCAGAACTCTTCAATTCAGAAGATAGTAAATTGATAAACAATGGAAAAGTAATTTTTAATCAGTCCACTATATACCTTGTAAATGAAATTGTATAATTAATTATTTTTATATGTATATTTGCGTATAATTGTGGCGAGATAGTAGTTAAAAAAAAAATAATAATAAAACAAAATAATGCGGTGGCCGTGGTGTACAAAAACATACAACTCGCCCCGACCTGATGGCGGCAACAATAAAAATAATAACAATAATATCAAATCGAACTACTGCCCATGCCCAGTGATGTATCATTTAATGACTGTTATCGTTTTATTTACAAACTTTACAATACTGCTAGCTAGTCAATCGGGTATTTATATGGATAATGGTGTCGATCAGACAATTATGCATCGCATACTTGATGATACTGAAAGAGTCGATGTAGAAGATGAAATATTGGAATTCCTTGGATTACCCGAAAGACCTAGGAGGAAGCAAAGTCATTTGTCGTTGAGGTGAGAAGTTATTCAACGTCAGACAGTTAGTCTGGCGAAATCGTGTGTTTTTTTTCTATTTTTATTATTTTTTAAAATCATTTTATATACATATATGTTACACAAGCATTTCTGTGTCGATTTGATTTTTTTTTTTATTTTTCTCATGAGTTTATTAATAAATTCAAAACCACTTCTAGGTACAATCTTGATAAACTCGTTTTTATTTAAATCGAAGATAAAAAAAAATAATATAACTACCTACATACAATGGGGTGATATAGGCAAAAAATTAACACCACACATGGCTCCACTCTGTCTACGAATTAAAATATATTTAAACATTTTCTGTTGGCAGAATAGAGTTCGAGTTTTGTTTTTTGTATGATGGAATCTATGAGGAATGTGTGAAAAGGTGCGAAACATCTTCTTATTTTTTTTTGCTAGTGGAATTTAATAATTTTTTAACAGTTCTGATACTGTATTCATGCAACGTCGTAAGTTTACAAATTGTGTAAAATGATAAGTTTACACAAAAGTTTGCAGGAACGACCTTTTTATTCGTTTGGTGGTTAAATGCTGTGTAAGTGCCCGATTACAAGATCCGTTTTTTCGTCTTTTTGACAGATTAGGTGAGGGGAGTAGAAATGTAGAGGGAAGGAAATTACGAAAGCAGGAATGAAAATTTCAAGACTTTTTCTGGTTGAACTTTGACGTTTCTGATTTGGCAACCACAATGCTCCTCGATGTTAGCAAAAAACGATTTGAACCTAAATGATTGAATTGAAAAATTTTTTTTCGTAATTGAGTACACCTAAAGCCTAGTACGCTGACGAAAAATCCCATACAAAAATGACATGACGAAATCATACACGAAAAATTTCGTTGTGCTTTTCGCTCTGTGGTACGCTGTTCGACCAGCGCAATTTATGATTATACCAGATTGTTTTGACGAGTCTCCACTCAACCCTTGACCAGCGTCAAATCTTTCACTACTCTCCCCCTTGTATGACCAACGAATTGTTGGCATATGAAGCGGGTACGGAGAAAAAAGAAAGAAACCGAATGTGACAACAGCAAGCTTGTGTGCTCTAATAAAAATGCAAGTCATTCAAATGCATTTGATAAGCAACAAAACCTGCGCTGAGATGGAGCTTGACATGTGGTTTCGGTAGCGCGATGGGTAGGGGGTCGGCTTATGAATTCCAGTCACAGTTGATGTCTTAAGTTCAATCCCCATGACGGGCAAAGCTTTTCAAATAAAAATGAACATATTAAGACTCAGCACCACACAAAGAAGTCTGATGATCGGGGTGGTACTCGTGAAATAGCTATAACTTCAGCCAAATAACTTGGTAGTAGAACACTTAAGTTGTTGTTGTTTCATTCAAAATTTTCAGTCTCCACTCTCTTTTCGCATAGAATTAATTCCCCGGACCATTAAATGTGTTGCGGAAAATGACATTTGGGTTTGTTCGTGTTATTATTTGATGTTACTTTCATTACGGCATGGCTTTTGTTTGATTTTCTCGTTATAATTTGTGTTATTTATTTGAAATTTGTGAAAGTCTCCATGAAAATGTTTCCGCTGTGTTTTCGTTAGTATTTCGTTGTCTTTTTGGAGACCACAGGAAAATTTCGTTTCGCAACAGCAGCGTACTAGGCTTAATATACCCATGTGGTTTTGAGAAATAAGTGATTCAAAAATATTTGTATTTATTACTACTGATTGTTTTCTTACAAAACAACCCCAAATTCGATCAACGTCAAAATAACGAATGGAATAACGTACGTATTTTCACGAACCATGTAATCATGACTGTTCGTGCCTGTCAAAAAGACGAATGACGAAACGAACGAAAAAACGAACCATATAATCAGGCTCTTATTCAGAGGCAGCGCTAGACCAAAATGAGTCGTGAGCGAGATTAAATTTGCGGGACCCCTGGGAAAATGATTTCAGGCTGCATCATTATGAAAATAGTATATATTACACACCTGTCATAAAATCTTCTGAGGTCAATGTTATAATTTAAGTTGCAAAGTTAGTATAATTTGCAGTTATACCTTATTTTTTAAAATCATCTTGATGTTATTTCTCATAATAAAGCCTGATGTGAAATGAAACATGCGATACAAAAATGAAATGGCGAAATCATAAGCTTTTCGTTCTGTGGACGGTGTGGTACGCTGTTTTACCAGCGAAATTGAGGATTATACCTGATTGTTTTTACAAGTCTCCACTCTCTCTTCGCACAGAATTAATTGCCCGGACCATTAATTGTGTGCCCAAAAATGAAATTTGGGTTTGTTCGTGTTTTTATTTGTTGTTTCTTTTATTACAGCATGCATTTTCTTTGATTTTTTGATTTGATCGTTTCGCATCAGCAGCGTACTAGGCTTAAATGATTACGTACAAAATTCGAGCGAGGAACATTGACCACGTTCGGGTGGTAGGCAGATATGGTAACTGAGATACGTACGTTAGTATCTGATATGATTCGAACAACCAAAACCGGATACGTAATAATCTGTGAAAAAACAACTGACAAAACAAAATCTAAAAAAAAACCAAATGTACTCGACGATGAAATGATTTGCCTGCAAATCTCATCGGTGTCCTCAATTCGAAACTCGGTCCCAGTCGCATTGCAAATTGAATTAACCCGCATTTTAATATTATTTTTATATTTCCTTCAATTAACAAACCAAATGACGCAGCAAACAACAGGTGACATGTATCAGCTGTTCGAATATCCAAACAGATCCGAAAAAAAATTGGGAACGATCATTCGTTGACGAAAAAGAAAACAACGATATAAAACACGTTTTTGATATAGTTTCGTCGTTGATTGAATGTGGACGCCCTAATTATTTTTTCTCGCATAAACTACGTTTTAAGTCACAACTAATCGTGATTCGATAGTTACAGAATACGGTCAGAGTTTTCTTTAGTTCTCTGAGTGAAATATCATTATAATGTTAATTATATTTCTGAACACGCCTAATTCTTAAAGTCACAATGACGTTTAACCAATTAAATTTGGTTAATTTTCACCATAAAAGTCCTTGGATAATTTTAACCAAATTGTGAAATCCATTTTCCATACAAAATTTGACAGTTAACCAAATGGTAAATTTAACCAAATCATAAACTTATCTAGTGTTTTACGACGGCGAGCGACGTTGCATGAATACCCTTATTATTATGTAGATTCAACGAAGACCAACAATTATAAAATAAATGCAGAAAATAGTGGCTTGGAACAGCCAACAAATTAAAAAAACACGTAATTGTCTTAGATATTGAATGTTTGCTGACCAATTCACCTGGAATTAATAAAAAAGATAAATATACACTCATTCACTGTTATTTCATTATGCCGTGAGGCTGAGAGTGGATCTATAATTTTCTTTTTTTGTCCATACATCGGAACCGAAATTATATTAAGAATTTAATGTGTACTAAATTAATGAAAATTGAATTAGCAAGAGTTCGTTCCGCACGGGGCGGCTCAAAAAACTGATATGTTTTTATTTTTTAAGGAACCCAACACAAAACTTTTGTGTCAAAAAATGGGGTTCTTTTCCCCCCCATTAAATAGGTGGGCATTTAAAAAAAATATTAAAAAACAACGGGAACACCTCCTACAACAATTAACTTTACTTATTTTGAATGCCAAAATTCCGTACTTTTATTTTCCAATCAAATTATTGGTATCCATAGTTTTTATTAAAATTAATTTCGAACTCAAAATTAAAAAAAAAAAAACTCAGAATTTAGTTTTTGTTTTTTTTTTTAATTGTGGAATTAGATGCTGAATTGGCTTTTTTTATTCACTGTCCCTATTAATTCTTAATCGGAAACTGAAAACTAGTTTTATGTTTACTAGTTTTCGAGAATATTCAAAGACGAAAGTTTTTTGTTTGATTTTTTTGTTTTTATAATTTTCATTATTATTATATCGGGTTTTTCAATAAGAGCGCTACAAAAGTTTTTTAAAATAAAACAAAAACGGTTTTGGATATCAATGAAATTCTTTATTTCTCTAAAAGTACGTTGATGCCATTATGTATGAAACTCGATTTCTTTTCTGTGGCCAACACGGGCACGCATGCAGAAGTCCAGACGCTGAATCCAATTTTCGACGGTTTTCAAGCATAAATCGGCCGATACTGCTGCAATTTCATGTTCGATATTCGTACGAAGTTCATCAATCGTGCGTCGCTGGCTTGTTGGCATAGACCATAGACTTGACGTAGCCTCACAGGAAATAGTCTAACGGCGTCAAATCGCACGACCGAGGCGGCCAAGCGACTGCACCATTTCGTGAGATAACACGTTCTCCAAACTTGGTTTCCAATAAATTGATTGTGACATTCGCTGTGTGGCGCCGTCCTGTTGGAACCACATGTCCTCCAAGTCCATATCATCCAATTGGGGCCAAAAATATTCGGTTATCATTGAACGGTAGCGATCCCCATTCACAGTAATGTGCCGGTCTTGATCATCACGGAAGAAGTACGGCCCAATGACGCCGTCGGCCCATAAACCACATCAAACCGTAATTTTTTCGGGGTGCAATGATGACTCATGGAGTACATGTGGATTGCTGCCTGAGAAATACCGCATATTTTGTTTATTGACGAAGCCATTCAGCCAGAAATGAGTCTCATCGCTGAAGATGATTTTTCGATGAAAATCCGAATCATTTTCAAGTTGTTGCTCAGCCCAATTCACGAACATACGACGCTTCTGGTAGTCAAGCGGCTTCAGTTCTTTAATCTTGTAAGGATGTAGGCCAAGTTCTTTTCGCAAAATTCGCCACAACGACGTCACAGAGATGCCCAACGCTTGAGAACGAAGTATGAGAGACACATTTGGGCTTTCTGCAACTGAAGCCTCAGCAGCAGCAATATTCTCGACACTACGGGCACTTCTTTGTCTCACTGGCACGGGAACATTTTGTACTGTGCCTGTGGATTCAAATTTTTCCACTAGACGCTCAATTGTTCATCTGCTAGGACGATTATGACGACCATAAATTGGACGTAGCACTCTTAACGTTGAGGCCACTGACTCCGAATTTCGGTACTAAATTTTAATAATTTCGACTCGTTGTTGGCTAGTATATCTTTCCATCATGAAATGGCCTTTCTTATTGAAGAGAAATGTCAAAAGAGCGGCAAGAAATATGGCGTCGTTTGCTAACCCTGTTGCTCTACTTTTGTAGCGTCCCTATTGAAAAACCCTTTACTATGCAGTAGGTTTTTTAATGAAAATAATCTAGATTAGAACAGGATAGAAGAGCACAGAATAGCACAAATTGTCAGAACAAGATAGAACAGGAAAGTGCAGCACATGCTGGTTGACAGTTTCCGAACAGCGTGAAGGAGTCCAAATAAATGGAATAAATTAAGAATTTTTATTTATTTTTGAAAGATATGGATATTATTTTCAGTTATTTCCGACATTTTTATACGCGAACTATTGTAAGAGTCAAAATTATATGACTGCTACGTGGGCTATAGGTCATAAAATTTTAATTAATTAAAAAGGTCACACAGGAATAGTTTTTGGAAGAGTCCATCAGTGATAATTTTTTCACTTCCAATAAGCTTAATTAAAACTTTTTTTTTATGCTGAAAAAAATCAATCAGCTGTTACTTGCACCACCCCAAAAGTAGGTGCAGAAAATATTGTTCTAATCTGTTCTGGAAAAACTTCATGGAACACAAAGTGACAGAAAGGAAAAACAGTATAGTGCAAGGTTTTCACTCATGGAACACACAATCTTGTACTTTTCTGTTCCGAACAGATTCATTAAACAGACCTAGTGTGTGATAGTAGCGTTAATTTGAGCTTGAGGTTAATGAATGAAGAAATTCTTTGAACCTGCGAAGCAAGCCTACTAAGGTACTATGTTAGCAGTACAGTTGACCCTTAGGTTTAACCTACTCAAAGTCACCAGCCCAGGGCCGCAAGCTTTAGGAAGAAGAGGATGAACAAGCGAATGAGTGTTCGCAGGATGGACGCAAGAGCAGTTGGAGTTCCAATTGCTCTCAAAATATATAAAACCGAAAATACAAATGCATAATTTTAATATTCTCCTAACATCTTAAGCTGAATATGTGTACAATTATTCTTTAAGGTCCGGGAAAAATCTTGGGAATAAAAATAAAGTTTTATTGCGGAAAAGAACTAACATGTTTTCGAGTCGAAATTATGTTGTGTGCTATGCCTGGTTTTACGGTGTTCATTTCGTGGTTTTCGAGACATCCAAAAAAAAAAATGAAAACCAACAAAAAATGTTGATATTTGTAGTTTTCGTAGTCATTGGTCTTCCTTGAAAATAATGGCCCAACATTTTAAACAATTTATAGTAAATTGTGAAAGCCATTTTAGTAAGTTACTATAAGTTTTTAACATCTTACAATTGTTACAATCATAAAATGGATACTTTAACTTTTAGCAATTTGCTCAATCCATTATGGCATCTGATGGTATATCTAACCGATATGGGCCCCAGGTGTCCAGGTTCGATTCCTGCTGATACACAACTTTTTTTTGTAAATAATGAAGTTAAAATGATAAAAATATAAACATCGAATACTTATTTAGAGCACATGTTGGGTTTTACAAATCACAACGCATAAAAATCTATATATTAATACGCTTAGCAAATCCTAAGCAAAACCTAACGGTACACTTTTCTCTGTAAATACTCAACGAAACTACATACATTATATAACGTTGGTAAGGTTTTGCCCCACAGATGTGCAGAAACCAAAAATTATGTCTGCATTTAATGGATATTTGAATTTTTCCAGATAAATGACTTTTATCATTTCGGATTAGAACTCTGAAATTTTTGGAGATGGTGACCATTATTTATTTGAATTTATTGGTGAAAAATTAAAATTCATAACTTGCCAACAGGACAACAAAGAAAGTTACATTTTTATATATTTTTGCTCAAAAACAACTGCGATAGGAAATATATAAATTTTGAACTATAGTAGACTAAGCTTTAATATCAAAAAATAATTTGTTTGTGTGTATGTTTGTCAGTATTTAAAAAAAGTAAGTATTATTTGCAGTTTATTAACAGAAATTTGTTTGTTGGTCTATTTTAGAAAGCGCGACGTGAATGGATCAATTGTTCTTCGTGATCCATCTGCGACGCTGTTTGATTTTGTATGTATTGATGATGTCGAACTTTTTTCATGTCTTTTATCTGTCAAATCGAATGCTGTAGGTTTTGATGAAGTTCATCCCAAGTTCATTAAAATCATTTTGCCGGTTATTCTTCCATACTTACTTCATATATTTAACTATATTATAACGACAAAAGACTATCCTTTGCAATGGAAAGTTGCTAAGATCATACCTTTTAAAAAGCATAACAGTAATGACTATAGACCGGTGTCTATTCTTCCATTTATATCAAAAGTTTTTGAAAAAGTTTTACAAAAACAAATAAAATCATTCTTGCAAGCTAATTCTCTACTATCACCACTACAATCAGGCTTTCGAAAACTTCACAGTTGCATCTCGACAATTGTTAAAGTTACAGAAAACATCAGAATATCTCTGGATGAAGATAAAGTAACATTTTTAGTTCTGTTAGACTTCTCGAAAGCTTTCGACACAGTTGATTACTCAATTCTGTGTAATAAACTGGTTTCTCAATTTAGTTTTTCGAGTTCAGCAGTTTCCTTAATATCGTCATATCTTAATTGCAGAATGCAAGCTGTTTCAATAAGACATCGTACGTCTGAATTCTTATGGAATAATAGAGGTGTTCCGCAAGGCTCAATTTTAGGCCCGATTTTATTTTCTTTATATGTCAACGAACTGCCTTCTACAGTCCAATCCTCGATTCATATGTATGCTGACAATGTCCAGCTATATAGAAGCTGTACTTAAGGTATGATTGAAGACTGTGCACAAGCAATAAATGAAGATTTACATGCTATAGCTTTGTGGTCGGAAAGGAATGGATTGGTCTTGAATCCGTTAAAGACCAAATGTCTAATAATAAGTAGGCGTTTGCTTGACCTTTCATATTTTCCAGATATCTGCATTCAGGGCTCTAAAATAGATTACGTGGATAAGGCAAAAAACTTAGGAGTTGTATTCAATAGGAACTTAACTTGGAACGACCATATTAACGCAATTATTGGAAAAGTTTACGGTACATTGCGCAAACTTTGGATGTGACACAACTATACACCCCAAAAAACACGTATCTTATTAGCTAAAACGCTTATCATTCCTATTCTCACTTATGGAGCTGAAGTTTTTAGAAAATGCGATGCAGTAAGTAAAAGAAAACTAAATGTTGCTTTCAATAATACCGCGCGTTACGTTTACAATATTAAACGCTATGAACATATTTCTAACCATGCAAAAACTCTGTTTAATATGACATTCGATGATCTTCTTGCTTATAAAGCTCTCACTTTGTTATCAAAGATAATTGAAACTCATGAACCAAGTTTTCTGTATGATGAGTTGCGCTTTGGATCCTCCAGTAGATCTCGCCAACTCATTATTCCACGATTTACATGCACAACATCTGAGCGGCAGTTCTTTGTCAGCACTATTCGTCTTTGGAATAGATTGCCAAGGCATGTACGGGAGTCGGGCGGCACTCAGCGTTTCATAACGGAATTAAAATCTTATTACACGCGTTAGATAAACTTTTCTTTGTATATGGTATTTTTTTTTTCTTATTACGTAACTTAATACGAAGATGTATGCATGTTTATATTATTATATATTATTATTATTGTTTATTTTTTTTTGGTCCTCTGTCCCGTTCACGTTAGGGTATGCTCACATGCTCAGCCGCCTGACAGGCCCCTAAGTTGTCAGTTGGTCTGTGATCAAAGTTTTTTAATTTTGGTTTAATATTAAAAGTTTGGTGACATTTTTCATAATGAAATTTCAACCCAAAATGCCCCAAGACCTTTAAAAATTGCCTCAAGTCACAAAATTTAAACTCTTATTGGTTGTTGCTGTTTCCTATATAAATTTTTGGTGCTATTTTTCATTTTAAGTTTGGGCCAAATTTCACGTAGCCAAGTCCACACTGTAGCGGTATTTCTGATTGTGATTGCTAAATAGTTGTCCAAAGAGCATATACAAATGAGTTTAGTTTTGACAACACAACGTAAATGATACGATTAGCTTAATAGTTTTAAGGTGTCTGGCTGTCATTAGAGGTAAGGCCTTAGATAAAATAAAGTAATCTTGCAACAATTGTATGGAACTTAAACATTCCTTATTGTCCCGAAATTCAAGATTCGTTGTATCTATTTGTTTTTGCCTACCGCATAGTGTGTTAAAAAACAGTCTAAGTACAGACATCACATTTTAAGAGTGGGTGGATAACCAAAATATGAGTATGAGGGTTTGTAGGTGCTTATATCGTGGTATTTAAAACCAAAGTCTGGCAGATTTTTTTCAGCCTCTGGCGAGGGTGGGGTTTTAAAAATAGCGATTTTCCAATTTGATTCTCAGAGTTATTACCACTTCAATAAATTTTAAAAATATATGTTTTGATGCTCTGTAATTTTTCTTAAGTCCAATCATCTAAATCTTTGGCAATCCCACCAATAGAACTCAAGATTTTAGCTTTTTAAGAGGACCTTTTCGGCTTTTTCTTGGAGATTAATAAAACGTAAGAAATCAGCAAAACAGTCTCAAAAAAAAAACATTATGGTTCGCATAAAAAGCTTATATCATGAGTTATTGGCATAGTGAAACAACGCAAAAATCAATCAAATTGGCGGTTATAGGTTTAGAAAAGTAACTAACTGTTGTATCCACAAAGTAATTCATAATTTTAGTAGGGCAAAGTTTGTTTTAACTGAGGAAGGGTAATTCTTGGTCAATTTATTGTATGTTGTTGAAAAGGAAATATTTTTTTTTTTCGAACTGAGCGGCAAAATATTTTTATATTTTTTTGAAAGGTGCACGGGTTAAGTCACAGATAAAAATAAGTTACAAGAATCAGGCATTGTATGGTAAAGGGAAAGGCTCAACGACATTGACCTATATTTTTGCAAAAAGTACAAAAGTAAGAAATGAATATCTTTTCCGAAGACAATAAACAATTAAATATTATGAATGGTGGTTAAATAATCTGTCAGAACAATTTTCGTATGTTTTTTTTTGGAATTAGTTTTCTGTAGAATACATGTTTATCATGTTTTTTTAAATGTTTTTCTCACTTTTGTACTTTTTACAAATAGTAGATCTATTGTTGTTAAGCCCTAACAATAAAAAATCCAACTTATCGGTTATTTTTAATTTCTCTTACTTCTGCAAAAAGTGTGTTAATTACTTTCTGTTTGCCAAATTTTCGGCCACTGGCCGATACTAGTAATAAGTATTGTGTTTATCCAATTTAAACCCTACAAATGTTCTGCTACCTGCTTAATTTGCAATTTACTAGTTAACAAAAGGTTTAAAATTTTGGAATAGCTAGTAAATATTGCTAAATACTAAGGAAATTGCTAACTTGTGAATTGCTAAGCCCTTAACAATAGGTTGTTTAAAGCTTTGCGCCATTGTTTTCAAACAAGTGTAACTTGCTGTTAGCTTGATAAATTCAAAGAAACAAGATTAGGAACTTTGGTAGGATACTATTTTTTTTTTTAAAATCATATAAAACACAAAAAAGGCGCAACAAAATTTATACATTAAAAATTAATTAAAAAAAAAACACTCTAAGAATTTCAAATTTTTTTGTTCATAAATGTATGTTTATCATACAAATTAGATGGTATATTGTATTTTGAGCTTAAGCTTTTTTATACATACCTACTTAAGAAAACCGAATTAAAAAAAAAAAACAAATCACATTCACGGATACGTTGATTTATCCCGCATTCTTTGAAACTCCGTCTGTAACTGTGAAAAAAAAGCAAAATAATAAGATTTGTTAAGGTGCAACCAGTCGGTTGATTTAATAAGGAATATGAGCAGTCTAAATCCCTTCTGCTCATGGTAGTGTGAGTGTTAGTGTTAGTTCTGTTTAGCAGCTCGGCAAGTGTGGCAGATTGATTTAGGAGATTGATTTCACATTTTATATCTGATCATCGAAGGGCACTCGTCGAGTTCGTATCAGTGCGCAAATGGTTAGGTTAAAAATAAAAGATACATATTTTAGTAATGACTAGTAGATATGTTCGGTCAGTTAATAGAATCTATATATAGCCTTTTTAACAGTTAACCTAGACTTCATCTTAAGCTAATTTTATCTTGTTTAGAACATGAAACTATGAATTTCTTAATTGAAATTCGATATAACATAGGTACTCTCTGGCGTATACGTACTTTTTTTTTTTAATTTCCGAATTAAATTGTAAATTATTGTGAGTTACCTACCACCTCTGTGTACCTTACATATATACAAGTTAAAAAGAGAAAGACACAATTTAGCTATGTTTTTTGTTTCACTACATTTTTAACAGTTTATAATTTATATCAAGCCATTTTATTTGTTTGAATTATATGAATTTAGGGACAAGAAATTTCAAAAATCTTTGGGTCATTTTTCTTGAAAATTATTTGTTCATAATAGTTATACATATAAAGGGGCTTATTGCAAGACTTAAGTCTATTCGACTTTTTTAAGTCGAGTATCGCCTTGCTCAGTAGATTTTTTGAATGGAATCGATTTTCGAAAATAGAATATTAAAAGCTCTCGACTAGAGTTTTAGACTGAAATGTCAAATCTCCCCAAGAGCTTTAGAAAATAAATAAAGTTTGGCGAAAATTTGACGTTTTTTTTTATAAAATACATAGTTTTTCTTCAAAAGAATAATATTTCATAGCGCGACTAATTGCAAAAATGAACTCCGGTCCTTTGAAATTTAGACATTATGTGTATTATGGTGTATACATATTTATGATTACGTGGATTTGTGCATCTTCAAAATGCACTTTCTTTAAAAGCCTTAATAACAGTTATAACAACTTGAAAAATTATTTCGCAGTTGGATGTAAAGCTCCTTGCATAATTTCTAAAGAATGTATAAGAAGTATATAAAAATCATTAAACAAAAATGTATTATGGTAGCAAATTTTATATTGCAGCACATGTTAAGATGATTGAGCATCTTGTAGGAAGGACACCAAACATGGATGACGATATGAAAGTTCATATTGTACCTGAAGATATTCTTTACCACTAAAATACATTCTTATTATAGGTTTAAACAAAAATTTACACAAAAGTCGATCAGAAATTCTTGATAGACAAAAAAAATTCTATTTAGTAGATAAAAATTGATTCTAATAGAAATTCGCAATACCGATGAAAGACTATAAGTCTATTCGACTTTAACACCCCTATTGCGATTGTCAATTACTGATTGATAGTTGATAAATATTGAAATTTTTCGTTTTAGAAGGCAATTTATTCAAAATCTAATCAACAATTCATAGATTTTTGAAAATTTTCTTGTACTTAACGACAGCCTGCATCATTCTCAATGACCGAAACTTTTAGTGGTTGGCTTGTTTAATATCGAATTTCAGTATTTATCAACTATCAATCAATGATTGACAATCGCAATAGGGGTGTAAGTCTATTCTGAAGTTTATTTAACATTTAAGAAAAATAAAATTTGGTATGTCAACTTTTAGTATTTATTAAAATACAATTTAGATAAAATTTACAAAATATTCACAGACTCGTTTTCAAGCTATTGAATTTAAAAAAAAAGTTTATTATTTTGTTTTTAAATCCAAAATTTTTTAAACTGTGAAGGACCTACAGCATACAAAATTTTGTCGAAATCGGTTATTTTTTATTCCCTCTCCATTAAATTTAAATTCGCTATTAAAAATGGGAAATTAATAAAAATTTTATGAACATTTCAAAAAAACCCTTTTTTTAAAATGAGTTTAAATTTAATTGGGATTGAATAAATTAGGCCTAAATAATAAAAACCGGAAAACTTAATTTTTCCTTACTAGGAGGTATATTTACTAGTGAATTAAATATATTTTAAGATATAAATTTTTAACCATTTGAAAAATAACTTGTTTAGCGCTCCTTTTGCACACCGATATCTTTGAAAATGTGTCAATTCCTCGCAAGAGGCAGTAGCCTTGAAAAAAAAAACTTTATAGTTTTTAGGTGGACGAGGCTGTGAAATGAACCCAGACCTCCAGCGTAACTGTAAACTTTATAGTTTTTAGGTGTACGAGGCTGGGAAATGAACCCAGACCTCCAGCGTAACAGTCCAACGCACTAACCATTTCGCTACGGGCTACTACAGTGATGATGTAAAGGTACTTTGATTATAGCACCACTGAAAATCTATATAAAATATAATAAAACAAAATATCCTTTATCAATTAAACACTTACATACAAGCGAAACTTGCCCGAAAAGGCACCTTGATGCTTAGGCTTGTAAACCGAGTGATTATTCCTAGACTTGCTCATTTTTTTTCTACGACGAAACCAACTCTTTTTCTGTAGAGCAAGTAAAAAAATGGGCACGACTGGATCGCACAATCTTGCTCTCGTAGCTAACAACTTGAACGTAGCTTAAAATTGGCAATGTGCATATTTAGTGGTTTTAAGTTTTAAAAACAATTTAAAATATAAATTATTACTAAAAATTACTATAAATTTGTTTTTTAATAGCTTAAACAGATAGAGCTCAAAAAAAAGTATGCCACTTGATTTGTTTGATTAAAAGGAATTATGAAAAAAAAAATTTCAAAAATCGCTGGAGCGGTTTTTTTAAAAATTAATTTTTTATACATATAAATTCTTGGACATTTTTATAAAACAAATTTGGTATGCCAACTTTTAGAATTCAATAAAATACAAATAAAAGACAAAATTAAAAAAAAAATTCATTGACCGGTTTTCAAAATATTGAATTTTCAAAAAAAAAATTTCAATGTTATTTTAAAAATCCAATATTATTTTTTCGAAAAATTTTATAAGAAAAGTTGTTAAAATTGTTAACGACCTCTTACACAACAAATTTGGTTGAAATCGGTGTAGCCGTTAACGAGAAATTTGAAAACCAAAAAATCGGTTGTATGACAGGTACCGTTAATAACCGTTATACAAATTATTTTTTTCTACCAAAATATTAATTGTAGTAATTATAGTAATTATAGTAGCTCGTAATTTTTTTTTTCAAAATCGGTTGAGCCGTTTTTGAAATAAATCAATTTTTGTATATTGGTTGTAAGGCAGGTACCGTAATTTTTGAGCTAAAAAAAAAATTCAATTTCCCCTATAGGGAATCCCATAAGAACCTTAAGTCCAAAGAGGTACAGACAGACGGACAGACAGAATTGCGAGACCTACCTTTTTCGCGTTCTCTATCATCGTAATGTTAGGGAAAACTATTATCTCGAATTTTTTTTCTGCACGAATCCTAAACTTGTTCTATACTACGTATATCGCAAGTAAAAAGATAACAACATCATAAAATAACTTTTTTTGGAATCTCGGAAATTCCCTGACCGGGAGGAACACACACAGGTCACTTTAATTAATAGAAGTACTTTGAATGCTTGGAGTGAGCCACGTGGACAATTGCAGTTATTGCTACATTTGTGCCTGGTTTAAAATATTTCAATTCAATTTGTTGTTTAAATATTTTGCCGGAGACCCCATGGCCAATACTCTGTGAAAATTAAAACAAAACAAAGCTCGTCTCCTAACCCTACTAACATATCTGATAAAACTAAATAAAAATAACTCAACTCGAAAGGTAATCAAAATTATTTTCAGAAAATCAGCACCGCAGTTCCTTATAGATGTTTATCATCGCTTAAATGATGAGGATGATGACGATAATAATTTAATGCGGTCGAAACGTGATACTCAGAACCACGATAATTTCATAACTGACCTAGATAAACAAGCAATAGATCAGAGTGATATTATAATGACGTTTCTTAATAAAAGTAAGTTCCATAATAAAATATACTGTGATTCATTGACAGGTAGGTCACACACTCTTACAATGTTTGTTCTTTAAGTTAACTTTTTTATCTTTTGATCTTAATTGGGTACTTCTGTTTTAAAAGCACATTTATTGTTCAATGTGTGGTTTATGTTTAATATTTGTTTGGATTTTTATTTTTATTTCTATTTTGGGAATCTCCTCCAGACCATCATGTAGACGAAGTACGGCACGAACACGGCAGGCGCCTATGGTTTGACGTCTCAGAGGTCCCCGATGACAATTACTTAATGATGGCAGAGCTAAGACTTTATGTTAAGCCATCTGAGGGTAAGGAGGCAGGAAGTGGAAAGACTTTTACAATCTCTGTATATTCGATTGTGCAAGTTGATGGTGAGAGGGAACTAGAACTGTTATCTTCATCGAACACCACGGCCGACTATCAGGGTTGGCTAGAAATGAATATAACAGAAGGTCTGTCCAAATGGCTTGTAAAATCCAGTGAAAACAGGGGGATTTACATTGGTGCGCATGAAGTTAATCATCCAGAACACGAAACAAAACTAGATAATATTGGTCTGATACATCTGCGCGGTGAGGAGGAATATCAGCCATTTATGATTGGCTTCTTTCGAGGGCCAGACGTATGTATATTTGTATATTATGTATAGTTATAATTTAATATTTCAAAATTGAGCTTTAATGGGTGGTTTGCATGAAGTGTGACAAAAAGAAAGAGCGCGTAGGTTGGGTCCAGACACTAAAAATCGTATAAGATACTTTAATAAAAAATTGAGTTAGAACAGAAAAAAATTACCTTTAACAAAATTCAAAAATTTAACATGCCTACATATACATATGTAACTAAGTTGTATTTTTGTTCAAACACTGAAAACCGGACTTATATTTTTCAAAATATTAACAAATAAATAAACCAACTTTCTCATAAAACTAAGAAGTATCCGCCTAAAAGTTTCAGCAACCAGTTGATTATCAACAGCTTCATTTGGGGAAAGTATATTGGTTTCCCCAAGGTTTTAATCAAAACTAAAACCACGATGATGAAGAAGTGCGAAAAAAGTGATTTTCGAAAACACGTCCGACGAGTCGGTCTGTCGGTCTGCTAGAGCCTAAACAAATGCACGGATTTACTTCAAATTTGGTCTTAAGCGATTTCCTATGACAAAAAATTTTTATTTTAGCTTACACGGGGTTTAGACAAGCGAGTAGAACTAGTAGCGTTTATGTGTGTTAGTGTATCTGAACAGGAGAGAGCCGACTATATACGAGCCCAAACGCAAAATAGTTGGACTACCTATGATAAAAAACAATAATCAGCTGGCTCTTAAATTCCATCGGCAATAAACTCAATATTTTGGTATTTTTATTTAGATATATTTATTTTAGATAGAAATAAGTAAAAAAAACAAAATGACTTCAATTAAATAACCATATAGAGCAGTCTTAAAAAATAAAATAACGATTGATACATTTTTTTAAACGCAACATAGTTGGCCTACGAGTCTTAATTTTTATTTTACCATGGTGTTACATCGCCTCTGGACTTGATAACTGCTTCTATGCGTCGTGGCATTGTGTCAACTAATTTTTGACATTCTTCAGTACAAAAAGATTCCCAAATATTTATGATTTTAGCTTTTAGGCCTTGAAGAGTCCGACATGGTTCTTTTCGGAGGTTTTGCTTCATTTTATGCCAGGCAGTTTTAATTGGCGAAAGTTCAGGGCTGTTAGAAGGCCATTCCAGTAAAGGAATTGCTTCAGCAGATAACCACGCCATTGTTAACCTTGCTGTATGGTAGGAAGCACCATCCTGTTGGAAAATGAAATCTCCATCACTAGTTTGAAGTCATGGTATTGATGGGAGTAGCTCATTTTCCAGAATATCCCGGTACTTGGTAGCATTGACAGTTCCATTTACAAAATGTATATTGCCCAAACCTCGCCCAGACATGCATCCCCATATTATAAGAGATGCTGGAAACTTGACTGTTTTTTTAAGGCAATCTTTGTGAAAGGCCTCTTTGGAGTTTTTTATGACACGTTTTCGTTCGTCGCCCACGCAAACTTCAAACCTCGACTCATCACTCCAAAAAACGGACCGCCACTGACTTAAAGTCCAGTTCTTACGTTGCTTGGCCCACTCTAGGCGCCTTTTCTTTTGTTTAGGTGTTAAAAGTAGTTCTTCTTGGGCCTATGTTTTAACGAATTAAAATAGCTCTAATTTAAATAAATCTAAAACAAACCTTATAAAATCTATATCCAATTTTTTTGATTGTCCGCTTACAAGTGTCGACTGTAACACTTTTTTTGGATTCTTTCTCTCCATTGAACAGTTATTGCAGCGCCAGTTTGACGTCGATTTTCCTTTATTATTTTTTTTAAGACTCGGTAATCTCGAGGTTTCGCAATTGGTGGGCGTCCCGTTTCTTTGTTTCTTTACCAACCTCCACATTTGCACTATTTTTGAACTTTGTGATAATGTGTCGAATTTATGAGCGAGGTAAATTAAATTGGTTTGCTATTTTGTAGCTCGACAATCCCGTTTCGAAGGCTTTAACTATGGATTCCCTAAGGTCTCGTGATAATGCAACACCACGCACCATGATTGACACTAAACTGTTGCTGGCTTACTTAAAACAAGAGATCAATAAACAACAAAACAAGTGCATGTCATTTTTTTAATAACGGTTAACTGAACATCTATTTAAATCGTCATAGGCCATCTTATTTGGATCCCATAGAGAGTAGTCCAACTACTATGCTCTAATCTTTGTTTAAGAGAATGCAACCTGAAGCCAAGTGTGTTTTCTCAAATTAAGTTCTGTTTGGTCTTATTTACTCATTAAATGTAATTTATTAGATTGACAAAAAAAAATTTAATCAGCAACTGCTTGGGACAGAAAATGAAGGTTTATAAAGACGATTAATGTGTTAATTGATGAGTAGGCCAACTATTTAGTATTTTGCGTTTGGGTCGTAGCAGGACAAATAGTACCTACGATATTATTGCCTGCGAGTAACCTGCCAGTTATCCTGCTAATAGGGGAGTCGAAACTTCAAATAATTTGTAATGTGAAAACAAGTTGAACAAGCTCGCTTAAAAGGTTCGCTTAAAAAGCTAATATCTTGAGTTCTTTTGGTCGGATTGCCAAGACTTTGACGTTTTGACTTAAAGAAAATGACAGAGCATCACGGCATATATTTTTTAAATTTATTGAAGTGGTAATACATCTGACAAAATAAATTGGAAAATCACTGTCTTCAAACCCCCGCCCCAGCCAAAGGCTGAAAAATAAACCTGCCATACGATTGTTTTCCATGCCACGATATATGCACCTTCAAACCCTCAAACTCATATTTTGGGTATCAATCCGCTCCCAAAATTTGCTGTGGGCTCTTGGTCTATGATGTTGTTGCTCTGAAACTTCTCTCTCAAATTCGGCGAAACTATCTTCCGTACTTAAAGCGATTGGTTCTAAATACTGAAGTGAAGTATCTGCACTGCATCTACCTGAGTTTGTGTTGATGCAGGCCCGGATGCAGTTGGTTTTGAATTGGATTTACACTTGCGATTTCCAGTGAAAATAAAACTTGAAAGTGGTTTGGGCCTCCCCCAGTTGTATTTATTTCCTTTCAATTGTTGATTATTTTCTTCTTCACTTTAAATTTGAAGTCGGCCGCCCAAACCTAATAAAAGTAAAGATTGATCAGCTATGGTATTCCATTCCATTTTTGAATTCGTTGTTTGTATCGCCTTCAAAAAAAAAAAATTAACCAACTGCTAGTTCCTCTGCATCAGCTCCACGAGCGCCTGGAAATGGTTTTGATTATTAATTTGTTAATTTTAACTTCAAATATAAACAAATATTTATGGTGCAGGGAAATAATTCCACGGGAATCTGCTCGACATGGGAATTTATTTCACTTTTAGTGGGAATCTGCTCCACTTTTCAAAGTGGAATTAATTCCCACCGAGAGTGAGAATATATTTCACCTTATCCGCTTCGCGGATTCAAGGATTTTAACTCCCTTTTCGGGTCCTTTGTCCCGCTCACGCAACTCCGTCGCTCCACTTAGGATATGCTCAGTCGCCTGGCAGGCGCCTTTGTTGTCAGTTGGTGTGCTTCAGTTGAAAGTTAAAAGCTAACCAACTGACATCATAGTTGCCTGCCTGGCGATTGAGCATACCCTAAGCGGAGCGACGGAGTCGCGTGAGCGGGACAGAGGACCCGAAAAGGGAGTTAAAATCCTTGAACCCGCGAAGTGGGCCACCCAAGGTATACATATTTAAGGAACAAGATTTTGAATCGCGCGTTTTTAAAAATATTTTTTGCGTTATGCTCCAATTTTCAAAATCTCAAACCTTATAACTGATTTGAAAATATTTAATACTAGGTGTGCAGTTCTTAGTTTTTGAGAACAAAAAACCTAAAAGAAGTGTAATTATTTCTCACTCTAAGTGGGCAGAAACTCCACCTTCCAAAGTGAAATTCATTCTCAGTAAAAAGTGTAATATATTCTCTCTCTCAGTAGGAATCAATTCCACTTTGAAAAGAGGAGCAGATTCCCACTAAGAGCGAAATAAATGCTCATGTGGAGCAGATTCCCGTGGAATACTTTCCCTGCACCAATATTTATCGCAATTAAAATAACAATGCATTCTTTTCTTTAACAAGAATTCTTACAGTTTTGTGTGTGAACGAAAGATACTGTCGTTTTTTTCCATAGTCGTCGTTTGACGTTTACACACGACATCAAAAGTAGTGTTAAAAGTGGAAAACGACTAATGGAATGCAGGTTGTGTCGCGTCATATATTTCACAGTCGTTTACGATCGGTAATAGGGGTGAATAACTTGGTCATATAATGTTGCGTTCTGGTACTTCTTAGTTAGTCAAAAAATATTGCATTTAAAATTTGAATACAAGAACAGAATATTTTTAATTTTGTCTACATTTTTTTGTATAAAATCAAAACAAAATATCAAAGTTGTTATTACAACTTGTTTTAAATACTTCCATATAATCGAACAATTAATATACATAACATATACATTAAATGTTTTGCTACACTCCAGTTGTTAACTTCAAGAGCAAGTTTTGTGATCCAGTCGTGCATTTTACTTCATGTTTTTTATTCAGAAGTCGTTTCCTTTATTTTGCGATATTGAAAAGTAAAATTCCTATATAATCACCCCCTTATTTATAAAGAAAAAATATTTATTCCAGCTCCCGTGTTTAGGAAAACTACACAATGGAATAAGAATTTTCTGGATTTAAACTTAGGGCATTTCCTTAAAGCTTCATTTGAGTCCGGAACATTTATATTCCATGGTGTTGTTTTCATAAACACGGGAGGTAAAATAACTATTTTTTCTTTATAAATACGGGGGTCAGTGTTTGGTTAAGAATTACTAAGGCCCAGTTTTTCAGTGGTTTCAGTTTAAAAGTGGAGAATGAATGCAGAAAGGCTTAAAAAGCTTAAAAAAGATGAAATGTCAAAAGCATTTGTTGAGATAATCCATAGTTAACTAACTTAATTTGGTGAGTTAACTCGGGTTTAACTTTAACTCTGCACTGAAAAACTGGCCCTAAAAGTTTTAAGTTTTGAAAACAAAAATATAATTTACTCTTAATAATAATAAAATTATAAAAAAAAACAATAGTTTTATGGAACGAAATATAAGCCGGCTGAATTTTGTATACCTGAAAGAGGGCTAATAGAAAAGCTTATGTCCAGTTTTTCGGGAAGCTATCCCCTGGGAGAATCCGCCATTTTGGAAAACGCAAATTGATCTATATCTCCGAAACTATCGATTTGAAGTAAAAAGTTGTTGTACCTAATCAAATTTGTTGGAAATAAAATTAATTTAGTCTGCGTCGACAATATTTTTGAGGTTATGTCGTTTTTTTTTTTTTTTTTTTTTACTTTTTTTACTTTTGTTACTCTTTCACATTTTGTTCACTTCGTAAGAAACTTACGTAAATTGTTCTCGTGATACAATTTGTAGACCACAAAGTTTAACCTTGAACCAGTCCTAAGATAGAACCAGTCCTTAGTAAGAGCTTTTGAAAAATTATCTGCTAAATCAATTGAGCCGATAAAGAACAATAAAGATAGACTTCTTCGTGGAATGAAATATTGGTAAGCTGATCTCTTCATAAATGAAAGAGTCCTATTATACGCCATCGCCATGACCTTGGTGAAATCCACCATTTTGGAAAATGCGAATGGACCTACATATATCTCCGAAACTATTGATCTTAGAGGAAAAACTGTAAGGCCAAGGTTGTAGGCAATTAAACCATCTTCCGTTTTAAAAAAAAAAAAGTAACCTAGGACCTTTACAGATCATCAAAGAGACCACTAAGTCAAAAAATAATAAGCTTGATACAAATATAAAAAAAAAGGTATTATAATATTTTTCTATTGAACTTTTCCAGCTTTCAATCAATCATTCACATTCACACACATCTGTCATACACTACAAAAATTATGTAAATAAAATAATTAATATTAACATCAGCAACAAGGATTCAATTTTATAAATATAGTTAATAACAAAAGTAAAAAAGAAAAAACAAAAGAAAAACTCAACGGTAATTCTTAAATATTGACAAATGTCTTTTTTGAAAACATGAAACGGCTTTGAAATGTTTCTAATAGGATCAGACAGAGAGTTCCATAATATAGCTGAACGAACCATAAAGGAACGCTTCATTATATTAGTTATGTGTGGGACTGTCATTATATTGGTCGGGTGTAGACGAAACCCTATTAAAAAAAGGTTATTGAAGATATAAGAAGTGGTTTTGGTTTTTATAATTTTAAAAAGAAAGAACATGGAACGAAATTTTAGAAAATTATTAAATGATAAGCCAAGGAACTTGGAAACAATTTCACTCACATGATCATATCTTCTTCTTTTGAACACATATCTCACAGCAGAATTAAAACAGACTTTAAGTTTATTACGTAAGGTGATACTACAGCCATTATAAACTTCACAGCAATATATTAAGATAGGAAGAACAAGGGCCTTGCATAACTTCGAGCGAATTTTATAAGGTAGATAATTGTTCATATTTTCAAGGTTATTTCGTTTTATTTTTAATTTTTTTGCAATTACAAATTTTTTACGTTCCCGAGGAAACCTACGTGAATTACTTTCCAAATAAGAATTTTAGAACACTAAATTTCCATCATTTTGATATATTTTTGAAGATTAGGCGATACCGTAGTCAAAATTTAAGGCCATTTTGGTGTTTGTATTAATTTTAATAACGATGTAGTATTTTATTTACTCCTGAGTTTTCATTTTAGCGCAACCAAAACGGCTGTAACTTTTGACTGTGGTATCGCATCATCTTCAAAAATATTTCAAAATGATGGAAATTTAGTTTTTGTAGAATTCTCATTTGGAAATTAATTCGCGTTAGCTTATTCGAGAACTGCAAAAATGTATAAATGTGGAAAAAAAAACAGATAAAAACTACATAACCTTGAAAAAATATATATAGCACAGAAAAAAAAAAATTTATCAATAAACGAAAAATAATTTAATTGCCTACAAGCTTGGACTTACAATTTGTCATGTAAGATCAATAGTTTCAGAGATATAGATCACTTTGCGTTTTCCAAAATGGTGAATTCCCTCAGGGGGATGGCGATGGCGTCCCGAAAAACTGGACATAAGCTTTTCTAACACAAAAATTTTGAAACAAAAAAAAATATTTTGAGATTCTTTTTCAATTATTTTTTTTTTTTTTTAATTTTTAGTTTGAAAATTAATTTTTCAGAAACTGTTCACATACAAATTTTTATTTAAGAAGAAAGTAAGAGAAGGGATTTCTCAATGGATGGACAAAATTGTTTAACATGGCATTGTAAATTTTGACCTTTTCTTAAGTCGTGCCTTAACGTTGGGGAATAGACCCGTCTCCCATTTTTTTAATTGTTTCGACCTCACCTACTCACTTAAGCTTTTTGTCACCCCTTATTTGAATCACCCTGTATAACTGTTGATGTTTTAATAAAAGGCAGGAATATACAAGTGTCTCGTCGAGAAAACGAATAAATTTCGACAATAAGAGCTGTTGAAATTTCAAAGCAAACAAGAGCATTTGAGTTAAAACATGTTTTTGAAAAAAAATTATCACAAATTAAAAATTTCAGACTACAAACTAATTGCATGCAAATTCTTATCTTTGTTTGTATTAAAAATTTAAACTTCTTTCAACAATACGTCTTTTGCTTATATAAAGAGAAAAGACCAGAATGATCTGTTAAATCAAAACATTCTGTTATGTTGCTATGATTTGAGGATATTGCTATTTTACCGCTTATTTGTCTTGTTTATTCATTAAAACAAACTCATCACTAAATTTATATTTGTTTCTAACAAATTTTAGTTATTAAAGTCATCAAAAAATCAAAGCAGTAGACCTAAACGAGACACCGGACGTACTCGACGTATTAGAAAATCGGAGGTCAACAATCCTTTACTAGATCCACATTATGGCGAAGGAGTTAAAAGTTGCCAGCTGCAAACACTCTACATTGCATTTAAGGATCTTAACTGGCAGGTAAGATATAATTTTTTTTTTAAATTATATTTATGTACATATGTAATATACTCAAGTACATAACATGTATGGATTTCTATATGGATCAACAAAATATTTGTTTATTTTTTTAGGACTGGATTATTGCGCCTGAAGGTTATGGGGCTTATTATTGCAGTGGAGAATGTAATTTCCCCCTGAACGCACACATGAATGCTACCAATCACGCAATCGTCCAAACGCTGGTGCATCTTTTGGAGCCAAAAAAAGTTCCAAAGCCATGTTGTGCTCCAACTCGATTAGGACCACTAAGTGTACTTTACTATGTGAAAGAAGAAAATGCTAATTTAAAAAAATATAAAAATATGATTGTTAAGAGTTGTGGGTGCCATTAAAACAATAATATTATTTTGAAAATTTGCACGATTTAAAATATTTTTGGTATTTTGAAAACCGCAGGATTTTGGAAATTTTGTAATATTTTTAAAGTTATGGTTCAAAATTGATCTCAAAAACTTAGAATTTCATGCATAAGTGAGGATCCAGATTTAAAATTTCTTTACCATATAAATTTTGAGCCTAATGTTCAAAAAGTTGGCATGTAGTTCAGGTAAAATAGGACGTTATGTATAAAACCAAAATTATTCCTACCCCCATGAAAATTGGTAAAAACGTCACATTTACCTAAGAATGAAGAAACAAAAGAGTCTATAATAAGATCTTGTAGGGAGGTATATTTTTTGAGTGGGCGGAGGGGGGGTAGATTGTTGTCCATCAAACGGAAAAATCACTTTGATACAACGTATGCATATATCACATGATTTCAAGGTGCTTTTTAATGGTGGATCTAATGACTTTCAAACTTAGACGATAGGACAACCGGAAAAAACTTATAGTCCTATCAATGTAAGTTTGACTATAAATTTTCAGTACGGTATGCAAATATAGCCGAAAACCTTTTAAAATAAATAATGGCCCGTTGATGAAACTTGATATAAAGGTTCTATTTCTAATGGAAACCAAAAATAAGAAGAGCCCACAAATGCTAAGAGTGTCTGGAGAAGTAAGAAACAAAAGAGTAGATATACAAAGATTTAGTAGGGAAGGGTGCTTTTTTGAGGGTAAAAGAAAATGTGAAATTTCGAGATGAAATTTTAGTTTGGTATATTTGGGTTTTTTTTAAATGCATTTTTCCTGGGCTATAATTTTGAACACATTCAATTCATTTATTTGTTGGCAGTAATTTTATATATGGGATGCACATTTCTTTCAAATAAAATTTTGAAACGGTTTGCATGTTACTATTTAAGTTTGTTGTATACTTTAAGGAGTTATATTTAATCAAATTGTTGTTAAATTTTCGAGTGCAGGTTTTATTCAAAAAAGTTTGAAAAGCATACTATTAGACATACTTATACATACCTATAAATAAATCGGGTGGCACAACGGCTCATGAAGAACCAGGGCCTAGTGACGAACAACTCGCAACCATTCCTGTGTGCGCCTGTCGACAGGAATGCAAGGGACCTACAATTTGTATGCCGAATCCGAACGGCTAGACGAGCAGCCCTTATTCGTGACAAGTGATACTCTTGGAGGATTTGTCAATTCCTCGCAAGAGGCAGTAGCCTTGAAAAAAAACTTTTTAGATTTTAGTTGGACGAGGCTGGGAAGCGAACCACAAACCACCAGCGTGACAGTCGAACGCACTTTTTTTTTTTTTTTTAAATTCATTTTTATTTTCATTTAACTTATAACTACCTTAATGCTAGACAAAAATTCATAAAAACTAGCCTACTTATCAATATCTTACAACTAACTTACTGGCCCTAGGCGGGCGCTCTAAGTTAAACAATATCCTAATACTAATGCCTTTCGGCCTAAGAACTAATTATATACTAATGTCTTTCTAGTTTTATTTTTCACCAAGAAAGATTGAAAAAAAACTTGGTATCCATATCATTTTCTTTTATTTTTTATATAAAACTTACATACTACCTAAAAATATTTTAAAACTAATTAAAACTACTTAGACTACTACTATAAAACTACTTATAACTACCTTAAAATCTAGAACAGCCACAGCAGGCTTTTTTTTTTTTTTTTTTTTTTTTTTTTTTTTGTGCCACCCTGACTGTCCCTACTTAAATCTAATAAACCTAAAACTATGTAAGTCGACTAAGACCAGAACTATATCTGAGTCAACTTTAAAAATTATTATTTTCAGCATTAAGCCACCAAAACTGGCTCTCCTGCTTCACCCTATCTCTTCTTCGGTCCCTATCAGACACAGTCCTACTGAACCGAAGATCCACCTTGTGCGATGACGTCTCGACTATAAAGAAGTCGCCTATCCACAGTTCTACGGCAGACGTGGTAGATTAGCGGAACCGCCTCTCTATCCTGTATCAGCCCCCGACTGTCTAAATAGAAGAATGCGTTAGGTGGAATATAACCGCTCAAACGCACACTCTCAAAGTATTCGTTGTTGGGGTAGTAAGCCCCAAAAATTAAGCTATTAGCCGAGGACATCGCTCTTGCAATGTGACCCCGAATCAGCTTGAGTATAAAATTATCGATTCTGTTAATGTTGGCTCCATTGTATAGAACCTCGTTGGAATAATAATGTTTGTACTCCGACTCTGGTGTTCTGTGTAATCCAAGGCAGCGTCGAAGACACTGTCTCTCAAACACCCGAATCTTTTCCATTTGAGATGGGGCAACGTTGAACCACACCGGGAATCCATAGGCAATCATTGGCCGGATAAGGGCCATGTAGCAAATCACCTTAACCCTGCTATCAAGACGGCTGCTAAAAAACAACCGTTTTGTCAGGGCGAAAGCTCCCCTGGCTCTGGTCAGAGCAGCATTTATATGTCTGTCGAAATATAATTACTGATCCATCCAGATGCCAAGGTACTTTACTACACTTTTATTCGCCAGTGGATGTCCATGTGGCCCTACGATCACCAGCTTGCGCCAGTTCTTTCTTGTATCCCTAGGGGCACCATGCAATGGAGTCCTGAACAGAATAGTTTCTGATTTCTGGACGTTGATTTTCAACTTCCAGTCATCGCAATATCGCTGAATCTTGTCGAAGTCTGCTGCAAGAGAATTCTGATAACCTTAACTGTTGGGGCTGTTTTGTACGCAATTAGATCGTCGGCATACGCTATGGCATGGGCTAGACTACCTATCAGATCGCTGGTGTAAATACTGAAGAGAATCGGTGAGTTAACCGCTCCCTGCTGAAGACCATTTTTAATTTCGAAGGTTGCGGTAGAAGTTACACTGCCACTTTTGACAACAAACTTTCTACCATTGAGCATATCATAAAGCATATATAAAAGGGGTTTACTTATGCCAAGTCGGGCTAACTTTAGATAGAGACCTTCTAACCATACGGTGTCGAAAGCTTTCTCCAAGTCAACCAGACAAGCACCCGTACACTGTCTTTTAGATTTGTTCCATTGGACATCAGAAACGAGCTTAGACGCGGCATGAATGGTGTCATGTCCCGCCTTAAGGCCGAACTGATTGTCCGGTATGATATTGTTGTCCTCCGCCCACTTGGACAGAGCTCTATTTATAACTTTCTCAAATACCTTACTGATACTCGGAAGAAGACTTATCGACCGGAGATTCGCCGGATTGGATTTGTCCTTTCCCTTTTTCGGGAGAGGATGAACCACAGCTGTTTTCCACCGCCCTGGATACTATGCATTATTCAGAGCGTTGTTAAACAGTGTGGCATAAATGTCAACTGCTTCCTGAGGCAGATGTCGCAGTACAACGTTGGGTATACCATCGATTCCTGCTGACTTCTTTTTCTTTAATGAAGCGAAGATGAGCTGGAGCTCAACTTTCGCAATTAACAGGGAATTAGCCCCTGTCGGCGATGGTGGCCAAGTGTTCTTCATTGAACCCGGTGAAACCGAGATTCTCTGATCGCCATTGCGTCATTTCATTTCGAAGGTAGAAGTGGTGAAGCAAGGCTCTGTTCTCCAGGTCATGGAACCCGGTGAAACCGAGATTCTCTGATCGCCATTGCGTCATTTCATTTCGAAGGTAGAAGTGGTGAAGCAAGGCTCTGTTCTCCAGGTCATGGTTCGGGCGAATGCTAGCATTCACCTTATACACTTGCTGGAAAGCAGCCCCCACAGCCTCCACTTTCTCACGAGGATCTTCGATTATAAAGAGGTCATCGTCCAAGACGGCTTCCTCTGGATCTATGCCTGCTATCAGAGGTACGTCTCTGTTCTCTGTCGTTCTCTGAAGCTTAAGACACGGAAGTTCATTCTGATCATTCCGTTTAAATATTTTATTAATTTGAGGAAACATACTCGGGTCACTAGAATTAACGGCCCGAATTTTGTTGTCCCAGTACAAATTAATAGACAACCGGTAGTTTTCTTTGATCAGTTGGTTGATGTTTTTGATAGACGACTTCAGTGTCCTAATCTCCAGATCGTGTCTGTCAGTAAATCGTCTGTGCAAGAGTTTCAGTCTTGTCAAAAGTCCACTTTTTTGTTTGTGTAGTGCGTCGATAGTTGCGTTGCGGTACATGTCGGTGGCTTCGCGTTCTTTGTATTTCGGTATTGTTTTTTCCATTGTTCGTTGGATTGTACTGTCCATTTTTTCCAGGTAATCGTCAATTTCCGTATTTGTTAAATTCCTGTCATTTGGTGGGGATATATTGTTAGTACCTAGTTATATATATATAACTATATATAAAGCGCTGGTGAAGTGTGGCCAGCGAGTCTTACTGTAGTTGTAAGAATGCACTGGCACATACTCTTCCAACTCCACGAGCTCGTTCGGAAGTTGAATTACGGCAGCAAGTCCGCAGTGGTCACTGTCGTACTCTATCGTTCGTAAACAGTTTCTAGGTCGTTGACCCACAGTGTCAGAAAAAGTCAGTCTTGAGTCCTTAAGCAATAGATCCAGATAGGAACCGCTTCTTGGAAACGAAGGCCTATCAGTAGCCAGAAGGTCGAGCATATACTCAACGTTGCATTGATTCATCCAATTAAATAGATGGCTACCTCTCGGATTTTGTATTTGATTTCCCCAATCTACATGTTTGGCATTCAAATCACCGGCCATGAGATAGTAATTCTCTTCCGAGTTCAGTTGTAAGCATTGAAAAAGTTTTTCGAGCTCTGTTAAAAATTCAGTTGGCTGAGGTGATTCCGGTGCATAAGCCGCAATCGCATACATCCGCTTCCCATGTTTGAGAGGAATGCATACGATACACGCCTCAAGCAACCGAAATCTGCGTACTTCACTATTTTATATAACTTTATAGTTAATGCCTTATCGTATAAAGATTGCGACACCTCCCCCAAAAGTGGAGTTGGGCCGATCTCTTCGTACGATATTGTAATTATTGTGAGTCAATTTATGTTTCTGGTTCAGCTTAGTTTCGCTGGCCATAAACACGTCTGGACTTTGATCTTTCAACAGTTGGAATAGATTTGCTCTAAGTTCGATCCTAACCAGTGAATTTACATTCACAGCAAGGATCCTAAAGGGCCTCTCCGGCAACGCGCCCTTAACCTATAAATTGCGTTAAGCTTGGCAAATAGGAGAAGAGATGGTCGCACTAACCATTACGCTACGGGCTACTACATATACATACCTATGTATTCCTTAAATTTGTTTTTCATCCTATTTGTTTTTTTTTGTTGTCCAAATGCGCAACAATTTAAATTAAGTGTTTTAGTAAGGGGCAAGTTATAGCTATAATTCAAAACCATCATTAATTGGCCTAGTAAATAACCGAAGATTTCGACCTCGAGCGGCGACCGCTTCATGGTCAAAAATCAAAAAACCGCGATTTTTTCGCGTTTTTTTCAGTTATTGGCGATTTTAGTCCTAATGAAGTAATTTTAAATAAAAACATTGTTCTGATTTCAAAGTAACCTACTTTGCTCTACACAAAATCTCGGTAACACGAATGGTTTCCAAAATACAGCATTTCAAAATTTAGCGGTTAAAAAATAAATATAACAAGTAGTATTATCAAACAGTAAAATGGAAAATAAAGACTGGTTAACATAAATGCATCAAAGCAATGGAGCTTGTAGGTTGAGCCAAAATAATAGGACAAATATACCGGAAGGGGAGTCTATAGCCCCCGTTAAGATGGGAGGGGCAATTATCTAAAAAAATTACTAAAGGTAGAAACAACACTATTGAAAGACAATGGTAACACCCACAATATTCTCTTATAGCTTATCTTAAGCCCAGAAACCAATTCTGGAACCTTCTTTTTAAATAAAGTTATTTTAATCGATAGTTTTTGAGAAATTAATTTCCATACATAAAATATTGAAAAAGAAATTTGCTCCAATGATACTGTTTCTACTGAGTAAATAGTAGAGTATTCTTTTTCAGAATGTTGAGTTAATTGACTTAATAATTATTTCTACATAAAACAAAATTCAATTTTTTCCAATGATAAACTATCTTACCAATGATCATTGAAAAAATTAAAAGTTACGTTATGGGAAAGATTGGGTCAAAATGAATTTTTTTTTTTGGAGGAGAAATATATATTTCTGCATTAAAATAATCAATGATCAAACTTTCGAAGGGTCTCAAAATCAACAGCTAACTTTTTCAATGATGGTTTTCAATGATAGCTATAACTGGCCCCTAAGGAAGCCTTTGTTAGTTTAAAGACTCACTTTTTTTCATACCTTGGGTGGAATCGGCTAAGGTGATATGTGATGAGTGATAGTCATTATTGACACATTTCGTCTGCCTTAGGTTTTTTTTGTGACTATTTTCTGTGACAGCTATTAAGCTTATTTATGCAAGTATTCTAAAATTTGGCATGAGAGCTTTTTGTATACATTATTTACCTAAACAAGTATGTAGGAAAAGTTTTATTAAATTGTTATGTCCAATGAGGTTCACATTTCATTACAAATCTATACAAAAGTGCATTGAATAGTCATGTTTCTTTATTAAGAATTAAAATAAATTGATTTCAGTGAATAGTTGCAAAAATCAACAAAAACAATTGAGCTATTATTCAAAAAAAAAAAAAAAACAATCTTCAATAATGGATGCAGGGAATTCGAAGCGCGGGTTTCTTTAAATCAGCAGAGAAACACATCGGCGACGCGACGGTGTGGCTTAATCACTTGAACTCGAAACTAATTTATATTTTTAATATTTAAAATCTTAACCAATGCACAATTTTGCTTTATTTTCTTGCAATTATTCACTAAAATTGTTTAAGTTTAACTTTTAAATAAATTTGGCAACTGCATTAAAGAAAATCTTCGTATTGACGAGAAAAATGTCAGATCTTGCTAGTATGTGTGCAAATCAATATTTTCTCTCGAAGTGATACCAAATTTGCACTATTTTTTGGTGATCACTTAACGCAGATGGCGAAAATCAAATACTATCACATGTGACTGTCTGTCACAAATGTGATGATCACAAGTCACTTCTCACTTTACGCGATTCCATCCAGGTCCAATTTTGTGAGGCCCCGGGCAGGTGTATTAAAATCAACTTTTCATAATAGTTCACCAGTTAGGTATTGGTGGTTTCTTTATTTTTTTCAGTGTTTGACTTAAAATTGACAAGAGCATAAGGTTTTTAAAACAAAAATTATGCTTAATTACATAAAATTTTGAAAAAAAAAAATTGTTTCAAATTTAAAAAAAAAAAATTTCAAAATTTCGAGTTTGAAAATTAAGTTTTTAAAAACTATTCACAAACGCAGAAGAGATATCTGGCTTTCCAAAAAGGTATGTAAGAGCATTGCAAGCCTTACCGTTGTTTTTAAATATTTTTTTTTCTGATTTAAGTCATTTTTTTTTAAAATGCCCCTCCCGCCTAAACGGAGGGAAATAGACCCCCCCTCCCATATGATGTTTTTTATTGTCTTAACCCAACATATTCGTTACCGCTTTTTGGTGCTCCTTATACCAGAGACCCTGCAGTACCTACCTAGGTATATCACAAGTAAAAAGAAATTCCAACTCCACTCTCAGCCTCACGACATGCTGAAATAACAGTGAATACAGTGGCGACGCGTGATTATAAAATGCAGTCGTTCACACTTCATTTGTTTTTATTTTCTGTAAGTTAACACATTCCTGTATACTTACATAAATTTTAACTCTAAATCTTCAAGATTTCTTTTAAAATATTTTTTCTAAATTCTAAATTTTCATGAAAAGAATCTTCCAACTGTTTTTGTCGCAAAAGTTTTTTTTGTTGACACTTATTTGCTTGGCTTTGTCCAAAGGCAGAGCAACCTACTTGCACTTTTGCAAACGTTTTGAACGCATAAAGTCAATTTATATGGGATTTTAAATGTTTAGAGTAACTGCCACCTAAATTATTCAAATAAAAAATTTCATATATTTGTATGCTTTTCCTTTCTAAATAATAAGCAAGGCCAGCAGAACAATTAATTTATGAATTTGCAAACAGTAATATGAATATATGTACCCTTTTTTCTGGGTAAAAATTACGAATAGTTTCTTTAGTAGCACTTCTTTTTTTATTGCAAAGTTTTGTTGTCAAGTCTGACACCATGGGTCTTTCAGTCGCTATAATTTTATTATTTTATTTACACCTTGTTCACTAGTTGATGCCATTTTGTTTATTAAATTTTACACGTTAATTAAAAAAGTTCAGTTAACTGAAACCATTTCCAAGATTTAATTAACAGTTTAAGGAAATATCTATACTTACGTCCACTCAAAAATAAACTCAATTAGATTTAGATTTAGAAGTATTTTTTATTCATTTCAAACTTAAAATTAGTATAACCATTAATTGATTAATAATGAATAAATAGTAATCATTCATTAACTTAAAAGTTAGTGTCGAATGATAGAGCAAGAAAAAAATCACAAAAATTAATCTGATGTGAGGTGACAATCAGAACTAAAATAGTTAAAATTCAAAATAATAATGATCAAAAAAATATAATACCTATTTATAAATATAAAATAAATAACATCTTTCGATTTTAATTTCCCTTTAATGTAACATCAATTGAAAAATTAAGAAAAAAGTGAATTGAAGGATTATTTTATATTAACAAAAGTAATTTTCAATAAAATAAAAGTCCTCCGTGAAAAGCAGTATAAAAATGAGAGAAATGTGTTTTATTCGCAACAGGTTCATTAACTAGGTGCATATTGTTTATACGTAGATTGTATAAATGAGAGTTTCTGCTAGGCATGTTACCACTTTGCTTGAAAAATTCTTTCAAGACTTTAAAAACGTAAAGATGTCTCATAGGCAGAATTCTTAAGTCTTTGTATAAATGCCAACTTTCAGAGAATCGATTTTTGTTGCAAATAATACGTATCAGGTGTTTTTGTGCAATTATCAAGGTCTTAAAAGACCTTGTATACTAAATATAATATACTAAATTTAAGACTTTTTTAGAACAAAAAGGCTTTAAGAGATACATTTTTCGAGTGACCAGCATTAAGTTAGATTTAATATTTCCGATGTGATCTTTCCAATTAAGATTTGAATCAATAATTACGCCTAAGTATTTAAAGCTTGGTACTGCTTCAATTTTGAAACAAAAATCTGAACAAGCTCCGTTTGGATCCAAATTAGATTTACCACAAAAATGTATAGGAAAGCTGTATTGTCTACAATTCGAAGCATGAAAATACAGATTGAAGTCAGAAGGTCTATAGCCTGATGTTTTGAAGGTCATCAATTTAGTTTTTTCACTAAGGATTAGCTTATGAATAGAAAACCATGTCCTTAAAGTTTGGAGGTCTTCTTTAATTTGTAATACACAGTTAAGTTCGGAAACTGATTGGTAAGTGAAGGATATGTCATCCGCAAAGGCAGTCGAAAGGCCATTTAACTTGAGTTTGAAAAGTGAGTTGATATATGTTAAGAAGAACAAAGGGCCAAGTACGGATCCTTGTGGTACGCCATTTTTCAAAATACGGGCTTCACTTGAGATTCCCTTTAGAGTTACTGTTTGGACTCTACCCTTCAAATATGACTTCAACCATTCAAAAACAACTCCTCTAAAACCAGCATTGTAAATTTTCCATAGAAGAAAATCATGATCAACCATATCAAAAGCCTTTGTCATGTCAATGAAGAAGGCTATGGTAAATTTGTTATTATTTAAACTATCATACAACTGACTGCATAACCTAAGAATGACATCTTCTGTTGACTTACCAGACCTGAAACCAAACTGATTCTCACTGAAAAAACTATTTTTGTTCAAAAAAGACGTAATTCTGTTTTTTATGAGTTTTTCAAAAATTTTGGAAACTGCGGGAAGAAGAGAAATAGGTCTGTAGTTTGAAATGCTTTTCCTGTCTCCTTTCTTAAACAAAGGTATAACCTCAGCACATTTAAGGTTTTGTGGGAAAACTCCCTGCACAACACTTAAGTTAAAGATGAAACATAAAACATTAGATACATATAGCCCAATTTTTTTAAGGAGCGTGCTAGATATTCCATCTGAAGTACAAGAATTCTTGTTTTGTAGGGAAAGAATCATTTTATATGTCTCAAACGAGGTAATAGGATTTTAGGCAAAGCTGTTTGGTTGTATAAATTCAGAATCCATACCTATCTGATCGTAATAAATAGTCCACAGAATTAATGGACGGTTTTATTTTTTCAGAGATGTCTGTAAAGTATTCGTTAAATTTGTTTGCAATGCAGTTTACGTCCGTTAAGGTATTACCATCAATTAACAAGGATTCTATTTCGTTTAACTTATTATTCTTTCCTAAGATGCTATCCACTATTCTCCATTCTTCTTTGGTATTTCCCTTAGATCTTTGCAATAAGTTGGTATAGTAATTCTCACGAGTTAAATTAACATTATTATTAACAACTTTACTGAAAGAAAGGTAATATTTTCTAAGTTTAGCATTATTTGTATGTTTCTTGCACTTTGAACCGACATTGTTCTTTATTTTTACCTGCTTAACGAGACTGTGATTCATCCATGGCCTTAAAAATGTGTTTCTGTTTGAATTTTTCAATGGTAGTAGACATGAATTTATGTGATTATTCAAAATCGAAATAAAATTAGAGAGTGCCGCGGAAGGGTCGTTTTCAGAGTAAATCTGATCCCAAAATTCGAATTTCAAAATATCCTGTAACAATCTGTAATCAGTGGTAAAACGCTTTTTATTTGATATTTTACTTGCAGGTTTTGAATTAGTATTAAGATCATTTAATAAAGTGACCATTCTATGATCAGTAATCATAAGATCAAAGACTTTTCCGCTTAAATTTATTTTATTACTTCGTCTAAAGCGCGCAAAAATGAGGTCAATACAAGTACTTGAGGATTTAGTAACCCGAGTTGGCTCATTAATATATCCTTTAAGACCATTTGACGCATTAAGAAATAAATAATTTTCTGTATCTTTATCTGATATATTTAAAGTATCAATATTAATATCACCGATTAAAATTAAATTGTTGGCTTTATTTGATTCGAGAATTCTGGCTAATTCTTCTCAAAACAAATTTTTATTAACTCCATGTAATCTATATATACACAATAAAGTATAGTTTTTGATTTGATAAGAAAATGACAACTTTACTGCATCTGCACTACAGATATCTATTTTTGAAGATTTATAACCAAAACCCTCACTTATATAAACCGCTACACCTCCCGATGAATAAGTTTCATTACAACCGCCAATTAACGAATAGCCTGGTATGTTATATAGGCATAGTTCATTAAAAATCCAAATCTCTGTTAAAACAATTACTACAGGTAAATTTACAAGTGACTCAATGTGAGCTAAAAGAATTGAAAAGTTTTTTCGTAAACTACGGATGTTTTGGTGTATACAAAAATAATTATCAACAAAACTACAAGAAGCTGGATAATGACTTACATTTGGGATTAAAGAAGGAATAGGACTAATAATATTCATAATTTATCAAAATCTGAAATACAATTAATTCTTACTGAATTGTCACCCTCATTCTTCCTCACAAAAACATTCCCATTCCTAGTCCATACGTATTTGACTCCTTCAAATTCATTCCAAAAATCCAAACGAAGTTCCCATTTCGTTCATATTCTTCCAGCACGAAGCACAAAATCAACATCCAACAAAACAACTATCCGGTACGTGTAAATTCAGATTGTGCCTACACAATTCCCATCGGTTGGTTTCTACGAACATGATGCGAGGTTTTGTCGTATGTGTGGATTGTATACTTTCTGTGGATACATTTCGTTCACCAATAATGTGAACGAAACGAGTGCTACAACAGTGTGAACATTTTTTTTTTCAGTGTGTATACCTCCAACGGATACATTTCGTTCTGAAATCAGGTGAACGAGTCGATGTTAAAAGTCAAAAGAGAAGGGATGTTGGTGTTGCTAGCAATGTTTGTTTTTGTTTTCATTTAAATTGAGTGCATGGAAAAGGTTGCACGAGTTGTAAACGCCTGGGCTGGGGAAGACTACAGAGTGTGAAATAAACACATATTAGGATTTAGGGGAAAAGTTGCTAAAATAATTTTGTAGGTGTTTAGTATGGAGAGAAAATTTATAAAGTTAGGCATAGAAAGTTAGGCGTTCATGAACGAAATGAACAATATGACGCCTCGCCACTGAGTGAATGAATGTGTATTTACTTTTGTTTTTGCTTTTTTTCCAGGTTAATTGGTCAGCAAACAATCAATATCTAAGACAATAACATGTTTTTTTTTTTAAGATTTGTTAACTTTTCTACCCCCTGTTATTGACCCCAGCAAAAATATGAATAAAACTTTTTTATAGATAAATTAATTTTCTCTAATTTTGTAGTTTATACTTTCCCGCTAACATGCTAGGTTGTGCAAATATTCACAAAAATCTAAAAAGGTACCTTTTACCCCTCTCCCTCAGCAGTTTAGATCCTGACCCTGGTCTTGGGAATTTTGATATGTTATCCCTGGGGGTATACCCTAAGATATATAAAAATATTCCAGAGAGCACAATTTTTTGGGTTTATTTTATAATTTTTTCAAGAGCAAGTTACTGCAATGCAGTAATGTATTTTATTTATTAAAGTTGAAAAATGACCAACATTTTTCTTTATTAAAAATATGATTGAATATAAAAACAAAATAAATATTCTTCTTATTGACTTTACCATCCCCCCCCCCTCCCCACACGCAGTAGCGGATCCAGGGGGGTGGCTATAGGGGCTAAAGCCCCCCCCACAGCCGAATCATAAAATAATTTGAAATATAGAAAGCAATACATTACAAAGTGTAGAATTTTATATTCCGTCTAAAATATTGTAAAGATATGAAATTTGATGGACAAAATACCGTGGTTGGGGTTGAACTATTTGCATACATGTTATGTAATTTTTTTTCTAAGCCCTAAGATTGGGGCTAAAGCCTGAAGCTAATTGGACAAAAACTAAGTTGGGGGCTATGAATGTAGATATTTTTAATGTAACGACAATCTTTCCCTAAAAATTAAACCCAGAAAATTGGGACGAAAAAAACAGCTTTGGCGCAATAAGGTCTGAGTATATTGGACAAAAAACATAGCCAGGGTTAAGCAACTTAATTCCTATAAACTAACCTTATTCCAGAGAGTTTTGGGGGCTCAAGTCTAGGGACTGTCAAAGTCCGAAGTTGGGGCTAAGGCTTGAAGAGATAAGTGAAAAGAGATACAAATGGTCGGGGCTTTACATTAACTTGTCAAATGCCCCAACTGTATATACTAAAAACAAAGCAAATTTACAGAAAGAAACGCCTTTGAGGCTTAAACCATTGGAGAACAACGGGATGTCAAGTTTCGTGTATGTTTAATACAACAGGAATTGTTTCTTACGGCCTTGGCTGGGCTTAGAAATGTTCGGGTCTACGTTTTCAAAATTTGAAAGGTCCAAGGCAATTGTACATACAAAACATAGAAATTCTCTAGTCAAGGAGCCAAATTCCAAAAGCGTGAGTTTTCTCTGTGCGCGCTCAGAAAATCATGCAAAAGCAAATGAATATTTGCAATCCCTCTAGACTCTAGAGTGACGTGCAAATTTGTCGACATATTTTTTTAGCATGAATACCTATAAAGCGTATGCAGCGTATACACGAAAACTCATTCACTCTGGCAGAATTGGGCCGCGGCTTATTTCTTAGAGCAGCTTTGTCTTATGTCGTAAAGTGTCAGTTTGAACAAAAAAGTTTCTCTTTGATTTAGATAACTCATGAAAATGAGATATTAGAGGACTAATACCGTGTCAAAGCACATATGTATGAGCTTTTGCCAGTACGAACACTTACATATGATTTTTCTGATATAGCCAATTAAAAACAGTTTTCAAATCTTGTCAAAAATGGGAAGTTCAAAACATACCCACAGCTAATTTAAAAATATAACTACATAATGTAGGTACCTAATCAATTTTTAAATAATATATATATGGCTAAAAATTATTGTGCTACAGCAATTATGAATAATTGTTATTGTACTTTGTATTAAAAACTTTTTGAAGCGCAACAGGAGCGGATATAAAGGCACACAAAAAACGGATATCATTAAAGGAAAAGGAAAAAAAATACTTGAGCCTTAAAGGTTAGACCGCACTCGCCGGAACTGCACTGCATCGGAACTACACTTCACACGAATTCGTATGAAGTTCAGTTGCCGCTTAGTGCGATATAGCTCCTTAAATTTCATAAAAAATAATGTTTTGCCGCGTTGTCGTGAAGTTGAGTACGGACTTGCATTAAACCTAAACTGATCTCTATTATTTGTTATAAATTATAAAATTTATCTTAGGACAAGCAAATTTTATTACTTAAGGTCTCAAATTGGATCTCCAAACTGCAAGCCCCCCCCACAGCCAAATCCTAGATCCACTACTGGTCTTAACCATTGTGTTCCTTATACGGTTCAAAAAACATGTGTTTCATCACCTCCTTGGTATACTAAAGAGTTACGTAATATCCGAAATAAAAGAAATAAATTATGGAAAATAAACCTTAAATTCCAGTCACCATTAAACTATTTTTACTATCAACAAGCCTCCTCTGACTTTTCGGCCTTCTGCCAATCTCTCTACCAGACATACCTTAATAAAATACAAACTTGTCTCATCTCTGATCCAAAACGATTCTACCAGTTCATAAATGTGAAAAGAAAATCCGACGGCCTTCCCTCAACTTTCAATTTCCTTGACATGTCTTCCTCTGAATCCAATGTAATAGTCAATCTCTTTGCAACCTTTTTCAGTCAATCCTATAGCAATGCTCCAAATGTACCTGACCTTGAATACCACAAGTTCCCGAATAATTGCCCACACACGTTTCTCGTTTTGTTGACCATTAATTCCTGTACAGTTTCTGCAGAGTAAAGATCATTGAAAGATGATCATTCACCTGGCCCCAAAGGCATTCCCTCAGTTTTTCTTAAAAAATGCGCTATTTCTCTTTGTGAACCCCTCACTGATCTCTTTCAACTCTCTCTGTAACAAGCTGTTTTTCCTTCACTATGGAAAGAATCTTTTATTTTTCCCATTTTCAAAAAGGGTTGTAAGAACCAGTGGCGGATCCAGGGGGGTGGCTATAGGGGCTAAAGCCCCCCCAAGTCACAGGCGGTTCTTAAAATTGATTGAAATATAGAAATCAGAATCTGGAGTCAGAAAAAATGACGAGGCTGGGGCTACGCAATTTATATGCTACGTATTCTTTTTATAAGCCACAAATTAATTAGGTTGGGGCTGAATTCTGAAGGGAATTGTACAAAAAAACAAGTTCGGGGCTACAGATAATTGACAGAAAATTGGGACGAAAAAAAAAACAGCTCGCGAATAGGGCTTGACAAGAATTGGACAAAAAAACGTGGTCGGGGCTAAACAAATAATTCCTTTAAAACTTACCTTATTCCAGAAAATGTTTCCGCTTGACTCAAGGGACTGTCAAGTCCAAGTAGGGGCTAAAGCTTAAAGAGATAATTGAAAAAAACGGGGTCGGGGCTTAACAATTATCATGCCAAACAAAAAGAATTTCGCTAACTTTGCAAAAAAACGAAATTGGGGCTAAGACCCGTGAAGAATTTGGGAACAACAAATCAAAATCTGAGTTTTCTCTGGGCACTCAGAAAATCATGCGTGTGAATATTTGCAGTCCCTCTAGACCGACGCACAAATTTACTGACAGATTTTTGCTTCTGGTAGTTCAAAGCTTGACGTGGCTGAAAATTTAAGGTATATACATTTTTTTTCTATCTCCACTTAAAAATATTTTAAATGTTAACTACTACAGATGTTATTGTATGTTATATTGAAATCATTTTAAACCGGGGATAGAAGCTGATATAAATGCACAAAAAACAGGGCTATTCTAAAAGGAAAAGTGGGAATGCCAAAATTCAATTATTTATATAACTGTAGATTTTCACAAAAAAACCTTTAACCTAAACTAAAACTTTTTTATATTAGTTATGTATAAATTCTAAAAATATATAAACTATAAAATAAAATCAACATCGTCACAAAAGTTAAAATAATTTGTTCTTCAAGGGAAGCGTTTTTCTCTTTTCACTCTCACAACGAATTTCCTCGTTACTCGAAAACAAAATAAAAAAAAATAATTTCAAATAGAAAGAAATATAATAATTTATTATTATTATAAAATGGCAGTTATCAATAAGATTTTAGAATGATTATAACGATCAAGTGTTCTGAACGCCGCACTGATAGACTAAGAGCCTACAGCAAATTTTGGGAGTGGATTGCTAACAAATATATGAGTATGATGGTTTGTAGGTGCAAATATCGCGGTATCAAAAGCAACCGTCTGGAAGTTTTCTTTTTCAGCCTTTAGTGGGGGTGGCAGTTTGAAAATAGCGATTTTCCAGTTTATTTTTTCATAGGTATTACCACTTCAATAAATTCTAAAAATATATAATGTGATGCTCTGTCATTTTCTTTAAGTCAAAACGTCAAAATCTTGGCAATCCGACCAATAGAACTCAAGATATTTTAAGCGAACCATAATCGATTTTTTTGGAGACTTTGTTTTGTTGATTTTTTGTGTTTTATAATTCTCCAAGAAAAAGACGATAAGGTCCTCTTAAAAAGCTTATATTTTGAGTTCTATTGGTCGAATTACCAAGATTATAACGTTATAATAATATGTTTTTTATGTTATAATAATATGTTTTTTAAATTTATTGAAGTGGGAATACCTCTGACAATATAAACTGGAAAATCTCTGACAAATAAAGTGGAACCTCCACAAAAGGTTGAAAAAGGAACCTGAGAGACGGTTGTTTTTGATACCGCGATATATGCACCTACAAAGCATCGTACTCATATTTTGGTTATCAATCCACTCCCAAAATTTGCTGCCGGCTCTTAGGCTATGAAGTTTAAATGGCAGAATACATTCGTTTAACTAGAACTACAGAATTATCTAAGTTCAAGGTTTACTTTGAAACCAAATCAATTGCTGAACTTAAGTTTAAGCACTAATTGTAGTTTAACTTGTGAAACTGGCCATTAATGTCTCAAACTGGATCTACCAAGCCCCCCCCACAGCCTTATCCTAGATCCGCTACTGCCCACACGGATTTAAATCCTGCCTACGCCCTTGATCGGGCGACCTGCATCGTGCCTGATCGGGAAACTATTGATTGCTCAGAACTTGGTCTGGGCCAGTAGCGCAACAATCAGTCACGATGAAGTGCTTGTTTTACCTCCTCGTGGTGGTCCCCGGGCAACTATTTATGTATCCCAATATACATAAATAGGCCAAAATTACAAGTGCGAAAAGGCCTAGCTTTCTAGGATAGGTTACGGAGGTTAGCATTCTCCGTAACTGAAATCAACCCGCTACCGAAACCAACACTACGCCTCGGATAATTAATGATAACTCGTTGATGACTTTTGGCTATTGTACCCGGACAAAGATTGGTTTCTGGAATGTGAAGACGCTTCTTGACAATGGAAAAGAAGGTCCTCAGAATGCCAGATTCCTGCAACTAGAGAAGGAATTCATGCGGTATAGGATGGACATCTTAGGGATAAGTGAAGTTAGATGGCTGGGTTCGGGGAAGTTCAAGTCACCAACCCGTAACACTGTACTATTCTATTCCGGAAAAACACCTGGAAGCGCTCGGGAATCTGGCGTTGGATTGCTGCTTTCCAAAACAGCTCTCAAAAGCTTAATCTCCTGGGAGCCTTTAGGTGACAGGATCCTGAAAGCCAGGTTCCGGACTAGAGTACGTCGCGTCACCATCATACAGTGTTACGCCCCAACTTTGCTCTCTTCTGACGAGGAGAAGGAGGCCTTTTATAACCGGCTGAGTGCTGCTTATGATAGCGTTCCACGAGGTGATATAGTTATGGTGATGGGAGACTTAAATGCCAAGGTTGGCAATGACAACACTGGGCTAAGGCATGTCATGGGAAAACATGGTGTTGGTAACCGAAACGACAATGGCGAACGATTTGTCGATTTCTGCAACGCCAACGGCCTTGTTATTGGAGGGACCATGTTCGAGCATAAGACGTGCCACAAAGTCAGTTGGGTGTCGACTGACAGACAAGCAACTTCCAACCAAATTGACCACTTCGCGATCAGCCGGCGTTTTAGAAGCAGTCTCCAGGACGTCCGTAACAGAAGAGGTGCTGACATGGGAATGGCCCGGGACCACCATCTGATGGTTGCTACCGTAAGATTGCGTACAGCCGCAGTTCGGAGATCCCAAGGAAACACTCGAATGCCCAAGTTTAATACAGATAGACTAAAGGATCCTGCAGTGCGCCAACAACTAGGGGACCACCTTTCACAAGGATTGAACGCAATCAGCAGCACGGAAACCACATCCATCGAAAATCATTGGTGTGCTGTGAAAAATGTGTTCATATCCGGTGCTGAAAGTATAGTCGGCCGGGCGCAAAGAAGAAATAGTGCTTGGCTTTCCGACGAAACTTGGGCAAGGATCGAAGAAAGGAAACACCTTAAAGCTCGCATCGCAGCTACCCCAGCAGCAGGGAGAAACGAGCTTGAGTCTACGTACCGCATGAAGATGAGGGAAGTTCACCGTAGTGTGCGACGTGATAAGCGTAACTACATCAACGCACTGGCCACAGAAGCAGAAGAAGCCGCTAGTAGGTGTGACAGTAGGACCGTCTACAGAATTACCAAAGAGCTCACTGGTGTCCAGAGCTCTAAACAACACCTGGTTAAAGACACAAACGGATCCCTGCTAAATTCGGATGAGGACCAGCTCATAATGTGGAGGGAACACTTTTCTGCGGTTTTAAACCGCGTTTTCGCAAGTGAAGTGAACCCTATTCCCACTGAGCTACCCGAAGTAACAATTTCCCGAATACGCACCGTACCCCCCAGTAAAGAAGAAATTATCACCGCCATCAAAGCACTGAAGAACAACAAAGCGGTTGGACTTGACGGTATTCCTGCAGAGCTCTTAGGAGCAGCCCCAACGACATCGAGCGAGCTACTGCACCCACTTATTAAGAGAGCTTGGGAAACAGAGAGCTTTCCTGAAGAGTGGAAAAAAGGAATGATTGTCAAGCTCCCAAAGAAAGGAGATCTCACACAGTGCGAAAACTGGAGAGGAATATGCGTTCTGCCTGCAGTAGCCAAGATAATAGCAAGGATAATATTGGACCGAATTAAAGACCACCTCGAAGACACACTCGACGCCGAACAAGCAGGTTTCCGCACTGGATCTTCCTGTGTGGATCACATCAACACCTTGCGGATCATCATCGAACAGTGCGTTGAATATCGATCACCACTTCACCTGCTGTTCATCGATTTTGAAAAGGCGTTCGACAGTGTCAATAGAGAATTTATTTGGCTTGCTTTGCGCAGGAGGGGCATCCCAGATAAATTGATTGCTATTATCAAGGCTACATATGATGGATCCAAGTGTCACGTTATGCACAAAGGTAGGCTGTCAGAGGAGTTTGAAATCCAAAGTGGAGTTAGGCAAGGCTGTATACTGTCACCAATACTGTTCCTGTTGGTGATAAGTGACGTACTGCACGCAGCTTTGTCAAATGGAAATGGAGGAATTCAGTGGACTCTGCAATCTCACCTCAAACATCTGGACTATGCGGACGACGTATGCTTACTCTCTCATAGGATCATGGATCTCCATCAAATGACAACAAGGGTGGAGAGAGAAGCAGAAATCGTAGGGCTTAAGATCAACTCGGCAAAAACTAAAAGGATCAGCCTTGGAACTTCCTCATCAATCCAAGTAAATATTTCTGGACAACCGGTAGAGATGGTAGAGGATTTCCAATATCTTGGGAGTATTGTCTCTACGGGTGGCGGAACTGAACTGGACGTAAACAGCCGAATCAGAAAAGCAAAGGCTGCGTTCGGAATGCTGTCCAAAATATGGAGAAACAACTCTTTTAGCTTAAAGACCAAGCTACGACTGTTCCGCTCCAATGTTGAATCCGTTCTGCTTTACGGCTGCAGCACTTGGAAAGTCACTGAAATTGTCACTAGAAAGCTGCAAGCCTTCGTTAATAGATGTCTACGAAACATCTTGAGGATTTTCTGGCCCAACCGTATCTCCAATGCCGAACTTCATGCGAGAACGGGTCAGGAGCCCATAGACTCCATTACACGAAGAAGAAAGTGGCAGTGGATTGGCCATACGCTTCGAAAAGGCGATCGGTGCATTGCATCTCAAGCAATGCAGTGGAACCCGCTCACACAGGAGGGAAGACAAGTGGGCCGGCCTAGAAGTACATGGCGAAGAACGGTCGAACAGGAATCGGCACGACTGGGGAAAAGTTGGAGAGAGCTGAAATATATTTCAAGAAATCGTACACGATGGCGCGTAGGTGTAGTGGAGGCCCTATGTCCCGTAAGGGAAACATCACGGACGTAATAGGTCCGAGGACCTAAGTAAGTAAGTAAGTACGCCCTTGATCAGAGCCTCTACAAAATTAGATAATTTAAAGACGTGATGGAATGCGCAATAAGCGGGCTAGACCAAGTGAGACTAAGACAAAGTCATATTCAGTTGAGTGTTGGTGTTGATGGTGATGACCTTTTGTTATATGCGTTATCTATTGTCATTGTTTTTAACTTATACTTCTTTGTACCTGTTACTTGTCAATTTTACGTTGTACAGTGAAGACTTGCTTTGCAGCTCACTTTATTGTTGTTTTGCAAATTTTGATTTTTCTTTTATGTGCAATAACAAGTGTAACCTATTATTATTATTGTTTTCTGATGTTTGTAAGAAATTTGTAACCAACTAATCAATGTTAAATATAGAATCTATTGGCACCAGTGGCGATTCCTCTCAGTTGGCAGGTTTATCGCCGCTAAACCAAGGAATTAAATGAATAAATTATATAATGTAATGTTGAAATAATGATAATGATTAGGTAATTGTAATAATCAATACCATAAATGGAAAAAAAAACTTCCCACCTACCTACCTATTTTCAAATCATATTTTTCTTCACACAACACAAAACTCCCATCTTCCTATCTGCCTCAGCGTTACAATATGCGATACCAAAACCAAACTCCCTAAACAGCATTGTATAAGAAAAAAAAATAGATACCTACCTAACCTACCCACATTGTTCTCACACAGTACACAACACAAAACTCTCATACAACAAGTCTTCCTTGAAAGCTAACAACATTCGCGCTACCAAATTACATACAATTTTTAATAATATCTAAGTATTCAAAATACAAACACAAACACAAATACCATACAATCTATTACCCCGTTTACAAATAGAATCGAGAGCTCGGATTGGATTAGGGTCGGATTTTCGACCCAGGTGTTTCGTAACGTGAGTTGAGAGCCCCATTTGAAGTTGACTTGATATGGTGTTGAGATTATATTTAATGGAATGGCAACAATATATTTATTTTACACAAAAACAGTTCAAATTTAATGAATTTTAGTACATACTTCACATAGCTATCAAAATAAATAAATAATTTTACTCGCACATGTGCAAAAACACTGTGGTGAACACATCCTCAAGACCGACTCTTCGACCCAGGTTTTTTATCCACAATTTCGATTCGACTCCGCTCCTGAAGTGGAATCGAGTCGGTTGAAGCTCATTTCAAGTCAAATATACATTTCAAGTCAGGTATACAAATGGGCCAAGCGAGCTTGAAGCTCGCTCGAATACCTCATGGAAACGGGGTATATAATACAAGAGCATTTTACTACACATGTCCTAAGCACAAACCCAGCTAAATAACTGAGAGCGTAAGCGTAAGTATGATGCGATAAAGCACGACACGATACATCAGGTATGCAAGCAGCTCCATGTACCTACTTACTTCCAAAAAAAGTGCTCAATTGGCAAAGCGCGATGTAGCTCTGCATTTTTGATATGTTGTTGGGGCATGTTAGAGTAGTCTGTATAAGTTTGCAACTTCGAACAACCTGTGCTCGCTGCAGGAAAAATGCAACAGTGAAATAAACGCTAATTTCATCCCGTTTTTTCCGACATTTTCCTTTATATCTTTGGAAATATGCAACTAAGGAAAAAACCGTCCTCTATTGACTTGTTTATTATAAAATTTTCTACAAGACCACATCAGTTTTAAATTCATGCATGTTATATTTGTCTTGCTATCTAACCAAGAATTAAAACAAAAATTCAGAAAAACTAAGTAATTTTGAAGGAATCAAAAAATAGGTCAAAAATTGTCCAATTATGCTAAAAACTTCTAGAGTATTACAAGATAAAATTCGAAAAAATTCGATCCAAATTGGTCAAATAGTTTTGGCAAGAAAAGGGATGTTAACTAAGTGCAACAAGCAATGTTTGCATCACTGGTACTGATTTTTTTGTTCATGTACTTGGAACCCTTAAGTATGATAAAATATAGTTATGATATTTATATCTTTTTTTTTTTGCAACTTTGATATCAATTTTAAAACTTCAGAAAATTGTACACTTGGCATTTAAATATGTAATTTCGTGAACATTTTCGAAACTTTTAAATTCGCTACCAAAGTTGCTTAAAAAAAGATATAAATATTATACTTAAAGAGTGGATAAGATAAAAATCTTGATTTATCCTTCGGCTTTTTTGGTCACAATGGATATGGCAATGAAACAATCAAGTTACATTTGCTTTTCCCGACGTTTCGGCAGGGGTTGCTGCCTTCTTCAGGGGAACTTTATTTCACACAAAAATATATATAAAAAAATTTTTTTCAGTATAATAACAATTGTATGACAACATTAAAAATTAGACTTACATTTTGTAAAAATATCAAAAATTGTAATAAATTTACATTGAATAAAATGTTTTAAATTTATGCACTTCAAAATGAAGTTCAGTCTTTATATATAAAACTTTATAAAACTTAAAAAGAATGATGTTTTGGTCTCATACGATGTTGTCTCACTTTTTACAAACATCCCCGTCCATTTAGCTATAACTATAGCTAAAAAAAAGATGGTATGTAATAAGTGAAAACACAACGTTGAACCAGGGCAAATTCTTGGAAGTTCTCGATTTTTGCTTAAAAGAGAACAACTATTTACAGTACAAGGATGACATTTACAAGCAGATTTTTGGAATGCCTATGGGTAATCCATTGTCGCCGACTATCGCCAACTTGGTCCTTGACTATTTGCTGGAAGAATTTCTGGAAAAAATGGAAGAAAAATCAAGGTTCGTTTCAAAATATGTAGATGACATTTTTGATAATGATAATGGGTTTCCCTCATCAGTTATACGTGGTCTTATACAAAAACAAAAAATCAAAGCTCCACAGAACCTGGAAGCGGATTGCCCTATTGGATACTACAAAAGTGTTGTGTATATACCTGGTTTAACTGAAAACTTCAAAAAGGTTGTCGTCAACAAATCAAAAGACGTTCTTTTGGCTTATAAATCCAACAAAACACTAAGCCACCTTTTCACTAAGCTTAAAGTTAAACCGGATAAAGACAAAACCACGGATGTGATATACAAAATCAACTGTAAGGGCAAACCCGACGATCCTTGCAATCAATGCTGTATTGGCACCACAAAACAGTTCCTTCGTCAACGTATGTCTAACCACAAATCTGACATAAAATCTAACAACCCTGGGAAAACGGCATTAGCGAGTCACATAATTGAAAGCGGCCATTCTCCAGACTTCGAAGATGTCCAAATTCTCCAAACCGAGCGGCACGCGTCAAAGCGTTACACACTTGAAACATTGCACATCATTAACAACCGCAACAACATGAACCTCGACACACAAAACATATCCGCTGTATATTGCTCACTTGTCACTGACTAAACGTCAATTACTTTTTTTTGTTTATTCTTTTTAAGTTTTATAAAATTTTATATATAAAGACTGAACTTCATTTTGAAGTGCATAAATTTAAAACGTTTTATTCAATGTAAATTTATTACAATTTTTGATATTTTTACAAAATGTAAGTCTAATTTTTAATGTTGTCATACAATTGTTATTATACTGAAAAAAAAAATTTTTTATATATATTTTTGTGTGAAATAAAGTTCCCCTGAAGAAGGCAGCAACCCCTGCCGAAACGTCGGGAAAAGCAAATGTAACTTGATTGTTTCATTGCCATATCCATTGTGACCAAAAAAGCCGAAGGATAAATCAAGATTTTTATCTTATCCACTCTTTAAGTATACTACGAATTGGTCAATAATTCATCTTTAATCTTTTATAAATATTATAACTATATTTTATGATAGTTAAGGGTTCCAAGTACGTGTACGAAAATCAGTTCCAACTTAGGTGTCCTACTTTGACCACAACAATGATGTAAACATTGCGTGTTGCACTTAATTAACATCATGTTTCTTGCCAAAGCTATTTGACCGTTTTGGATCGAATTTTCAAATTTCGTCTTGTAATACTCTAGACTATTTGATTCCAAATTTTATGCAGAATTGGATAATTTTTGACTTATTTTTTGATGGCTTCAAAATTACTTAAGTTTTTCAGATTTTTTTTTTATTCATGGTTAGATAGCAACACAAATATAACATGCATGAATTTAAAACTGATGTGGTCTTGTAGAAAATTTTATAAAAAACAAGTTTATAGTGGACGTTTTTTTCCTTAGTTGCATATTTCCAAAGTTATAAAGGGAAATTTCTGAAAAAATGGGCTGATTTTAGCGTTATGTTCACTGTTGCATTTTTCCTGCAGCGAACACAGGTTTTTCGAGTTGCAAACTAAGATACAGACTACTCTAACATATCTTAACAACATATCAGAAATGCAGAACTACATCGCGCTTTGCGAATTTATTGTCGAATTGACTGGGCTATTTGTGAAATAAACATAAACAGTTGATTCGTATGAATCCTAAATGTGCGAAATTAATTAATTATTTTGTATTTGCGTGGATTTTAAATGTGCTTTGAAAACTGAGAGTGCGACATTGTTTTTTTTTTTGTTTTTTGAGAAGTGTGATGGAAGTAAATTCATATATTCTAGAACCTACAAATAATATTATTATATTAAAATAGATCATAGTTAAGAAATCGTCAATTTATTTTGGCATTAAGTCGCTAGAAGTATCTTTTATCGGCTGACCGCTAACGTGAAATTTGTTTACATAGCTTTGAGCGTGAACTTAATTGTTTAAAGATACGAACATACATACCTTCATACATTAATGTGGGTAGGTAAGGTTAAATTTAAGATTTCTTGAAACGCAAAATCATACATATATAGGATGTAGATATTTATTTTTATATAATTGTTATATAATTGTTATAGAAAGTGACGATTTTTATGATAAAGTCATTGAAAATGTTGTGTCCGTCGAACGACGAAGCGAATTTATGTATCGATAAATTTTTAAACTTTTATTTTATATCATTTATTAATGTTTTGTATTTATTGTCGTTATCAATAAAATTTTAAAAAATATGATTTTATTTTATTTTTACCTTCCCTAGACCACGTAGCTAAACCAATACTAAGGAACAGGAATCACCACTGATTGGCACCTGATGATGTCATAGACATGAACTAAACGCCCGCCGCTGCGCCACCGCGTCGTCGTGACAAACATAAGTACTTGTTTCATTTGTCCTGAAGCCCATTTTTATAATAATATTCAGTTGAGCTCTTGACTAGTCTACACACGCTGCGATTCGATCGATTTGTATTCTTAATCTTTAATTTTCCATTTAGTCGAAAAATCTTGTAGATGTACCATCATACAAATTTCTGTTTGCTTAATTTAAGTGATATCTTTGCGGTTTTGCTAATATTATTTTGAAATTAATTGTTTTTTATTAATTAAAAAAAAATATTAAAAATTGTATTAAAAAGATAAGAATGGTCATTAAACTTAAAAATACCTTAACATTATCGTTGGTTCTGTCGATTTTAATAATCTCTCTGGGAATAATTGCCACCGATGCTGATGGAATGAGTAAACAGAAAGCATTGGAATCTTTTATAGAGAAGTGTAAGGACAAAATAGTCAGTTTAAATTTAAATACCTTGCAGCGGGCTATATCACAATGCCAAAAGACCTTTAATTATATTGAAACTGAAAACATTAACGAGTTCACTCCTTCTACAACAAGCAACAGTGACAACTCTTTTGAGACTGCCTACAAGGAAATAGTTATCAATAACTTCTGTTACAAACGATCCGATGTTGTTACATGCGTCAAAAATATTCTCAATATAATTAAGCCTTGCCTAGAAGAGGACGAGCAGCATACCACCGATGTTGTTGTGAATATTTTCGAATTGCTTTCGAATTTCGTGTGCATCAATGATAGTGAACAAGTTTTAAAATTAATCAATTCCTCAGACGAACACGAACACGAATGCTTGAAATCATCAGATAAATTATTCCAGTCGTGCATGGGAAACACTTTCAGTGAGTACACGTCCGAGATGGAAACCCTGCCTGAGTTGATTTTCGGGCCAAGAGAATGTCACGTCATCTGGAAGATGAGTAACTGTTCCACTGAGGCGTTTGGAAACTGCAAGGATAAAAGCTTTTCCGAATTTTTCGAACCCTTTTTCCTTATAATCACGAACGAGACAAGTTGTCACATCAGCAAATCGTCGAGCGTTGCATCGCCGCTGTCGTCGTTGAATATGCTGATGGTTATTCTATTGGTTGTGGCAGCTGTCATCAAAGCCACACTAAGAACAATATAGTTTACATCCACATTGGGAACGAGAAAAAGAAGGATGCACTTTCAGATATCAATATTGGTCTACTATATTTTATGCCTATATACATAATACATGTACAGTACACCTTATGAAACATAACATAGGTAATCTTTAAATCTAATTTAAGGATAACTTATTTTTTATTTAAGAATTGTGTACTCGAAAAATAGAATTGTTGGCAATGGCTGTCTTATAATATATTTTGTTCTTAATTTTTTAATTTAATTGAATTCATATCTATTCTACAATTTAACCAAATAAACAATAAATTTACAAATATTCCTCCTTCTTTCTTTTTCATTCAAAAAGTAACGTAATAATTAAATATCCATCACTATCTTCAAACTATAGGTATTATATGATAAATTTATTTCAATTTATTTTTGACGCCCGGGCGTCATTTTTTTTTTGACAACCGGGCGTCATTTTATTTGTGACGCCCGGGAGTCATTTTGTTTTTGACGCCCAGGCGTCAATTTATTTTTGACGCCCGGGCGTCATTTTTTTTTTGACGCCCGGGCGTCATTTTTTTTTTGACAACCGGCCGTCATTTTATTTTTGACGCCCGGGCGTCATTTTTTTTTACGCCCGGGCGTCATTTTGTTTTTGACGCCCGGGCGTCAATTTATTTTTGACGCCCGGGCGTCATTTTTTTTGATGCCCGGGCGTCATTTTTTTTGATGCCCGGGCGTCATTTTGTTTTTGACGCCCGGGCGTCATTTTATTTTTGACGCCAGGGCGTCATTTTTTTTTGACGCCCGGGCGTCATTTTGTTTTTGACGCCCGGGCGTCAATTTATTTTTGACGCCCGGGCGTCATTTTTTTTTGACACCCGGGCTTCATTTTGTTTTTGACGCCCGGGCGTCATTTTATTTTTGACGCCCGGGCGTCATTTTGTTTTTGACGCCCGGCCGTCATTTTTTTTTGACGCCCGGGCGTCATTTTATTTTTGACGCCCGGGCGTAATAAACTTTTTTACAAACAAAAAAAAAACTTTTTTACAAAAAAAATTAACTTTTTTATAAAAAAAAAATAACTTTTTTACAAAAAAAAATTAACTTTAAATAAAAAAAAAAATTAACTTTTTTACAAAGAAAAATTAATTTTTTTACAAAAAAAAAATAAAATTTTTACAAAAAAAAAATAAACTTTTTTACAAAAATAAATTAAAAAAAATAAAAAAATTTACATACAAAATTAACTTTTTGACAAAAAAAATAAACTTTTTTACAAAATAAATTAACTTTTTGACAAAAAAAAAAAATAAACTTTTTTACAAAAAGAAAATTAACTTTTTTACAAAAAAAAATAAACTTTAACTTTTTTTTTTGACACCCGGGCGTCATTTTGATTTTGATGCCCGGGCGTCATTTTTTTTGACGCCCGGGCGTCATTTTATTTTTGACGCCCGGGCGTCATTTTGTTTTTGACGCCTGGGCGTCATTTTTTTTGACGCCCGGGCGTCAATTTATTTTTGACGCCTGGGCGTCATTTTTTTTTTGACACCCGCGCGTCATTTTATTTTTGACGCCCGGGTGTCATTTTTTTTTTGCGCCCGGGCGTCAATTTTTTTTGACGCCCGGGCGTCATTTTATTTTTGACGCCCGGGCGTCATTTTTTTTTTGACGCCCGGGCGTCATTTTATTTTTGCCGCCCAGGCGTCATTTTGTTTTTGACGCCCGGGCGTCATTTTATTTTTGACGCCCGGGCGTCATTTTGTTTTTCACGCCCGGGCGTCAATTTATTTTTGACGCCCGGGCGTCATTTTTTTTGACACCCGGGCGTCATTTTATTTTTGACGCCCGGGCGTCATTTTTTTTTGACACCCGGGCGTCATTTTATTTTTGACGCCCGGGCGTCATTTTGTTTTTGACGCCCAGGCGTCATTTTTTTTTTGACGCCCGGGCGTCAATTTTTTTTTTGACGCCCGGGCGTCATTTTATTTTTGACGCCCGGGCGTCATTTTATTTTTGACGCCTGGGCGTCATTTTGTTTTTCACGCCCGGGCGTCAATTTATTTTTGACGCCCGGGCGTCATTTTTTTTTGACACCCGGGCGTCATTTTATTTTTGACGCCCGGGCGTCATTTTTTTTTTGACACCCGGGCGTTATTTTATTTTTGACGCCCGGGCGTCATTTTTTTTTTGACGCCCGGGCGTCATTTTATTTTTGACGCCCAGGCGTCATTTTTTTTTGACGCCCGGGCGTCATTTTATTTGTGACGTCCGGGCGGCAATTTATTTTTGACGCCCGGGCGTCATTTTATTTTTGACGCCCGGGCGTCATTTTTTTTGACGCCCGGGTGTCATTTTTTTGACGTCATTTTATTTTGACGCCCGGGCCTCAATTTATATTTGATGCCCGGGCGTCATTTAATTTTTGACGCCCAGGCGTCATTTTCTTTTGACGCCCGGGCGTCAATTTATTTTATATTTTGGGAGTCATTTTATTTATGACGTCATTTTGTTTTTGACGCCCGGGCGTCGTTTTATTTTTGACGCCGGGCGTCATTTTTTTTTTGATGCCCGGGCGTCATTTTATTTATGATGTCATTTTATTTTTGACGCCCGGGCGTCATTTTATTTTTAACGGCCGGCCGTTATTTTATTTTTGACGCCCGGGCATCATTTTATTTTTGACGCTGCAACGAAATTATTTCAAAAAAAGTCTGAACTGTGTATATCAAAATATGCTGAACGTAGGAAAGAGATATTGCTATCGTTTGAAAGATATTTTTGTGGTCTCTTATTAGGGACTTCTATCATTTTTCTAGCTACTATACTTCAGAAGCTATGAACAATGCTTTCGAAAAAAAATTAATTCTATGAATCGCCAACTTCAAGCTCAAATATCTTGAAATCTCCAACACCGATTTTAAAAATATAAAGCATTCATATAAAACTCAATACCAGCTTTCATTTGTTTCATTTATTTCAAAACAATTTTAGTATAATTTGATACAAAAGAACTTTTTTCGACAATTTTATAAATTACTTATATTCGATTCTAATAAAACCGTAGTTGGCTTGAAATGTTTTCTGTGTATTCTTTATCAAATACAAAATTCTGCATTTCAAAATTCTGTAAATGATAGCAAAAGTGTGTTGATAATGGAAAAAAGTGCGCACTTCATTATCAAAACAATTTTGAAGTACTGAATTTTGAAATACAGGATTATTGAAAAATAGAAAATTGGATTTGCAGAATTTTAAAGTACAGAATTTTGGATTACAGCATTTTGGAAACCGAATTTTGGCACATGCAGAATTATGACCAACCTATTAAAAACTTGCCTTTCCTTATGAGGCTCTCATTTGGCGTTTATTCCAGGTTTGCAAAAAGTAGTGAACTTACACCAAAAACATAAATATAAAAAAAGTAGCCATAAGTTCTTCTATTCCTATACAAAAACCTTTGCGTAACAAATCAGCCGTAAAAAGTAGTGAGATCTAAAGGTACGACAAGTTATTAAAGTTCTTAATAAGTTTTTATTAAATATTAATGTTAAAAACAATTTCAAACATGTAAAAAACATTCCAAAAGTGTTCAGCCTAAGCGAGATAAGGTATAATTAAGTTTGCATTAAAAATAAAATGCACCACTGGCACTGGATGAAGTCAAAATTTTTGGGTGGGGTTTATCAGAATCGTTTGTTCATCGTTTGTCCACGCTTATCCAACCAAAATAATCGTTTGTCCACCCTCAGGAAAAAAGTTATTAAGCTTTTCTTTTTTATAGCAACTCCCCAAAATCAAAAAAACTCATCTACTGCCCCCAATAGATGTCTTTTTTTTTACCAAAATCGTTTTAATCCCAATCGTTTGTTCACCGTTTGTCCAGGTTAGTCCAGCAAAAATTTTAAAAAAAATTTTAGACCTTCGTTCAAAAGTTATTCAAGATTTCGTTTGACCCTCCAAAGTCAAAAAGCTTGACCAACACCCCAAATGATAACTTACACGAATGAAACTAAGTGCATTCGTTTGTTTGAATTAAGGGTGGAAAAACGATTATTTTTGGTGAATAATCTTAAACAGCCGGTGGACAAACAAACGCACTTAGTCTCATCCTCCTAAGGCCGCTCCCTGACTTGTCGTTACGGTAGCGGTACGGTATCGGTACAGTAAAATCTGACTTACCGCTTGTGTACCGATTACATGTATTTCAATGGGTGCATGCTGATTAGGCGGTATCGGTACGGAAGCGGTACGGTATGCATGCGGTATACCGAGCCGCGGCACGAACGGGCAGTAAGCAATCGGTGAATACCGCGTGTATTGTGTAAAATGTCATCGTCAGATGTGTGCGTCCACGTTAAAATTGTATTGGAAGTGGAAAAATACGAGTTTTTATACAATTACAAATTTAAAGAATATTCAAGAAAAGATCTTACGGAGAAGGTATGGAGTGAAATCGCCATCAAAATAAAAATATCAGGTATGTATTCTTTGTAATAATTCTTTTTTTATTATTAAATGCAATGGTTATATTGCCATGGAAGTGATGCTCTAGGCAAAATAAAATAATTTGTCAAATATTTTCGAACTGTTGGCCCAGATGTTCTGGAATTTACATCAACAAATCTTGTGCGAAGTTAAATGAACGAGTCTGTGGAACCTCAAACTCTGATGCAGAATATAGTGCTCCATCTCGTTTCCTTATGAAATTGTGTAAAACACAAACCGATTTAATAACACTATTAACTCTGTGGAAGTTTAAGCAACGAATAGGGGTTAAAAGGACTTGAAACTTTTGTGTTATCATTCCAAATGCACACTCTATTGTCTTTCGTGCTCAAGAGTGTCTATAATTGTAGATCCTTTTGATATTATCAATACCGTTCATCGGATAAGGTCGCATTATATTCCGTTTTAAGGGAAATGCATTGTCTGCAACGAAAAAATATGGCACCAATTGCTGCGTGTCATCATGAGGTAGTTTCGATGCTAGTAGCTCAGAGACGAAACACGAACAAATCCGCCATCGCTATTCCGTCGAGCAAAGCCTGTGTCAATCATGGTAAACAAACCATCGGCATCACACACTGCGAATAAGATGATTGAGTGATAGCCCATATAGTTAAAATTTGTCGACCCTGAGTTTGGCAGCTGTTGAATGTGCTTGCCATCCATAGCACCTAAGCTATTAGGCATATTCCAAAGCTCATAAAAACGGTTGGCTATATCTTCCGATTTGTTTTTGGATGGTATTGCCATGTGTTCCGTATTCAAGATCATCAAAATAGCATCCGTAGTCTCAGCTACTATATTCGATATCGTGCCATCACCTCTGGCAAAGTACAAAGCCAATGATTTGAATGTACTTCCTGTGGCGAGATATCTAAAAGAAAAGTTATTATACATGTTTACTAAATATAACTTAATATTTACATTATGTTAATGCTTTTATGACTAAAATGTGTGTGTTTTTTTTTTATTTTAGTGAATGACTGCAAAGAGAAACGGTGCAATATAAGAAGTACTTTTTCGGGAAGTATAAAAACAAAACCGAGTGGTTCCAAACCAAAAAAGCCCTATTATCTCACATAATATCTTACTTTCCTTTTACCATACGTGAAAGCAATCAACGATACTCAAAATTGTTGTAATATTCCACCAACGCAAGAATAAGACAAAAGTTTAATTGACGAGGACGCCATAGAGGAAGAACAAGTTCCAAATTCTGTTGCAGATAATTCACAAGACATTCATCAACAACCGGCTTCATCCCCTTCACCACAAGTTATACCAGCAGGGTCTTCCGCAAAAAAAAATTGTACATGGTGGACGTCGACGACGCAAGAGGATAAATAATGATATTGACGCTACAATGATTAAATACTTCAAACAGAAAACTGAAAAGAAGGCAGAACCAAAGGAAAATCATCCTATAAACCATTTTTTCTTGAGTCTACTGCCCGAATTAACTGATATGACAGAACAGCAAATCAGGACTTTTAAAATTAGAGTTTTGCAACTTGTCGATTAGATTAAACAGCCCGAATATCTTATTTATACTCCGTCATCGCCTTCATCAGCACATAATGACATTGAACATCCTTATTAATTTCAAGGAAGTTCATACGAACATAGGAATCCTCCTCATGCTCATGCTCTAGCGCTTTCGGATGCATGCTCATGCCCATTTGGATTCGCTGGATTCGAGTCACTTTTTTATATCTTTATGTGGTACTTACCTCAAAGTAATCAACAACCTCTCTTCAGCGCTTATGCATTCCCTGAATCTGGTGTCTTGTTTTGTGAGCAATGGAGCAACGAGAAGGAAAAGCTCGTTATAGGTATTCTTTTTCATTTTGTACATGGATTGGAACCTTTCATCATCTTGTGAAAGTTCTTTGGCCGCAACAAACAGTCGACAAAACAAATTTTGTTCAATATATGGATGTCGCCAGTAATTTTTTCTTTTTATACGCAAACGCGTATAAATATAACATGCAATTGCATCTTCTTCTGAGGACGACATTTTTTTCGGGATTCTGAGTTTTTAGATTAAATACCGAAAGTATACCGACAAGTGAAGAGACAGAAGCGGTATCGGTATGCTTTCGGTACGGTAAGAAAACCCGCTTACCGATACCGTACCGTACTGACAAGTCAGGGAGCGGCCTTAGATATCGAGTAAAGTATCTAATATCGAAATCGATTTTTGGCGTTTCCCATTCAGTGAACAAGTGTTTTTGCATATGATAGATGCTAGGTAGACGAGTGAGCAGTAAAATGGCAGAAAAATAAAATTATTCTCTTTTCTGCAAATATTCCAACAAAATATCAATTAATGATGTTTCAGGGTGAATTAAAATAAATTAAATATCACCCAGAAAATTATTCTTGCTTGATTGTAAGGCACAATAATTCGATTTAGCCAACAAAATAAATTCCTAAGGCAAATGTAAACAAAACATGAGCCCAACACAAGCAGCTGTAGCAATCGACCAATGAAAAGTTAGGAATATTGACGTTAAGGAAAATGTACTAGAACTATCCTGGTACAATACGAACTAAATTCGATACGTGATACTTCGTATAACATCATACCAATGTGATAACTCGATAGTTCGATGACGTGTTAAAGTTCCTAACTTGTTCACTGAAGACGTTATTCGGCCCCTGGATTGGATTTCGCTCTTTTAATTTTTTGTCATTTTGTAGTTATGAATAATGTTGTTTCTTATTCCTCATATACTTCATTATGTAAGAGAAGCATAACCTATTTTTTTACCATGATGTTAGCAAACTCAATTTAAACTAAAACATCCCGGAAATTTACCTTTTCTACATTGGTGGAACTGAAAAAATGTAATGGTCTGTTATAATTTAAAAGAAGTTTAGATAAAAGCGATTTTAGTGAATGTTTACGAAATTGGCCATTAATCCAAGAGCTTAGTTACCAAATTATGGTCTGGCCTTAGGATCATTGATAACACAAGGGAAACAAATTTAACCAAATGTTTATGCCAGAAAAAAGATTATACTTTTCCGAATGCTTTGAATGTCTTGAATTGGAAACCTGATCTCAGAATTGTTGGATTGGGCTTAGGTTTTCAAAACGTGTTTTTCTGTATTTTTAAGGTTATTTTACACCACTAATCAATTTTTATCTAAGAAACTTCTTACAGAATCAGAACGTGTTTGGTGTCCTGAATTGAAAAATTAACTTCAAAAATTCAACTGAAAAATTAACCTTAAAAATAACAAACAACAAAACACGCATTTTGGAACTTTTAGACTAGAACATCTCGAAAACCTGAGCCAATTTTTTTATAAAATGTTATCTCCCTTACATCCCCACCCCATCAATTCAACCAATAAAGTAAAAATGAAAATAAATATTTAACCGCTAAGTAACCCTTTTACAATGCCCACACAAGTCTTCCTCGAAAAACTGTTGATTTACGAGGTTTTAACATTTGCGAATAGACGAATTGAATTTAAATTAGTTTCTTTCTTGTGTTTTTTGGTCGCGTGTCATTTGCGTTAAAAGTGCGTTAAATTTGATCCCATGGGTAAATTTTGACATTACTGAGGTGAATACAGTCGTCAAAATTTAACCTGCTCAGGAGCTCGTTTAAATTTTAACAATTGGATAAATTTTGACGTTTTTTATTAAACTTCTTGCACATTACTTAAACCATCGACCTTTTATACCTGGACTGCTAGGAGCCAACATCACAATGGTTCCCTTTATTTAAAAAAAAATTGATACGCTAGCGGCAATTTGAAAACGACTTAGTTTGTTCACAGTGGGTTAAATTTAGTATGCGACTTTCACACGCTTTAATTAACTAACGCTTATCAACCAAAATTGGATTATTAGCGATATCCATCATTAGGAAGTCATACTTTGGATTTCTCCAAAATAATTTGATCATCAACTAACACATTCGACGATTTATCAGTTTCAATTATCATGGATTAAAGCGGGGTACACGTTATCAAACCTGTTTGATGTCGAACACTCAACAGTATCAAACAAAATTATGAACAGAGAACATGTTTGTACACACTATCAAACGTGAACAGATTTATCAAACAGGTCTGATAATGTGTACCCTGCTTAACGCTCTTCCAAACCAACGCCAAACTTTCGGTGCGGCGGAGAAACATTCGCCGTTGGCTTTATCACTCTCATTTATCTCCATGCAAATAAATTTTGACTAGCGAATGTTTCACCTTAAAGGCTTTCCCAAACCAATGCGAAACATTCGTCGCGGCACAATAGGCACTGTTGTCGCTTCTAGTCGGTGAAACCATCTTCAATAGGCGTTTTTCTTTTTTAGCTCAGAAAAGAGTTCTGAACAGAGTCCGAGAATATCGAGCATTCTCTGAACATCCTCTGAACAAAGTGTGTTCTGATTCTGAGCGCTCAGAATTATTTTTGAAACACACCTGAACACTAAGCTGTCACTTTTTTTTCAATTTCACCTATCAAATGCTTGTGTTCAGCATTCAACTCGGTCTGCTCAGTTATTTTATTCTGAGCTTATAGAGCGCGCTCTGAACAAGCTCAGAGCACGTTCAGAACGAAATAAGAAACACAAATTTGAAGCTCTGAACGTTCAGAGGTAAAAAAGAAACACAATTTTTTGTTTGACAGTTCAGGCTCTTCTCTGAACTAAAAAAGAAAAACGCCTAATGTAACTTTTGTATGAGAATGACGATCGACTAGCTGTCCAGGTATACTAGGTCCATGACTGACACTGTCAAAATGCAATTTCCGCGTTCAATACCAATTTGGATATCTGAAAATTTTTGGATAGGTTGACACCGTCTCGGATAGGTTCCTGAACGCAAGGAACGTCAATGGGAAATGTATTTTTAAAAAAATTCCATTAAATCCTTGTATATGAAAACTATAGTATTCTCATGGAGTCGTTTTTATTTACGCTGGATTTCGACGGCTGGTGGCGCATGTGCTTGCGTTGCAACATGTTTTATGATTTTAACAGCGTAGATATTAATGTTTAGAAAGAGTAAGTCTAATAATATCGTAAGGGAGTGAGAGAGTTAGATCTCAACTTTCAAATTTGTTTCCTCAACAAAAGGTGTTGAGAGAAGTTGGTGGATTTTGACACTACGTGACTCAGTAGTCGTCGATGCTGATGATATTACTATAGTTTTATATACAAATATTAAATGCAATTGACACAGCAAAACCCTTCAATTTTATTCACCCCTATAAAAACGGATCAAATTTAACTGGGATCAAATTAAACCAAAATTTTAACGCAATTGACACACGGCCTTAGGCGATTTATAATATAAAACATTTAATACTTTTTTCATAATAGAAACGTTCACTTCAATTTTAATTTTATATAAGAGTAAGTATGTATTTAAAGAAATCTTATTTTTGGTAGAGTGGGCTTAGCTTAGCTGACGATATATACTCTTTTTTGCGAATATCCCAACAATGAGAATGAAGTTGAGGTACCAACAAAATATTTTTGAATCAATAAGTCAACTCAGTCTTCTTTTTGGCTGATTTTGGTGTTCTATCATCACACAAATTTTTGGTGGCGGTGGGTCATGGGTGAGTTGCTTATCAGTTGATTTTGTTTGTCGCTGATTAGAATTATTTATGATTAAATTCTTGTGAATTTTGTACTTCATAGGAAACCATTATTTCATACACATATGTATGTTTTGTAGGTATTAAGGGCAAAAGGTTACTTTCTATTTTCTAAGAAGGAATGAACACGATACGAAACAAGATTAATTAATTGTTTTTTTTATTATAAATATATCTACTTATAAATAGCGTACCAATATTTTTTGTAAACAAATTTGAAGAAATACCAGTCTACATTATGTGTACCTCCACTGGTAGATCCCAAAAGAGCCAATAATAATAAAAGCGTTAATCGACTTGCTTCACATCATCCAAAAAATAGGTTTTTTCGAAAGCCTCAAAAACATTGTTTCTTGAACAATCGCCCAATTTTGTTTCCACCGAACCACTTCTTCATATTTGAAAATAAGAAATAGTCGCAGGGGGACAAATCCGGAGCATAATCTGGATGGTGGAGTCACTCGTACGCAGAAGTGTCGTCTTGATGAAAAAGAACTTTTTTCGTCGCATAGTGGCGACTTCCTAATCGTCTTACTAGTTCAATCAAATTAGCAAAAATATCTACAAAAATTAGGGAGGAGAGTTTTATTGTTTTATTTTAAAGAGTACCTCTTGTAGATTCTAAAACCACATTTTTCCAATTAAAAATCACTCTGCGTCATCCGCCATTTTGAAAAAGGTGTTTGAAAGCCTTTAATCAATTTTCTCAACCGCTATTAGTTGTAGAGTAGTTATTGAATTTCCTACATTTCTGTATATTTAGATTTCATGTAAGTAAAAAAACTTTTAAGACATAGGACTAGGGCTGGCCACGAGACGAGACTCTGCGAGACTTTTGTAAGTCTCGTCTCGGTCTCGTATCGGTCTCGCATAATTAACCTCTTGATTATTGGAACGAAATATAATGGATTATAAATAGTTTGAATACGTGCAGAAGAAAATAAATATTTAACTGAAATTGGATTTTTTAATTTATTAGACTCTCTGTAAATTTCGGTCCAAATACACGTCTCTTTTAAAGTTTCAAGAAAAAAATTAAACACAATTATAGATATAACCTTTCTCTTCAAATGTGTTAGTAATTTTATATTTGTGGGGAACAAGTAGGGACAATTTAATAAAGTCAATCGACACTTTCTTATATAATATTAGCTATTTTGTCGTGCTATATATTGAAAGTTTTTTGACTTACATGAAATCTAAATAAATAGAAATGTAGGAAATGTAATGTTTTATAAAAAAGATCCAAAGTGATTTTTGTTTCGGATGGATATTGGATGAGATAAACTTGAAATCCATTTTTAACATGGAAAATTTGCTGGTTTTTCAACAATAACTTTTTATAGGAAGGAGCTATCAAAAAATTGCAACAATTACTACTCTACGACTAATAGCGGTTGAGAAAATTGAGTAAAGGCTTTTAAACACCTTTTTCAAAATGGCGGATGACACAGAGGGTTTTTTTTTTTATTGAAAAAAATGTGGTTTTAGAATCTCCAAGAGCTATACTCATTAAAATAAAACAATAAAATTCTCCTCCCGAAATTTTGTAGATATTTTCGATTTGTTTGGATAATTTGATTGGACTACACCCCTCTCAAAGAATCCGAAACGAAATGACACCTCGTGCATTCCAAAAAACGGTCGCCATCAGATTATTTGCCGTTAAACCCACTTTGGCTTTCACCTGGAGAAGTCCACTGTTTAGACTGTTCTTTGATCTCTGGTGTGTGGAAAAATGTGTGTGAATACATGTTTTTTATCCACTGTCACAATGATGTCTAAACACTCCTTGAGAATGTTGAAAGCAAACGCGGCACCCATCTTGCTGAAAGATATTTCATAATATTTTTGGAGCTTTTATTTTGTTTCCGTAATTGTTTTTTGCCCAAAAAATAGTATTTTATCAGGACTCAAAATTTGGATTTTCCATTTTGTTGAAAACTTTTTGACCGCTTCTGAGTAATACCGCTATTACAAAAAAAAATATTTGACAGATATGAATACAAATTTTAGGGCATTCATTTGAATTTTGAAATATTTTATATTACAACCTGATTGTTGTGTTGGATTTGAGAATGCAAGCTGCTAACTGTTTTTGAGATTGCAAGAAGTGTATCGAGCTAAAAGGAAATTATGTAAAGAAATAACTTTTTTTTTCCGAATAGAACGTTTCTTCTTTTAGTTTTCAGGGACTTATTGACCCACTTGCGTTTATAGGATTTAAAGAGCTCTATGGAAATTCTTGGAAGAGTTCTCGAGTTCTAAATATTTTCAAAACAGAATTCCATAGATAAACCAAAAGTTTCAAGATTGAATTTAAAATATTTTAAAATATTTAAGAATAAACACAATTGTCATTACTCATCAGGATTAAATACAATATAGAAAAACTGTGATTTTGTCCAACTTGATTTTTCAAGTATTTTTATATAAAAAAAAAATCAAGAAAATCCGAAAAACTACATTTAAATTATTTTTTTTTCTGAATTTTACTGTTAGTTCCCTTGAGGTGAAATTCTAATTTTCATGCAACGATTTTAGTTTTGTATAATGTTCTCGGAAACAGCTCCTAAGATTATCATTAAACTTCGTAGATGTATTACACATACATATGTAATATATAACCTAGTGGTTTAAAAGTTTGTCTATTTTAACCTTTAGATACCTTTAGATTTTTCAACTTTTTATATATACATTACATAAATACATAAGTTTACCTACATTATAAATTTAAACCTCGATAGCAAGTTCGTGCGATCCTGTCGGGCATTATATTTCTTAAATTTTTAATAATTTTGGTGCTTGGGATTCCCCAAAAAAATCGAAAAACATGTTTATATGAATTAAATTACCTCTACATACACAAACACACAGGTATAAACTTTTTTTTGCCGATGCCTTGTCAAAAATTAACACGAAATTAATTGACATTATAGGGAATTTATACTTATGCTTAAAAACTGGCCAATCAGAGGCCGCAAAAAGTTAGAAAATTCTAATATATAAACTGTGAAATGAGGAATTTACTGTCTGTGCTAAATGATACCTCAAGCAAAAAAGTCACAAGTAGTAAGTAAAATTACAATCTGTGGAGCGTGATACAGTTCTTTCTAGTTATTTTAGTGTTATCTTTGCCATTTTTGAACTTATTGCTTTTGATTTATAACAAAATAAAAATATACTAAAAGTTGTTGAAAATAAAGAAGAATATGGCCATCAAACTTAAACACACCTCATCATTATCGTTGGCACTGGTGATTCTAATTTTTTCAATGGGTATAATTGGTGCCGTTGCCACTGGAATCAGCCCAGAAGAGCTCGCTACTTCCGTAATGATAAAGTGCGTGCTTAAAAATGTCAATATCGATGAAATGCCCCCAAAATTAGAAACCATGAAGTTAAAATGCATGAAGACTTTGAACTTTATTGTAACTGGTGACGAGGACAACTTCAATACAACTATTGACAAAGAATTGTTCACACATTCCGACCAGGAAAAATTAATCAAGAACTTCTGTGACAAAAGATCCGATGCCGTTGGATGCCTCGAAAGCATTGTAAACATATTTAAGCCTTGTCTGGAAGAAGACGAGCAGCATACCACCAATGTTGTTGTAAAGGTTACCGAATCGCTTTCAAAGTTCATGTGCAAGAATGGTGCTGAACAAATTTTAAAATTGGGAAATGCCCCATGCGATGGAGACGTATCGAAATGCTGGAATTCAACAAAACCAGCAATCGAGTTCTGTGCGAAAAAAACTGTGAAAGAGTACGCTTCCGAGAAGATAGGAAACATCGGAAATAAGAAAACTCTGCCCGAGTTGATTATTGGGCCAACAGAATGTAATTCCATCTGGAAGTTAAGTAACTGTTACACCAAAGAGCTTAGTAAATGCAAGGATAAGAGCCTACTAGAATTTTTTGAACCTATATTTCAAATAATTGCGAACGAGACAAGTTGCCCCAGAATTGTTGACAATGTTGAAATTTGAAGAATAAAGTATTTGTAATGCTTAACTACAATATTATATTTTAATCCATGGAAATAATGTACCAAAACATATTGCAATCTACTTGCCGATGGATGTTTTTAAAATATGAATTACTTTTGAAGAATAAAAAAAACTCAAGAAAAGGTTAACCTAATGCCTTTTTGATGTCTTATATTTTTTTATTTTTAATTTGATTTAATTAAATTAATGTGGGAATCAAAAAGCTCAGTTCAATAAAATAATAATTTACTGATTAATTTGAATTTACAATTCGTGGAAAAATATAATAAAATGAAGTAGAGGTATTAGAGGTGGGGAAAAACGTCTTCTTCGTCTTGTTGCTTTGTGAACTCTGACGTTCACATTTCATACTCTCATCTGTTCGCTTTTGTCAGTGTTTCGTTTCCATTCCGGTGTTACCAACAGGTTGTTACGATATTCTGGGTTTTCTTAACTTGGTGATACAATAGTATCCTACAATCGGCCATCTTGTGTATTTCACGTCCTCGGGAAATCGTCTTATGAATCGTCTTTGGATAGCATCTTATGAGTCTTCGATTGTTTGTCTTTGCATCTGTTGTCTTCTGAATTGGAGGAGATCGTCTTAGAGGTCGTCTTTAATTGTCTTGTTTTGGGTCTGTAGTAACATCTTCGCTAGAAACGTCGTCGACATCGTCTTCGGATTCATCATCTTCATCAGTAATAGATTTGTTGGGATCAGGGTCTCCCCAAGGCTTCATATTGTCTGCACTGGATGTTGTATTCCGAGGTCCATCATGTGTACCGACATTTTGTACTTCATACCTGTCGTTAGGCGAGACTTTCGTGACTACGTAAGGACCTAGAAATTTACGAGAAATTTTTTGATTAGTACCAAATTGTGTTTTCTTAATAGCAACTACAGCTTTAAGCTTATATTTAGTAGCTAACTTTCGCCTTTTGTCGAATGTTTTACGATTTTCATCTTGTATTGCTTTAATGGCGGATTAAGCAATATCGCGCGACTCTTCCTGTGAAAGCTTGCCGAATTTCTTCGTCTACAGCTTCAGCAAGATTCAAGTTCTCAGCCCTACGCATCTTTACTCCAAAGAGTAATTCAAATGGAGTTCTTTTTATGCTTCTGTGCCACGTTGAATTAAGACATTCTTGTAGTTGATTTGTAAACCTAAACCATTTAGATGGGTCGTCAGCTGATAGCTTGGCCAATACGGATACAATCACCCGGTTGACTCTCTCCACCTGGCCGTTCCCCCTGGGAACACCTGTAGTGATCAAGGTATGTTGTATTTTTTGCTGCTCACAATATTCTTGGAAGGCATTCGATGTGAACGCCGCACCTCTGTCTGAAATGATGCGACTAGGATTTCCAAAAACAGTTTTTTGCAATTCTAGCTTTGCGAGCACCTCAGAGGTTCCTGTCGACTTCACAGGGTATAACCAGACGAATTTTGTGAACGCGTCAACTATACAAAAAATGTAAGAGTATTGTTTGCTTGTCACTGAAAGAGGACCCAAGTGGTCAATGTGGTATGTGTGTAAAGGCTCCTCTTCTTTGTAAATAGGGTTAAGAAATCCTTCTTGTTTACCACTTTTTCTTTCGCAAACAATACAACGAATGCAGTTTCGGCGACATGCCTCTAGCTTTCGTTTGAGATTTGGAATAAAATAGTCGCGTCCAATGATTTCTTCCATCTTTTTGGTACAAAAATGCCCTTCAGCGTGAACAGATTTAATTATTTCGTCCTGCATTTTTCTCGGTATGCAAAGAAGTTTGTTACCTTCGTAGTTTGTTTTGTAAACGATATCTTGCTCGAGAAAAAAGTCATCATACGGTCCGTTTTTCAAAGCTCCCTTAACAGCTAAAAGGTATTCTTCTTTGTCTTGAGCGCTTCTCAATCTTGCTAGGAGTTCCGAATTAACAACCATGACAATAGCATTCCGGCTTAGAGCGTCTGCATGCTTCAGGCTAGTTCCTGCCCGGTGCTCCAATAAGTAGTCAAATTCTTGTAAGGTAAGCGCCCAGCCTGCTATTCTTGAAGATATCTCTTTCCTTTCCATCGTGCCCTTAAATGCTAAACAGTCAGTTACGATCTTAAAATGAAGTCCTAGAAGATACGCCCTGAATTTCTTCAATGCCCTGACTATCGCTTGGTTGATATGCTTTCTTCTGACTTGATAGTTTTTTTGCTATAGTAGTAAACGGGGTGAAAATTTCCATCGTCGGCCTTCTGGAGCAGAACTGCGCCATAGCCAAACTTACAGGCGTCAGTGTGAACTTCTGTTTCTGCTTCTTGCTGATAAAGCTTCAAAACTGGACTTTCGGATAGTATGCTTTTCAGTTTTTGGAAAGCTGTTTTTTCGGAAATGCCGAACTTAAAAGAGCTATCTTTTTTTAGAAGAGATGTTAACGGCTTAGCAATCAAGGAGTAATCCGGAATAAACTTACGAAAGTACCCAGTAAGTCCTAAGAAACTTTGAACCTTCTTCACAGAATCAGGCTCTGGGAACTTCATTACTGCAGCAGTTTTGTAGTTTGATGTTTTTATAAAACCAATTCTATTTCGTAACCTAAATATACGATCTTTTCGCAAAGGAACTGACATTTTTTCCATTTAATATTTAAACCATAAACTGAGGCTAAGGTAAAAACCTTTCGTAAATTCTCGATTGCTTCATCATATGATTTGGAAAGAACAACGACATCATCTATATACAATAGAACAATACCTTCAGTAATTAACGGCCTGAAAACTTGGTTGATATGCTTCTGGAAGACTGCAGGTGACGTACTTAAGCCAAAAGGTACTTTGTTGAACTCGTACTGCCCACTGTGAGTAACGAAAGAAGTGTACATTCGACTATTTTCTGAGACATCTACGTGAAAAAAACCATTCTCTAAGTCCAGCGTGGAAAATATTTTCGACTTGCTTAGAGCATCAACTTGGTCGTCTATTAAGGGTAGTGGATAACGATCACGAACATTGACTTTGTTTAGACGGCGGTAGTCGATGCAAAGTCTTTTTGATCCATCCTTTTTATCAGCGAGAACGATTGGGCTGGCGAACTCGGAATCACTTGGTCTAATTATGCCTGCCTTCAGCCATTCTGTTATCTGGTCATCAACGATTCTTTTTTCTAGAGGGGCTAATCGTCTGGGATTTTGATAAATTGGTTTCTCATCTTTAAGGACAATGTTCATTTGTACTTTTGTTGACTTTTCGCACCTAGGGTTGTAGTTGGCAACTAAATCCCTAATAACATCTGAGTAACCTCTGTTTCCAATGGTTAAAACATCATCTGTTTTGGAATTAATACTCATCAAACATAGTGATTCTTCCACCGACTCTCTAACAGTTACTCTACCATTCTTGGAAATACTGATATCTGTGCCATTCAGCACATTCCTGCCGATTATCATGGGTATTCTCAAAAACTTTTCGGACATGACCCAAATGGTTGTATCTGTAGCAAAATTGTCTATCTGCAAGTGGCCTTTGAACGAACCTAGAGCTTCTACCGGTGCATTCGACAAACCTTGAATCTCAATTCCTTTAAGCTCCAGCTTTGGTGACCCAAGTTTTATGTATTGTTCGCATGTAACTATAGTTAAATCGCTGCCTGAGTCAATTAAGGAGAGTATTTCGTACCCGTTTAGCTTGACAAGTTTCCTAGCATCGTTCTCATCAACTCTAGCACAATTCGTGGTTTTCGTTTTAGTACATGTAGAAGACTTGTGCCCAAACTCGTTGCACCGAAAGCACTTGAGTCCATTCGGACACCCAGAACTTTTATGCCCCTTTTTTCCGCAATTAAAACACCTGGATTGGAATGAACCGGCCTTACCCGTTGACGACTCTTGTTTAGATAATTGTTTTGAACCTTCTTTTGTTCGAGCTGAAGTCAGATCCTCTTTAAACTTTGAGTAAAGCTTTAGCTTTTCATTAAATTCCTTCATAGAGTTCGCCCCATAAAGAATCACTTTGTTGTTATGGTTGTCTTCGATTCCATTAATAACATATTGAATGATCGCTTTGTCATCGAAACGACCTAACGCCCCTAACTCTCTCATTTTTAAGAGATAATCTTGCGGAGTTTCGTTCTTTTCCTGTTTCCTTTTGCTCATCCTTCGATAAATATCTACTGATGTTACCTCTGTACCAAACTCGTCTATCAAAAACGCCTTAAGCTCAGCAAAGGAATACAAGTTGGTTCTTGACCTCAAAGCTAACTTTGCGGAACCTGTCAGCAAACGTTTTGTGAAAATAAATTTCTCCAGCTCTGACCATTTGAGTGAAATAGCCGCGGCTTCAACATCTTCTAACCAACATTTTACGTCATAGGAGTCATTTCCAGAGAATTCTGGCACAACATTGAGTGTGTCTTGAAACGTAACTGAAGTTCGGGCTCTACTTCCCAAAACGTCTACTTCTGTCTTAAGCACAGATATCTGGAGTTCCTTACGAAAATTGTCTTCTCTAGCTGACAACAAAGACTCCCTCATTCTCAGATATTCTAGTTGGTTTGTAACATCTGGTGAGTTCGAAGAATTTTGCGTAGCTGGACACCTGTTGCCACTATATGTCTTTGGAGCACCTTCTACCTGACTACCTGATTCCGTATTTACTGCATCAAAATTATTCGCTAATGCCCCCCTTGCTGGTACACCAATCCCTGCCAAACCACTAGCTACCGCTCCAGCTGCTCCTCCTGCCAAACCTCCTACTGCTCCTCCTGTCAACCCACCTACTTCTCCTCCTGCTAAACCACCTACCTCCAAACTGCCTGCTTCTAAACCAATTGCCTCTAAACCCTGAGTTCCTAGCTTGTCAGCCACATGTGAGCTTAACCTCAATCTATTATTCTCACGTTCACGTTCAAATGTGTAATCAAATGAATTACCTGCAATTGGCAAACCATTACTTGTTTTTTGTTGATTCCTCATCTCATCCAGTTGCTCCAATTCTTTCCAAGAAATTTGCAATGGGGCTCTTCTGTTGTCCAAATATGATTCTCTGACGGCTAGGTCCAGCGAGACCGAGACGAGGCGAGAGTCTCGTCTCATGGCCAGCCCTAGTTAATACTCGGATAATTATGTGAAATTCTCGAAGCAAATAAATCAACTTTTATTTTCCAAACTCATTTTTACTTGCGATATACGTAGTATAGAGCAAGTTAAGGGTTCGTGCTAAAACTCGAACTCAAGATAATAATTTTCCCTAACATAACGAAAATAGAGAACGCGAAAAAAGTGGTTTCGCAATTCTGTCTGTCTGTATGTCTATCTGTATCTCGACCTACAGCCTAAACAGCTGAAGCGATTGACTTCAAACTTTTGACTTAAGGTTCTCAAGTGATTCCCTAGAGGGGAAGAATTTTTTTTTAGCTCAAAAATAACGGTACCTGCCATGCAACCAATATACAAAAATTGATTTATTTCAACAACCGCTCTAACGATTTCGAAAAAAAAAATTACGAGGTAATACTATTTATATTACCATAATAAATATTTTGTTAGAAAATTATTTATAACGGTTATTAATAATGCCTGTCATAGAACCGATTTGTTTGGTTTTTAAATTTGTCGTTAACAGCTACACCGTCTTAAACCAAATTTTTTATATAAGAGGACCTTTCTAATTTTAACAATTTTGCATATAATTTATTGATTTTTGGGGGAAAATATTGTATTTTTTTTATTTTTTGAAATTCAATATCTTGAAAAAGGGTTGATGATTTTTTTTTTTTAATTTTGTACAAAATTGTATTTTATGTACTAAAATTGGCATACAAATTTTATTTTTAAAAATGTTTAAGAAGTTTTAAATATAAAAAAAATTAATTTTTAAGAAATCCGCTCGCTCTAACGATTTTTTAAATATTTTATTCATAAATTCATATTTATCAAAAAAATCAGATGGCATACTATTTATTGAGCTCTATCAAGGGGGTTCACGCTCATCGACAAGTTCATCAACTCGTGTCGAAACGTCACATAATTTGTAATGTGAACACAAGTTGAACGACTGATATGTCTGAAAATTTGGATTTTAGTGTTCTTTCTTAATTATTTGTATGTGAGATTTATGGAGATTGGGTTGAAATAGAAATAAACCCACAAAAAGAAGGGGAAAAAACGAATTTCCTTCGCTGAAAATGGTGCAAAAAGTTAAATCTACGCCGTATTTGCTTTCTGAAAATTTATTTACAAATGAAGTTGATGAGGCGGTCGTTTAATGTGAACGCTAGCAAAACGACTCAAGTTGGTCGACTTGTCGTTTAGTGTAAACGCCCCCCCCCTATCTGATTTAGCAAATAGAATAACAAATTTATGGAAATTTATACACTGAGGGAAAAAATGAGATCAAAAATTAAATACGACCGTATTTGATCTAAAGTATTTTAATTGAAGTGGAGCATTTTCATTTTCACGTTGAAACAACGTTAATTTGAATATGCTACGTAATTTTAAGAGATTCAACCTAGTTTCAAAGTAAAACTTGTTTATTTATACATTCAAATCAACTTTTGTACATTTTAATTCCGTTAAACGTTGTTTTAAAGTGAAACATTATCATTTCTACATTGAGATCCACATTTAAAGTGTGCTCAACCTTGTTTCAAAGTGAAACGTATTCATTTTTACATTGAAATCCACATTTTACATTGCGATCCACTTTTATGGCATTAAAAGTGTCATCATCGTAGTTTCAAGTGTTGCATAGTCAAGTAAACCTCAATTTGTTTGTACTTGTAAGCTAAATATAAAGAATTTCGAGAGCGCGTTGTTGTTTTTCTCCCTTACATTTGTGAAAAAATTAAACGCGCACTCAAAATTCACTTTCATATAATCGAAAAACAATATCTAATTTCTTTTCTTATATTTATTACTATGAAATACTCATAGCACAAATAAATGATTCACCACAAAAATGAAATCCGTCGAGCATGAATATACATTTGTCTTTGTCTTGCATAAATTTAAACAAAGAAGCGTGGCGTGGGTAGCCATTTTGAATCAATACCTAACCAAGCGAAGTTCAATCTACGTTGATTCGAAGTAGATAAATGTTGTTTTAAAAGATGGATGAATTTGATTTAACTATGATTCCACTTTAAATCAACATACAAACGTAGTAAAATTTAGTTCGTTTTTAAGTATGGAACCACTTTGAAATAAAGTCGCTCCACTTTGATTTAAGAATTTTCGGCGTTGGCACCAAATCGTTCCGAAAAATATAAGAATCAAAGTGTTTTACTTTGATTTTACGTTGTTTTTTTCACTGTGTAGTTATTCATAGTAATTAAGAGTAATCTATCTATATTTGAATGTTAATATTGGTATTTGCATTTTGGTCAGATAAATTATTTTTATCATTTTAAGGGTTTGATTCAAAAGACTGAAATTTTTTTTTGGGGGGGGGGGGTGAATAAATTTATTGATTTGGATTTTGTGGCGAAAAATTCGAACTTATATTTTACCGCAAGGTGGAGAAACATTTTTGTATATTTTTGCTCAAAAATAACTTTCGTAAGAAACATATGTATGTATCAGTGGCGTGGCGTCCATATAACACGATTCCTACCGTCTTCCCTCTCAAAATGTCAGTCAAATGCCATAAAACTGCTACTGGAATGTAGCCTACTATTTTATCGTCGTTTTAAGATCTCAATCTTGAAGATCCGACCCGTAGAAGTCAAGCTATGTATATGCTTTTTACCCGACCAATATCACCTTTTTCACAGTATTTTTAACAAACTACCTAAAATAACACGGTGACTACTGTGTTATTCCGTCTTATTTTTGTTCGCGGTAGTTAAACAAAGAGAGGAATAATACAACACTAATGAAAAAAGGGATGCACAACAATTTAGTTCCAATCCAGTATAAGACGGTCGAAAGCGTGTTAAGCTATGATTAGACGGTCAACGAAAATGGTCAACGCATTGACTCTCTGACGTCAGAATGACGTCAAATTCTGTCCCACGGCTTTCAAGTCGTGTGATTGTCATTGCAAAACGTTGTCAACGCACTGACATCAGCGTTGACACTTGCGATGACATGGTTTGAAAAGTCAACGCGTTGACTGTTTTCATTTACCGTGTAATCAGCCCATCAGAATCAACGGCGTATACAGGGGGGGGTCACGGGGTCATGTCCCCCCCTGAGAACTCAAGATTATTTTGTTGATCTGAAATAATTATTTAGTAACCACATAGAAAAAAAAAATGAAAGTTGGTTACTTAGAAAGCTAGTAGGATTTTTGATTGTTAGTTTAGAATTCAATAGAGAATTTGAATGTTGGTAACTTCAATTCAATAAGAAATTTAACACAACAACAAACTTCTCATATGATAATACATTCAAATCTTAAAATATATGCATAGGCTAGTTTCCGTTTTGAGATGACAGCCAAAACCTGTTAAACCAAACAGAAATCAAAGTGCGGAGTTGTTACCAAATTTTCACTCAGTAAAGTAAAAACTAATAGGATTTTCAAAAAAAGAAAATTTTTTTTTTTTCTGAAAATAAAATCTTTAAACACATTATAGAACACATACAGAAATTGTTTTGTTTGATTTCTGTATGACAAATTATTTTTGAAAGCAAAAAAGTGATAATTTCGATTTATAGTTATTCTAACCAAAAAATATTAATGTTAACGATAAAAGCCATAAATATATAAAACTATGATAAAAACCTATTACGAAAGGATTTTGTTTGCACTTATTCAATATTTACGATCGAACAATATTGTTATTGATTTGGATGTGGATTACTTTTACAAAGTAACCTATGAATCCCATAATGCAAAAGCCAATAGCTATGGTAAAGGAGATTTTTTGGAACTCCTTGCGGTGAACCGTTTGACCAGTCGGATTGAATTATTGACGAAAAGCGACTAGGCTCGTAGAATTTAACAATTTTGCCCATTATTTTTATCAGAAAGGCTTACTGGTAAGAAAGATTAGGTATATTTGATGTACGTATTTATTTTGGAAGGTGCCTTTCACTTTTCCATCGGTGGCAGTCTTAGTGACATACATTTTTTCCAAATCAGAGGCATATCGAAATCACTCGTGAACTTTGTTCACACTATTCTTGAAACGCAACGAAAAAGAATCTTTGTATTCAACTATAATACGAATATGTAATGTATTTTCATCAGCGGGAGATAAATTGGCTAGGAGCATACACCAGCTCATCTGCAAAATTTGGTCGGAGGAAAGTATGCCCGATGAATGCAACCTCGGTATAGTGTGCCCCATCCATAAAAAGGGAGATGTTCTGAAATGTACCAACTACAGAGGAATTAGTCTCCTAAACGTCGCTTATAAAATCTTGTCGGCCATCCTGTGTGACCGCTTAAAACCTTTTGTCAACGATCTGATCGGCCCTTATCAGTGCGGTTTTAGGCCAGGCAAGTCAACCGTCGATCAAATGTTCACACTCCGACAGATTTTAGAAAAATCCCGGGAATTCCAGATCGATACACACCACCTTTTTATCGATTTTAAAGTCGCGTATGATAGCGTGAAAAGGGACGAATTATACAGAGCCATGTCGAGTCTCGGCACCCCTGCCAAACTCGTCCGCTTGTGCAGGATGACGATGGAGAAATCTCGCTGCTCCGTCAAAATTGGTAAGAAGACCACCGATTCCTTTGATGTTGAGAAAGGATTGAGGCAAGGCGACGCGTTATCATGCAACCTATTCAACATCGTTCTTGAAGCCATTGTACGCAACGCACATGTCAACACAAGCGGTACAATCTATCAAAAGTCCGTTCAAATGCTTGCATATGCGAATGACATAGACATTGTCGGCAGAACGAAGCGAGCTGTGGCAGGGGCATTTGCGAGCATTGAATCGGAGGCGGCTAGGATGGGATTGGCGGTTAATGAGGACAAGGCGAAGTACAGTAGCGGATCTAGGATTCGGCTGCGGGGGGGGGCTTCGAGATCCAGTTTAAGAAAAAAATGGAAATTATATCTAATAGACTTTTCACACCAAATCCAAAACCCGGTTTTCGCGAAAATATCAGTTTTGGCTAAAAACCTAGATCGAAAACACAAGTTTTCCTATACATTTTTGCTAAACTACAAGTTTTAAATAAAACCTGTCCAAAACGTTTTGGATCTTAAGGATGAAAATCAAACACACCTTGTGAAGCACCTGAAGCTCACTACGTGAGCTTGTTAGGTTAAGAAAAAAATTAAATATAACGAATCAGGATGCATTGCATTTCCAGTTTTAACTTCCAATATTTACAAAATTTTCTTTTAATTTCGCAAAAGACATTTTGGAAAACCCCGTTTTGGCTAAAGGTCATAATATGATGTGTTTTGACAGTATGAGCTCTCTGGAGACCTCATTTTCGTGAACTTCAGCCCAATCAACTAGTAGAATAGGTATATGTTTTGTTCGAACTGTCACTGGAAAGCACAGAAAATAACATTTTGTCTATTGAAAAATAAAATGTCAAAACTTCAAGACCTTTAGTCGGGCATAAGAAAAGGCTGCTCTAAAAAATAGCATGTAGTATAATTCTGTAATCGTTAATAAATGTTCATGTATACGCTACATGCACTCTATATTCTTGCTCAAAACAAATGTCGATATACTTAACTTAACACCCCTTGCACTTCAACCTAGAGTCTATAAGGGTTACAAATATTCATTTGCTTCTGAATGATTTTCTGCGTGCACAGAGAAATTTCAAGCGTTTGGAATTTGGCTTCATGACTAGATTTCTTGTTTGTAATCGCTAAGTCCAAAAATGTTTTGTATGTATGGTTGAATCCGACCTTGGAAATATAAGAACCAATATTCTCTAGGCCATGGCTGGCCGTAAGAAACAATTACGCTTAAATTGACACCTCGATTTTCTCAAATTCTAATCGGGTTTTAGTCCCAAAACTTTTACTAAACTTTTAAATAACCTAAGTTTTTAGTTTAAATTGTTATTGCATTTGACATGTTAATTGTTCAGCTCATACCCCTTTTTTTCAATTACCTCTTCAAGTTTAAGCCCCAACTGAGGACTTTGACAGTCCTTAGATCTAAGACAGAAACACTCTCTGTAATAAGTTATGTTTTTAGGGAATTGGTTGTTTAACCCCGACCACGTTTTTTTGTCCAAATCTTGTCAGGACTTAGGGAATTTAAGGAATAATTGTCTTTGCATTAAACATGTCCATTATTAGTAGCTCCAAACTTGCTTTTTCTCCAATTCCTTTAAGACTTTAGCCCCAAGCAAATCCTTTTGAGGCTTAAAAAATTACATAACATGTAAATTGTTCAGCCCCTATCTCGTTATTTTGTCTGATTCCTATCAAATTTAACAGCTTAACAATACTTTAGAAGAATATAAAACTCTACACGTTGTAGGGTATTGCTTTCTTCATTTTAATTAATGTTAGAAAACGTCTGTGGGGGGGAGGGGTTTAGCCCCTATAGCCACCCCCCTGGATCCGCCACTGGCGAAGTATATGCTGTCATCGAGAGAGGAATCTCAACATCGTCGACTCGGGCAAAATATCACGATGGACAGATATAACTTCGAAGTTGTCAAGGACTTTGTCTACCTGGGCTCCACTATTACATCGCAGAATGACATCAGTGCAGAGATCAAGCGAAGAATTACTCTTGCCAACCGCTGTTTCTTCGGTCTAAGAAGGCATTCAAGTAGTAAGGCCCTCTCTCAGAGAACCAAGGAGACTTTATACAAAACCCTAATCATTCCGGTCCTGCTTTATGGGTCAGAAGCATGGACACTGAAAGATTCGGATAAAAATCTGCTATGGTGCTTTGAGAGGAAGATTCTTCGTGTGATTTTCGGTCCGGTGTGTATCGAAGGAGTATGGAGGAGAAGATTCAACGACGAGCTATACGGGCTTTACAGCGACGTTGACCTGGTCAAAAAGCTGAAAATACAGCGGCTGAGATGGCTGGGGCACGTGGAGCGTATGGACAGCAACGCACCTGCCCGACGAGTCTTCGAATCCAACCCCGATGGGGTACGCAACAGAGGAAGAACCCGTAACAGGTGGCGCAATCAAGTGAATGACGACATCAAAGCACTCGGTGTGCGCAACTGGAAGCGGCTAGCTAAGGACAGAGCTGGCTGGAGGGGCTTGTTAGTTGAGGCCGAAGCCCATACTGGGCTGTGAGCGCCATCAAAAGTAAAGTAAGTAAGTAATGTATTTTAGTTTTTCCACTATTGTAAAAAGAGCAATTTGCACAAGTGGTCATTTTTGAAAATCAGAGCTATTGTTTTCATTTCAGTAGTGAATATTTATATCTATTTACTAAAATTAAGAAACAGAAAACAGTGCACAGTACCTATGATATTTTACTAATTTTTCCTGCAACTTCAATTCGCTGAAATAAAAACTTTGATAGGATTAAAATAAATTCTGAATAAAATTCAAAACAAATGATCAAGCGAATCCAAAAAATTTTTTTCCTCAGTATTTTCACAGCTAGCTTAACTGATTGTCTTTGGTCAGGCAACTGGAGATTGCTGTATGCTGTTGCTGAGGCCCTCCGAAATAAAAAATGTAACAGTCAGGAATAAAAACGAATAGCGTGTTCACTGGTCCAGCTAATGAAGGTTCTTTCGACTCAGTTGTTTATTTTAATTTTCTTTGGAAACGAAAATGATGTAATTTTGCAAATACCAAAAAAGTGTTTTCGTCTTAAATTTGTTAATTTTTTTGTAAAGGTAGGTAGCTCATTTAATTTTGAATAGGCTTTGGCTGTTCGAAATATATATTTTCAACGAAATTGCCTAAATTGGCGTAGTGAAAATGTAGTTTTCGATGACTTTGGCGCATAAATCAGGCTGAATTTGACCGATGGCATCGATTATGTTGTCTTTGAGGGTCGAGGTGGTTTGCAACTTATTCGCATAGACTGCGACTTAAAAAAGCCCCACAAGAAAAAGTTCAAAGGGGTCAAATAACACGATCTTGGTGGCCAATTCATGTTGCCTAGGCGCGAGATAACCACACCATGAAACCGCTCGTGCAGAATATCGATTGTGTATTAGGCTGTGTGGCACGAAGCGTCATCCTGTTGAAACCATATATCTTCAGTGTCCTTATCATCCAATTTAGGCCACAAGAAGTTGGTGATCATCGACCTTTAGCGATCGCCGTTGACGGTGATGGCCTGGCCAGCATCATTTTCGAAGAAATACGGACCGATGACGCCTACAGGCATCCAGCCCAAAATCCACACAAAACAGTAACTTTATTTGGATGCATTGGCACCTCGTGAATCTCGCGTGGATTAGTGTCGTCTCAAATCCGGCAATTTTGCTTATTCACGTACCCATTCATCCAAAGATGGGCCTCATCGCTAAAGATGATTTTTCAACCAAAATTGGGATAAACTTCTAACTGCTCTAAAACATCATTTGCACCTGTTGCTCGACGCTGTAACTCACCATGATGATTTGTCTGTAGTGAATGATTAAAAGACGATATTTTGACCGAAAGTAAAAGAAACAATATGGCCGCCACGAGCTGCCAAAATCAACCCGTCCCTATTGGAAAACCCTTTAGTATAGTTAATTATGATTTTTTCGCTTTTATTTTATATAGCTACGCACAGTAAAATATGAAAAAAAAAAATATAAGGCACTTGACTTTTAACAAATATTAGTTTGTGTTATGTTTTCTTTGCATGACCCCCCCAAGAACTAAAGCTGTATACGCCCCTGCCCTTGAAAACCTGGTTTATAAATTCGGTTCCCTGATCAGATGATATTGTATGTGGTACTCCGTACCTTAGAATACAACCTTCTACTAGAGCTTTAGCTACCGTGCCTGACTCTTTATTTGGGAGTGGTATAGCTTCAATAAACTTGGTTAGCTGACCTTGAATGGTGAGTATGTATTTAGATCCATCTTCAGAGTCTTCTAAAGGTCCTACTAAGTCTATGAATATTATGTCAAAACCTGATTCGGCTGTTGATATGATTGTCATTGGTTGTTTTTTCGGTTGGTTATATTTGTTTCGTTGACATACTAGGCAGTGCTTAACGAATGTCGTCACATTGTTTTGCATTCCAGTCCAAAAGTATTTTTTCTCTATATTTTGAATCATGCGGCTTACACCTGCATGTTCAATGGTTGGAAGTTTGTGAAAGTCGTATAGTATTAATTTCTTCTTACAAGGATCGGTAATTTCAATAACATTGCCTATGAGGTATACCTACCTTATATTACTTTCCTTAAACAGTTCTCCTAATATATTTTTTAATTCATTAATTTTATAGTCTCGACGGCCGTCTGAGAGTTTCTTTATTTCATTTTTAGTAATATATATTGGGGCATATTCATAGTCGCAAATATACCCAGGTTTAACTAAACTACAGTTTAAGACAATTTTGGCTCAATGAATACAGACCGATTTTAGGTACAAATTGTTGGTTTTATATTTTTATAAAATAATTTAATTGGTATACTATACAAATAGCTTCAAATATTTTGAAATTATAAACTTAAAAAAATAGAATCAACGTCCGAAAATTTAACAAAACCTATGTTTTTTAAGGTCTAAAATGACTATGAATACGCCCCATTTTCTTAATTGATTTGGTTCCGCAGAGTTTTTGCATATCCCTCCACAATATTTTGCCAAATAATGATTAAATGATTGGGTTGTAGTGCTGTCCTTGGACTTCTTTAGGAGTAAACAATTCCCTGTTGGAATATACGCCAAAACTTTGTTTGGTCCTATAACTATGTCGTCCTTGAAATTAACTAAATCTTCCGTAAAATTGTCAACGATTTTTAATTCAATAACTATTAGTCCACTTTCGGGTGGTTTCAGAAGTTCTGTTATAATTTGTTCATTGGTTTGTATCTTATTATCTTTAGGTGTATTTTCATCTTTATTATCTACTTTCGACTGGGCTCTTGTTACTACACAGATATATTTATATATTATTATTCTACTAAGCGCGTCAGCGGGACAGTTAGTTTTACCTGGTGAATATTCTACGTACAAATTTTATTCTTCTAGTAATAGCCTGAATTTATTTAGTCTTCTACTATGTTCTTTTAGTGAGAACAAGTACACTAGAGGTCTGTGGTTTGTCAAAATTTTGAACTTTCTTCCGAACAAGTATGGTATGGTTTTACTGCCCACACTATAGCAAGTAATTCATTCCCAATGGTACTATAGTTTTTCTCTAACTTATTTAGAGTTTTGCTTGCGTAAGCTATTGGCCTGTCATCGGAATTAGTTAAAACAGCTCCTAAGGCGAAACCTGAGGCGTCTGTACGTAGAATGCATTCTTCACTAAAATTTGGAAATTGGAGAACTGTAGGACTTATAAGGATTTCTTTAAGCAAATTGAATGATTTTTCGCAATCTTTATTAAAACTGAATTCAACGTCTTTTTTCAATAACCGATTTAATGGGATGCAAATGGTGGCAAAATTTTTAATGAATTTTCGATAATTATTTGCGAATGCAACGAATCTTCTTACTTCATCCGCGTTAGTAGGAGTTGGATAATTTTTCATTGCAGCCGATTTCGTGGGGTCAGGTAAAATTCCTCTGTCCGATATAAGGTGTCTTTTCGCAAGAAAGAGCATTTTCACGGGTGTATTTTGAGATTTACTTCTCTGAGACGTTCAAAGACTTGGATCAAGTTTTTGTTGTGGTCCATTGAATTTTCAACAAAAATTATAAGATCGATAGACAAAACATCGTGAATATGTTAGTCCTGACATGGCTTTAGACATCATTCTTGAGATCTTTAAACCCATTGGTAGACGTGGACCATCCTCTGTTTGGAATGCCGTTATTGGTCTACTTTTGGCGTCTAACTCCATTTGGTAGTATAGGTTAGGTTAAAGTGGCTGTCAGGAAAACGGCTGACACACTTAGACCATAATTAGGTCCGTTGTGATACCACATGATAGGAATGAGGAGATTATCCTCATTACGAAAACCATTCGGAGCTTTTTATGAAGCGAGAGAGACAGTGTATGTCTGTATTAGCTAGATCGCTTGGATCATTGAGAAAGTAGTCCCCAAGAAGGAGTCTGCGCCTCTGTGAAAGAGCAGGACATGTGCAGAGGAGGTGAGGAATTGTTTCCTCCTCCTCTTCGTCCATGCATTTGGTAGTATCCTTGACTTAAATCTATACATGAGAAGTAAGTTGCTCCTCCGACCATATCATAGACGTCCGTTATGTTTTGTAGTGGAAATTTATCATCTTCGATTCGATCGTTAACGTGACGATAGTCGATCACCATTCGGAATTTTTGTAGACCGGTAACTGGGTCTTTCTTTTCCGGTACTATAAGTATTGGAGAATTCCATGGGGAGATGGACGGTTCTATTATGTCACCTGACAACTTTTTTTTTATCTCCTCCTTTATATCTTCCTTTTGAGTATGTGGCAATCGATACGGCTTGGTATATTTCGGTGAAGATTCGTTTTTAAGTTTAATGTCTGCCTTTCCAATATGGCTATACGTAAGTTTGTCACATCTACGTGAAAAATGTCTTGGAATTTTGTACATATTGCTTTAATCTCGGTTTTTTCTTCGCTACTTAATGTCTCAAAATTTATTTCGTTTAAAATTTCCTGAACTCGCTTGTTTATTGACTTATCTATAAGGTTAGTAATTGGAAATAGTGATGTAAAAAGTCGTTACTTTCAGGTAATCGTTACTTTCGTTACTTTTTAAAAAGTAATCGTTACGTTGTAACGATTACTTTGCTAACTTTTTTCAACAAGAAAACATCAAAAATTTGCTGTTTTGTTTTTATTGCATGAACACGATAGTTTAAGGAAAAAACAACAATGGTTAACAAAATTTAAGCTTCTACGTGCCACATGAACATTATTAGTGTTTTTCCCTGTATAAGGTATTGTGAATTGTTAATAAACGTCTGAATTTTGTGGTCGGCGAAGGGCATACGGACAAGTTCAATTCTTCAAGCAAATTGTTCACATTAGAACATTGCATATGCACAATTACCTTCACCTGACGATACACAATAAGACCTTCTCATGACGACCAAAATATCATAAAAACATATTTTGCATAATAATTTCAAAACTTTTACAATTCGGCCGCATATCGAGTTTAAAGATAAAATTTTGTTTTCTGGTTTGTGCGATACATCGACTGAAAGGCGGCACTTTCTAGATCACGAATGTTAATTTTTTAAGTTTCTATTTTGCTTAATTTGAAAATTGATTTTTCATCCGATAAATCGATTGAAATGTGGCACTCCCTCACGAATATGCTATTTTATTGACAAACGGTTTTGTCAAATCGAGTTGGAAGATACAAATCAGTGACAAAAATATTAATTTTTACAAAAAAAAAATCGAAAAAAGTTTATTTTTTTTTCTAAAAAAAAGTTTTTTGTTTTGTGAAAAAGTTATATATGTTTGTAAAAATATTTTTTTTGTAAACAAATTTATCTTTTTTTCTTAGAAATAGTAGTTTTATTCTAAAAAAACGTTTGTTTGTTTTTTTGTAAAAGTTATTTTTTTTTTTTGTAAAAAAATAATTTTTTTTTTGTAAAAAAGTTATATTTTTTTGTAAAAAGTTTTTTTTTTGTAAAGATGTCATTCTTCTGATAAAAAAAAACCATTTTCTTTACTATAAAAGTTATTTTCTATTATGTCAATGTATTTCAATTAAAAACAAAAAAACGGAATTATCTCTCCTTGGACTCGGTTCTGGAACTCACATTTGAGTACCAAACGATTACTTTTGGTTACTTTTGGATCCGAGTACCAAACGATTACTTTTGGATACGGGTACCAAACGATTACTTTTCGTTTCATTTCGTTACTGTTGGATTCGATTACTTTTAGATTCGCTTACTTTTGGATTCTATTACTGTTGGAATTGCGTTTCTTGGGGTTTAATGATTACGAGCACAAAGTAGGTAATCTGTCAAAAGACTGGAAAACCAAGAATATTGTATTTTGTAGATAGATACCGTGTTTTTGGATTTATGAAAGGTTGTTATATTTTCATAATACTACGGTCATGGTCAATGCTTTAACAAAATTATTTAACGAAAAATTATTAAGCGTATAGGTGGTCCAAATAAAAGTATTTCTGATGTTTTCAGCTAAAATTTTGTCTTTAAATTATTAAAAATCGATATATTTTTTCTTCAAACTCCATTTGCGGCTAAGCTAATAATATCCATCGTAGCGACTTAAAATGATATATTCGTGATCTAGGATGTGCCATACTGCATCGATGTAACACACAACTCACGATACAAAAAACCGGATTTTCACTTTAAACGTGATTTGTGGCTAAACTAAGCGTCCCAGAGGTGTGAAACTTGACATGATTTGCGGCTTATCTAAACATCGTAGCGAAAATGGGATATTTGTAATCTAGGAAGTGCTCTCTTCCTATTGATGTATCTATCTCACGATAAGAAAAAAACAACTTCGCAAAATTGACGTTTGCACTTTAAACTCCATTTGTGGCTTAACTAACAATCGTGCCCACTTAAAAATGGAATATATGTTATCTAGGGAGTGATCTCATTTCATCGATGTATCGAATGATATGAAAAACCGACTTTTATCTTTGAACTCGATTTGCGAGCCAAAGAAGCATCATAGACCCCCCAAAGTTTGCACATTCAAACTTAATTTGCGGCTAAACTAAGCATCTTACAGAACTAAAAATTGCATATTCGTTATCTAGGGAGTGCCACCTTTCAATCGATGTATCGCATGATATGAAAACCCGACTTTTATCTTTAAACTCGATTTGCGAGCCAAAGAAGCATCGTAGACCCCCCAAAGTTTGCACATTCAAACTTGATTTGCGGCTTAACTAAGCATCTTACAGAACTAAAATTTGCATATTCGTTTTCTAGGGAGTGCCACCTTTCAATCGATGTATTGCATGATATGGAAAACCGACTTTTATCTTTAAACTCGATTTGCGAGCCAAAGAAGCATCGTTGACCCCCCAAAGTTTGCACATTCAAACTTGATTTGCGGCTAAACTAAGCATCTTAGGAGAAAAAGAAAGAACCCGAATGAATAACATCTTACTTGTGTGTGGCTTGTAAAAGTGCTAGTTGTCCAAATGCAATTGTAGAATTAGAAAAAACCTTCATTTGGATGGACACGATCAGGTGACCTCGGTGGTGCAATGCGTAGTGCAGCGGCCTCTGAGGTAGCTTGGTCTAGGTTCAAATCCAGTTGACGGAAAAATACTTTATAAATTAAAATTGGAACTATAGACTAAGCACCACTAAAGGAATCTGATGATTGGTGTGGCAGCCATGAAATTGCAATAATTCCAGCCTATGTAATACTCGGTGGTCGCCAACACAAGTGGTTGTTCTTCATTCAAAAACCTTCAATGAAATATGGCAAAAGCTATGCAGCCTAACTGCAAGTGTTATCACGAGAAAACACCTTTGAAAAACGTAATGATCCCCCTTTGGACTCGGATCTCGGTTCTCGGACTCATATTTGAGTACCTATCGATTACTTTTCGTTACCTTCGGATCCAAGTACCAAACGATTACTTTTGGATCCGAGTACCAAACGATTTCTTTTGGATCCGAGTACCAAACGATTTCTTTTGGATACGGGTACCAAACGATTATACTTTTCGTTACTCTGGTAATCGGTAGTTGTCGTTACTCTGGTAATCGTTAGTAATCGTTACACTGGTAATCGTCAGTAATCGTTACTCAAAAAAGTACTCGATTACTTTGATAACTTCAAGTAATCGTTACTTTGTAACGATTACTAACGAAATCTTACACCACTAATGGGAACCGAGCAACCCACCGAAGGGGAAGCCGACGCATCGTAGCGAATTCATGAAATCCACAGATAACAGATGCCATTTGTACGGTTGGAATATCAAACGGCATTTACATAATTTGGGAAGCTTAGTTATGGAAATCAAAGAATTTTGGTGGTATTTTTACCCAAAACAATTTCCTTAAGGCATTTTAGAATAAGTTATAAAGCAGTCAATGAGGTTTAACTTTCATAAGGCATTTAAAGACCTGTCAACATTGGTAAGATAAAGCGCTTAAATAAATAGTTTGTATATAGCATTCAGCTGCAAGCCTAAAATAAAAATGTCACGTGGATTTGCATATAGCGAACTACTACAAGATAAAGCTTTTGCATTTTCTTCTTATACAAATCATACCACGTGGATTTCTATATAGCAAACTACTACAAGCTATAGCTTTAGCATTTTGTTCTTATGCAAATGTGCAGTTTTTTGCGGTTTGTATATAGCCAACTAGTACAAATCATGCCATCTGGGTTTTTCGTTACGCATCCGTTATGCATCCATTACGCATCCGTTACGCATCCGTTACGCACGCGTTACGCATCCGTTACGCATGCGTTTCGCATCCGTTACGCATATGTTACGCAACCAATTGAATTATAAAATTCGCACAATCACACAATTCAATTCTGCATCGTTTGAGGTATTTTAAAATTTTCTTAAATGTACCGGGATATTTGTTTTTAATTTACACCCGGATTTCTCAACAGCTAGAAGCGGGGATAATTCCTCAAATACTCCTATTAAAAAGTTCTACAACCCATCAAAATCACGAACCTATTACCAAAACCTATTATAAAAAAAAAAATAGAAATAAAACATGTCTTTAATTTAATTTAATTTCTTAATGGTAATTGTATCATCTAAATTTTACTTAAATTAGATTCAGCGTTAAAAAATACTTTAAAATCATGTACCATATTGAATATTTGTACTCCAATTCCATAAAAATAAAATGTTGGGCTTATAACCCATATTTTCCTTCCGCCTAAAAAAACACCCCTGGAACCATTATATTTGCATGGATCCTTTTGAGTCTTGGTTCAAACAGGAAATAAAACATTTCTACCAACTTTCATCAACATACCAGTTTTGGGAGGGGTTTACTGGTATAAGTAGTTTATTTTTCCCTTTCACTCAAAAAGACACCCTTTCGCCCCAGATATTTTTATGAACTCTTTTGATTCTTATTTCTTACGACAAATGAAACATGTGTGCCAAGTTCCATCACCGTACCAATGAAATTTGGTAATGTTATGCTCGTTTCACTGAAAATTTAGTCGTCATTTTATAAAAAGGTTATAACTTTTTTTAGGGAAATTATATTGAAATTATTTTGATTGCATAAGATTGGGCATTAAAAATTACCTATGAATGTTTGAATGTTCAACAACCAATTGAGTGGGCTACCACCATTGTATTTGGCTGGAATTATTGCAATTTCATGGCTGCCACACCAATCATCAGATTCCTTATTAGTGGTGCTTAGTCGTTATGTTCAATTTTAATTTATAATTTATTAGTGCCGTCAATTGGAATCGAACCTAGACCAGCTACCTCTGGCCTATGCACTACGCACTGCGCCACTGAGGTCACCTGATCATGCATTAATGCGTGTCTCAAATATATTCTGCAAATCTCCGCACTTATAACTTTCCCACCATATACAATTTATCGAAATGGCTTGGATACTTTTTGAGCAAATGGTACCACAACCAATTTTTAAGACTATTTATATTTATATAAACGTTAAACCTACTACCTACATATTAATGTAAAATGAAGTCTGATTTTGTTGTTATTGTTATTAATTATAGAAATTGTTTAAATTAAAAAAGTTCAAATAATATCTTAAGTCCAGTTTCTATATGGTAAAATAAAACCTAATATAGGTATGCGACTGTTTTTTTTTATTCAATTGCGACTTTTTGCTCCAAAATGAGACTTTTCAAATAATTTGAATTTTGCGACCTTTTTTTGTAAATGCGACCTTTTTTGCGACTTTTTAAAAAATCTCAGAGTTAACGCCGAGAGGACTTATAATTTCATTTCTTTTCTTTATATCTGAAACTATACGAAAAAGTTGAGTTATCGTTGCGCTCTCAATAGAGAAAGACGTACCTTTCTTTTTTTTTCTATGGAGTCGAAAATATCCAAAATTCCGAAGCGAATACGCAGCTTAGCAACTACAATAAATGTGGAGATACAAGCAAACCATTTCATGGAACTTCTTAACGCTTCAACAAACCCACAAGTTTTTCAACACGCTCTACTTTCAATTTCTGTTTCAGACCTTGATGCTATTACAACAACTGAATTGCAAGCAGCTCTCAAAAACATGAAAAACAACAAGTCAGCCGGGTTAGATGGAATTCCAGCCGATTTTTATAAAAACTCCTCCCCGTCTTTCGTAAATCATCTTCTTCTCTTTTTGAATAAGCTTCTCGAAAAAGAAGAAATACCTCAGTTATTTTTGATGTCACAAATCTGTCCAATTTTTAAAAAAGGAGATCCAAGCTCACCAGCATTTCGATTCTTCCTTGTTTGAGAAAAATATTTACCCAAATACTTTATTGCAGGCTTATGAGGTGGGTAGAAGTGAATAAATTGCTAAGCACTTTCCAAAGCAGGTTTTCGCTCTGGGGGTCAATTCGCGATCAGCTGTGAAGTGATAAATTTTCCAAAACTTCACACGTTAATAACTCGATTCTGGATGTGTGTTCAAACTTACTTACTTTTACTTTTGATGGCGCTCACAGCCCAGGATGGGCTTCGTCCTTAACTAACAAGCCCCTCCAGCCAGCTCTGTCCCTAGCTAGCCACTTCCAGTTGCGCACACCGAGTGCTTTGATGTCGTCATTCACTTGATTGCGCCACCTGTTACGGGTTCTTCCTCTGTTGCGTACCCCATCGGGGTTGGATTCGAAGACTCGTCGGGCAGGTGCGTTGCTGTCCATACGCTCCACGTGCCCCAGCCATCTCATCCGCTGTATTTTCAGCTTTTTGACCAGGTCAACGTCGCTGTATAGCCCGTATAGCTCGTCGTTGAATCTTCTCCTCCATACTCCTTCGATACACACCGGACCGAAAATCACACGAAGAATCTTCCTCTCAAAGCACCCTAGCAGATTTTTATCCGAATCTTTCAGTGTCCATGCTTCTTACCCATAAAGCAGGACCGGGATGATTAGGGTTTTGTATAAAGTCTCCTTGGTTCTCTGAGAGAGGGCCTTACTACTTGAATGCCTTCTTAGACCGAAGAAACAGCGGTTGGCAAGAGTAATTCTTCGCTTGATCTCTGCACTGATGTCATTCTGCGATGTAATAGTGGAGCCCAGGTAGACAAAGTCCTTGACAACTTCGAAGTTATATCTGTCCATCGTGATATTTTGCCCGAGTCGACGATGTTGAGGTTCCTCTCTCGATGACAGCATATACTTCGCCTTGTCCTTATTAACCGCAAATCCTATTCTAGCCGCCTCCGATTCAATGCTCGCAAATGCCCCTGCCACAGCTCGCTTCGTTCTGCCGACAATGTCTATGTCATTCGCATATGCAAGCATTTGAACGGACTTTTGATAGATTGTACCGCTGGTGTTGACATGTGCGTTGCGTACAATGGCTTCAAGAACGATGTTGAATAGGTTGCATGATAACGCGTCGGCTTGACTCAATCCTTTCTCAACATCAAAGGAATCGGTGGTGTTCTTACCGATTTTGACGCAGCAGCGAGATTTCTCCATCGTCATCTTGCACAGGCGGACGAGTTTGGCAGGGATGCCGAGACTCGACATGGCTGTTTATAATTCGTCCCTTTTCAAGGTTGTGTGTATCGATCTGGAATTTCCGGGATTTTTCTAAAATCTGTCGGAGCTCGGAGTGTGAACATTTGATCGACGGTTGACTTGCCTGGCCTAAAACCGCACTGATAGGGGCCGATCAGATCGTTGACAAAAGGTTTTAAGCGGTCTCACAGGATGGCCGACAAGATTTTATAAGCGACGTTTAAGAGACTTATTCCTCCGTATTTGATACATTTCAGAACATCTCCCTTTTTATGGATGAGGCACACTATACTGAGGTTCCATTCATCGGGCATACTTTCCTCCGACCAAATTTTGCAGATGAGCTGGTGTATGCTCCTAGCCAATTCATCTCCCGCTGATTTAAATAGTTCGGCTTGTAAGCCATCCGCACCTGCAGCCTTGTACGACTTAAGTTTGGATATCGCCAGCCGAACTTCGGTTAGGTCGGGTGGACGGAACTCTTGGCCATCACCGTCCAAGTTGAATGGAGCGTTCTGCCTATTAGCGGCATCTTGGCTGTCTTCGCCATTAAGCAGTCTCTTATCTCGGCAGGCTTCCGTTCTAGCCTTGAATCCTTGGGTGGATAGCTTCATCCTCTGATAAAATTTTCGAACATCTCCCCTACCGCTACAACACTCAATAGACTCTACCGCCCGCTTCTCGTGCTCTCTCTTTTTCCTCCTGAGTAGTCGGCGTTCCTCTTTTCGTTTCAGCCCGTAGAGCTCCCGGGCCACTCTCTCAGCAGCTCTTGTTCGAGTCTGCAGCATTGCCTGGTAGGCCTCGTCCTTAGCTGCATGCGCTAGCCGGCACTCTTCATCGAATCAGGGGTTTCGTTGTATTCGCCTAGTGAAACCCAGCACATCAGAGGCGGCACTTCTGATGGCTTGTTGACAGTGTTCCCACTGGTCCTCTGCACTTGATGCTGGTGGCGGACCTCCTGAGAGATTAAGAGTTACGTGGTCTGCAAAAGTTCTGGCAGTCTCTTGCGATTTAAGCTTCTCGACATCGAATCTTTTCACAGCATCTGCTCTGCGTTGTCACGTCATGGATATCCGCATACGTAGTCTAGCTACCACCAGGTAGTGATCCGAGTCAATGTTGGCCCCTCGGAACGTTCGGACGTCCAAGATACTGGAAGCATGTCTCGCGTCTATCGCAACGTGGTCGATTTGGTTGACGGTTAGTTGATCACGCAACCGCCACGTCCCCTTGTGTATATTGAGGTGTGAGAAGTAGGTGCTTGAGATGATGACATTTCGCCCCGCCGCAAAGTCTGCCAGCCTGTGTCCGTTGCCGGAAGTTTCGTCGTGTAGGCTGTGTCCTCCGACTATCGAACCAAAGCTGCCCTCCTTTCCGAATCTTGCGTTGAAGTCACTAAGAATGATCTTCACGTCGTACTTCGGGCACATATCATAAGTTGTCTTCAGGAGATCGTAGAATGCTTCTTTGGTTGAGTCCTCTCTCCTTTTATGGGGGGCGTGAACACAGATCAGCGAAATGTTCTTAAATTTGCCTTTGATGCGGATTGTAGTTTTCGTAGAGTATGATACATCTATGGATAGGTGGCACCTCCTTACTTACTTACTTATGCTGGCGCCACTGTCGCGTAAAGCACGCGTAACGCATGCGTAACGCATGCGTAATGCGAGCGTAACGCATGCGTTACGCATTCGTTACGCATGCGTTACGCATCCGTTACGCATGCGTTACGCATGCGGTACGCATCCGTTACGCATCCGTTACGCATGCGTTACGCATCCGTTACGCATCCGTTACGCATGCGTTACGCATCCGTTACGCATGCGTTACGCATCCGTTACGCATGCGTTACGCATCCATTACGCATCCGTTACGCATGCGTTACGCATCCGTTACGCATGCGTTACGCATCCGTTACGCGTGCGTTACGCATCCGTTACGCATGCGTTACGCATCCGTTGCGCATGCGTTACGCATCCGTTACGCATGCGTTACGCATCCGTTACGCATGCGTTACGCATCCGTTACGCATGCGTTACGCATCCGTTACGCATGCGTTACGCATCCGTTACGCATCCGTTACGCATGCGTTACGCATCCGTTACGCATGCGTTACGCATCCATTACGCATCCGTTACGCATGCGTTACGCATCCGTTACGCATGCGTTACGCATCCGTTACGCGTGCGTTACGCATCCGTGACGCATGCGTTACGCATCCGTTACGCATGCGTTACGCATCCGTTACGCATGCGTTACGCATCCGTTATGCATCCGTTACGCATGCGTTACGCATCCGTTACGCATGCGTTACGCATCCGTTACGCATCCGTTACGCATGCGTTACGCATCCGTTACGCATGCGTTACGCATCCATTACGCATGCGTTACGCATACGTTACGCGTGCGTTACGCATCCGTTACGCGTGCGTTACGCATCCGTTACGCATCCGTTACGCATCCGTTACACATGCGTTACGCATCCGTTACGCATGCGTTACGCATACGTTACGCGTGCGTTACGCATCCGTTACGCATGCGTTACGCATCCGTTACGCATCCGTTACGCATGCGTTACGCATCCGTTACGCATCCGTTACGCATGCGTTACGCATCCGTTACGCATGCCTTACGCATGCGTTACGCATCCGTAACGCATGCGTTACGCATCCATTACGCATCCGTTACGCATGCGTTACGCATCCGTTACGCATGCGTTACGCATCCGTTACGCTAGCGTTACGCATCCGTTACGCATGCGTTACGCATCCGTTACGCATGCAATACGCATCCGTTACGCATGCGTTACGCATCCGTTATGCATCCGTTACGCATGCGTTACGCGTAACGCACGCGTAACGTTTGCGTAACGCATGCGTAATGGATGCCAAACACATGCGTAACGGATGCGTAACGTATGCGTAACGGATGCGTAACGCATGCGTAACGGATGCGTAACGGATGCGTAACGCATGCGTAACGGATGCGTAACGCATGCGTAACGGATGCGTACCGGATGCGTAACGGATGCATAACGGATGCGTAACGCATGCGTAACGGATGCGTAACGCATGCGTATCGCATGCGTAACGGATGCGTAACGCATGCGTAATGGATGCGTAACGCATGCGTAACGGATGCGTAACGCATGCGTAACGGATGCGTAACGCACGCGTAACGGATGCGTAACGCATGCGTAACGGATGCGTAACGCATGCGTAACGGATGCATAACGGATGCGTAACGCATGCGTAACGGATGCGTAACGCATGCGTAACGGATGCGTAACGCATGCGTAACGCATGCGTAATGGATGCGTAACGCATGCGTAACGGATGCGTAACGCATGCGTAACGGATGCGTAACGGATGCGTAACGGATGCGTAACGCATGCGTAACGGATGCGTAACGCACGCGTAACGTATGCGTAACGGATGCGTAACGCATGCGTAACGGATGCGTAACGGATGCGTAACGGATGCGTAACGGATGCGTAACGCATGCGTAACGGATGCGTAACGCATGCGTAACGGATGCGTAACGGATGCGTAACGGATGCGTAACGGATGCGTAACGGATGCGTAACGGATGCGTAACGGATGCGTAACGCATGCGTAACGCATGCGTAACGCATGCGTAACGTATGCGTAACGCATGCGTAACGGATGCGTAACGGATGCGTAACGGATGCGTAACGGATGCGTAACGGATGCGTAACGCATGCGTAACGGATGCGTAACGCATGCGTAACGGATGCGTAACGCATGCGTAACGGATGCGTAACGGATGCGTAACGGATGCGTAACGGATGCGTAACGCATGCGTAACGGATGCGTAACGGATGCGTAACGGATGCGTAACGCATGCGTAACGGATGCGTAACGGATGCGTAACGGATGCGTAACGGATGCGTAACGGATGCGTAACGCATGCGTAACGGATGCGTAACGCATGCGTAACGGATGCGTAACGCATGCGTAACGGATGCGTAACGGATGCGTAACGGATGCGTAACGGATGCGTAACGGATGCGTAACGGATGCGTAACGCATGCGTAACGGATGCGTAACGCATGCGTAACGGATGCATAACGGATGCGTAACGCATGCGTAACGGATGCGTAACGCATGCGTAACGGATGCGTAACGCATGCGTAACGCATGCGTAATGGATGCGTAACGCATGCGTAACGGATGCGTAACGCATGCGTAACGGATGCGTAACGGATGCGTAACGGATGCGTAACGCATGCGTAACGGATGCGTAACGCACGCGTAACGTATGCGTAACGGATGCGTAACGCATGCGTAACGGATGCGTAACGGATGCGTAACGGATGCGTAACGGATGCGTAACGGATGCGTAACGGATGCGTAACGGATGCGTAACGGATGCGTAACGCATGCGTAACGTATGCGTAACGCATGCGTAACGGATGCGTAACGGATGCGTAACGGATGCGTAACGGATGCGTAACGGATGCGTAACGCATGCGTAACGGATGCGTAACGCATGCGTAACGGATGCGTAACGCATGCGTAACGGATGCGTAACGGATGCGTAACGGATGCGTAACGGATGCGTAACGGATGCGTAACGCATGCGTAACGGATGCGTAACGGATGCGTAACGGATGCGTAACGCATGCGTAACGGATGCGTAACGGATGCGTAACGGATGCGTAACGGATGCGTAACGCATGCGTAACGTATGCGTAACGCATGCGTAACGGATGCGTAACGGATGCGTAACGGATGCGTAACGGATGCGTAACGCATGCGTAACGGATGCGTAACGCATGCGTAACGGATGCGTAACGCATGCGTAACGGATGCGTAACGGATGCGTAACGGATGCGTAACGGATGCGTAACGCATGCGTAACGGATGCGTAACGGATGCGTAACGGATGCGTAACGCATGCGTAACGGATGCGTACCGGATGCGTAACGGATGCATAACGGATGCGTAACGCATGCGTAACGGATGCGTAAGGCATGCGTAATGGATGCGTAACGCATGCGTAACGGATGCGTAACGCATGCGTAACGGATGCATAACGCACGCGTAACGGATGCGTAACGCATGCGGATGCGTAACGGATACGCATCCATTACGCATGCGTTACGCATCCGTTACGCATGCGTTACGCATCCGTTATGCTTCCGTTACGCATCCGGTACGCATCCGTTACGCATGCGTTACGCATCCGTTACGCATGCGTTACGCATCCGTTACGCATGCGTTACGCATCCGTTACGCATGCGTTACGCATCCGTTACGCATGCGTTACGCATCCGTTACGCATCCGTTACGCATGCGTTACGCATCCGTTACGCATACGTTACGCATCCGTTACGCATGCGTTACGCATCCATTACGCATGCGTTACGCATCCATTACGCATGCGTTACGCATCCGTTACGCATGCGTTACGCATCCGTTACGCATGCGTTACGCATCCGTTACGCATGCGTTACGCATCCGTTACGCATCCGTTACGCATGCGTTACGCATCCGTTACGCATGCGTTGCGCATCCGTTACGCATGCGTTACGCATCCGTTACGCATGCGTTACGCATCCGTTACGCATGCGTTACGCATCCGTTACGCATCCGTTACGCATCCGTTACGCATGCTTTACGCATCCGTTACGCATGCGTTACGCATCCGTTACGCATGCGTTACGCATCCGTTACGCATGCGTTACGCATCCGTTACGCATCCGTTACGCATCCGTTACGCATCCGTTACGCATCCGTTACGCATGCGTTACGCATACGTTACGCGTGCGTTACGCATCCGTTACGCATCCGTTACGCATCCGTTACGCATGCGTTACGCATCCGTTACGCATGCGTTACGCATCCGTTACGCATGCGTTACGCATCCGTTATGCATCCGTTACGCATGCGTTACGCATCCGTTACGCATGCGTTACGCATCCGTTACGCATGCGTTACGCATCCGTTACGCATGCGTTACGCATCCGTTACGCATGCGTTACGCATGCGTTACGCATCCGTTACGCGTGCGTTACGCATCCGTTACGCATGCGTTACGCATCCATTACGCATGCGTTACGCATCCGTTACGCATGCGTTACGCATCCGTTACGCATCCGTTACGCATCCGTTACGCATCCGTTACGCATGCGTTACGCATCCGTTACGCATCCGTTACGCATCCGTTACGCATCCGTTACGCATCCGTTACGCATGCGTTACGCATCCGTTACGCATGCGTTACGCATCCGTTACGCATGCGTTACGCATCCGTTACGCATGCGTTACGCATCCGTAACGCATCCGTTACGCATCCGTTACGCATCCGTTACGCATCCGTTACGCATGCGTTACGCATACGTTACGCATCCGTTACGCATCCGTTACGCATCCGTTACGCATCCGTTACGCATGCGTTACGCATCCGTTACGCATGCGTTACGCATCCGTTACGCTAGCGTTACGCATCCGTTACGCATGCGTTACGCATCCGTTACGCATGAGTTACGCATCCGTTACGCATCCGTTACGCATCCGTTACGCATCCGTTATGCATCCGTTACGCATGCGTTACGCATCCGTTACGCATGCGTTACGCATCCGTTACGCATCCGTTACGCTAGCGTTACGCATGCGTTACGCATCCGTTACGCATGCGTTACGCATCCGTTACGCATGCGTTACGCATCCGTTATGCATCCGTTACGCATGCGTTACGCGTAACGCACGCGTAACGTTTGCGTAACGCTTGCGTAATGGATGCCAAACGCATGCGTAACGGATGCGTAACGTATGCGTAACGGTAATGGATGCGTAACGCATGCATAACGGATGCGTAACGCATGCGTAACGGATGCGTAACGCATGCGTAATGGATGCGTATCCGTTACGCATCCGCATGCGTTACGCATGCGTTACGCATGCGTTACGCATCCGTTACGCGTGCGTTATGCATCCGTTATGCATCCGTTACGCATCCGGTACGCATCCGTTACGCATCCGTTACGCATGCGTTACGCATACGTTACGCGTGCGTTACGCATCCGTTACGCATGCGTTACGCATCCGTTACGCATGCGTTACGCATCCGTTACGCATACGTTACGCGTGCGTTACGCATCCGTTACGCATGCGTTACGCATCCGTTACGCATCCGTTACGCATCCGTTACGCATGCGTTACGCATCCGTTACGCATGCGTTACGCATCCATTACGCATGCGTTACGCATGCGTTACGCATCCGTTACGCATGCGTTACGCATCCGTTACGCATGCGTTACGCATCCGTTATGCATCCGTTACGCATGCGTTACGCATCCGTTACGCATGCGTTACGCATCCGTTACGCATGCGTTACGCATCCGTTACGCATGCGTTACGCATCCATTACGCATCCGTTACGCATGCGTTACGCATCCGTTACGCATGCGTTACGCATCCGTTACGCATCCGTTACGCATCCGTTACGCATCCGTTACGCATGCGTTACGCATCCGTTACGCATCCGTTACGCATGCGTTACGCATCCGTTACGCATCCGTTACGCATCCGTTACGCATCCGTTACGCATGCGTTACGCATACGTTACGCGTGCGTTACGCATCCGTTACGCATGCGTTACGCATCCGTAACGCATACGTTACGCGTGCGTTACGCATCCGTTACGCATGCGTTACGCATCCGTTACGCATCCGTTACGCATCCGTTACGCATGCGTTACGCATCCGTTACGCATGCGTTACGCATCCATTACGCATGCGTTACGCATGCGTTACGCATCCGTTACGCATGCGTTACGCATCCGTTATGCATCCGTTACGCATGCGTTACGCATCCGTTACGCATGCGTTACGCATCCGTTACGCATGCGTTACGCATCCGTTACGCATGCGTTTCGCATCCGTTACGCATCCGTTACGCATGCGTTACGCATCCGTTACGCATCCGTTACGCATCCGTTACGCATCCGTTACGCATGCGTTACGCATCCGTTACGCATGCGTTACGCATCCGTTACGCATGCGTTACGCATCCGTTACGCATCCGTTACGCATCCGTTACGCATCCGTTACGCATCCGTTACGCATCCGTTACGCATCCGTTACGCATGCGTTACGCATACGTTACGCGTGCGTTACGCATCCGTTACGCATGCGTTACGCATCCGTTACGCATGCGTTACGCATCCGTTACGCATACGTTACGCGTGCGTTACGCGTTCGTTACGCATGCGTTACGCATCCGTTACGCATCCGTTAAGCATCCGTTACGCATGCGTTACGCATCCGTTACGCATGCGTTACGCATCCATTACGCATGCGTTACGCATGCGTTACGCATCCGTTACGCATGCGTTACGCATCCGTTATGCATCCGTTACGCATGCGTTACGCATCCGTTACGCATGCGTTACGCATCCGTTACGCATGCGTTACGCATCCGTTACGCATGCGTTACGCATCCGTTACGCATGCGTTACGCATCCGTTACGCGTGCGTTACGCATCCGTTACGCATCCGTTACGCATGCGTTACGCATCCATTACGCATGCGTTACGCATCCGTTACGCATGCGTTACGCATCCATTACGCATGCGTTACGCATGCGTTACGCATGCGTTACGCATCCGTTACGCATGCGTTACGCATCCGTTATGCATCCGTTACGCATGCGTAACGCACGCGTAACGTATGCGTAACGCATGCGTAACGGATGCGTAACGGATGCGTAACGGATGCGTAACGGATGCGTAACGCATGCGTAACGGATGCGTAACGCATGCGTAACGGATGCGTAACGGATGCGTAACGCATGCGTAACGGATGCGTAACGCACGCGTAACGGATGCGTAACGCATGCGTAACGGATGCGTAACGGATGCGTAACGGATGCGTAACGCATGCGTAACGGATGCGTAACGCATGCGTAACGGATGCGTAACGCATGCGTAACGGATGCGTAACGGATGCGTAACGCATGCGTAACGGATGCGTAACGCACGCGTAACGGATGCGTAACGCATGCGTAACGGATGCGTAACGCATGCGTAACGGATGCGTAACGCATGCGTAACGGATGCGTAACGCATGCGTAACGGATGCGTAATGCATGCGTAACGGATGCGTAACGCATGCGTAACGGATGCATAACGGATGCGTAACGCATGCGTAACGGATGCGTAACGCATGCGTAACGGATGCGTAACGCATGCGTAACGCATGCGTAATGGATTCGTAACGCATGCGTAACGGATGCGTAACGCATGCGTAACGGATGCGTAACGGATGCGTAACGGATGCGTAACGCATGCGTAACGGATGCGTAACGCACGCGTAACGTATGCGTAACGGATGCGTAACGCATGCGTAACGGATGCGTAACGCATGCGTAACGGATGCGTAACGCATGCGTAACGGATGCGTAACGCACGCGTAACGTATGCGTAACGCATGCGTAACGGATGCGTAACGGATGCGTAACGGATGCGTAACGGATGCGTAACGGATGCGTAACGCATGCGTAACGGATGCGTAACGCATGCGTAGCGGATGCGTAACGCATGCGTAACGGATGCGTAACGGATGCGTAACGGATGCGTAACGGATGCGTAACGCATGCGTAACGGATGCGTAACGCATGCGTAACGGATGCGTAACGCATGCGTAACGGATGCGTAACGCATGCGTAACGGATGCGTAACGCATGCGTAACGGATGCGTAACGGATGCGTAACGCATGCGTAACGGATGCGTAACGCATGCGTAACGGATGCGTAACGCACGCGTAACGTATGCGTAACGGATGCTTAACGCATGCGTAACGGATGCGTAACGCACGCGTAACGTATGCGTAACGCATGCGTAACGGATGCGTAACGGATGCGTAACGGATGCGTAACGGATGCGTAACGGATGCGTAACGCATGCGTAACGGATGCGTAACGCATGCGTAACGGATGCGTAACGCATGCGTAACGGATGCGTAACGCACGCGTAACGTATGCGTAACGCATGCGTAACGGATGCGTAACGGATGCGTAACGGATGCGTAACGGATGCGTAACGGATGCGTAACGCATGCGTAACGGATGCGTAACGCATGCGTAACGGATGCGTAACGCATGCGTAACGGATGCGTAACGGATGCGTAACGGATGCGTAACGGATGCGTAACGCATGCGTAACGGATGCGTAACGCATGCGTAACGGATGCGTAACGCATGCGTAACGGATGCGTAACGGATGCGTAACGCATGCGTAACGGATGCGTAACGGATGCGTAACGCATGCGTAACGGATGCGTAACGCATGCGTAACGGATGCGTAACGCATGCGTAACGGATGCGTAACGGATGCGTAACGCATGCGTAACGCATGCGTAATGGATGCGTAACGGATGCGTAACGCATGCGTAACGGATGCGTAACGCACGCGTAACGCATGCGTAACGGATGCGTAACGCATGCGTAACGGATGCGTAACGCACGCGTAACGCATGCGTAACGGATGCGTAACGCACGCGTAACGTATGCGTAACGCACGCGTAACGTATGCGTAACGCATGCGTAACGGATGCGTAACGGATGCGTAACGGATGCGTAACGGATGCGTAACGCATGCGTAACGGATGCGTAACGAATGCGTAACGGATGCGCAACGCATGCGTAACGGATGCGTAACGGATGCGTAACGGATGCGTAACGGATGCGTAACGCATGCGCAACGGATGCGTAACGCATGCGTAACGGATGCGTAACGCATGCGTAACGGATGCGTAACGGATGCGTAACGGATGCGTAACGTATGCGTAACGGATGCGTAACGCATGCGTGACGGATGCGTAACGGATGCGTAACGCATGCGTGACGGATGCGTAACGCATGCGTAACGGATGCGTAACGGATGCGTAACGCATGCGTAACGGATGCGTAACGGATGCGTAACGCATGCGTAACGGATGCGTAACGCATGCGTAACGGATGCGTAACGGATGCGTAACGCATGCGTAACGGATGCGTAACGCATGCGTAACGGATGCGTAACGCATGCGTAACGGATGCATAACGGATGCGTAACGCATGCGTAACGGATGCGTAACGCATGCGTAACGGATGCGTAACGCATGCGTAACGGATGCGTAACGCATGCGTAACGCATGCGTAATGGATGCGTAACGCATGCGTAACGGATGCGTAACGCATGCGTAACGGATGCGTAACGCATGCGTAACGGATGCGTAACGCATGCGTAACGGATGCGTAACGCATGCGTAACGGATGCGTAACGCATGCGTAATGGATGCGTAACGCATGCGTAATGGATGCGTAACGCATGCGTAACGGATGCGTAACGTATGCGTAACGGATGCGTAACGCATGCGTAACGGATGCGTAACGGATGCGTAACGCATGCGTAACGGATGCGTAACGCATGCGTAACGGATGCGTACCGGATGCGTAACGGATGCATAACGGATGCGTAACGCATGCGTAACGGATGCGTACCGGATGCGTAACGGATGCATAACGGATGCGTAACGCATGCGTAACGGATGTGTAACGTATGCGTAACGCATGCGTAACGGATGCGTAACGGATGCGTAACGCATGCGTAACGGATGCGTAACGCATGCGTAACGGATGCGTAACGCATGCGTAATGGATGCGTAACGCATGCGTAATGGATGCGTAACGCATGCGTAACGGATGCGTAACGTATGCGTAACGGATGCGTAACGCATGCGTAACGGATGCGTAACGGATGCGTAACGCATGCGTAACGGATGCGTAACGCATGCGTAACGCATGCGTAACGGATGCGTAACGCATGCGTAACGGATGCGTACCGGATGCGTAACGGATGCATAACGGATGCGTAACGCATGCGTAACGGATGCGTAACGCATGCGTAACGGATGCGTAACGCATGCGTAATGGATGCGTATCCGTTACGCATCCGCATGCGTTACGCATGCGTTACGCATGCGTTACGCATCCGTTACGCGTGCGTTATGCATCCGTTACGCATGCGTTACGCATCCGTTACGCATGCGTTACGCATCCATTACGCATGGCTTACGCATCCGTTACGCATGCGTTACGCATCCGTTATGCATCCGTTACGCATCCGGTACGCATCCGTTACGCATGCGTTACGCATCCGTTACGCATGCGTTACGCATCCGTTACGCATGCGTTACGCATCCGTTACGCATGCGTTACGCATCCGTTACGCATGCGTTACGCATCCATTACGCATGCGTTACGCATCCGTTATGCATCCGTTACGCATGCGTTACGCATGCGTTACGCATCCATTACGCGTGCGTTACGCATCCATTACGCATCCGTTACGCATCCGTTACGCATACGTTACGCATCCGTTACGCATCCATTACGCATGCGTTACGCAAACGCATGCGTAACGGATGCGTAACGTATGCGTAACGGATGCGTAACGCATGTGTAACGGATGCGTAACGGATGCGTAACGCATGCGTAACGGATGCGTAACGCATGCGTAACGGATGCGTACCGGATGCGTAACGGATGCATAACGGATGCGTAACGCATGCGTAACGGATGCGTAACGCATGCGTAACGCATGCGTAACGGATGCGTAACGCATGCGTTATGGATGCGTAACGCATGCGTAACGGATGCGTAACGCACGCGTAACGGATGCGTAACGCATGCGTAACGGATGCGTAACGCATGCGTAACGGATGCGTAACGCATGCGTAACGGATGCATAACGGATGCGTAACGCATGCGTAACGGATGCGTAACGCATGCGTAACGGATGCGTAACGCATGCGTAACGCATGCGTAATGGATGCGTAACGCATGCGTAACGGATGCGTAACGCATGCGTAACGGATGCGTAACGGATGCGTAACGCACGCGTAACGTATGCGTAACGGATGCGTAACGCATGCGTAACGGATGCGTAACGCACGCGTAACGTATGCGTAACGCATGCGTAACGGATGCGTAACGGATGCGTAACGGATGCGTAACGGATGCGTAACGGATGCGTAACGCATGCGTAACGGATGCGTAACGGATGCGTAACGGATGCGTAACGGATGCGTAACGCATGCGTAACGGATGCGTAACGCATGCGTAACGGATGCGTAACGGATGCGTAACGCATGCGTAACGGATGCGTAACGCATGCGTAACGGATGCGTAACGCATGCGTAATGGATGCGTAACGCATGCGTAATGGATGCGTAACGCATGCGTAACGGATGCGTAACGTATGCCAAACGGATGCGTAACGCATGCGTAACGGATGCGTAACGGATGCGTAACGCATGCGTAACGGATGCGTAACGCATGCGTAACGGATGCGTAACGCATGCGTAACGGATGCGTACCGGATGCGTTACGGATGCATAACGCATGCGTAACGCATGCGTAACGGATGCGTAACGCATGCGTAACGGATGCGTAACGCATGCGTAATGGATGCGTATCCGTTACGCATGCGTTACGCATCCGTTACGCGTGCGTTATGCATCCGTTACGCATGCGTTACGCATCCGTTACGCATGCGTTACGCATCCATTACGCATGCCTTACGCATCCGTTACGCATGCGTTACGCATCCGTTATGCATCCGTTACGCATCCGGTACGCATCCGTTACGCATGCGTTACGCATCCGTTACGCATGCGTTACGCATCCGTTACGCATGCGTTACGCATCCGTTACGCATGCGTTACGCATCCATTACGCATGCGTTACGCATCCGTTATGCATCCGTTACGCATGCGTTACGCATGCGTTACGCATCCATTACGCGTGCGTTACGCATCCGTTACGCATCCGTTACGCATCCGTTACGCATACGTTACGCATCCGTTACGCATGTGTTACGCATCCATTACGCATGCGTTACGTAAACGCATGCGTTACGGATGCGTAACGCATGCGTAACGGATGCGTAACGGATGCGTAACGCATGCGTAACGGATGCGTAACGCATGCGTAACGGATGCGTAACGCATGCGTAACGGATGCGTAACGCACGCGTAACGTATGCGTAACGCATGCGTAATGGATGCGTAACGCATGCGTAACGGATGCGTAACGCATGCGTAACGGATGCGTAACGGATGCGTAACGGATGCGTAACGCATGCGTAACGGATGCGTAACGCATGCGTAACGGATGCGTAACGCATGCGTAACGGATGCGTAACGCATGCGTAACGGATGCGTAACGCATGCGTAACGGATGCGTAACGCACGCGTAACGGATGCGTAATGCATGCGTAACGGATGCGTAACGCATGCGTAACGGATGCGTAACGCATGCGTAACGGATGCGTAACGGATGCGTAACGCACGCGTAATGGATGCGTAACGCATGCGCAACGAATGCGTAACGGATGCGTAACGCATGCGTAACGGATGCGTAACGCACGCGTAACGGATGCGTAACGCATGCGTAACGGATGCGTAACGCATGCGTAACGGATGCGTAATGGATGCGTAACGCATGCGTAACGGATGCGTAACGCATGCGTAACGGATGCGTAACGGATGCGTAACGGATGCGTAACGGATGCGTAACGCATGCGTAACGTAACGGATGCGTAACGCATGCGTAACGGATGCGTAACGCATGCGTAACGGGTGCGTAACGGATGCGTAACGCATAATTATATATATATAATTATATAATAATATAATTATATCAAAAATTGGTTTGACTCCAGCGAGTTGCTTTATTAAGTGAAACACAATCTTTGAATGTAGAATAAGAAGTAAGTGTTTTAATTGTATTCTTCTCTTTTTATACAAAATTTGTCAATAAAATAATGCCTGTATTGGTATTCAACAATACTTCGATATTCAATAAGAATTCCCATAAAATGCAGCATCAGCATAATAGCCATGCACTTCAAGTGTTTTGGGCTACCTTGCTTATGATGCATATTTTACTACCATAAGTCAGCGACCCTTAATTATGTTTGTTTTTCTTCAATCACTGAAAGTGTTGTTGTATATTTGGTGTCATATTATATAGCTTGTGCACTGAAGGTGCCAGTTGAACTATATGAGCATTTATTTATAGCTATATGCACAATGCACTGAGTGTGCCAACGGAAATATGAATGTTGTATTGTTTGTGCTTTGGCTTTGCTATAGCTGATCATGAAATGTAATGCGATGGGAATATCGATATTAAACATCGAAGCAGGTTGAATGTTCTATTAATTGTTTTGAGGTTTGAGGCAATTAATTAAGTGATCGCTGGTGCGATCCCTTCACACCACCCTTACTGGGATAAAAAGGAGAAATCATAACATGGAATGATTTCTTCTTTTTTATGCGATACTTGTACATCAAGGGATCTTGCTTAGTTTGTTATTTGATATTTTTTTGTTTGTATTTACAATTTTCTGTCTTACAATATTTTTTTTTTTTTTGTAAATATATAGATTTTAATTTATTAATAGTTTTTATCTAGTTAACCCGGGTTAACTAGACCTGCATCGTGCCTGATCGGGAAACTATTGATTGCTCAGAACTTGGTCTGGGCCAGTAGCGCAACAATCAGTCACGATGAAGTGCTTGTTTTACCTCCTCGTGGTGGTCCCCGGGCAACTATTTATGTATCCCAATATACATAAATAGGCTAAAATTACAAGTGCGAAAAGGCCTAGCTTTCTAGGATAGGTTACGGAGGTTAGCATTCTCCGTAACTGAAATCAACCCGCTACCGAAACCAACACTACGCCTCGGATAATTAATGATAACTCGTTGACGACTTTTGGCTATTGTACCCGGACAAAGATTGGTTTCTGGAATGTGAAGACGCTTCTTGATAATGGAAAAGAAGGTCCTCAGAATGCCAGATTCCTGCAACTAGAGAAGGAATTCATGCGGTATAGGATGGACATCTTAGGGATAAGTGAAGTTAGATGGCTGGGTTCGGGGAAGTTCAAGTCACCAACCCGTAACACTGTACTATTCTATTCCGGAAAAACACCTGGAAGCGCTCGGGAATCTGGCGTTGGATTGCTGCTTTCCAAAACAGCTCTCAAAAGCCTAATTTCCTGGGAGCCTTTAGGTGACAGGATCCTGAAAGCCAGGTTCCGGACTAGAGTACGTCGCGTCACCATCATACAGTGTTACGCCCCAACTTTGCTCTCTTCTGACGAGGAGAAGGAGGCCTTTTATAACCGGCTGAGTGCTGCTTATGATAGCGTTCCACGAGGTGATATAGTAATGGTGATGGGAGACTTAAATGCCAAGGTTGGCAATGACAACACTGGGCTAAGGCATGTCATGGGAAAACATGGTGTTGGTAACCGAAACGACAATGGCGAACGATTTGTCGATTTCTGCAACGCCAACGGCCTTGTTATTGGAGGGACCATGTTCGAGCATAAGACGTGCCACAAAGTCAGTTGGGTGTCGACTGACAGACAAGCAACTTCCAACCAAATTGACCACTTCGCGATCAGCCGGCGTTTTAGAAGCAGTCTCCAGGACGTCCGTAACAGAAGAGGTGCTGACATGGGAATGGCCCGGGACCACCATCTGATGGTTGCTACCGTAAGATTGCGTACAGCTGCAGTTCGGAGATCCCAAGGAAACACTCGAATGCCCAAGTTTAATACAGATAGACTAAAGGATCCTGCAGTGCGCCAACAACTAGGGGACCACCTGTCACAAGGATTGAACGCAATCAGCAGCACGGAAACCACATCCATCGAAAATCATTGGTGTGCTGTGAAAAATGTGTTCATATCCGGTGCTGAAAGTATAGTCGGCCGGGCGCAAGGAAGAAATAGTGCTTGGCTTTCCGACGAAACTTGGGCAAGGATCGAAGAAAGGAAACACCTTAAAGCTCGCATCGCAGCTACCCCAGCAGCAGGGAGAAACGAGCTTGAGTCTACGTACCGCATGAAGATGAGGGAAGTTCACCGTAGTGTGCGACGTGATAAGCGTAACTACATCAACGCACTGGCTACAGAAGCAGAAGAAGCCGCTAGTAGGTGTGACAGTAGGACCGTCTACAGAATTACCAAAGAGCTCACTGGTGTCCAGAGCTCTAAACAACACCTGGTTAAAGACACAAACGGATCCCTGCTAATTTCGGATGAGGACCAGCTCATAAGGTGGAGGGAACACTTTTCTGCGGTTTTAAACCGCGTTTTCGCAAGTGAAGTGAACCCTATTCCCACTGAGCTACCCGAAGTAACAATTTCCCGAATACGCACCGTACCCCCCAGTAAAGAAGAAATTATCACCGCCATCAAAGCACTGAAGAACAACAAAGCGGTTGGACTTGACGGTATTCCTGCAGAGCTCTTAGGAGCAGCCCCAACGACATCGAGCGAGCTACTGCACCCACTTATTAAGAGAGCTTGGGAAGCAGAGAGCTTTCCTGAAGAGTGGAAAAAAGGAATGATTGTCAAGCTCCCAAAGAAAGGAGATCTCACACAGTGCGAAAACTGGAGAGGAATATGCGTTCTGCCTGCAGTAGCCAAGATAATAGCAAGGATAATATTGGACCGAATTAAAGACCACCTCGAAGACACACTCGACGCCGAACAAGCAGGTTTCCGCACTGGATCTTCCTGTGTTGATCACATCAACACCTTGAGGATCATCATCGAACAGTGCGTTGAATATCGATCACCACTTCACCTGCTGTTCATCGATTTTGAAAAGGCGTTCGACAGTGTCAATAGAGAATTTATTTGGCTTGCTTTGCACAGGAGGGGCATCCCAGATAAATTGATTGCTATTATCAAGGCTACATATGATGGATCCAGGTGTCAAGTTTTGCACAAAGGTAGGCTGACAGAGGAGTTTGAAATCCAAAGTGGAGTTAGGCAAGGCTGTATACTGTCACCAATACTGTTCCTGTTGGTGATAAGTGACGTACTGCACGCAGCTTTGTCAAATGGAAATGGGGGAATTCAGTGGACTCTGCAATCTCACCTCAAACATCTGGACTACGCGGACGACGTATGCTTACTCTCTCATAGGATCATGGATCTCCATCAAATGACAACAAGGGTGGAGAGAGAAGCAGAAATCGTAGGGCTTAAGATCAACTCGGCAAAAACTAAAAGGATCAGCCTTGGAACTTCCTCATCAATCCAAGTAAATACCGGTAGAGATGGTAGAGGATTTCCAATATCTTGGGAGTATTATCTCTACGGGTGGCGGAACTGAACTGGACGTAAACAGCCGAATCAGAAAAGCAAAGGCTGCGTTCGGAATGCTGTCCAAAATATGGAGAAACAACTCATTTAGCTTAAAGACCAAGCTACGACTGTTCCGCTCCAATGTTGAATCCGTTCTTCTTTACGGCTGCAGCACTTGGAAAGTCACTGAAATTGTCACTAGAAAGCTGCAAACCTTCGTTAATAGATGTCTACGAAACATCTTGAGGATTTTCTGGCCCAACCGTATCTCCAATGCCGAACTTCATACGAGAACGGGTCAGGAGCCCATAGACTCCATTATACGAAGAAGAAAGTGGCAGTGGATTGGCCATACGCTTCGAAAAGGCGATCGGTGCATTGCATCTCAAGCAATGCAGTGGAACCCGCTCACACAGGAGGGAAGACAAGTGGGCCGGCCTAGAAGTACATGGCGAAGAACGGTCGAACAGGAATCGGCACGACTGGGGAAAAGTTGGAGAGAGCTGAAATATATTTCAAGAAATCGTACACGATGGCGCGTAGGTGTAGTGGAGGCCCTATGTCCCGTAAGGGAAACATCACGGACGTAATAGGTCCGAGGACCTAAGTAAGTAAGTAAGTAGTTAACCCGGGTTAATAAAAATTATGTATAAAACTAAATGATAGTTAAGTACTTATATATTTAATTATCAAGTTTATTCAATGCGATTATGGAAAGCGGAGTAATTCCAGACAAATTTAGCGAGGGCTTAATTTTCCCCATTCATAAAAAGGGCGCCAGGACTGATCCTGATAACTACCGAGGCATATCATTTCTCAACAGCTCGTATAAAATATTCACAGCAGTCCTGCAAAAGCGAATCATCTCATGGGTAGATGAGAATAAATTGCTCAAGGAGTTTCAAGCTGGTTTTCGAAGAGGCTATTCAACAGTCGACCACATCTTTGTGTTGAGAAGCGTGGTAGAAACTTTTCAGATGCAAGGAACGAAACTGTATGCCCTGTTCGTCGATTTTAAGGCTGCATTTGATACCGTGGACCGAAACGCGTTATTCTACAAATTATATGGACTAGGTATGTCGATAAAGTTTGGCCGAATCATCGAAAACCTTTATAGGGATACAAAGGCAGCAGTATGGAATGGTGAAGAGCAGTCACATTGGTTTTGTACCAACTCTGGAGTGCGACAAGGGTGCACCCTTAGCCCAGTACTTTTTGCACTTTTCATTGAGGACATTGTGGACATTCTCCCAGGTGGTATTGACTTTGCAGGAGTGCGTATCAAGGCTCTTCTCTTTGCGGACGATATAGTGATGCTAGCTAGCTCCCCCGAGTCTCTTCAACTCATGATAAATAAATTAAACGAGTATTGTTAACTGTGGAACCTAAAAATAAATCTGGACAAAACAAAAGTACTTATATTCAAAAGAGGAGGCGGACGGAGTGCAGCCAACGAAAAGAGGAAATTAGATGGGGAAAATATCGAGACTGTTAAACAGTATAAGTACCTTGGTGTGTATTTTACCAGCAATCTGAACATGGAAACGCATCTGAAGGAAAAACTCACCAAAGCTAAAGCTGCGATAAATTTCACGTGGAGGACTTGTTTTTTGAACAAACATGTGGCACATAGTTCTAAATTTAAAGTATTCGAAGCAGTTGCTGAATCCATTTTATTTTACGCGGCTCAAACATGGGGACACAGAAGCTATGATACAGTCGAAAAACTACTCCGATTTTACATTAAAAGATTGTTTAGATTGCCACAAACAACTCCTAACTACTTTCTTATGTTAGAAACAGGATTATCACCTCTGTTCATCAAGACGTTCAAAATGCAAATAGATTATATTGTGCGAGTGTTGAGCTTACCTAATGAGCGTCTATCGAAAAAAGCTGCTCTTAAAGCAATCAACTGTCGGAATAGCTGGTACAGTGAGTGGTTGGAACTTGCAGATAGCTGTGGATTGTACATTAATATAGATCAGCTAGATGTTATTGAGGTAAAAAGAAGCTTATACCAACTACTAGAAAAATTAGATGAAAAGTGCATGAGTAATTTTCAAGCAGAAGCGGCCAATTCTCTGTACAGGGCAATATACAGTCGACTGGATCATAACTTAGGCCCCAAAAATTATTTCCGAGATGAAAACAAGATTGAAGAAATATCCATGGTAGCAAAACTTCGCGGTGAACTGCTAAGTTTGAACTTTATCCCACACAGAGATGATCTACCCATACTTTGCGATATATGTAATACGAAAGAAAGAGAAGACACATTTCATTTGTGGGTAAGTGCCCATCACTAAGAGAAATAAGGAGACATGTTTTAGGAAGTGACTTCCTGTCGGAAGAGAATGTCCTTGGCCTATTAAATGATGCCAACATCTCAACCTTGTTCCGGTATTGCCAGATATCCTTAGCCTACAGAGAGAAAATAAAAACCGAAAATTTTTAAGTAACACAACAAATTAAGGGAATTCCATCTTGATAAAAAAATGTATGTATTCGATAATAACGCCAATAGTGTAATATAATTTAAATAAGATGCTTAAGGTGTTAAACAATTATTGTCAAACAAGCAGACGGCACAGCCATGCTTTCATTATTTTTTTTATTTGTGTGTTAATTGAGAAAGAAATTGTATTTTATCTTTGATGTACACAATAAAAATCAAATCTATCTAAATCTATCTATTTAATTTTTTTTTTTTTTTTTAAATCATGTACATATATTTAGTATTTAATCTCTTAATTCTAACGATCCTACAATAATAACATATATATATATAAAAAGGTTTTAATCTATTTTTATGAACTGTCATTGTTTTGTTTTCATATTTAATATCGCAGTTCACCCCATTTTGAGATAGTATTTCGTATGGACCAATATAGATTGGGTCTAACTTTTTTCTATTTTCATTTCTTAACAAAACTAGACTTCCTACGTTAAAATCTGAAGCCTTTGCTTTTACATCTGTATCGTACCTCGTCTTCCTATTAATTTTCTTGCTTATCAAAGTATCCCTAGCGTCTTTATGAGCTATTTGTAGTTTGTGTTTTAAGTCTATCACGTAGTCTTCGAAGTTGTACACTGAATCTACTTTATTTGTGAGATTGGAAGGTAAATTACATTGTCTTCCAAATACTAATTTAAAAGGTGTGTACCCTGTTCGTTACACATGCGTAACGGATGCGTAACGCACGCGTAACGTATGCGTAACGCATGCGTAATGGATGCGTAACGGATGCGTAACGGATGCGTAACGCATGCGTAACGGATGCGTAACGCATGCGTAACGCATGCGTAATGGATGCGTAACGGATGCGTAACGCACGCGTAACGTATGCGTAACGCATGCATAATGGATGCGTAACGAATGCGTAACGCATGCGTAACGGATGCGTAACGCATGCGCAACGGATGCGTAATGCATGCGTAACGGATCTGGATCTATCGATCTGGAATTCCCGGGATTTTTCTAAAATCTGTCGGAGTGTGAACATTTGATCGACGGTTGACTTGCCTGGCCTAAAACCGCACTGATAGGGGCCGATCAGATCGTTGACAAAAGGTTTTAAGCGGTCACACAGGATGGCCGACAAGATTTTATAAGCGACGTTTAGGAGACTAATTCCTCTGTAGTTGGTACATTTCAGAAGATCTCCCTTTTTATGGATGGGGCACACTATACCGAGGTTCCATTCATCGGGCATACTTTCCTCCGACCAAATTTTGCCGATGAGTTGGTGTACGCTCCTAGCCAATTTATCTCCCGCTGATGAAAATACATTACATATTCGTATTAAAGTTGAATACAAAAATTCTTTTTCGTTGCGTTTCAAGAATAGTGTGAACAAAGTTCACGAGTGATTTCGATATGCCTCTGATTTGGAAAAAATGTATGTCACTAAGACTGCCACCGATGGAAAAGTGAAAGGCACCTTCCAAAATTAATATGTACATCAATTATACCTAATCTTTCTTACCAGTAAGCCTTTCTGATAAAAATAATGGGCAAAATTGTTAAATTCTACGAGCCTAGTCGCTTTTCGTCAATAATTCAATCCGACTGGTCAAACGGTTCACCGCAAGGAGTTCCAAAAAATCTCCTTTACCATAGCTATTGGCTTTTGCATTATGGGATTCATAGGTTACTTTGTAAAAGTAATCCACATCCAAATCAATAACAATATTGTTCGATCGTAAATATTGAATAAGTGCAAACAAAATCCTTTCGTAATAGGTTTTTATCATAGTTTTATATATCTGTCTTTTATCGTTAACATTAATATTTTTTGGTTAGAATAACTATAAATCGAAAGTTATCACTTTTTTGCTTTTAAAAATAATCTGTCATACAGAAATCAAACAAAACAATTTCTGTATGTGTTCTATAATGTGTTTAAAGATTTTATTTTCAGAAAAAAAATGTTCTTTTTTTGAAAATCCTATTAGTTTTTACTTTACTGAGTGAAAATTTGGTAACAACTCCGCACTTTGATTTCTGTTTGGTTTAACAGGTTTTGACTGTCATCTCAAAACGGAAACTAGCCTATGCATATATTTTAAGATTTGAATAGTTATCATATTATGACCCCGTGACCCCCCCCCCCCTGTATACGCCGTTGTTAAGAAACAGAAATAACTTTGACACATAAATAATATTATGTTATCCAAAGAGATTCACTATGAAAATCGTGCAAGCCATAGCGTTTGGTTGGAAGAAACCTTTATTTTAAATAGGTAGATATTATGTGTGTACATTTAAGTAGATTCAATTTAACTATACTCAATTTCGTATTGATTGATTTAAAAAAAAATATTTCGAATTTAATACAAAATGCTGTGAAAAAATGTGATTTACTAAATAAACATTTGTGTTTAGTTATTTATGTTTCTAAAGGTTAGACCGCCACCGCGCCCACCGTACACAACTGCAGCGAAACTACACTTCACGACGTGGCATTATTTGTATGAAATTGTATGAGCTATGTATGTATATCTCACTAAGCGGGAACTGAAATTATTAAATTTCATACAAATTATTGTGAATCGCAGTTCCGCTGCAGTGCAGATCCACCTAGTGCGGTCTAATCTTTATTATTAAGAAGGGGTGATCACATTGCCCTTAAAGTAATTTTGTGAATAATTATTTTGTACCTTTTTTGTTTATTTTTGCAGACGGCACAGCCATGCTTTCATTATTTTTTTTATTTGTGTGTTAATTGAGAAAGAAATTGTATTTTATCTTTGATGTACACAATAAAAATCAAATCTATCTAAATCTATCTATTTAATTTTTTTTTTTTTTTTTAAATCATGTACATATATTTAGTATTTAATCTCTTAATTCTAACGATCCTACAATAATAACATATATATATATAAAAAGGTTTTAATCTATTTTTATGAACTGTCATTGTTTTGTTTTCATATTTAATATCGCAGTTCACCCCATTTTGAGATAGTATTTCGTATGGACCAATATAGATTGGGTCTAACTTTTTTCTATTTTCATTTCTTAACAAAACTAGACTTCCTACGTTAAAATCTGAAGCCTTTGCTTTTACATCTGTATCGTACCTCGTCTTCCTATTAATTTTCTTGCTTATCAAAGTATCCCTAGCGTCTTTATGAGCTATTTGTAGTTTGTGTTTTAAGTCTATCACGTAGTCTTCGTAGTTGTACACTGAATCTACTTTATTTGTGAGATTGGAAGGTAAATTACATTGTCTTCCAAATACTAATTTAAAAGGTGTGTACCCTGTTTCTGAATGTACTGAAGTGTACATTCGTTACACATGCGTAACGGATGCGTAACGCACGCGTAACGTATGCGTAACGCATGCGTAATGGATGCGTAACGGATGCGTAACGGATGCGTAACGCATGCGTAACGGATGCGTAACGCATGCGTAACGCATGCGTAATGGATGCGTAACGGATGCGTAACGCACGCGTAACGTATGCGTAACGCATGCATAATGGATGCGTAACGAATGCGTAACGCATGCGTAACGGATGCGTAACGAATGCGTAACGCATGCGTAACGGATGCGTAACGCATGCGCAACGGATGCGTAATGCATGCGTAACGGATCTGGATCTATCGATCTGGAATTCCCGGGATTTTTCTAAAATCTGTCGGAGTGTGAACATTTGATCGACGGTTGACTTGCCTGGCCTAAAACCGCACTGATAGGGGCCGATCAGATCGTTGACAAAAGGTTTTAAGCGGTCACACAGGATGGCCGACAAGATTTTATAAGCGACGTTTAGGAGACTAATTCCTCTGTAGTTGGTACATTTCAGAAGATCTCCCTTTTTATGGATGGGGCACACTATACCGAGGTTCCATTCATCGGGCATACTTTCCTCCGACCAAATTTTGCCGATGAGTTGGTGTATGCTCCTAGCCAATTTATCTCCCGCTGATGAAAATACATTACATATTCGTATTAAAGTTGAATACAAAAATTCTTTTTCGTTGCGTTTCAAGAATAGTGTGAACAAAGTTCACGAGTGATTTCGATATGCCTCTGATTTGGAAAAAATGTATGTCACTAAGACTGCCACCGATGGAAAAGTGAAAGGCACCTTCCAAAATTAATATGTACATCAATTATACCTAATCTTTCTTACCAGTAAGCCTTTCTGATAAAAATAATGGGCAAAATTGTTAAATTCTACGAGCCTAGTCGCTTTTCGTCAATAATTCAATCCGACTGGTCAAACGGTTCACCGCAAGGAGTTCCAAAAAATCTCCTTTACCATAGCTATTGGCTTTTGCATTATGGGATTCATAGGTTACTTTGTAAAAGTAATCCACATCCAAATCAATAACAATATTGTTCGATCGTAAATATTGAATAAGTGCAAACAAAATCCTTTCGTAATAGGTTTTTATCATAGTTTTATATATCTGTCTTTTATCGTTAACATTAATATTTTTTGGTTAGAATAACTATAAATCGAAAGTTATCACTTTTTTGCTTTTAAAAATAATCTGTCATACAGAAATCAAACAAAACAATTTCTGTATGTGTTCTATAATGTGTTTAAAGATTTTATTTTCAGAAAAAAAATGTTCTTTTTTTGAAAATCCTATTAGTTTTTACTTTACTGAGTGAAAATTTGGTAACAACTCCGCACTTTGATTTCTGTTTGGTTTAACAGGTTTTGACTGTCATCTCAAAACGGAAACTAGCCTATGCATATATTTTAAGATTTGAATAGTTATCATATTATGACCCCGTGACCCCCCCCCCCCTGTATACGCCGTTGTTAAGAAACAGAAATAACTTTGACACATAAATAATATTATGTTATCCAAAGAGATTCACTATGAAAATCGTGCAAGCCATAGCGTTTGGTTGGAAGAAACCTTTATTTTAAATAGGTAGATATTATGTGTGTACATTTAAGTAGATTCAATTTAACTATACTCAATTTCGTATTGATTGATTTAAAAAAAAATATTTCGAATTTAATACAAAATGCTGTGAAAAAATGTGATTTACTAAATAAACATTTGTGTTTAGTTATTTATGTTTCTAAAGGTTAGACCGCCACCGCGCCCACCGTACACAACTGCAGCGAAACTACACTTCACGACGTGGCATTATTTGTATGAAATTGTATGAGCTATGTATGTATATCTCACTAAGCGGGAACTGAAATTATTAAATTTCATACAAATTATTGTGAATCGCAGTTCCGCTGCAGTGCAGATCCACCTAGTGCGGTCTAATCTTTATTATTAAGAAGGGGTGATCACATTGCCCTTAAAGTAATTTTGTGAATAATTATTTTGTACCTTTTTTGTTTATTTATTTTTGTTCATTTCTAATTAATTATTTATGATAATAAATGAAAAAAATGTGACTAACTTTAATTTTCTGTGTACTATGAAGTTTTCAGATTTTAATTATTTTGGTCACTTTTTACTCGTTTTGGTCCTTTTTATTTTCAATTTTGGTCACAATTTTTATTTCCAAGTGGCAACCGTGCCTATGGGTGATGAAGACAAAGAGGAACAGCGACACGACAACCGCTTTCGCTGCCAGCCGCGCTGGAGCGCTGGTCGATGGCAAGAGATACACACACACAATATATGTATATGGCAAGGTCATTTTGCAAGAAGTGTGTAGCATGTGGATTTGTATGTATTTAACTTTTTTTTTAATAATTATGAAAGGAACAAGACGCTTTTCCTCGGCTTATTTATCTTAACTTTGTTCAAAATGTTAGAAAAGAGTGCTATGGCTCGAGCAAAGAGTATAACTTGAGTTCAAATTGTCGGATGTTCAAGATTAGGATCTTAAAATCTCAGGAAAATAATAATCTACAAATCAATGTTAGCATAATTCAGAGAAAAAAATTTTAATTCGAATTTTATACCTAAAACAAATTTATTCAAAAAGTTTTTAAGAGAAAAATTTTATACTGAAAAATCTAACATATAAGATGTTTGAAATTAGATTAAACGCATATCAAACTATTGATATTTCCATATATATTTAACAAAATTTCGGATGATGCACAAAAATATATTTATTTAATGTGATGATTGGAACTTTACAAAATTATTATTGAAAATAAACGCATAAGAACATGGCCAGAAAATTAAGGCTCTTAAATTTGCGACTAATTTGATTGATTTTGCTTTGTCTTCCCAGTTCAAATAATTCACGCCACGGCACTGGTATGTATGTATTAAGGGCAAAAGGTTATCTAAATTCTATTTTCTTAGATGGAATGAACACAACACGAAACGAGATTAATCTAGATCTTGTCTTGTCATTGTTTTGTTTTTACCTTTTATAAACATAGGGTATAAGTTTTGGATTTGTAAAAAAAAAAATTAACCCGAGTTTCGATGAAACTGGAAATTACATTTGTTCACTCCAGTTAAAAGCAACAATTTGCAAAAAAAATTATTTTGGATTTTTGTAAAATGATTCAATTTTTTTTGAAAATTCAATGTCCCGAAAATGCATAAATGAAATGTAGCCCAGTCAAGTTCGACAATAAATTCGCAAAGCGCGATGTAGTTCTGCATTTTTGATATGTTGTTGGGGCATGTTAGAGTAGTCTGTAGCTAAGTTTGCAACTTCGAAAAACCTGTGCTCGCTGCAGGAAAAATGCAACAGTAAAAAAAAAACGCTAAAACCACCCCATTTTTTCTGACATTTTCCTTTATAACTTTGAAAATATGCAATCAAGGAAAAAGCCATCCACTATAAACGCCCCTGAAGATGCTGAGAAACTCCAGCGAAACGTCGGGCTAAAATTTATGTACGTGTATTCATTTGCATAATTAAATTTAAAATTAAAATGCAGCTATAGCCCAGTAACTTTGTTCAAAAATTCAAAATGTTCGTAATATGATTAGGATTTTGATGGGCTGTAGAGCTTCTTATGAAAATATTTGAGGAATCATCCCCGCCTCTAGCTGTTAAGAAATCCGCGTAATTAGCGTTTGTAAAAAAAAAACTTGGTGATGACAAAACAAAAAAAAAAAAAAAACAAAAAAAATATAACGGTACATTCCACAAACTTCTAAAATATTTAATAAAATACAAAATTAAATTTATTGTTATGATACTTTTTTTTAAATCTATATACAACCCAAAAATTAGTCAAAATTTTATTCAAACTTGAAAAGTTGAAATTTTGTATATTTGTTTGGGTTTTTTTCCCGTTGAAATGCAATTTTTAACAAATATAAATGAAAACTAAAAATACAGTTTTGTTAAGCAATTAATTCTACGTCGTTTGATATATCTAACAAGCTTGTGTTGCGTACCATTCTGTAAACAGTTTTAAAATACTTCAAACGATGCAGAATTTAAAACAAGATAGTAAACATTTTATTTTATTATGTCCGTCTCTTAAAAAGTGAACATTTTAAACAATTTTAATAATTTCACTTAAATCCATAAGGAACCATGATAAAAAATTTTAAAGTTTCAAATGATAAAAAAATATATAACGGTACTTTGCACAAAGCTGACAAACAAATTCAAATGACGCAAAATTAACTAAAAAAAAAAAAATATAACGACTCATTCAAAAAACTTGAGAAAAACATCAAACTAAGCAAAATTATATTTAAAATAAGATAAAAGAATTTTGTTTTGCAAAAATTGTCTTAAGCTTGGTAAAATTTTTATTAAACGTTGAAGAAGTAAAATTTTTTTTGCAGTTTATCGTTCCAATTTAACAGTCAACGGATTTTTATAAAAAAAAAGCAATTTATTTTGTTTATATTATTCAATTTCCCATTATTTAAACAGTTTAAAATGTTTACCTAAAATTTTTTTGAATTTATTTATTTAGACAACCATGAAAAAAAAAAATGATTTTGATTAAAACAAAAAAAAAAATATAACTGTACATTTTTTCAATTTCCAAACTATTTTAAATTATGCAGCAATAAATGATTCTTAATAATGTAGGTATGATAACTTGTTCTATAAAGTAGCATTAAATTTGTCAAATAAGTATACAAATTGAAGAAAATAATTTTTGTTTTCATTTTTTTTTTCAAAGTGTTTTTTGTTAAAATGGAGTATTTTACGTAGCCCAATTAAGCTAAATGCAGTAATAATTTGATTATTATTGTATTTTCTGTCATTTGTGTTATTACAAAAGTTTGTAATACGCACTATTTGGAAAAATTTTAATTTAATCCACCAAGAAACGTAAAAAAAAATACAACGGTACATTTCAAAAAGATTCAAAATATCTCAAATTATGACCAATTTAACTCAGTTTAAGATAATGTAGTCCTTTATTTCATAAAGAACCGTAAAGGTGGAAAAACCATCGTTGAAATTTGAAAGTTGAAAAAAAGTAAATATTCATTTTTTTACATTATTTACTATCGAAATTGAATAAACTGAATAACACTAAAAAAAATATTTTATTTTGTTAATAATTTTATTTTGCGTCTTTTAAGATATTTTGCAGGTTCCTCCTGCGAACATTTCTGTAAAAAAAAATGTAGTCGAAGAAAACAATGAAAAAGAACATACTTCATTTAAACATAGATTTTTATCAATATTTTATTTGCTTATGCATAATGTATGTAATTTATATTTAAAGTTATTTTACTTACAAATTTATTAGTCTTATACAAAAAATTAAATTAAAACTCATTGGCATCTACTTCGTTCAGATGGTCGTCTTTGCCAATGGTATTATTTGCAGGATGTTCCCTGGCAGTTCCACACATCACTGAACATTACATTCCTGATCGCCTACATTCGCATCTTGATGTACATTTAGTCCGACAGTTACAAGATAATAATTAACAAATGTTTTAGGTTATTCAAAAAATTGGTTCTTTAAAAGGGTGCAAATGCAAATTATTAATATTTTTGTGTGTTAGGCTACGACAAAATCAAATTAAACCAACATCCATTACGACTTTTTTTTACAAAAAAATTGAATTTTTGTTTTTTAAGTTTTACGCATGAATATATTTTTGTTTATATTTTATAATTTAAGAACAAACAATTTCTAAACATTTAATGTATCAAACTGATTCCTATATCAATAATGTCAAAAAATATAGACATAATATAATGAAACGAAGAATTCCCAAGAATTAAAAAACAAACACAATAAAATACCGTTATTATTTTTTCCTTAACACCCCCAGGTGGGGATATTTCTGAAAAGGCATATAGATATTAGGTACAATGTAAGTAAGTATCAAACCCATTTGCGAAATTTAGAATTTCGTATGGCGGCATGTCTCTATAGGAATTTTGTGAACAAAGGCTGCATGTAATTCAAAAAATAAGGTTTTCTGCACAATTGAGTTCTTAAAACTGGGCAATATTTGACATTTTGTGTATTTTGAAAAAGTTTTTTTTCGTATTATCGTAGGGTGACCTATTAACAATGGTCCAAACTGAAACTTGTGAAAGGCCAGGTCATGACCTATCGGAATTTGGTAACTGGTCTATACCGAATCATAGCGGTTCTTGAGTAACGGCTATTTTTTGAAATTTGAAAAAAACCTTACTTTGAACCAATTTTTTGCTCGCCCCTTCCATAGTTGATTTTTGTTTTTTACAATTTAACCAATTACATATTACTATGCCATTAGACTTATTTATGTCATAAAAATATTTTTGGTTACCAGCACCATTTTGCCAAAAATTATTGGATAAACTGATGTTTTGATGAATCTTAATTTTTTACTTCAATCTTTAAATGGGCACCCTGAAAAAAATTTATATGACACAGTTCTGGTTCTAACATTCAAAAAGGTATAAAACTTAGCAAAGCTGGCCTTAAGTCAAAAGTTATAAGCATTTGAAGTCAATAAGCAAAGGTCCAGAAAACGAATTAAAATAAACAATTTTTTTAATAACAAGTAATTTATTTATTTTTTTGTATTTATTGTGACAATTTTTTCTAACATCATTATAGAAATTGTTTAAAATGACCCCCTTCTGCATTTATGCAAGCTCGACAACGTCTTAAAAATTGTCGTTTCAATTTTCTTGCAATTCCTGAACAATTTATTTCTTCAGCAGCCGCTTGAATCCGTTGCTGTAGCTCGCTGATCCTTATTATTGGTTTTGCATACACTTTTTTCTTTTTTTTTTAGAACTCCAATCAGCCAGGATTTTCCGTTATAAAAATAATAAAATTAGTACATATATTGGACACAATCGTTAAGACCACCATTGTTCGTAGGTTAGGTTAGGCATTGTATATGAAACCTATAGTACTACTATGGAATCGATTTTTCTGTTTCTGTGGTAGCTCTCGTGAGGGCGCAAAAATCGTGCCACGTTGGATTGGAGAGATGTGAATGAGGATAGGAAGAGGAATAAAAGCTGGTTGTTAGAAGGAGAGGAGTGTATTTTGTTGATTCTGACAGTTGCTGACAACAATTACCTGGTGTGAGTGAGATAGTTTTTCGTCATGGCAACGAAGGGGATAATTCGCGAAAAATGAAAAAAATGTTCTCGTTGTCATGGTGCATTGTACAACGGTATGGTTTTTTGTTTGAATTTGAATTTGCCAACAGATTTTTTTGTTGTTTTCTATCAAAGTCTATGATAGTACACAATATACAAACATATGTCTATAGATAAGTTAATTATGATTTGATTTGCTTCGAATTTGTTGAAAATTTTCAATTTGAGCTGAAAATCATATTACACCGTTGCTAATTTTCACAATTCATAGGCAAACATAGTCTTACAACGATGCTATATTTCTTTATGAGGCTTTCAAGAACAAACTTTTTGTTCGAAAAAAAAAATCAAGAAACATTTTTTGAGGTTTATTAAAATCAAGAAACATTTTCTGAGGTTTATTTTTTTGGATAAAAAAAAATAGAAAAAAACACTCTAAAAGTAATTTTTTTACAGGTAAATTTATCAAAAGTTTGCTTACTTTAAATGTAAAAAAATTGATCAGAACAAAGAATTTCTTTTTGCTACCTTTCAAAAAAATACTTTTAACAGTTAAGACATTTTGATACATTAAAAAATCAACTATTTCTTTTAACGTTTAACAAAATAGGTAGGTACTCTTAGAGATAAATACATTTAAATAAAATTGAAAAAAAAAAACTAGAACATTTTTATAAAATTTAAAAAAGTAAACTTTTTTATATACCTATAAAAAAAAAATTATGGTTAAAAAATGCTTTTAGAGGTAAAAAAGTTTTGATTAAAAAAAAACAATTATTTTACTGGTAAAAAAATACTTCTACAGGAAAAATTTTGATAAAATTAAAAAAAAAAAAAAAGTATTTTACATTTAAAAATTTTTTTTCATAAATTTAAGAAAAAATAGGTTTAACTTTAAAAAATATACTTTTAAAAGTAAAGAAATTTTGATAAAATTTAAAAAAGAATAACTTTTTACCTTAAAAGAAAACTTTTGGAGGTAAACAAAATTCGAAAATATTAAAAAAAAAACAATTTTAATAAACATTTTGGGAAGATTTAAAAAAATAAATATTTTTTTACCTTTAAAAAATACCTACTTAAGATAAAAATTAAAAAAAAATATTTTACCTAAAAAAAATATTTTTAAGAGTAGAGAAATTTAAAAAATAAATTAATAAATAAAAATGAAAAAAATTAAAAAAACTATTTAATTATAAAAAATTAAATCTTTTTACTTTTAAAAAATACTTAAGATAAAACAAATTAAATAAATCTATTTTACCTTTAAAAAAAGTATTTTTAAGGGTAGAGACATTCTGGCGATATTTAAAAAATAAATATCTTTTGATCTTTAAAAGAAAATAAAATAAAAACAATTGAAAAAATTAAAAAAAAAATATTTTATCTATAAAAAAATGTTTTTAAAAGAGAAATTTTAGTAAAATTTAAAAAATAAATATCTTTTGTCTATTTATGATAAGCATACTTTGTTAATTTTTTAGTAAATTTTAATTTTACTTCTTAACGTTATTAATTTTTTAACTTTGTTAAATTTTTACTTAACAAAATTCAAATTTCGTTTATGAAAATTGCATTAAGTAATTTTAATAAATTCGCATTCAAACTAAATAAATTTTACTTTACGAAGTATTTTTTTAGTTCACGTAAAAGAATTCAATTTAGCTCACCTAGTTTAAAAATTCTTATTCAAATTTTCAAAAACCAAATTTCAATTTTATGAAATAATATTGAAAAATTCACGTCAAAAATTCAATTGTGAATATTTTAACAATAACTATTAGGCAATGTTCAAATTTCGGTTATGAAAATTGTATGAAGTAATTTCAATAAATTCGCATTTTGTAAGGTGTTTGAAATGAAATTTGAACTTTATTAAGTAATTTTAAAAAAATTCACGTGAGAAAATTAAATTAAGTATTCTTTTTTCGAAATTTCGGTGAGTATTTAGACACTACTTACTCAACAAAAAAATTTCCAAATCTTGTTTTTTTAATTCCCGCGAAAAGTAGTGTGTGGAATTTTTACTAGGTAGTTGGAAAATATGCAGATTAAATTTAATTTAAATCAAATTTTGTTTGTAAATTGTTATTTAGAGAATTTTTAAAAATTACTTATTAAATTCAAATTTCATTTTTGAAACTTTTTTCGCACGAATTTTCACATGGTGAACTATAAAATTTTTAAAAACGTTATAATCTAGGAAATTTTAAAAAATTATCTCATAAAGTTAGAATTTCATTTCTGGAAATGTTATAATTTCCACGTGAAAATTCCCCGTGAATTTTTAAACATAGCTTGTTTCATTTTTGAAAACTTTATAGAAATTGTTTATAATACTTTAAAAATTCATTCTTGGACATTTTAAAATGATTGTGAAAAATCGTTAATTTTTTTAAGAAATTACACACAAAATTTAAAATTTCGCTTGAGAAAATATTAAAATCATTTTTAAATTCGGGCTTCTTTCGAAAGAAATTTGATTTTTCCTCGTCACCCAAATAAATGCATATAATTTTCTTATATTTTTCACGCCTAATAATTTTCATTTATGTCTACGAAAAGTTCACTTCACTTGGATGTATATGAAAAACTTTAGTTAAAAAGGTTTCGTACCGAAATTGTATTTAATTGTAATTTTATTTGGTTTACCATTTATATATATGTATATTTATAATAGATAATATAAAATAACAAGTACCTACCTACTAAATGGCTTTCACCATCTAATATCTCCTTAAATATGAACGCAAATAATCAACCTACAAAATTAAAATAATTTCTTCCTATCCCTACATCATATAATAAATTCTTGTATAACTTATTTTCTTTACTGGCAACACTGGTTACAGCCTTTAATTTGGGCATACAGCTATACTTACTTATCTTGATACAGCATATCTCACACACAACGAAAGAAAAAATACAACCAATAATTCCCTTTAAAATTGTATCTATTAACCTACTTCCTCCTTAAATAGAGCAAAAAAAGCTTCGAACTTCCCCTTCGTAAACAAAATTGGTGGAAGAAAATAACAAAAAAAAGGTTAGTGTTGACTCCCTTAAACTAGCTTTAATTTTGTATACGTTGTTCTCGTTCATTTATTGTTGCCTTAAACGTCATTCTTATCGTCAATTTCCTCAATTTCTCACTGTCCTCTACTCTCCAATCTCTCCAGCTTCTTAGTACCAGGGCACCTCACCTCGATTCTCTCAATCGATCGTCGTCATAATAGTACTATAGTTTTTATATACAATGGGTTAGGCCATTGTTGGTAAAACCATTGTATATAAAAACTATAGTACTATCATGAAGACGATCGATAGAGAGATTTGAGGTGAGCACTACCAGTACTACGAAATTGTAGAGATTGGAGAGTACAGGACAGGGAGAAAATGAGGAAATAAACGATAAGAATGACATTTAAGGCAACAATAAATGAACGAGAACAACGCATACAAAATTAAAGCTAGTGCAAGGGAGCAAACACTAAACTCTTTTTTGTTATTTTCTTCCACCAATTTTGTTTACGAAGGGGAAGTTCGAAGCTTTTTTTGCTCTATTTAAGGAGGAAGTAGGTTAATAGATATAATTTTAAAGGGAATTATTGGTTGTATTTTTTCTTTCGTTGTGTGTGAGATATGCTGTATCAAGATAAGTAAGTATAGCTGTATGCCCAAATTAAAGGCTGTAACCAATGTTGCCACTAAAGAAAATAAGTTATACAAGAATTTATTATATGATGTAGGGATAGGAAGAAATTATTTTATTTTTGTAGGTTGATTATTTGCGTTCATATTTAAGGAGATATGACAAATATATGATATTAGATGGTGAAAGCCATTTAGTAGGTAGGTACTTGTTATTTTATATTATCTATTATAAATATACATATATATAAATGGTAAACCAAATAAAATTACAATTAAATACAATTTCGGTACGAAACCTTTTTAACTAAAGTTTTTCATATACATCCAAGTGAAGTGAACTTTTCGTAGACAAAAATGAAAATTATTAGGCGTGAAAAATATAAGAAAATTATATGCATTTATTTGGGTGACGAGGAAAAATCAAATTTCTTTCGAAAGAAGCCCGAATTTAAAAATGATTTTAATATTTTCTCAAGCGAAATTTTAAATTTTGTGTGTAATTTCTTAAAAAAATTAACGATTTTTCACAATCATTTTAAAATGTCCAAGAATGAATTTTTAAAGTATTATAAACAATTTCTGTAAAGTTTTCAAAAATGAAACAAGCTATGTTTAAAAATTCACGGGGAATTTTCACGTGGAAATTATAACATTTCCAGAAGTAAAATTCTAACTTTATGTGATTATTTTCTTAAATATCTTAGATTAAAACATTTTTAAAAAATTTTTAGTTCACCATGTGAAAATTCGTGCGAAAAAAGTTTCAAAAATGAAATTTGAATTTAATAAGTAATTTTTAAAAATTCTCTAAATAACAATTTACAAACAAAATTTGATTTAAATTAAATTTAATCTGCATATTTTCCAACTACCTAGTAAAAATTCCACACACTTCTTTTCGCGGGAATTGAAAAAACAAGATTTGGAAATTTTTTTGTTGAGTAAGTAGTGTCTAAATACTCACGGGAATTTCGAAAAAAGAATACTTAATTTAATTTTCTCACGTGAATTTTTTTAAAATTACTTAATAAAGTTCAAATTTCATTTCAAACACCTTACAAAATGCGAATTTATTGAAATTACTTCATACAATTTTCATAACCGAAATTTGAACATTGCCTAATAGTTATTGTTAAAATATTCACAATTGAATTTTTCACGTGAATTTTTCAATATTATTTCATAAAATTGAAATTTGGTTTTTGAAAATTTGAATAAGAATTTTTAAACTAGGTGAACTAAATTGAATTCTTTTACGTGAACTAAAAAAATACTTCGTAAAGTAAAATTTCTTTAGTTTGAATGCGAATTTATTAAAATTACTTAATGCAATTTTCATAAACGAAATTTGAACTTTGTTAAGTAAAAATTTAACAAAGTTAAAAAATTGACAACGTTAAGAAGTAAAATTAAAATTTACTAAAAAATTAACAAAGTGGCAACAATGCATTTTTTTTGTCTTGTTAACGGTTTTTCTTCTGGGCAAATGCAATATGTGCTGATGTTTCTCAAGCGTAGAATACGGGTGTGTGAATGGGATGACAGTATGTCATAATACTAGCTAAGGACGCTTTTTATTAATCAAGCTCAGTATCATTGACAAAGCTATTGCAATTGCAGTGATATTTTCCGAAACTCATTAAAATAATAAAAAATTTGAATTTTTCTGATCAGTTTTTTTTAAAACTATAAATCTTGAAAATTGATTGTTTTTTGCCAGTACCCAATATAACTAGTCAGCTACCCATTTAGTGAAGTGTTTTTGCCATTTTTGTTGGAATAGCCGAATAGTGCAGTGATTTTTGTGTCCCAAAAAATATTTGTATACCTTATAACTTTTGGTTTTTTTTGTTAAGTTTTTGTGTTAAGTTTATTAGTGCAGCGTTTTTATTTCCGTTTTAAATACCTGTTGTTTTAGTTTCAAAGTGTTTTTTGTAAATTTTCAACAGTTTTTTTTTTTATAGTGAAGTGTTTTGCATTTTATTCCATTCGTTTACCCTAGTTATTACCCATTTACGATTGTAGAGTAGTTTCGAAGTGTTTTTTTGAATTACCAATAGTTTTCTTTTTCCATAGTGAAGTGTTTTTGCCTTTTTTTGTAAAGTGCAGTGCTTTTATTTCCAAAAAAAAACTATTTTAAAATAATTTGTATTGAACAAGCATCAGTGTTAACTATTTTAGTGCAGTGTATTTATTTATTAATATTGTTCATTAAATACTTTTTTTTTAACTTAAAATAATAGGGTGCTTGTGCAATAGTTTTCCTTTTTGAAGAGTGTTTTTCAAGGTTTTTTTCTCAATTATAAAAAAGTGTTCTTTTCATAGTGGCGTTTTCATTTGAGAATAAAAAAAGTAGATTCAGTTCGTTAGTATTGACCAATCCAATAAGTTTTGTTTGGTGAGTTTAGTGTTTTTTAGTTTTAATTTCTGGAGTAGACAAATTGAGTAAAACTCTTTGATCTGCAGGGTGACTTTTATAATACTTAATTAATTACATTAATTTTTTAATATTTCATTTTACATATTTTGTTCCTTAATACAATTATTTATTTCATTTAATAAATTTAGTTTTATAATTAATAAATTAATTGATTTTATAATTAATCTTATTTATTAAATTAATTAATTTAAAAATTAATTTCATTTAATAAATTAGTTAATAATATATTAAAAATTAATTATTTTTATAATTACTTACATTTATTAATTTGATAAAATAATTTTTAAAACTTCTCTAATTTCTTAATTACCTTCGTTTGATAATTTAATTCATCCGTTAATTTTTTTTATTAAATAAATAACAAATAAATAACCTTGTTTCTGTATTTCACTGTACAGTTTTTATTTCAGTATTTATTATTAAATTCTTTAATTTCAAAAACAATTTAATTTTTTAATTTTTTAAATTTCTAAATATCATTTATTAAATTAATTACATTTTATAAATTATCTCATTTTTTAAATTAATTATATTTTATAATTAATTTGATTTAAAAGATTAATTAATTTTATAATAAGTCTGATTAAATAAACCAATTTCATAATATTTTCTAACAAACTTATTAAAAATTTCATTATTAAAATTCATCATTTTCGATATTTTATTAAATTCATTTTTATTTCATTATATTGATTTCATAATAAATTTCATTTTATTATTAAATTAATTAATTGTATATTTAATTTCACGGTTTAATTGAATAAAACTTTTGAATTATTTTCATTTAATATATTAATTAATTTGATTTGATAAATTTATATTTTTTTTTTAATTTCATCCATTAAAAAAATAATTTAATTTGATAAATTAATTTTTTGTATTTGTAATTTTATTTCATAAATTAAATAATTTCATTTTACTTTTGCGTTAACTGATTTCGAAATCAATTTTATAATTTGACTTAATAATTTGCAATTAATATGGTTATCTGTAGTTATGCAAACTGCGGTGAGCAGCAAAGGGATTTAGGTGATGTTTCCTTTTTCCAAATAGCTAAAGACCATAGAAGACCGGTTTGGTTAAAGCATGGAAATATTTCACCCACGAAGCCTCTACCGGCCAAAGCTTCCTTGTGTGAAAAACATTTCTATGCTAAAGACATCGTTCGTAAATCCACGCGAAAATGTCTTGCAAAATACGCTCTACCAATTTCTTCCGAGGGTGTTTGTAACTGCACCGATGTTGCTAGTGACACAGCATGCCTTCGTTTAATGGAGGCTTGGAGGACCCGGAAGCAGCCTACCTCCACGGTCACCTCTGCAAACCGGGCTCCTGATTCTTCGTCTCCACCTCTACCTCCACCTCCACCCCCTCTACCTGTACCTTGCAGCCCAGCTTTATCACTGATAAATCTGGCTGCAAGCACTTCAACCAATTACATTAAAGACTACTCTCTTCCAGACGTGCCATCATGTTCGCACATTTCTCCGTCACAATTCCCTTCTCCTAATTACCCATCGTACAAATACCGCCCAAAAGCTAAACGCGAAAGCTTTATACCGCGCTATATTTTTGACACCCCCAAAAGACTGAAGAATAACCCTGGATACCGTATGAGGGAAGCTGTCGACACCCATATGGAAGAATTTCCAGAGGATGTGCGGACATTTGTGTTTTCACAACTGTTCCACAAACCTAACACACCCTGGGGACCTAAAGAAAGAGACTTATCTTTGCGATTTTTCTTTAAGTCCCCAGCGTGCTATAATTTCATGCTCAACGCAGGATTTAAGCTGCCGTCGGTAAGCACTATATACCGATGGCATTCAGAAATAAGATTACCAACAGGACTCAGTGCAAGGACACAGGAATTGCTGAGGGACAAAGCTAAAGAAATGACACCAATGGATAGAAAATGTGTGATCCTGTTTGATGAAATGGCCATCAAAACAGAGCTGGAATTTAACATAAAGGACGACCTCATTTACGGACTCACTGATTTTGGCGAATTTGGAAAGGACGTAAAGATAGCTTCTAAGGTAATGGTATTTACACTTAGAGGCTTAAACAAGAACTGGAAGCAGACGATAGCATATTACATCGGATCACCAAAGTCAGGAATTTTATCCCAGATGTTGGTTAACATTATTACTGGAGTAATAAAATGTGGATTAAGTGTTGTTGCATCAAGCTGTGACCAAGGATCAATGAATGTTGCAGCATATACAAAAATAAGAACTTCGGACACCAAACCTTATGTGGATATTGATAATCATAGAGTTTTCTTACTCCATGATTATCCGCATATGTTTAAGAGCGTGAGAAATATTTTGCTCCAACACATAATCTCTTTTGAGAATGAAGTTGTCGACTGGCGGATACTGGAGAGAATCTTCACACAGGATTCAAAAGGGATATTCCAAACAATGTTCAAGCTAACTTCGGCCCATATCCGACCAGTTCACTATGATAAATTGTCCGTAAAGTTAGCGACGCAGGTTTTCAGCCTCAATGTGTACACGGGAATCATGTATGCATTGAGCGTTGGTTTTTTTAAGTCCGATGAAGATAGGAAAGTAGCTTTGTCAACAGCTTTATTTATAAAAAGAATGAATGACCTCTTCGACACCTTTAATACAGGACAACTGTACTCTAGGAATCCTAACAAGCAGGTCCTATCGGAGACAACGGATACACTTGATGTCTTACAAAGTGCAAGAGAGTGGATTTCAACATGGAGATCTAGCAGCTCTCACACTATCCCACCATGCTTTAAAGGATTACAGCAAACTCTTCTGGGAATTGAGATGATGTGGGAACACTACAAGAGCGATGATCAGTCCTACTTTCTGCTTGCACATTTAAATTCAGATGTTATTGAGAATCTTTTTTCAATAATACGCAACAATAGAGGATCATATGAAAGGGACCCATCGGCATGGAGATTCATACGGAATTTGAAGCAGATAATTTTTCAGCATTTATCATCAGCGGAACATTCGGGTTATGAAGATGCCGGAGCGGAACCACTGCTGCAAGGAGCTAAACACGATCAACCCAGCATTGAAAACGAAAAGGATCCCACAAATAATGACTTCCTATTTGAAGAACAAATAGAGAACAATTTATTTGGTTTTTTTACCGGTCAACACTTAAATGCAGAAGATGTGGATGTGGAACCAGTATTGGACAAGCAAGAAGATGCGGATTCGATGAAACTCCAGAAAGCGGCTGCAGCATATTACGCTGGATTCGCAGCCTCAAAACTTAGAAAGAAGCTGAATTGTGAAACTTGCACTCAGTTCATGATCGACGAGGGGGACCAATTCAGGGAACAGACCTTGTTGATAGAACTGAGAGCTTATAAGACAACAGCTTCAACTTCTGAGTTTGGAAAACTGACAGTTCCTTCGACCCGTTTCGAAGAAACTGTCAGTGTTTTCCAAAAAATGTTTTTGGAACACTTTCCAAAAAAACAAACCATGGAAAAAATTGCTGAAACATGGACAGCTGAGATTATGAAGGAAAAGGAAAAGATATCGTTACCAGACTGCTCGACGGAACACCAGGAAAAGATCGTGAAATTTCTGCTAATTGGACTGATCATCCTGCAAATAAGGAAAACCAACAAGACATTAAAAGGAAAACCTCACGAAAAATTTCTTTAGACTTAAGTGTTATTTATGTTTTAGTCTTTAATATTTTGTTTTAAATATTTTCTACATAATTATATTTTATATGTAAATATTTACTTTTTAAATGCATGTGCAATAAACCTAGTAATTATTTATGATTCATTATGTACTCATATGAAGTAGTAATAGATCGAGGAATAGGCCTACTGGGGAAACCTCGAAAAAAAAAACGCATCTAGTGTTCTACCTCAAAAGGTGATGTGGAAAAGAATTCTTTACCTCTAAAAGTATTTTTTACAATAAAACAGTTGTATTTTTTTTTAATTTTATCAAAATTGCTTATAGACAAAAGATATTTATTTTTTAAATTTTACTAAAATTTCTCTTTATAAAACATTTTTTTATAGATAAAATATTTTTTTTTAAATTTTTTCAATTGTTTTTATTTTATTTTCTTTTAAAAATCAAAATATATTTATTTTTTAAATTTCGCCAAAATGTCTCTACCCTTAAAAATACTTTTTTTAAAGGTAAAATAGATTTTTTTAATTTGTTTTATCTTAAGTATTTTTTAAAAGTAAAAAGATTTAATTTTTTATAATTAAATACTTTTTTTAATTTTTTTCATTTTTATTTATTAATTTATTTTTTAAATTTCTCTACTCTTAAAAATATTTTTTTTAGGTAAAATATTTTTTTTTTAATTTTTATCTTAAGTAGGTATTTTTTAAAGGTAAAAAAATATTTATTTTTTTAAATCTTCCCAAAATGTTTATTTAAATTGTTTTTTTTTTTTTAATATTTTCGAATTTTGTTTACCTCCAAAAGTTTTTTTTTAAGGTAAAAAGTTATTTTTTTTTTAAATTTTATCAAAATTTCTTTACTTTTAAAAGTATATTTTTTAAAGTTAAACCTATTTTTTCTTAAATTTATCAAGAGTTTCTTAAATGTAAAATACTTTTTTTTTAATTTTATCAAAATTTGTTTTCCTGTAAAAGTATTTTTTTAGCAGTAAAAGAATTGTTTTTTTTTTTCTTAAAAATAAAATATTTTTTTTTATTTAATCAAAACTTGTTTACCTCTAAAAGCATTTTTTAACGGTAAGTTTTTTTATATGTAGGTATATAAAAAAGTTTACTTTTTTAAATTTTATAAAAATGTTCTATTTTTTTTTTTTCAATTTTATTAAAATGTATTTATCTCAAAAAGTACCTACCTATTTTGTTAAACGTTAAAAGAAATAGTTGATTTTTTAATGTACCAAAATGTCTTAACTGTTAAAAGTATTTTTTTGAAAGGTAGCAAAAAGAAATTCTTTGTTCTGATCAATTTTTTTACATTTAAAGTAAGCAAACTTTTGATAAATTTACCTGTAAAAAAATTACTTTTAAAGTGTTTTTTTCTATTTTTTTTTTTTTTCCAAAAAAATAAACCTCAACAAATGTTTATTGATTTTAATAAACCTCAAAAAATGTTTCTTGATTTTTTTTTTCGAACAAAAAGTTTGTTCTTGAAAGCCTCATAAAGAAATATAGCATCGTTGTAAGACTATGTTTGCCTATGAATTGTGAAAATTAGCAACGGTGTAATATGATTTTCAGCTCAAATTGAAAATTTTCAACAAATTCGAAGCAAATCAAATCATAATAAACCTATCTATAGACATATGTATGTATATTGTGTACTATCATAGACTTTGATAGAAAACAACAAAAAAATCTGTTGGCAAATTCAAATTCAAACAAAAAACCATACCGTTGTACAATGCACCATGACAACGAGAACATTTTTTTCATTTTTCGCGAATTATCCCCTTCGTTGCCATGACGAAAAACTATCTCACTCACACCAGGTACTTGTTGTCAGCAACTGTCAGAATCAACAAAATATACTCCTCTCCATCTTACTACCAGCTTTTATTCCTCTTCCTATCCTCATTCCCATCTCTCCAAACCAACGTGGCACGATGTTTGCGCCCTCACGAGAACACTCCCAGTAATAGAAAAATCGATTCCATAGTAGTACTATAGGTTTCATATACAAAGGTAAAACTGAACCATTTTATTTGGTTTGAGGATGAGATAATTCATTGAAATTGATACTAGATGTCCCTAGTATCTTTTATTAAAGATTTGCGATAAAAAAAAATATTTAAACAAATAGGTTTATATTAATTCGTTTTCAGGACCTTAGCTCATTGACTTCAAATGTTTATAACTTTTGACTTAAGGCTAGCTTTGCTAAGTTTTATACCTTTTTAGAAAGTGCTAGAACAAAGAAAGTTTTTGAATGTTAGAACCAGAACTGTGTCATAGAAATTTTGTTCAGGGTGTACATTTAAAGACTGAAGTAAAAAATTAAGATTCATCAAAACATCAGTTTATCCAATAATTTTTGGCAAAATGGTGCTGGCAACCAAAAATATTTTTATGACATAAATAAGTCTAATGGCATAGCAATATTTGATTGGTTAAATTGTAAAAAACAAAAATCAATTATGGACGGGGTGAGCAAAAAATTGGTTCAAAGTAAGGTTTTTTTCAAATTTCAAAAAATAGCCGTTACTCAAGAACCGCTTTGATTCGGTATGGTAAGGTTACCAAATTCCGATAGGTCATGACCAGGCCTTTCACCAGTTTCCATTTGGACCATTGTTCATGGGACATTATTTTAATTTGTGTATGTTAAGGTTATTTAATTCATGTAATCGTATTTTTGGCTTTTAAGCGAAATATATGTGGGATCGATGAGTAATAACATAAAGCTAAGTATTTAATAAGAGTATATTATTGTATATTAGATAACGCAGATACTATACTTTCAGACCGTCGTCATGATCAAGAAGCAAAATAAACATCAGCACATTCCACTGGACGGAATACGACCTGTCACCACCGCGGCGATGAATAGCAACCATACACCCACGACGATAGATAAGAATGGAACAGCAAACATACACCACCGGTCAATGCACTGAACAGATCCAAATATCCAGCAATGACAACGACCGACGAAACATGACCTAATTCAATGCATTTAAATAGCCATGCACATCGTAAGGAGGAGAACAAAACAAAAACAATGCCAAGCATACCAAATCGATTCATCAAGATTCTGCTGCTACTGGGAGGAGTGGTAGGGGTTGGCTGCCTATGGAGTTGGGCCACCAGGGCTCTTGCCTGGTATCGACTCATGCGAAGGTTGATGGTATGGGATCTTGTCTAAGCGACGGCGAAAAAACACCGAAGGGAGTTCAAGAATAGCTACGACGACGACAAGAAGTAAGGTAACGACGCGCGATACGACGACGGCGGTCTGAAGTATATTTCTGTTTAAATTAAGTCAAAGAAAAGTAAAGTAAATAAAAACCAAAACGACTGTTTAATAAAGACAATATATTAACTATTATAGTGTATAAAAACTGTTTATATTTCGTTATATCCTACATTTGGGGGCTCAACCGGGATCTACGGGAAATTTATTTTCATATCCCAACAACTTTGAGGTAAAAGAAGTGTTAATGGTTTTTGATAAGATTCGAAAAGAGTTAAGAAGAGAAGAACTGTGTTAAGATTTGTTAAGATTGGTTAAGTTGTAAAGAAGTCCCCTAGGATTCGTTAAGAAAATTGTGAAGAACTGTGTTAAGATTTGTTAAGATTGGTTAAGTTGTAAAGAATTCGTTAAGAAAAATTCGTTAAGAAAATTGTGAAGAACTGTGTTATAGGATTTGTTAAGAAAACTGTGAAGAACTTTGTCTCGTGTAAAGGATATGGATGGATGAATTAATTCAAGCCTTCACCACACGCGAATTACAGAAGTTTTTACAGCAAAAGAATTTGTCGTACCGGTACCGCATAAAAACTGACTTGGTGGACAGGATAAGAGAGGCATTCGAAAACATTACTGAAAGCGTAGTCAGAATAGTAATAGAGAAGGGTGAAGATAACGAGATAGAAGGGGACAAAGAAGAAATTCCAAAAGCGGATCGAGAAGAAGACGAAGAAGGCGTGGACGAAGTTACGATGGCTAATGAAAGGGCCAACAATTTCGTGTTCAGGGATGTGGAGGACTCCCTGGAACACTTTTCGGGTGAAGCGGGAAAAAACTTGACGGTATGGTTAAAAGACTTCGAGGACATTGCTACAGTATGTCAGTGGAACGATATTCAAAAGTTCCTATACACAAAGCGACTGTTACGAGGGGCAGCCAGACTTGCGGTCGAGGCCAAGACGGGACTAACAAGTTATGCAGCACTGAAGGAGGTGTTGGTAACAGAGGTTCAAAAGACAAAGACCACCATCGAGGTGCACAGAGCGCTGGAAGCGCGAAAGAAAACAACCACAGAGAGTCTCCTAGAGTATCTGTACTCGATGCAGCAATTGGCAAGTGAAGGAAAAATTGATGAGGAGTCGCTGCTGGAGTATATTCGAAATGGAATCACAGATTCCATTTATAATAAAATGATCCTGTACGAAGCCACAACATTGGAAGAACTGAAGAAAAAAATGGAGAACTACCAGCAAATGAAAAGATTTATGCCAACGCAACAAGGATTCAGCAAGAGCAATAGTGGTGGCGGTAAATCATCGACGCCTCCTGGTAAAGAAGGACAGACAGGACAAACAGGACAAGGGAGACGGTGCCACAACTGCGGGTCGAAGTCGCATATAGCTACTAGTTGTCCAGATAAGGGGAAGGGAACACGTTGTTTCAAATGCAACCAGTTCGGGCATATATCACCAAATTGCCCAGTAAAGAATGAAACACCTTCGACCTCAAGAGGGATTAGTCATGTAAATCGCATCGAATCAGACGAGCGGCACATTCCAATAATTGTGAAAGGTAAGACATATTACGCTTTCGTGGACAATGGAAGCGACGTTTCGATAATCCATAAGTCATTCCAAGGGAAGATAAGTGAAGCCGAACCCCAGTTACCGGGAATGATGTTGAAAGGGTTTGGAGACAGCCCTCGGAAAACCCTAGGCTCATGTGTGTTAGAAGTGCAGGTTGGAACAGAAAAATATTTGAATCGATTTCAGGTTGTACCAGATCGGTGGATTCCAGATGAGATACTGCTCGGAAGAGATTTTTTGAGAAATGTTGAGTTAGTTATCAGCGGCGGAAAAATTAGGATAGTCAAGAAGATAGACGAGGAAAAAAGTATGAAGGAAGGATACAATCTGGAGGAGAACGACATTTTTCAAATCGAATGGTGCCAGGAAAGAGACGATGATTCAAAGTGGAAAGTAGGAAACGAAGAGTACAGACAAGCAGTGAACGATATCGTAGATGCATATAGGCCGAAAAGTCTCGCAAGGTCCTGCATCGAGATGAACATTGTGTTAACAGACGATATCCCAGTTTTCCGTAAGGCACGAAGATTAGCGATTCCAGAAAGAGATGCAGTAAATAAACAGGTAAAAGAGTGGATAGATGATGGAGTCGTAGTTCCAAGTCGATCAGAGTATGCCAGCCCGATAGTCCTAGTGAAGAAGAAGGATGGAAAGTATAGACTATGCATCGATTACCGGGAGCTAAACAAGAAAATGATGAAGGACAGGTTCCCCATGACGGTCATGGAGGAAGTTTTCGAACCACTTCATGATGCAAAGGTATTTATCACTTTAGATTTAAAAGATGGATTTTTCCACGTAGATGTAGCAAAGGGCAGCAGAAAATATACGGCATTCGTAACGCCAGATGGGCAATATGAATTTCTTAAGGTACCATTTGCGCTATGTAACTCACCGGCTGCATTCCAGAGGTTCGTCAACCAAATTTTCCGGGAGCTGGTGCTACAAAAATATTTGTTGATATATGTGGACGATATCATCATATTTGCAAAGAGCGAAGACGAGGCATAGGAAAAACTGAAGGTTGTGCTAAGGGTGGCCGAGGAGTACGGATTGAAGATAAAATGGGAAAAATGTAATTTCCTATCACAGTCAGTAGAGTTTTTAGGGCATGTTATAGGTAATGGAAGCATAAAGCCATCAGAGGAGAAGGTAAAAGCAGTACAGAAGTTTCCGGTACCGAGAAACGTAAAGCAGATACAAAGTTTTCTGGGACTGACTGGGTTTTTTAGGAAATTCGTCCTAAATTACTCCAGGATAGCGAAACCTTTGTCAGATCTCTTAAGAAAAGAAAATAAATTTGGGATGGGTGAAAAAGAAATGATTGCATTTAATGAACTTAAATCTTGTCTTTGCAGTGAGCCAGTTTTGAAACTATTTAATCCATGTTTGCCCACAGAACTCCATACGGATGCCAGCATAGAAGGATATGGAGGGGCGCTGCTGCAGAAACATGATGATGGACATTTCCACCCAACGTTCTTCCTGAGTTTCAAGACCAGCCGATCTGAGAGGAAATTTACAAGCTACGAACTCGAGGTACTGGCGATAATGAAGTGTTTAGAAAAACTGAGAGTGTACCTCCTAGGGATGGAGTTCACAATTATGACGGACTGCAAAGCATTCGAGGCTACGATGAAGAAGAGAGACTTATGTCCGCGAGTAGCAAGATGGGCGATCATGCTACAAGAATACACCATGAAGGTTATACACCGAGCGGGCACGTCAATGAGACACGTGGATGCGCTTAGTAGATATCCTGTTGCAATGAGAATAGAAGATGGCATCATACACCGGATAAAATCCGCACAAGGTAAAGACGAATTTTGCCAATTAATCTTTGATGTTATTACAGCTGTGGGTGCGTATAAAGATTATGAAGTAAGAAGCGGATTACTATATAAGTTCGAAGGGGGTTGTCATTTATTAGTGGTCCCCAAGTCGCTTCAGAAGGAAATCATTCGTAACGCACATGCACAGGGGCACATAAGTGCGAAGAAAGTGGAGGCCATAGTAAAGCAAGACTATTATATACCGAAGCTTATGGGGTGCATAGATAACGTTTTAGCAAACTGCGTGGCGTGTATATTGGCGGCAAAGAAAAGCGGAATGGCGCAAGGGTTCCTGCACCCAATTGAGAAGATTGACGTACCGTTACACACGCTACATATTGACCACGTTGGACCGCTTCCATCAACACACAAGTTCTATAACTACCTGTTTGTGGTGGTGGATGCGTTTACGAAGTTCACGTGGATATATCCAGTGAAGACAACGAAGTGCGAAGAGGCAATAAAACGATCAGACCTGCAGAGTGAAACATTCGGGAACCCAACCCGACTGATTTCTGATAAAGGCGCCGCGTTTACGGCAAACGCGTTCAAGGAATATTGTGACGAAAGAGGGATTCATCACGTATTAACAACAACTGGAGTACCAAGGGGCAACGGGCAGGTTGAGAGGATCAATAAAATAGTTATTGAAGTGCTGTCAAAGGTAGCAGTAGCAGACCCCACGAAATGGTTCCAACACGTAGGACATGTCCAGCGAGCCATCAACTCAACGGTGTCACGAAGTACAAAGAGGAGTCCTTTCCAATTGATGTTTGGGGCAACCATGCGTCGAGCGGAGGATCTGGAGATAAGGAAGCTGCTAGAAGACGTTATATTGGATGACTTCGAAACGAATCGAGACGAGATGAGAAAGGCAGCAAAGGACGAGATAAGCAGAGTTCAAGCTGAGAATCAAAGAACATATAACAAAAAGCGGAAGGCGGCACATGAGTATAAGGTGAACGATCTTGTCGCCATCAAGAGAACACAGTTTGGAACTGGGCTGAAGCTACATGCCAGTTTCTTGGGACCATACGAGGTGACGAAAGTAAAGAGAAATGAAAGATATGAAGTGAAGAAAGTGGGTCAACATGAGGGGCCCAACATAACTAGCACATCGGCAGATTACATGAAGCCATGGATACAAGATGATGAGGAAGATGACGAGGATGACTCCGAAGATGAAGATGACATCGCCTGAGGACAGTCGATAATTCCAGGATGGCCGAATGTGGGATCGATGAGTAATAACATAAAGCTAAGTATTTAATAAGAGTATATTATTGTATATTAGATAACGCAGATACTATACTTTCAGACCGTCGTCATGATCAAGAAGCAAAATAAACATCAGCACATTCCACTGGACGGAATACGACCTGTCACCACCGCGGCGATGAATAGCAACCATACACCCACGACGATAGATAAGAATGGAACAGCAAACATACACCACCGGTCAATGCACTGAACAGATCCAAATATCCAGCAATGACAACGACCGACGAAACATGACCTAATTCAATGCATTTAAATAGCCATGCACATCGTAAGGAGGAGAACAAAACAAAAACAATGCCAAGCATACCAAATCGATTCATCAAGATTCTGCTGCTACTGGGAGGAGTGGTAGGGGTTGGCTGCCTATGGAGTTGGGCCACCAGGGCTCTTGCCTGGTATCGACTCATGCGAAGGTTGATGGTATGGGATCTTGTCTAAGCGACGGCGAAAAAACACCGAAGGGAGTTCAAGAATAGCTACGACGACGACAAGAAGTAAGGTAACGACGCGCGATACGACGACGGCGGTCTGAAGTATATTTCTGTTTAAATTAAGTCAAAGAAAAGTAAAGTAAATAAAAACCAAAACGACTGTTTAATAAAGACAATATATTAACTATTATAGTGTATAAAAACTGTTTATATTTCTTTATATCCTACATATATATTTCGTTTTATATTTTATTATCTATGAAAAAACAATTATCAATCATTTGACGTGCCAATCTTGATTCTAAACCAATTATATCCAAAGATATAGCTACTTTAATGAAACGAAGAATTCCCAAACATTAAAAAAAAAAAAATCACACTAAAATACCGTTATTTTTTTTTTTTTTGCTCAACAGCTACAGTGATATTTCTGAGAAGTTTTATAATAGTATTATAGGTACAAAGTAGTAAGTAAATAGTATCAAAGCTATTAACAAAATTTAGAAACTTGTTTACAGAGATTAAAATGAGTCGAGTAATGTTCATGAACATCGAATACTCACTCTAAAAAAGCGATTTCAAACACAGAAACAATACAACCAATATGTTTACGAGTATTTTTCTTCATGAGTATGTAAGTCAGCAGTCAGCACCAGGGTTTGGATTTGAGTAATCGCAAATCGCAGTAAATTGAAACAAAAATCGCAGTGAAACCAAAATTTTCGCAGTAGAATTAAAGTTTTATTTTTAATGGTTAATTAAATTAAATTTCAGCGTTTTTTTAACACAAAAAAAAAACTGAGAGGCAAAATCGTAGATAAGAGATCGCATGTATTCTGAAAGATTTTGAAAAATAAATTCTTCTACGACATTTTTCTGCTCTGTCAAAGAACACAAAAACTAACAACGTCCTCTGATGGATTCAATGCACTTTTATTTTATCATGAATAATTTCAACAGCTATTTTATTAAATGGAAATGCTTTAGCTTTTTCAAAACTGAACTTCTTGAATTTTTTTCGGATAAAGATAATCAAGCATCTTTCTATGGACCTTTTAATAAAAATCTATATTGAATTTTTTTGCAAAGCGTATCTAATAAATTAATTCAAAATGTCAAAAAGGTTTGCGTCTGATAAAATTCACTCATGCATTTAAAAACTAAGACCACAAGAAATACTTAAGACAGGAATTTGATAGCCTTGGCTTACAAGATCAACTTTCTTACTAATAAACTCTTTCTTGATAAAACTGTTAAGCAATTTTTAAAAGTGTTTCTTAACAATAATTGCATAAAATGAAGGTACTACTACTATTTTCTCTGATTGGAATAATATTTTATTCATGTTATTTATTGTGTAGTAGCCCGTAGCGTAATGGTTAGTGCGTTCGACTGTCACGCTGGAGGTCTGAGTTCGCTTCCCAGCCTCGTCCACCTAAAAACTAAAAAGTTTTTTTCAGGGCTACTGCCTCTTGCGAGGAATTGACAAATCCTCCAAGAGTATCACTTGTCACGAATAAGTGCTTCTCGTCTAGCCGTTCGGATTCGGCATAAAATTGTAGGTCCCTTCCATTCCTGTCGATAGGCGCACACAGGAATGGTTGCGAGTTGTTAGTCACTAGGCCCTGGTTCTTCATGAGCCGTTATGCCACCCGATTTATTTATTTTTTTTATTATTTATTGTACCGAGAAAAGAATAATCACAGTAGATTGTAGGAAAAGCGCAGTGGTGCAGTAGATTTGAAAATTTAGCTAAAAGCGCAGTAGATCTACTGCTTTCGCAGTAAAGTCCGAACGCTGGTCAGCACACAAATCGAACGAGCACGAACGAGTATAGGCTGCAACCGAGTTATAATGAGTTCGAATACAAACGAGTCAAGCCTCAAGCGCCTTGTTCACGATCAATATGATCAACGTACTTGACTCATGAACATTGCATGGCGTAGATGTTTATTCAGGGTTGGTGGCCGATGGTGATAGAAAAACAATATTTTGTGTGGATGGTGGCTGGTTTTTGCGATGCCATTTGAATTTTTTTTTGAATAATGACCGAGCAGTGAATATCACTGAGACAATTGTATTGCATTATGTGCCTTGACCATAAATGAAATTAAATAAAAGATGAAATGTAGTTTTTTAACAAAAAAAAAAAAAAATAAATAAAAGAAAAAATAAAAAAAAAAATCTTAAAAATTATAATTCTCTAAGGTGCCAGTTATAGCTATCATTGAAAACCATCATTGAAAATATTGATTGTCAATTTTAAGAGATTTTGAAGAAAAAATAAATGATTATTTTGTTTGCCAAAGTAAAGCTAATTGACTTAATAATTATTTCTATATAAAACAAATTTCAATTTGGCACAACTTTTCTCATAAAATGACTTTCATTTTTTCAATGATGAATTACCTTACCAATGATCATTGAAAAAATTAAAAGTTACGTTATGGTGAAGATAGGGGTCAAAATGAATTTATTTTGGAGGAGAAATAATTTTGAAGTTGTAAGCTATATTTCTGCATTAAAATATTCAATGATTAATCTTTCGAAGGGTCTCAAAATCAACAGATAACTTTTTCAATGATGGATTTCAATAATAGCTATAACTGGCCCCTTATGTTGTCATTTCGAGATATGGGGTTTATCTTCAAATTGGAATTCGCCACCATAAGATTATTAACAATTTTTTGGTTCAATTTGGTTACTTTTTCCTTTAATTAAAATCCTTTTTTAAAACAAATGCCCGAACACCGCGTAGTAAATCTACATACCCTAGCACGAACAAAGACAACGACCGATGGCCGATCCACGACCATCCATCGAATTACACTTGCACTTGGTTGTCCGTGAATCGTGATGTTCACGATCATCCACTTTCATTCGAGTATAATCACTTGGTTTCGAGTACTCGAAAGTTGTTGCAACTGTTCATGGTTAATTTTGGTTTGGTATGGAAGTTCATGAACTCGATCAACTTCGCAGGGTTGTCAGATTGTGCGATTTATCGCCAAATGTGCGATTTGAAATTTCATTTGGCGACACGAAAGTCGGTTTGGCGATGTACCCCAAAAAAGGCGATATATTTAGTTTTTGGCGATTTAAATTTTTTGAATCGAAATCCTAATATTCTTTTCTCAAATTCACATCATTATTAAATTGTATCCCTAAAATAAATGACGTATGTATGTCAAAACAAATAACTTTGTTAGTTAACCAAATCTAAGAAAGATGGATTAGCATATTGCAAAATTTGCGACTGCGATATATGAACGTTCGCCCAAAACCGACTTTGAACGGCAGCATGCTGTAAGATCTAGCCATGTTGCAAAGGCTATAAAAAGGATCCCATTGATTTTTTTTGTTTTTTTTTCTTTGTTTATTTATTTTTTTTTTAATATAATTTGTTTTGATATGGAAAAAAAGAAAAGAAAAGAATTTGGTGATTTGGGTTGAAAATTTTGAATTTGGCGATTTTTTGGCGATTTAAATTTTAATTTTGGAGATTTCACTTTATAAAACCTGACAACCCTGTCAACTTGTTTGCATTGACTTGTGAGTATTTTTACTCGAGAACAAAATGACTTAAGAGTATAGAGACAGAGCGATCGAGTATGAACCATAGATACAAAATTGAATTCAATTCGATTCTGGCACTAGCAACTACATTAGATCCAAGATTCAAAATACTCCATTGAAAGGATCATCCCTTGGCTAAAAGTAAAATAATTTCTTATTTGAATGACTTCATACGAGATGAAAGGAATGCGGCCAATATTTCAGATTCTTCCGAAGAGTCCGAAAAAGAAGAAAGGCTTTTTGATATTTGGACATATCAAAAACATTTGGTGCATCAATTCCAAACAGTCCTCTTCCTCCATCTTCACAACAATGGAGTGCAGATGTATCTGGTGTCAGCTGTATCAACTATATAACTCAAAATCTGGTAGATATGTGGAATGATAGGAAAAATATGTTTCCGGACTTTATAAACAGGCTACCAAATATTTGCCCATTGTGGCTACGTCAGTTCCAAGTGAACGACTTTTTTCTAAAGCTGTGGGAACTATTACCCAACAACGAAACCGTTTGAAAGGGAAAAGATTTTCCAAGTTGTTATTTTTAAATTCTGTTTTAAATAAATAAAGTAATACATATTTCCTCATTTCTAAATAACTGATTTTCTCTTTTCTTTTGGCAAAGGCACTTTGTAGGTACTTTTTAGATAACTCACTAAAAAATTAAAGAAAAGAGGAATGAGAAGTCCTTACCTTTAATTTTTAATTTTTTTTTTCAAAAAACATCATTGTTTCGAAACATCGATGTTTTTTCTGGAAACATCGATACATCCAACCTACGATGTTTTTTTTTTTTTACGATGTTTGCATCCCTACCGACGAATGAATGAACAAATGGGGTTTAAAACATTCATAAACCTAAATTCCTTACAAAATCTAAATCTAGAAGAAATATAATTGAGGATTATTTTGAGATACTAAAATTTTCATTTTAATTGCTAAAACAAGTGAATTTTAAGAAAACAGTTTGTTCGTCGCGAATGGCCGCAGTTCGTAAAGACCAATTTATTTTCTCAAATTTCTCATATTTAGCAAATAAAAATTCAGATTTTATAATTTTAAAACTAATGTTAAATCGAATTCTACCATTTCGACTAGATTTTGTGTAAAATTAAGGTTTATTAATTTTTTAATTCCCATTTGTGTGTTCATTCGTCGGTCGTTTGTCGCTCTCATGCGAATGGTCCTTTAAAAGCTATTTTGAAAAAAATGTTGTAACTGATTCAAACATGCCGATTTCAATTTTGTTCCCTGATTTTGAAAACTAACAAATAATTAAAAAAAAAAAACAAATATACATAAATCAACGTAAGAAATCGTTTTTAATTATGATTAATAAATTTGACTTTTATTTGACCTTTAGATACTTTAAGACTTTTCAACCATTTATACATATAGGTACAAACATATTTTTTTAAATTTAGATATAAGCAGCAGATACAATCAGAGAGCAAGTTCTTGCGATCCTGTCGGGCATTTTATTTTATTTTTTTTTAATTTTTTAATAATTTGGGTGGTTCCCCTTAAAAGCGAAAAATACGTTTATATGAATTAAATAACCTTAACATACACAAATTAAAGCAAACTATATTTTGTCAATGCCTTTTAAAAACTGGCCAATCAGAGCCCGCAAAAAGTTAGAACATTTGGAGATATAAACTGTGAAATAAGGAATTTACTGTCTGTAACAAGTGATGCCTCAAGGAACAAAATCATACTCAGTTAAGCTCATGTCTAGTGAACAACTTATAAAATTTAATTGATTTGATTTTTTTCGAACAATCTGCGGAGCGTGATACAGTTCTTTCTAGTTATTTTAGTGTTATCTTTGCCATTTTTGAACTTATTGCTTTTTATTAAACAAATTAAAAATATACTAAAAATACGAAAATAAACAAGAATGACCGTCAAACTTAGACAAACCCCGTCATTATCGTTGGCCCTGCCGATTCTTATTATTTCTATGGCAGTAATTGGTGCCGTAGCCGCTAGAATGAGCTCGGAAAAGTTAGAAACTGCCTTAAAGATGAAGTGCACGCTAAACGATGTCGATTTCGATGAAATTAGCTCCAAATTAGAAACGATAAAGTTACAATGCATGAAGAACTTTAACTCTATTGTAACTGATGACGAGGACAACTTCAATACAACTATTGACAAGGAATTTTTCAAAACTAACGACAAGGCAAAAATAATCAAGACCTTCTGTGACAAAAGATCCGATGCCATCGGATGCCTCGAAAGCTTTGTAAACGTATTTAAACCTTGTCTAAAAGAAAACGAGCAGCATACCATCGATGATATTGTAAAGGTTACCGAATCGCTTTCAAAGTTCATATGCAAGAATGGTGCTGAACAAATTTTAAAACTGGAAAATGCCCCAGCCGATGGAGACGTAGCAAAATGCCTTAATTCAACAAAATCAACAATCGAGTATTGTGTGAACAAAATTGGGACTGAGTACGCTTCCGAGAAGTTAGAAAACATCGGAAATAAGATGCCCGAGTTGATCATTGGGCCAACAGAATGTAATTCCATCTGGAAGATAATTGACTGTCACACCAAGGAGCTTGCAAAATGCAATGACAAGAGCCTACTAGAATTTTATGAACCATCTTTTCAAATCATTGCAAATGGAACAAGTTGCCCCAGAATTGTCGACAATATTATGCAAATATAACAACTAAATAAATAATGTACCAATACAATTCGCAATCACTTATGTTGTTGCGGATGGTAGTTTTGAAAATATGGATTAATTTTTTTTGAACAATAAAAAAAAACTGAAAAAAAGGTTTAATGCATTTGGGTGTCTTGTATATTGTTTTTTATTTTTAATTTAATGAAATTAATTTAGGTTAATACTCGGAAAATCATGTGAAATTCTGCAAGCGAATAAATCAACTATTATTTCCCAAACTCATTTTTTGATTTGGGCAACCCACACATCAAAAGTTTAGGTCACAAAAAAGGGTTCTGTACCAAAAAAAAATTTTTACGGAGACATTAACCCGTGCCTCAAAAGCAGTGTTTCCCAACCTTTTGTGTGCTATGCCCCACAGAACCTTTCTAAAATCCTCATGGCCGCCTAACTTTATATGAAGATACCAAAATAATTTTGAACATCAAAAATCTGAAATAGCTGACATAAACAAGAAATTGATAGAAATTGTAAACCGTAAGTTTATTGTCAAAATATACGAGTATAATGTAGAAATGAAATTCAAATAAGAAATAATTTAATAATTATGTAATTGTAACTTTTTATGTTATGTAATTGTTATTATTTAAATCCCTTGCGCTTGATGCGTCATTCAATTCAGCTAGAACAGTCTTAAGTCTCCGCGTTTTTTGTATCCAGGCAATTTCTTTTTTGTTATCAGCAAATTAATTATGGCACTCAATTCACATTCAGTTAAAGATGGAAAAGGTAATAAAACAGTTCCCTTGCATATTTGGCTGCATTGGGGTATTTGATTTCGGTTAAAAATCAACGTACAAGAAACTGATTCATATTTGTCGTCAAGTGTCATTTAGTGAAGTGAAATTGGTAACAGTTGATACAATTGAAAAATACAGAAAAGAAGCATAGATTTTTCGGAGAGAAGTGTAATACAGCATAACTTTAAATTGCCCAACATTATATTGTAAATTTGCCCCCCCGCGCCCCCCCCCCTCTGGGACGTGGGCCCCACGTTGGGAAACACTGCTCTAAAGCCTTACTTCTTCCATACAAATTAGTTGGGAATTTTGCTCCTTTTACCTTTAATTTTTTACTAACTATATGGTAAGTTGGATTCGTAAAAAAAATCGAACTCGAGATAAAAATTTTCGCGAACGCGAAAAAAGTGTCTGTCTGTCCTTGCCCGTACAACATAAACGGATCGAGGGATTTTCTTCAAACTTGGTATATGATGTTTTTCGACTATGCCCAGACATTTTTTTAATTCTTTTTTTTAGGACCAAAAATAACGGTACCTGCCATACAATATTTTTTCGCCAAAAAGGAAAATAATATTTTTCTCAAAACTGGGTCCGAGGATTTTGTTAAAAAAATTCGAATAAATTAATTAAGGAAATGCTACTTTTTAATAATTTTTTTATATTCATAAATTGTATATTTTGGGTATCTCTTGAACAACTCATGGAAGTTGAAAATTTTCATTTTTTATGGTAAAACTTCTAAAAAGTATACAAATTATTTTTCTCGAAAACGGCTCCAAGAATTTTGAGAAGAAAAGATGTACGTTTACTATTTGAGGTATGGCCAATATTTTGATGAAAACAAATTTTACCAATAACGGTTAATAATAAATTATAATAACAAATTTCTCGTTGAGAGCTGCTTTTTTTTAATTTAGTATCTTGAAAACGGGCTAATGAATTTTTTTTTAATTTTGTGCAAATAGATATTATTTTGGCATACTAGATTTTATTTTAGAAAATGAGCTCGAACAATTTTTTTTTTTTTTACATAAATTCATACTTATCAAACAAATCAAATGGCAAACTCGATTTTTAGCTCTAACTCTCAAAGCCATTAAAATAATGAAATTTCTAGTAATTTAAAGTAATAATTTATTTAATTTTTTTTTAATGATATCATACCAAAAGCTTTGTACTTGTACATCATCAATTTCTAGCTACGTTAAACTTGTTAGCTACGAGAGCAAAGTTTGTGCGATCCAGTCGTGCCCATTTTTTCTCTCGAACTACTGCATTTATTCTCATTTTTTTTTTTGTTTAATTTTGTTTTATAACTTTTTAAATTTTTTATTGTAGCGAAAATAGTACATTATTTTTTTTTTTCATAAAACTATCTTGCACAGTTTACAGAGATTGGTGTATAAGCTACCTTACTACTGCCAAGTAAACATTTGATTTTTAAAGAATGAGTTTATTTAAATTATCGAATTGAAGGAAAAGCTACTTTGAAAAACCTTCATTAATAAAAGCATAAAAAAACAAATAGATAAATGATTCAAATAGAGAAGAAAAGTAGAGCCAGAGAGTAGGGGTGGTTATGAATAGGGAATCAACAATGAATTTTCAAATATATTTTTTACATGGTTATAAACAGGCAAAGGATTTTGCTGACCTAAAAAAATCAAAAAAGGCAAACAAAAATTCTTAAAAAGGCAAAAACAAGGCAAAAACAAGGCATTTATTAAATAAAGAGAATATAAACATAGCTTAACGTCTAATTAAAATAGCATTGAACTGCCAACAGCTTTACTGAATTTCTAATGTAACAACCTTCTACGATTGTCTCTTACAAGCGTCTTAAATGAGCTAAATAACCTTTCTACCTTTCTTCACAGGAGTGGAGCCCATTTTAAACTCTCTAGTCTCTACATCATTCACTTCAACGTTTTCGGAAAGTGTGGAGTTGACGTTGCCATTTATTACAGCATTTGCTCAACAGTTTTAAGTCCACGATTTACATTAAAAACAAGTGAACTTTTTCAACACTTCATTTGCAATTATTGGCCCTTTTGATTTTTCCAAATTTTCATTGATATTCATTGTGCAAAGAAATGCACGATCAATTATAGAGAAATGCAAAGATCTAGCTTTTATGAGTAAAAAAAAAACAAAAAAGGACAAGAAATTTTATTGAGAAAAGATCATAGTAACTCTATCTACAGTCTCCACTGCCGCTTTCTTGTTCTTGTATGTTGAGGGCAAGCAAATTTGTTTTCTGTGCGCCTTAGATTGTGTTAGGATCATGTTTTTAAGTGAAATAATCTCAACTGGAAATGGAAAAACTACAAACAGTTTGTATTTGTAGAATTTTTTTTGAAGATTTTTTGGTTTAACTTTGATAAAAAAAAAGCAAGCAAGTCAGATTGACAAAAAAGACACTAACGGGTAAAAAAGGCAAAAAAAAGCACTAACGGGTAAAAAAGGCAAAATAAAATACATATATTTTGAATCAGGAGGACATGAATCGTGTTTGTATAAAACCGATGCTTTCCTACGATCACGCAAAAAAAATAGGCAAAGTTAGCAAAATCCTTTCCCTGGTTATAAATAACAATTAACAAACATTTACTTACTTACTTACTTAAGATACCGCTCACAGCGCAGGATAGCTTTCGGCCTCAACTAACAAGCCCCTCCAGCCACCTCTATCCCTAGCTAGCATATTACAGTTGCGCACACCGAGTTGGTTGATGTCGTCCTCCACTTGTGTGCGCCACCTGTTATGGGTTCTTCCTCTGCTGCGTAAGCCATCGGGGTTGGATTCGAAGACTCGTCGGGCAGGTGCGTTGCTGTCCATACGCTCCACGTGCTCCAGCCATCTCAGCCGCTGTATTTTCAGCTTCTTGACCAGGTCAACGTCCCTATAGAGCCCGTATAGCTCGTCGTTGAATATTTTCCTCCACACTCCTTCGTATACACCGGACCGAAAATCACACGAAGAATCTTCCTCTCAAAGCACCCTAGCAGATTTTCATCCGATTTTTACAGTGTCCCTTGCTGCTGCCCCATAGAGCAGGGCCGGAATGATTAGGGTCTTGTATAAAGTCTCCTTGGTTCTCTGAGAGAGGGCCTTACTACTTGAATGCCTTCTTAGACCGAAGAAACAGCGGTTGGCAAGAGTAATTCTTCGCTTGATCTCTGCACTGATGGCATTTGGCGAGGTAATAGTATAGCCCATCAGGTAGACAAAGTCCTTGACAACTTCGAAGGAAATTTTAACTTTATGTCAAATTTTTAAGAAAATTATATCTTTAAAACGGTTGTTGTTGTCTTGTATGGGGTCACATAATGTACAAACTTTGCATTTAGATGTTTTCAAAAATTTGATCCGTTTAGGAGTTATAGAGGGTTTTTCAACAGGGACGCTACAAAAGTAGAGCAACAGGGACAGCAAACGACGTCATATTTCTTGCCGCTCTTTTGACATTTCTCTTCAGTAAGGTTTGCCATTTCATGATGAAAAGATATACGAGCAAACAACGAGTCAAAATTATTAAAATTTACTACCGAAATTCGGAGTCAGTGGCCTCAACATTAAGAGCGCTACGTCCAATTTATGGTCGTCATAATCGTCCTAGCAGATCAACAATTGAGCGTCTAGTGGACAATTTTGAATCCACATGCACAGTACAAAATGTTCCCGTGCCAGTGAGATAAAGAAGTGCCGGTAGTGTCGAGAATATTGCTGCCGCTGAGGCTTCAGTTGCAGAAAGCCCAAAGGTGTCTCTCTGTGACGTCGTTGTGGCGAATCTTGCTAAAAGATCTTGGCCTACATCCTTACAAAATTAAACTGACGCAAGAACTGAAGCCGCTTGACCACTAGAAGAGTCGTATGTTCGTGAATTGGGCTGAGCAACAACTTGAAAATGATTCGGATTTTCATCGAAAATCATATTCAGCTATGAGGCTCACTTCTGGCTGAATGGCTTCGTCAATAAACAAAATATGCGGTATTGGTCAGGCAGCAATCCACACGTACTCCATGAGTCATCATTGAATCCTGAAAAAATTACGGTTTGGTGTGGTTTATGGGCCGGCGGCGTCATTGGGCCGTACTTCTTCCGTGATGATCAAGACCGGCACGTTACTGTGAATGGGGATCGCTACCGTTCAATGATAACCGAATATTTTTGGCCCCAATTAGATGATATGGACTTGGAGGATATGTGGCTTCAACAGCCACACAGCGAATGTCACAATCAATTTATTGGAAAACATGTTTGGAGAATGTGTTATCTCACGAAATGGTCCAGTTGCTTGGCCGCCTCGGTCGTCCGATTTGACGCCGTTAAACTATTTCCTGTGGGGCTACGTCAAGTCTATGGTCTATGCCAACTAGCCAGCGACGATTGATGAACTTCGTACGAATATCGAACGTGAAATTGCAGCAGTATCGACCGATTTATGCTTGAAAACCGTCGAAAATTGGGTTCAGCGTCCGGACTACTGCAAGCGTGCCCGTGGTGGCCATGCAAAAGAAATCGAGTTCAATACATAATGGAATCGAACGTACTTTCACAAGAATAAAGAATTTCATTGATATCTAAAACCGTTTTTATTTTATTTAAAAAAAAACTTTTGTAGCGCTCTTATTGAAAACCCCTATACGTGAAAAACGGTAATTTTCGACATTTTACGTTTTTTGAAATGTCGATATCTTCTAAACGGTGAGTCTTAGGAAAACAAATTGTTATGACCTTTTTTATGGCAGATAACATGATCTACAAAGTTTGTATGAAATACTTTTCCATAGCATTTAAATAGTAGTAGCCCGTAGCGTAATGGTTAGTGCGTTCAACCTCGTCCACCTAAAAACTAAAGTTTTTTTCAGGGCTACTTCCTCTTGCGAGGAATTGACGAATCCTCCAAGAGTATCACTTGTCACGAAAAAGTGCTTCTCGTCTAGCCGTTCGGATTCGGCATAAAATTGTAGGTCCCTTCCATTCCTGTCGATAGGCGCACACAGGAATGGTTGCGAGTTGTTAGTCACTAGGCCCTGGTTCTTCATGAGCCGTTGTGCCACCCGATTTATTTTTTTTAGCATTTACCTACTGATATTTTCGACATTCAACCTTGAATAAAATTTTTTCCAAACATGGGATCTTTAAGGACTTTAGACAATTATAATTATGGTATTTTTGACATCCATGCCAATTTTCAGCTTGTTGGGAATTTATGCAAGTGTACCCCTAATTTTTTAGCTAAATTGACCGGGCTATATACTTTTTGGCCATTTTATTATTGGGATTTTTTTAATTATCATTTATAATTTTTGTTTAAGTTAATCACCCTTTTTGTTGAATAAAAATATTGGGAATAAGTTTTCTTTCAAATTACAAATTTTCTATATTTTTTTTTAATTTTTCAATTTGATTAACTTCAGATGTAATGTAATGTGTTTTCAAGAGTCAATTATAAGTCTATAGTTGATTTCATATGAATGAGCTTTTTACTTGCTTAAGAATACTCACTATTCTCAAGGACTCACTATTCTTTCAAGGATAGCCGAGATACAGGGACGACTAAGGAAAACAAACATGGTAGGGTAGATTCGAAATTATTCTTCATATTCCTTTTGGGGTTACTACTAATATTGAGGACATGGTAACCAGGTTGGTTCAGATGGTGTTTACTTAGCGCACATCATTTGATACTGGGGACACTCCTCAGAGGACTTTATCATCTAAGTTCTCCTCACTTCATTAAAGGATATTTTTTTTTTCTATTAGGACAAGTAAGCTCCTCGACTTAAAGTACGATTTTTTTATATATGTAGATACGGCATGAAAAACGTAACGGCTGTCCAGGCTTCCAACAGCAAGAACCTTCCTTCCGACGAGCTAACCAATGATTATGCTAGCATGCCCAGCAGTTGGAACTTGGACACCAATCCACTCTTACCTTCGGAATTGTCTCAGAGTTCCTGTAAGTTTTGGGACACTATGTTGGTACAGGATGAGTGGGTGGTTACTGCGGTTTGTGAATGGTTCATTTGCCGCATACTCGAATGACATCTCGAGGCGTACGTTACACACATATTTTTGGCTTCGATTAAATCTTGTAGGTTATTTCTTAAAAAATCTGCATAGTTTACACCGTTAAGTCGCATTTTCCAAGGTCCGATCTTAACAAAATCAAAAGTTTTACAAAATTATAGTTATAGTCTTCAATCAAACAAAAAAAAATAATTAAAAAAATAATTGAAAAAACATTTACCAGGGAATTATTTAAAAGCCAAGACCACATATTTAAACTGAATTGGTGTTGAAATTGCGTAGCCCGTGATGCTTTAGGATTATCCTCAGCCCAGAAATGGTAGTTATGACTGTTTAAAAACCTCCACGAGTAAAAACTGCTTCGTCGGTCCAAATAATGTTAAAAATGAAATCTGGGTTTTGGTTACTCATACGCAGAATCCACTCGCATATTGTAACGGGACATTCCTGCTCACCGGGAAGGAGGTGTTGTATACCTTGGTGAAATGGTACGGGTGAAACCCATTGTGGTTCAACGTATGCCAGATCGAGCTCTTCGGGATACCTAGTGAACGAGCTGCTCTTCGAGTGCTCGTGGAAGGTGCTTCACGAAAGAGTTGCAAAACCCTCTCTTCACTGCCAATATGACCTGGAAGGATTACTTGTCATTCATCTTGTCGCAGTGGTCAAAGTACACCTTCTGTGCGAATGCGACTTTTAAGTAGATTAAAAACATGGTGATTTGGATGGCGTCGATTTGGAAAGCGCTGCGCTGGACGTATTTGCAAGCTGCCCTTCGAGCATATCGTCCCATATTTCACCGAATATAATTAACATTTTTAAATATTCTTCCTTTATGTAATCCATTTTAATAATCGAGAACAATGTATTATTAAAAATTACACACTTTAATTTAAATCACGATTGCAAAACGTCAAACGATTGCAAAACGAAAAACCATAAACCGAATTTTTCAGACAAACATAGTCCTTCGAATACATTTCTGTGTCTCGTTGTAACGGTTTAATAATTTGTTTTAATAATTTGTTTTCAACTGTTGGCTCTTTCTTAGAGCCCACTGTTGTACCTTGGGCGAAACACAATTATTTCTGGAGTTGAGGTCAATTGTACTTTTTAATTGGCTCTTTCTTACTCCAATAGCTTAAGCGTAATATTTTAGTCGTTTTTATTCAAATATTTGAGTTTTCTTGAACCTTATTTTTGACTGTTTTTATTTTTGAAGTGAAACTTCTTTGCGCGCTTTGAGAGTGAAATTTCAGGGTTGAATTTTTGTGAAACGAAAAAATGTAACGCCACATGTGCAACGCTGAGATCATTGATTAGCTAAGTGGTGGGAGGCAGAGTACAAGTAAACATTTTTATTGATAGGCTAATATATTTTATAGTGCAATTAGGATTTTTTGATTATCTATATTATTGTAGCAGATAAAAGGGAAAATGTCCTTTTACGTCTTTTTTCTAATTTCGTAAATTTGAATGCTAGAATTTTGAAATTTTTTGGTGAATAGATAATGAAATTCTAGGAATCTTACTAGTTTAAGATTTTTATCTATATCCTACTGGTATGTAAATATAAATTATTTTAAACATTTTATCTCAAAATGGGTTGATTTCAAAAAATTGAATTAAATCAGCGTAGTCCGCTAAAACTTTGAATTATATATGGTTGCAAAATAAATAAAACCAAATTAAAGTTGTAATATACAAATTTTTGATTTTGCAGAGATTTTGAGTGTAGGTATTTTTGGAAATAGTCGGAAAACCTACACAAATAAACCGATTTATTTTATTTTAAATTTTCACTTTTTTTTACTTAAAATGTTCACCATTATTATTTAATTTTCAAGTTTACAACCCCAACCCATCGATCATTTTGATATAGAACACATAGCTGCGTCTTACGCATATAGGCTTAATATCTCTATACATTATAGAGATTTTTAGATCGCCAAAGGAGTTTTACTTCTGCCACAAGTACTAAGTTACACGCGTTCTTTTTTTAATAAATTTTAACGTTTTAAAATTCGGACAGGTACAATCAAAAAAAGGTATATACAAAAAATTTCTATCGAACTACATCTCAGATTTTTGGGCGTTATAGTTGGTGGGCCTCAACTTTATGAACCAACAAAAATTATTTAATTAAATAGAAATAGAAAGAAATACAAATTCAAAAAATTAACATAGTGAAAAATCGTACAAAATAAAAAAAGTACAAACTAAAACGAATGTACACGTTTCAAAATTTTAATACAAAATTTGGGACGTAACTATACAAACGAAAAAAAAATTCCAGCTTATACAAACGATTTTCTATCGAACTGAATTTCCAGATTTATCGAGCGTTATAGTTGATGGGCCAAACTGTAAATTTATTTGAAGTGTCTATTTATAAAAAAAAAAACGGTGAGTGTACAAACAAATCTAAAACTTATACAAACAAAGTACAAACGATTGCAATTAACTGTTTTGCTCAACTCAATAGTTTAGTTGGTGGGCCCACTACATGCAAGCATGAAATTGTAGCCAAATGGTGATATCAATGGAAAATATTTTATTTCAATAGAATAAGTACAACTATTAACCTGGAACATCTCGAAAACCTCAGCCAATACAGCAAGTCTGAGTTCAGATTCGAATTCAGAACACAAAAAACCTTTCAAAAGTATAATTTAGTTTATGCCACAAAGGAAAGACATAATGTGTTATTTGTTTATTTAACTTAAACAATATAACCTTATACTTAACTTTTTATAAAATTCAACCAATAAACTTACCCAACTTACTCACAAGTCTCTCATTTGTCTAAGAAAGATAGGATCTGACCGGGCAAAAATTTATTCATAAAATTTAATTGCTGGTATCGACGCAGAATTTCATCCTCTACAACATATCAAAAGTGCGCCAAAATGCCCTGATTTGGCTTTTTGTATAGACGCATTTGAAGAGGTGGAGAGGGGTGGAGGCGGAAGTTTATCAAACTGAAAAAATACAATTTAATCATACTACACATGATGTTGAGTGCTTTTTAACGCTGATTCTAAAGAGACCAAAATTGAAAAGATACATGTATCCTGTAGGAAGTTAAAGTCCTTTTTATGGAATGATGACTTTTTTAAAGTATACAACATGTAAAATATTACCCAAAACCATTTTAAAATAATGGAATATTAATGAAGTTTGGTATTAATGTTTCATTTGGCATGTTTACCCATAACCAAAAGAGTACCCAAAAATATCTGTGGGTAAAGGGTGTTTTTTTGAGGAAGAGATGCAAGTGAGTGATTTTTACCATAACATCCATGAAGGAATTCTGAAACTTATGAAATTTGCTAAAATAATTAAATTTATTTAGGAAACCAAGGATCAGAAGAGGCCATAGAAATGTCTAAGGTCCAAGGGTGTTTTTTAGGGGTGTAATGTTTGACCTGCTTAACGGAAAATACAGTAATTTTTGCTTTAAAATTAATATAACTTTTTTTTAGGGTTTTTGTATATCATATTGTTTTTTCTTATATTAGATTCAGCGTTAAAAACACCTTTGAATCATATACCATATTTCACATATACTATCTCGATTACACGAAAATAACATTTTTCGAAAGACCTAACATTTTGGTCCGTAAGGCAGATCAAACATAAACTCTCTAAAATACACTCTTTGGATCAACATAACTTGATGGACTCTTTTGATTTTTGGGAATCATGGTATATTTAATATTTTTAGCTAATTTCATCAGTGGCAAAATGTATTCATAGGTGTTATGGTAATAATGTCGCACTAACACCTCGCCCTAAAAAAAAAACACCCTTTCACCATAGATATTTTTGGGAACCTTTTGATTCTTGGAAAGATTAATACTAAATTTTCCATTATTTTAAGGTTTCCGGAAATTACGCCAGAAGAAATTGCGCCAGAATTTTTTTTGGAAAAAACGCCAGAAAATTCTTCATACAAAATTCTGGCTTCTTTTCCTAGCCCAAACTTTTCTGGCAAAATTTCTGATTTTCAGGCATTTTTTCCTTCAAAATTTCTGTCGTTTTTTCCATTTACAGAAATAGAAGAAAGGCCAGATAAAATTATTTGGAAAAAAAGCCAGAAACTAAATTTCTGGCGTTTTTTCCTTTTTATGTTTTGGAAAAAAAGCCAGAAAACTATATTTTGTATAAATTGTTGTAATAAATAAACAGTTTTACTGCACATTCTTTGTCTCTATCTTCTATTTTAAGAATTATTATCATTATTTATCATTGACTCATTGATATTGTAAGAAAAAAAGTAACATGAAAAATCATGAGTACGAAATTGTTTCTGGAAAACAAAAAAAACAAGTAATCTTTTGAAAATTTTCGAACAAAAACAATTGTATAAAAAATATATTGATATAACAAAAAGCAGTTGCAGATTCACACGAAAACAACAAATGTCCATGCTGACGGGAAATCGTAGCGGCGGGCCGGGTGCGACGCGGGCGTGGGTGCGGCATGGTTCGCGGCCACACCCGAAACGCACCCGTGCCGCGCCCGCGCCGCACCCGCTTCGCCGCAACCGCGCCGTGGCCACGTCGCAGCGCGCCCCCCCCCGGGGGTCGATGTCAGGGGCTGTTGTTTTCTGTTGTGATAGAACTGTCTACAATATTGACCAAGTAGCGAATTTAAAAAAAATACAAACAATTTCTAAAGTTTTCAATTACGTTTTTATTTGTAACAATTTATTTCACAAAATACAAAAGAACAAAATATTTGTACTAAATGTAAACTTGCAACGTGTCTGCTACGATTTCCCGGCAGCATGGACATTTTTAGTTTTCATGTGAATCTGCAACTGCTTGTACTTGCAACTTTAAGTTGCACTACGAGTATATTTTCATGTGACTGCATGGCAACATCAACATCACAATGTTTGGTGGAAGGACCTGACATATAACACATATACCTACTTAATTTTACATCTGCTTCTTTTGTGTCTTCAGGATGTTCCTCCGCTTCTTCATTATCCGAGCGGCTGCTGTTTTCGGTTGTGCTGAAACTACATATCTTGTTTTTAGTAAATTAAAATATTTGCTGGCCTTTATTCCAAATTGGTATTAGAAAATTAGGCCAGAATATATAACTGATTTTCTGGCCTAGTTTCCATTTTGCTTTCTGGCTTTTTTTACATTTCTGTCTGGCACAATTTCCAACGTTTCTAGATTATTTTCCACAAAAAAATCGGCTTCTTTTTCCAATTTGAAGCAGAAAAAATTTTCTGGTGTTTTTTCCAAAAAAAAAATCTGGCGTTATTTCCGGGAGGCTATTTTAAAATGGTTTTAGGTAATATTTTACTTTTTGTACGTAAAAAAAGTCATCATCATTCCATAATGATCTTTTCAATGTCTCTTTAGAATCAACGTTGAAAAGCACCCTAAAATCATATGATTAGTTTGTATTATAACTCTCTCCACAAAAAGACAATCAGGCCATTTTGGAGCACTTTGGATATGTTGTAGAGGATGAAATTCTGCGTCGATACCAGCAATAAAATTTCATGAATTCATTTTCGCCCACTTACCCATATAAAATTTTCTATTTTTCCTAGACTACTTACGAAACTGTGAACTAACGAGGTTTTTACATTTACATTTAGATTTTAAAGGATTTCTTACGTGTGTTTTTAGCCGATTTATAAAACATTTAATGCTTTTGTCTTAATATAAATGAATATTTCACTATTAATTTCATATCTATTTAAAGAAATCTCATTTTTAGTAAAGAGTGGACTTACGAGGTTTGCATCCTTAGCTGAAGATATTTATACTCTTTTTTGTTAATATTCCAACAATGAGAATATATTGAGGTACCTACCAATAAAATATTTTTGAATCAATATATTCAACTAAGTCTTCTATTTGGCTGATTTTGGTTTCTAGCATGACACAGAATGTTGGTGGATGAGTTGCTTATCAGTTGATTTTGTTTGTCGCTGATGATGATGACATATGTATTATGTATGTATGTAGGTATTTAGGGCAAAAGGTTACATTCTATTATAATCTAGATCTTGCCTTGTCATTTATTTGTTTGTACCTTCCATAAACATAGGCTATAAGTTTTGGATTTGAAAAAAAAAATTAACCCGAGTTTCGCTGAAACGAAACATTAGGTTTTTTTAATCCAATTAAAAGCAACAACAAAAAAATTGAATCAATTTTTCTTTTTTTTTTTTGAAAATACAATCACCCATATTCTGAAACTCGTATTTATGACTCTTATTCGACTACAGTCGTGTGTTGGTATTCCAAAAGTCGTATATCCGACTTCACTTCTACAAATATTGAGAAACGGACAACATCGCATACGACTGTTCATATTCTATAATTATTCCGAGTCTAGTATTAATTGGAATTAAAGTCGTATTTGTATTGTTTATTGGTCGTGTGTAATCTTTTAAACGAGTTATATATTTTTTCGGATAAAAAAGGACAAAAACAAAGTGCATGCAATATGCATATAATGTAGATATTTTTTTCAATATTCCTGCTATTTGTTTTATCAACCTGCGAGGGTCACCGCAGCTCTAAGAGAAGAAATGCACTTTTAAAATGCACATACAAAATTAATAATGTAAAAGATCTCTTCTCTGTGGAAACTATATGCAATCAACTTGGCAGTGATAGCGCGACTCTAAGAACACTTTCTTTTATTGATACTTTAATGTATCCGTGTTATTTACAGGAGCTTTGGATCGGTATAAGGCTCTTTTACATCCATCATTTTTGTATTGCATTTTAGTGGTCTTAGGTACACGTTGTCACTTTCAGATTAATAGCATGTCCTTTTTTCAGGTATGTGTTATATCTAATAAATACAATAAAAATTAAAAAACACAAACAATACAATGGGAACCCGACTAATCTTCGCAAACAACATCGTCGCACGACCCAACAAAAAATATTTGTTTCTTCCATAATTGTATGTAAGCTATAACATATTTCAATTTTATCGAAATCGGTCCAAAAACAACGAAGTTAAAATCTTTTGAACCACCCTAACTTAAAAATATTTTTTACTTCCATAATTGTGTGTCAGCTACAACATATTTCAATTTTACATAAATCGGTCCAAAAACAACGAGGATTTGTCGTTGCGGGGTTGTGTCATTTCGAAGATGTGTTCTTGCGACTATGTGCTGTTGCGGTGATGTTGTTTTGTGAAGATGTTGCTTGCGAAGATGGGTCGTGCGACGATGTTGTTTGCGAAGATTAGTTACCGACCCCTGTTTTCAAAGTAGCAAAAATTAGATCATGGCGAGAAAAACATGGTGCCGATGCTTGATTGAAAAACAGAAGGTTTTCTAATTTATTAGTTAGAAATAAATCAAGTAGAGTACTGCTGGTGCTCGTAAAATGCGTTGGTTGTATTTTATTAAGTGGTACTATCGATAAGCTTTTCAGGCTTTCAATAAAGGATTCTGACCCCTCACTACATAGAAGATTGAAGTTAAAATCACCACAAACAATAATTTCTCCACATAAAGAAGAGTACTCTTCTAAAACGTTATAAAATCTCGATAAATTTGTATGTGTATCTGGTCGATAGACGCAGTCAAGCAATCTATTTACATTTCCGTAAAACATTTCAATAAAACAAAATTTGATGGAATTATTTGGAGGTGATTTAACCACAATTTTACAATTTTACAATTTATACATTTTTTTTAAAATAAATCGCAACGCCTCCACCATTTGATTTCCTTTCAACACGAAAAAGTTTATAACAGCTCAAACTATAGGTTTCATCGTTAACTCCCTCTCTAAACCATGTTTCAGAAACAAAGATAGCATCCACATTAGAGCCCACAAAAACCTTACGAAATGCATCTATTTTCTTGTACAAGCTTTGAGCATCGATGTGGCAAATATTAAAACCCTTTTCTTGTTTACAAAAAATATTTAAATTTACACGGAGGATCAAATCCCTACCATCAGACTGTAGTGAAGCTGTACTAATTGCGTTCATTAAAGCTTAATGACAAAAATACACCACAAAGCATGCAAGATGTATGACCATGAAGAATGAGATATTAAGTTTTTGGCTGTATGAAATGAATGATAAGTAAATAAATAAATTAATTAATAAATAAATAAAAAGAAATAAATTAAGACAAATTAAATTAATAACGAGCATTACAATGAATAACAAATCCATATTTACAATTTCATTTTGAAATATCGCCAGCAGAAATATTAATATAAAATTAAAAAAAAATTTTAACAAAAATTAAAATTTGGAATGTTTTGCATGCATGTAACATCATAGTTGTTGGTGAAATTCGGCTGCAGGTGATACATGTAAATTACCTCCAGAGTCAGGCAAGAAGTCAACAAGTTGCAGTTGGGTGATGGAATCCAGATCTTGGCAAGAATTAGTGAGATAAGCTTTTGTGGGATTGTTTACTGTGTGGACATAAACTTTTCCGTTTCGAGTATACACCGCTGTCAGTTGTTTTCCACGTTTGAGGTGGAAAGCTATGCGAAGAATTATATGAAGTTAAACTTTCGTTGACGTGTATCGTTCTGTCAGAATCAAGATTAATATCACGCAAGGAAAGGGCTTTTTTCGATGTTTTGGCGTTGATTAATTAAAAACAACAACTTGTTTCTTTCGGTTGTGGTGTTGAATTTAATGATGATTGATGTGGCTTCATATGTTCCTCTTGGTTTAACCCGAAAAATATCTTTGAGGCGAGGTGTTGGAGAAAAGTTAACTGATGCACATAGTGTATTAAACATTTCCTTCAAATTCTCATTGACTTTTTTAGGAATCCCACGTAGAACGGCATCGGCACTAATCTTTTCGCGTTGCAGGGAATCGACTTGCTGGTGCAAATCACTGAGTTGGTTGTCAGGCGGGGGTTGGTAGTGCAGGGTTTGAACAAATTCAAGGCGCGTAACAAGAGCAGTCACTTCTTCAGTGATTTTATTTAATCTTTTGTTAAAATCTTTAACAAAAACATCTAATTTAGCTGATAGTTTTATGTTTTCTTCAATGATCAAAACTTTTATTTTTTCATATTGTTGATCCGTTTTTTCGTCTAGTAAATTTTCAATTTCATCATTGTTGAACCTTCTCACAGCCGATGGTGCCATTTTGGCTACGGTCACTTGAGTTTCACGCAACAAATTTAAGAAGGCATATAAAACTATTAACTTTTTTGAATGAATTTGGATGGGTACAACAAACGTTTGCACTTTGTTTAAATAAGTTTTTGTTTAATTTTTATAAATTTTTGGTAAGGTAATTGGGTCGGTAACTAATCTTCGCAAACATCATCGTCGCACGACCCATCTTCGCAAGCAACATCTTCACAAAACAACATCCCCGCAACAACACATCCTCGCAAGGACACATCTTCGCAAAGCAACATCCTCGCAACGACACATCCTCGCAACGACACATCCTCGCAACGACACATCCTCGCAACGACACATCCTAGCAACGACACATACCCGCAACGACACATCCTCGCAACGACACATCCCCGCAACTACACATCCTCGCAACGACTAATCCCCGGAAGATGGTATTTCTTCCCTCGGCGGCGGCGCTTGAGTTGCCAACAATCAGGACAAATGATGTTGTATAGCAGTGGGTTAGGTGATTTATTAGAACACGAGTTCTATGTGGGGCCGGTTTTATGTGATGGTAAATTACTGTTTTTGGACCGATTTATATAAAATTGAAGGAACGTGCGTACAAGGGTGGAGCAAACTGGCAATCGAATGTTCAACCACTTTGTCAATATCAGCCGACGAAAACCCTAATTCACTTAAGGTGAAATTTGGTAATTTGCTGAAGAAAGCGGGCAATATGATGTATGATAAGTTTATGAGGGAAGCTGCATCATCTATTAATAGAACTTACTATAGAAAACTGAACCATTACTTAAACCACAAGACCTACTTTTTAGCTGATAGCTCCACTGAAGAAATCAGCCTGCTATTCAGAGTAAGAGGTGAACTCATTAGTTTGAACTACATTCCACATCGTCAAGAGCTACCAATTTTGTGTGATTTATGTAATCTTAAAGAACGAGAAGATGTGTTTCATTTCCTGTGAATTTGTCCAGTACTTAAAGAATTCCGTAAACTCTTCTTTGGCGTAGAGAAGCTTAATCTAGAAGAAACTTTCAACATATTGAACGGAGACCGAGGTTGGGCCCTTCTTTATAAGTATTGTTTGAGCGCAATCCGTTACAGAACCCGAATTATCCAAGAAAGTTTTTAAAAGGTTCGCTATAGAAATTGTTAAGATTAATTTAACGTATGTATATTAGTTTTTCTTTATTATGTACAAATTATAATTTAAATGTCAGTCTGGTAGACGGCCTTCGGCCAAACCATTCAAAGACTTAAGTCATACTTATAACTAAGGAAATTTAAATTGTATTAATATTTGAAGTCAATAAATCTAATCTAATCTAATCTATATAAAATTGAAATATGTTGTAGCTGACACACAATTATGGAAGAAAAAAATATTTTTAAGTTAGGGTGGTGCAAACAAATTATAACTTCGTTGTTCTTGGACCGATTTCGATAAAATTGAAATATGTTAAAGCTGACACACAATTATGGAAGAAAAAATATTTTTTAGTTAGGGTGGTGCAAAAAAAATGTGTGTCAGCTATATTATATTTCACTTTTATCGAATTCGGTCCAAGAACAACGGAGTTATAATTTTTTTGCACCACCCTAACTTAAAAATATTTTTTTCTTCCATATTCCTCCATACTCCTTCGATACACACCGGACCGAAAATCACACGAAGAATCTTCCTCTCAAAGCACCCTAGCAGATTTTTATCCGAATCTTTCAGTGTCCATGCTTCTGACCCATAAAGCAGGACCGGGATGATTAGGGTTTTGTATAAAGTCTCCTTGGTTCTCTGAGAGAGGGCCTTACTACTTGAATGCCTTCTTAGACCGCCGAAGAAACAGCGGTTGGCAAGAGTAATTCTTCGCTTGATCTCTGCACTGATGTCATTCTGCGATGTAATAGTGGAGCCCAGGTAGACAAAGTCCGTGACAACTTCGAAGTTATATCTGTCCATCGTGATATTTTGCCCGAGTCGACGATGTTGAGATTCCTCTCTCGATGACAGCATATACTTCGCCTTCTCCTCATTAACCGCCAATCCCATTCTAGCCGCCTCCGATTCAATGCTCGCAAATGCTCGCTTCGTTCTGCCGACAATGTCTATGTCATCCGCATATGCAAGCAATTGAACGGACTTTTGATAGATTGTACCGCTGGTGTTGACATGTGCGTTGCGTACAATGGCTTCAAGAACGATGTTGAATAGGTTGCATGATAACGCGTCACCTTGCCTCAATCCTTTCTCAACATCACAGGAATCGGTGGTGTTCTTACCAATTTTGACGGAGCAGTGAGATTTCTCCATCGTCATCCTGCACAGGCGGACGAGTTTGGCAGGGATGCCAAGACTCGACATGGCTCTGTATAATTCGTCCCTTTTCGACATTAAATCGATAAAAAGGTTGTGTGTATCGATCTGGAATTCCCGGGATTTTTCTAAAATGTGTCGGAGTGTGAACATTTGATCGACGGTTGACTTGCCTGGCCTAAAACCACACTGATAGGTGCCGATCAGATCGTTGACAAAAGGTTTTAAGCGGTCACACAGGATAGCCGACAAGATTTTAAAAGTGACGTTTAGGAGACTTATTCCTCTGTAGTTGGTACATTTCAGAACATCTCCCTTTTTATAGATGGGGCACACTATACCGAGGTTCCATTCATCGGGCATTCTTTCATCCGACCAAATTTTGCAGATGAGCTGGTGTATGCTCCTAGCCAATTCATCTCCCACTGATTTATATAGTTCGGCTTGTAAGCCATCCGCACCAGCAACCTTGTACGATTTAAGTTTGGATATCGCCAGCCGCATTTCGGTTAGGTCGGGTGGACGGAACTCTTGGCCATCATCGTCCAAGTTGACTGGAGAGTTCTGCCTATTAGCGGCATCTTGGCTGTCTTCGCCATTAAGCAGTCTAAAGAAGTGTTCTTTCCAGATCATCAGCACTGACTGTGTGTCTACTACCATATTCCCGGGATGATTAGGGTTTTGTATAAAATCTCCTTGGTTCTCTGAGAGAGGGCCTTACTACTTGAATGCCTTCTTAGACCGCCGAAGAAACAGCGGTTGGCAAGAGTAATTCTTCGCTTGATCTCTGCACTGATGTCATTCTGCGATGTAATAGTGGAGCCCAGGTAGACAAAGTCCGTGACAACTTCGAAGTTATATCTGTCCATCGTGATATTTTGCCCGAGTCGACGATGTTGAGATTCCTCTCTCGATGACAGCATATACTTCGCCTTCTCCTCATTAACCGCCAATCCCATTCTAGCCGCCTCCGATTCAATGCTCGCAAATGCTCGCTTCGTTCTGCCGACAATGTCTATGTCATCCGCATATGCAAGCAATTGAACGGACTTTTGATAGATTGTACCGCTGGTGTTGACATGTGCGTTGCGTACAATGGCTTCAAGAACGATGTTGAATAGGTTGCATGATAACGCGTCACCTTGCCTCAATCCTTTCTCAACATCACAGGAATCGGTGGTGTTCTTACCAATTTTGACGGAGCAGTGAGATTTCTCCATCGTCATCCTGCACAGGCGGACGAGTTTGGCAGGGATGCCAAGACTCGACATGGCTCTGTATAATTCGTCCCTTTTCGACATTAAATCGATAAAAAGGTTGTGTGTATCGATCTGGAATTCCCGGGATTTTTCTAAAATGTGTCGGAGTGTGAACATTTGATCGACGGTTGACTTGCCTGGCCTAAAACCACACTGATAGGTGCCGATCAGATCGTTGACAAAAGGTTTTAAGCGGTCACACAGGATAGCCGACAAGATTTTAAAAGTGACGTTTAGGAGACTTATTCCTCTGTAGTTGGTACATTTCAGAACATCTCCCTTTTTATAGATGGGGCACACTATACCGAGGTTCCATTCATCGGGCATTCTTTCATCCGACCAAATTTTGCAGATGAGCTGGTGTATGCTCCTAGCCAATTCATCTCCCACTGATTTATATAGTTCGGCTTGTAAGCCATCCGCACCAGCAACCTTGTACGACTTAAGTTTGGATATCGCCAGCCGCATTTCGGTTAGGTCGGGTGGACGGAACTCTTGGCCATCATCGTCCAAGTTGACTGGAGAGTTCTGCCTATTAGCGGCATCTTGGCTGTCTTCGCCATTAAGCAGTCTAAAGAAGTGTTCTTTCCAGATCATCAGCACTGACTGTGTGTCTACTACCATATTCCCACTCTCATCTCGGCAAGCTTCCGTTCCAGCCTTGTATCATTGGGTGGATCGCTTCACCCTCTGATAAAATTTTCGAACATCTCCCCCGCCGCTACAACCCTCAATAGACTCGACCACCCGCTTCTCGTGCTCTCTTTTCCTCCTGAGAAGTCGATGTTCCTCTTTTCTTTTCAGCCCGTAGAGCTCCCAGGCTACTCTCTCAGGAGCTCTTGTTCGAGTCTGCAGCATTGCCTGGTAGGCCTCGTCCTAAGCTGCATGCGCTAGCCAGCACTCTTCATCGAACCAGGGGTTTCGCTGTATTTACCTAGTGAAACCCGGCACTTCTGATGGCTTGTTGACAGTGTTTCCACTGGTCCTCTGCACTTGATGCTGGTGGCGGATAAACTGCATTAAGCATATTTATATTATCATAAAACCACAAAAAAAATCATTTATTTTCCTCATACAAATAGGAAAGTAAAGTTTACAATTTAATTAATTTTAATTATACACGTATACATACATATGTGCTGTGCTTATGTTTATTATCTTTGTAAAATGTAATAATACTACGTTTTCATTAGAGCCGAAATGAGGTAATTTCAAAATTTGACAAAAAAGTGTTCATTTTCAAATTTGCTAATTTCATTTAACATCTCATTTCATTTTGAATTTGGAATGGCAGTTAGTCGTTTATTTTTGTTTTTTTCTCTTTCTGTCAATGCACTATACTCAACAACAGTTGAGTATAGTGCATTGATATTTTCATACAAAAGCTTTTAAGAGCTTTTGAAACTGATTCCCGCTGGATGCATTCACCTAATTTCCAACCTAATTTCGTGGAAATGAGGTTGAAATTACCTCATTTCAAAATGTGATTTTGTATGGGAAATTAGGTAAATTGGGATCTCATTTGGAAATTTGCAACGAAATTACCTCATTTGGCCCAATAAAAACTGCCTATTAGTCTCAAATCTCATTTTTGTGACATTTTGGTATGAAAAAACCGACAAAAATAAGATTTCAAACTGAGATAAAACTTTTTGCATACATCAACAAGCCGGTGTAGGTATTTAAAATTTAAAATTTTGTACATACATATAAGGAAATATCACTTTAGTCAAGGTGAAGACAAACGAAACCGATTAAGCGAGCGATAGGCAAACTGTGTGTATGTGTATCTTATATATATTGTATCAGTCTATCAGTCTCCTCACAATGAATGTCAGAACCCAGAAACTATGCACATGTGTTTCGTGTGCAGCTCTGCATGCATAGATGCGTGCAGAGTGGCTGCACATCTGTTTTAGCCATTATTATCATGTATCTGCCCACAACCAGGGAGCAGACACAGACAGGTCATGATAGAATGCACGGTGGTTTATTGAATATTACAAAAAAAATCAATGGAAGTCAGGGGTTCTGTTTTTTAATTCACAGGAACTTTCTTAAGTTGAGTGCCATGCAAACGCCAGCCGGCTTGTGTATTTTTGAAAAAGCTCTCCCATTGCCATTCATAAGGCCTGTACCAGCGATGCCAACTGAGGCTTTTTAATGCCTTTTAGGCCTTTTTTCATTGCCTGAGGCTTATTTTGTTTCCAAAAAGGCTTTTTTTCATTTCTTCTAGGTATACTTGATTAAGGCCCATTTGCTGATATGAAACATAAATCTACATCATAGCTAAGTTCAACATAGTTTGTATGTTCAACTTAATTTATTCTCTGTTGCTAGAAAATATTTATGATCTACCTAGCTATGCATAACTCTCATGAGAGAAATTGCTTCCAAAACGTCAATTTTGTGTGAAAAGTCAAATCTATTTTTAGTATTTTGCATTTTGTGATCATTTGTGGACGTACGATTAACAATTCAACTAAATATTTGATTTTAATTATGGTTTTCCAAGGAAATTTGATAATTAAAAAATTGTCCGGAGTTATTTTTTTGTTTCTATATCAAAATTGATAATGTGAAGTTTTGTTGTTGTGAATCTGTTGTAAAAATAAAATAAAAAATATGTGTCATATCCTCGAATATTGGTGAGGCAAACTATTGCCTATTTCTCTTTTATTTTATTAAATATAAATAAAAATAAGCATCTGGGATCTACATATTTGGACCGTCCCGATACATTTTTATAAAATTAAAAATTAAATTGTGCATTTGAATCGCTATTCTTAGGTAATAATACAAAATACAACAATAAAAGTCCAACATAAATCTGTTAAGGAGTACTTTTTCTGCCACCTAAGTTATGTTGAACTTAATGATATTTATGTTTAAGTTTTCATTTGGTGCAAAGCAGTATGTGTTACTTAAGCGCTTATGTTGAACTTAAGTATTTATGTTTCGTATCAGCAAACGGGTCTTAATCTTAAACCAACAAATTTATTTTTAATTTCTTAAAACATTAAAAAAAAAGTAGGAAAAAAGTATTAAAACTGTGTTATAAAAAGAGAGATGGTTCTAAAACATTTCCTTTTCTTCAGACATAAGTTAACATTATTTTTTGCCTGCTGCATTCCTCGGATACAGTTAAGATATTTTTTTCGTGCATTAATTTAAACAAAACGAAGATTATATTAAAAACAGATATATATTGAGTGAAAGTGATCACGCAAAGACGCTTTTCAAAAATCGTTATTGCTACGAGTTTCAATTACAAGAAACCCATATATCTTTATTTCAAAAATCCATGTACCTATGATTGTTAGGATCAGAATGTGACGACCATAATTAAAATTTAAAGGGAAGGAGTATTAGATTTTCAAATTTCAGTTTGGCGGTTCCAGCTTGACAGACCTCAACAAGTTGCCTTATTTAGAGAATTTTCCTTAACTCATACTTTGACTTACGTAAATGTTTCCCGTGCAGAAACTAGTTTTTTTTTTCTCCAAACGGCACTAAAACATTTCTCAAATGTTTCACAATTTCCCGCTTCAAACGGTATACTTTATCAGTTTCTCAAAATGTCGTCAAAATTGTGATATATTGAGAAAGTATTTTTTTAGTGGGATGAAAATCATAAAAATAAAATTAAAAAAATCAATTCTTGTAATCCTGCCTCCTGAGTCCATTTTCCTAAACGGATCGCACGAACTATAATAGGTATACTCGACATGCTTTTATTTGCCAGTGTTTTAAATCAAATATGTCAGTTAACCAATCTCTGTCAAAATTGCATACAAATAATACAAAATAAAACATTAATTTCGCTACACGAAGATTTATTTATGAATGACAAATCTTAATTATTCCAAAATTCGCTACCAACACATTTCAAAAGACGTTACATTTGAAAAGTGATTTTTTATTATAACAATGCGAACTTGTACAATTAAACATTTTTAAATAGTTTACGAGGAGTAATTTTAATGCCAAAAGGTATTTGCGTACCTTTTAAATATTTTTTTTTGAAGAACCATCATCAGGCATCAAGCAATTCGCTCTGCATTAAATTAAAATAACACTCTTAAGATGTGATTTTTTTTTCAGTTTTTCACCCGCATGAATTATATTACGTGGACGCTGACTATTGCATATCTATTTTAAAATTGGTTGAGTTGAAATACATAATGGTATGCTATGCATTTTGATAAAAATTCTTAGCCCTAATGGAGGTTTAATGTAGCGTTTCCGTTTATTCAGAACATCCCCATGTGTAGACATGTTAATTATTCGTTTGTACAAACTGTTATACTGTACCGAATGTGTTTTATGCTGAATCCGTATTCTATCTCATTAATTGCTCCATTTCTAAAATAATTTATGGTTTTATGTATGTGGACAAGATAAACAGATTTGTACTCTTTCTTTGAGTGAAATGAAAAATAAAAGCGGTTTGAAATTCACGTGAATAAGAATTGTGAAAACATAATTTATTATCCACGTGAAATTTCAGTCCTCAGTTTGAAAATTTTAAGTACTTACTTTGGATGAAAAAAATTATTTGATTTGTCTGACAGCTTAACAGAATCTTGAAATGCTTGAGAAGACTATTTTAATGCCATAGTTTGGTTTTTGGCTTGTCGGTAACACTTAATATTCAAAAATAAACGATCATAAGATCCAAAATAATTCTTTAGGAATTTGTATTCAATTATTACAACTTTTATTTTAATTTATTGACAAATGTCACACTTTTCCACACTTCAATTATTTTTTCCTAGTGGTCGGACGTTAGGAAATGAAAATTATGAAATGAAATTAATTTTAAACCGGTTCATATTTCACTCTCACATTTTGGGTACTCAGCTCTCGTTAAGAATTTCATCGTTGTGAAATAAATGTCACTTTTATATAGAAATTTCATTTTCACTTGAACTGAGTACTAGGCTTTATAGAGAAATTTTAAGGTCGAAATAAACAGAAACGCCTCATAAAACTAAAGCATTCAAATATTCAATTACTTAAAGAGAATCGAATCATTTAATGAAGTCTTCTTATTAAATACCAGTCAGTGATGCTGGTGCGGATGGCTTGCCAGTCGAGTGATAAGTCTCCTAAACGTCGCTTATAAAATCTTGTCGGCTATCCTGTGTGACCGCTTATAACCTTTTATCAACGATCTGATCGGCCCCTATCAGTGTGGTCTTATAGGCCAGGCAAGTCAACCGTCGATCAAATGTTCACACTCCGACAGATTTTAGAAAAAAAAAACGGAAATTCCAGATCGATACACACCACCTTTTTATCGATTTTAATGTCGCGTATGATAGCGTGAAAAGGGACGAATTATACAGAGTCATGTCATATCTCGGCATCCCTGCCAAACTCGTCCGCTTGTGCAGGATGACGATGGAGAAATCTCGCTGCTCCGTCAAAATCGGTAAGAGCACCACCGATTCCTTTGATGTTATTATGCAACCTATTCAACATCGTCCTTGAAGCAATTGTACGCAACGCGTAAGTCAACACTAGCGGAACAATTTATCAAAAATACATTCAATTGCTTGCGTATGCAAGAAGTCGACAGAACGAAGCGAGTTGTGGCAGGCGCATTTGCGAGCATTGAATCGGAGGTGGCTAAAATGGGATTGGCGGTTAATGAGGACAAGACGAAGTATATGCTGTCATCGAGAGAGGAATCTCAACTCGACTCGGGCTAAATATCACGATGGACAGTTAGCACTTCAAAATTGTCATAGACTTTGTCTACCTGGGCGCCACTAATACCTCGCAAAATGACATCAGTGCAGAGATCAAGCGAAGAATTACTCTTGTCAAACGTTTCTTCGGTGTAAGAAGGCATTTAAGTAGTAAGGCCCTCTCTCAGAGAACCAAGAAGACTTTATACAAGACCCTTATCATCCCGGTCCTGCTCTATGGGCAGAAGCATGGACATTGAAAAAATCGGATGAAAATCTGCTAGGGTGCTTTGAGAGGAAGATTCTTCGTGTGATTTTCAGTCCGGTGTGTATCGAAGGAGTGTGGAGGAGAAGATTCAACAACGCATGGACAGAAACGCACTTGCCCGACGAGACTTCGAATCCAACCCCGATTGTGTACACAGCAGAGGAAGAACCCGTAACAGGTGGCGCACACAAGTGGAGGACGACTTCAAACAACTCGGTGTGCGCAACTGGAAGTAGCTAGCTAGGGACAGAGCTGGCTGGAGGGGCTTGTTAATTGTGGCCGAAACCCATCCAGGGCTGTTAGCGCCATCTAAAGTAAAGTAAGTTATTAAATACCAATACAATAAATTTCTATTAAAACAACAGAACCTAGTCTTAAATGAAGAGAGAATAAAAAAGTAAGAATTGATCGCTTTATACATTTATATATATATTTATTTTTGTTTTCAAAATACCAATTAAAAATTACTCGTTCATTATGTAAAAATCGTGTTCTTTTTTATATAAGTTTTTTGCTTACTTCTAAGTTACATCGATATTGGTTATAGTTTTTAAATAATTAAATAAGAAAAAAAGCACGTAACTATATGTTTAACTATAAACTATGGAATATTGTTTTTAATTTATGTTTATTTTTTTTTTACTCGAAATTTTCATTATTTTTATATTGTATTTATAAATTTTTAAATTGTTTCTATTCGATTGGTTTCTAAGCTAATGTCATCATTTAAGGATAATCTCTACCATTATTTGTACCTGGAATGAAAAAAAAATATATTAATATTTATTATTTGATAGATGGAGAAACAAACAATATGCATAATGTAGTAAAATGTATACTTTTGCTAATACTACTTCAAAAATTGATACTACCTATATACTTTTTGATAAGAGGTTATTTATTGACAAACATGACATCATTTAAATCAATTTATTTGATAATGAGAAATTTTATTTTCGAAGAAATACTTCCTCTTTTATTTGTTAGTTTGAGCTTCAGATAACAGTAAGTAAATAATTTGTTAGTTTGAACTTTTGATAACAAGTAAATATTACGTATAGATGCAATAAATCATTTGCAAAACTAAAAAAAAAAAAAAACTATTCAGGACAAAAACAATTTGATCGTTCGCAGTGTTGAATTGAATTTAAAAACAAAGCCTGGGATGGACCTTCAAAATATCTCCAACAATATTTCCTGAAGAAAGGCTTCTGAAAGACAAAACTGTCTTTAAGAAAATTACTCCAAATTTTGTCCCACTTAATTTAAATATTTAAAAGAGCAATGAAACTCCATTTGTTTAAATAATGGAAACTCTGTTGCTTTTCTAAATGTATAATTCGAATCCGAGCTAATTTTTCCATTTAGTTAGGTTTTCGTGATTTTACATACATACATATGTATATTTAACTTGAATCCGATCTCAAAATAGCTAATTAAGTCAAGTTTTTGAGATATTGTCGTTTGAAAATGAAAAAGAAGTTATTTTTTCATTTTTTACTTTACACAAAACCGAGCTATATAATTGCTCAATCAGCTCAAGTTTTTAAGGTATTATCGTTGAATATTTACAATCAAATTATGTGTTCGATATTTTAGGGTAAAACAACGGTAAATTTCAAGTTTTTAATTATATAACTTTTTTAGTTCCAATTTAACTGAAAAATGTACCTCCCCATGAATTTTAGAGAGTTAAATTTTCTTCAAAATAGTATTAAGTTTTTTGTGTGATACTAAGGTTTTTTTAAGACTTAAGATTTTCCGGCAAACTTCTTCTAAGGTGGCAAACAAAAAAGTGTCAGCCCCGAAAAAAAGATTTGTATACTCACACTGAACCCTCTACATATCAAAAAGACAAATCTGGTTCTACACAAAAAGCGAAGTTCGGCTAAAATTGGATTTCAATGGGCTAGATATAAAATTAAGGGAGAGTAAGTATAACCAAAATATGAAAGTGAGGGTTAATGCATTTTAATACATTTATTGTAATATGAAAAACATATTATTTGTACACTCTTGATCTGAATCGCATAAACTCGCTCTTATATCTAACAACTAGAATGTAACTAAACATTAACGGTTGTATTGTACTGATATAGATGAAAAAGCACGCCTTGGAGTGGTTTACAGACGACGTTGCAATAAAGAAGCAAAGAAAAAGTGTGCCCAACTTCAAGCAGGGAGTACGAAGAGCATGTATCCGGGAGCTGGAGGAAATGTCAGCACCGGCTGCTGATGCAAACCAAGGTATTCAGGAAATGCAACATGTCAACATGAACATGTCGCAACTATTTCAAAATCGGCGCACAGAAAAGGAAAAATGCTCAGGATATTCGTTCAACAAAATTCATTAACAACGCTCAAGGCTAACTAATTTTGGATGACGACAAAATTCTTTACAGATGGCAAGAGTATTGTGAAGGACTTATGAACAGTTTCCGAGGATATACTTTCCTGCACCTAACAATTATGAAGAAGTCGCCGACATCACAGTCGAAGAAATTAGCGATGCGGTGAAAAACTCCAAAAAGGGAAAAGCGATTGGCTATCTGACGACCAGTGCAGGTTTGTTTCGGGTAAATAAACCACAGATGCTATTCAGAGTATAAGAATCAGAATGGAAAAATAACGGGATTCCTCGAGAGATTTGCATATTGTTTTGGTTGATTTTGAAAAAGCATTCGACAGACAACCATGAGATCTAATATGGGTTGCACTTAGGCATTGAGAAGTTCCGGAAGTCTACGTGCGGATGGTCATGGACATGTACGAGCAAGTTAAACAAAAGTAAGATGCCCCGCATGAATTACCGAAGAGTTCCCAATTAGAGAAGGTGTGCACCAGGGAAGCGTCTTGAGTCCTTTGCTCTTTATTACTGTCCTTGACTTTCTGTAGTAGCCCGTAGCGTAATGGTTAGTGCGTTCAACTGTCACGCTGGAGGTCTGGGTTCGCTTCCCAGCCTCGTCCACCTAAAAACTAAAAAGTTTTTTTCAGGGCTACTGCCTCTTGCGAGGAATTGACAAATCACTTGTCACGAATAAGTGCTTCTCGTCTAGACGTTCGGATTCGGCATAAAATTGTAGGTCCCTTCCATTCCTGTCGATAGGCGCACACAGGAATGGTTGCGAGTTGTTAGTCACTAGGCCCTGGTTCTTCATGAGCCGTTGTGCCACCCGATTTTTTTTTTTATGACTTTTTGCTTGAGGATATAAGGTCACGGACCCCAAAGTGAATCAGTTATTCTTTGCTGACGATGGAGCCATCATAAGTGAAGATCCTGTGTCCTTGCAACGAACACTTGATGTATGGGTGGATGTTCTGGAGGGAAATGGATACCGCATTAGCGCGACAAAGACCAAATACCTATGCTGTCCATTTTCTGATCCACACAGGCCTATTCCGGACATCTATTTGAATACCTGTGATCAATGATCAATAACGATGGATCTTGTAATGACGACATCAAACATCGCGTAAGCGTAGGGTGGATGACGTGGCGGGAAAACTCTGCAATCTTCTGTGATAGAAAAATGCCTCCTAAGCTGAAAGGAAAGCTCTACACGGCAGTTGTTCGTCCAGCGCTTACATACGGTTCACAGTGTTGGACAATGTACAAGAAGTATGTGTAAATTGACGGCCGGCAGCTGAAATGAAGATGCTTCGCATGACAGCAGGAGTGACAAAGCGTGATCGAATAAGAAGCAAAAGAATCCGAGGAAGCCTACACGTCAAAAATACCACCTTGGACAAAATACAGCATGACCAACTTAGCTGGCACTGTCATGTACAAAGAAGATGCACAAAGAACCCAGTTCAAAAGGCAATAGCACAAGACGTTCCAACACTATAGCGGAAGAAAGGCAGGCGCAAAAACTCCTGGATGAAACAAATGCAACGACACCTCCATTTAGTTGGCCTCAGACATGGAACAATCTAAAACCGGGAGGCCTTTTCGACGTTTTCTGAAGTCAACCCGGCGAACCCCACAAGTGAAACCGTAGGTGAAGCAGTTGAATGGGAGAGTTGTGGTCCCCCTCGAGATCATGACAATCGCCGATTAAATGAAGAAGAATAGTATTGATTTGATAATATTTTTATAGTGCTTACGGCGAAAATAATAAAAATAAGTTAAAATACCCGTCTGGAAAAATTCCAAGTTTCTGTCTTGTTTGGGCAGGGCCCTAGTAAGTTATCAGTAGAGAAAATCTAGACGAGGAAGGCTTGTTGCACATGTTTCAGTACCCAGGTAGGAATGTCTCGCAAAAAAATGAATAAGCAATTTCAGTATTACACGACACTTTTTTCTCTCTTTTCTTGAGGTATTTTTTTTCATATCACACTTTTTAAAAAGTCAGAACAGAACATATTTTTGAGAAACGTCAGACAAGTTAGAACAGAAAACTGGTTTTATGTTAGTCTGCCTAAAAAGCAAGTATATAAAATCCTGTTCTATTCTGTAAGTATTTGTTATGTAGTATGGTAGGGTATGAAAGTTATTCACTTACGACATTGAATTTTTGTACAGCGAGTTAGACCAGTCCTGATCGCGGGATCACATTAGTCAACTTTTTTTTGGTTTGCCTGACGAGGTAAAAGGGTACCTACATAATCGCCAAGGCCTTTGTTCTAGCCTTTGATAACCTTTGCTAGCCCCTTGCCAGAATCTATGTAAGACTTTCGAGATCCTTGTTGAAAACTAGATTAATTTTCTGCGGGGGTACATAATTTCATTTTTTAAGTTTAAAGCCTAGTACGCTGCTGATGTGAAACGAAAAATCCCATACAAAAATGACATGACGAAATCTTAATCTCCAGTCTATTTTCGCACAGAATTAATTGACCGGTCCATTTATTGTGTGCGGAAAAATTACATTTAGGTTTGTTCGTGTTTTTATTTGTTGTTACATTCATTACAACATGGCTGTCGTTTGATATTTTTCGTTAAATTTTGTTTTATTTATTTGCAATTTGTGAAACTCTACATGAAAATTTTTCCGCTGTGTTTTCGTTAGCATTTCGTTGTATTCTTGGAGACCACAGGAAAATTTCGTTTCGCATGAGCAGCGTACTAGGCTTAAACGAAAAATTTCTATATGCTTTTCGTTCTGTGGTACGCTGTTCGAACAGCGAAATTTTTGATTATACCAGATTGTTTGACAAGTATCAACTCACTTTTCGCATAGAATTTATTGCCCGGACCATTAATTGTGTGCGGAAAAATGACATTTGAGTTTGTTCGTGTTTTTATTTCTTGTTTATTTCATTACAGCATAGCTATTCTTTGATTTTTCGTTAAATGTTATTTTAAAATTATTTTTTAGTTAAATTTTATTTTATTTATTTGCAATTTGTGAAACTCTCCATGAATATTTTTCCGCTGTGTTTTTGTAAGCATTTAGTTGTCTTTTTGGAGACTACAGGAAAATTTCGTTTCGCATCAGCAGCGTACTAGGCTTAATACAAAAATATGTGGAAAAATGTAAAATAATAAAAAAATATATTTTCCTTTGATTTTATTTTTTCGTAAAAAAAAAACAAAGTTTAATCAATCTAGTGAACCACATAAAAATGCTTGACACCGAATTTGAAGCAAATACATCAATTTCTTTAGGCTCTGATGTACATCAAAACGCAATGACAAACAAACTGGAAACAATCTGGAAAGAACAAACAAACACGGACATCTTATCGAAAATCACTTTTTTGTACTGCTCCATTATCGAGTTGTTAGTTTTGATTAAAACCCAGATTAGATTAAAGCCTAGACATTTTGTTGTAAAACCAATGCTTGCCCTATATAGAGTAAGTAAAGATTGTATGACTGCCATTTTTCGGATTGGGGTCGAAATACTGTAAGTCTTTATAATGTTGTCCTATTGATAAAAGGATCTGGAAAGAACACTTCTCTAGACTGCTTAATGGCGAATACAGCCAAGATGCCGCTAATAGGCAGAACGCTCCATTCAACTTGGACGATGAAGAGTTCCGTCCACCCGACCTAACCGAAGTTCGGCTGGCGATATCCAAACTTAAGTCGTACAAGGCTGCAGGTGCGGATGGCTTACAAGCCGAACTATTTAAATCAGCGGGAGATGAATTGGCTAGGAGCATACACCAGCTCATCTGCAAAATTTGGTCGGAGGAAAGTATGCCCGATGAATGGAACCTCGGTATAGTTTGCCCCATCCATAAAAAGGGAGATATTCTGAAATGTACCAACTACAGAGGAATTAGTCTCCTAAACGTCGCTTATAAAATCTTGTCGGCCATCCTGTGGGACCGCTTAAAACCTTTTGTCAACGATCTGATCGGCCCTTATCAGTGCGGTTTTAGGCCAGGCAAGTCAACCGTCGATCAAATGTTCACACTCCGACAGATTTTAGAAAAATCCCGGGAATTCCAGATCGATACACACCACCTTTTTATCGATTTTAAAGTCGCGTATGATAGCGTGAAAAGGGACGAATTATACAGAGCCATGTCGAGTCTCGGCATCCCTGCCAAACTCGTCCGCCTGTGCAGGATGACGATGGAGAAATCTCGCTGCTCCGTCAAAATTGGTAAGAACACCACCGATTCCTTTGATGTGGAGAAAGGATTGAGGCAAGGCGACGCGTTATCATGCAACCTATTCAACATCGTTCTTGAAGCCATTGTAGTTGCGTACATGTCACACATGTACGCACATGTCAACACCAGCGGTACAATATATCAAAAGTCCGTTCAATTGCTTGCATATGCGGATGTCATAGACATTGTCGGCAGAACGAAGCGAGCTGTGGCAGGGGCATTTGCGAGCATTGAATCGGAGGCGGCTAGAATGGGATTGGCGGTTAATGAGGACAAGACGAAGTATATGCTGTCATCGAGAGAGGAATCTCAACATCGTCGACTCGGACAAAATATCACGATGGACAGATATAACTTCGAAGTTGTCAAGGACTTTGTCTACCTGGGCTCCACTATTACATCGCAGAATGACATCAGTGCAGAGATCAAGCGAAGAATTACTCTTGCCAACCGCTGTTTCTTCGGTCTAAGAAGGCATTTAAGTAGTAAGGCCCTCTCTCAGAGAACCAAGGAGACTTTATACAAAACCCTAATCATCCCGGTCCTGCTTTATGGGTCAGAAGCATGGACACTGAAAGATTCAGATAAAAATCTGCTAGGGTGCTTTGAGAGGAAGATTCTTCGTGTGATTTTCGGTCCGGTGTGTATCGAAGGAGTATGGAGGAGAAGATTCAACGACGAGCTATACGGGCTATACAGCGACGTTGACCTGGTCAAAAAGCTGAAAATACAGCGGCTGAGATGGCTGGGGCACGTGGAGCGTATGGACAGCAACGCACCTGCCCGACGAGTCTTCGAATCCAACCCCGATGTGGTACGCAGCAGAGGAAGAACCCGTAACAGGTGGCGCAATCAAGTGAATGACGACATCAAAGCACTCGGTGTGCGCAACTGGAAGCGGCTAGCTAGGGACAGAGCTGGCTGGAGGGGCTTGTTAGTTGAGGCCGAAGCCCATCCTGGGCTGTGAGCGCCATCAAAAGTAAAGTAAAGTAAGTATTGATAAATCCAAGCTTTAACTTCTAGGGCCAAATGCAACATTACCAAAAATGTTATCATAAAAACAGGCAATCAATCAAAAATCTACTATGTTGAACGCATGATATTGTTTTCACGTTTAATTTGCTAATTTTTAAAACATTTGTTTTTGCTAAATTGACTCTCGTGTTGCTTATTTTTACCAATAACTTCCTATTGGTTCAAGATTCAATAATAAATTATACCATTTTGAAATCCGCATTTAACGCGCATATTTTTAAAATATTTGGCCACTTAGGTATTCATGTATTTTTTTCATACCAGAGATGATTTAACTTTTTCGAAAATTAGTTTCTTTCACATTTTGCATCGAAAATCAAAGTTCAATAATTTTTTTCTCTAAGAATTCCAACAGTTATTAAAATTTGTGTCTTCTTATGTTTTGGCACAAGCAATGTTAAATATTGCTACGAAAAAAAAAAACGGTAGAATTCATTCATGGTATTCAAAAACGTAAAGTAACGCAACAAATAATGCACTGAACAAAAAAATGCACATATCTTTTGTTGTGGTTGGGATAGATTTTTTTTTTATTAGTTTTCAGGACTGTCATAAAGTCTACTATTAGGCATTCCAAGATTATCCATTATTTACTGGACACCCTGTATATTATATCTGTTGTCAAACTCCTTTTTTCTCATTTATAAAATAGTCAAATCCACTGAAATAGGTATCACTGAATAGGAATTTACACATACTCATGACATTGCACAAAAAGAATTCCAGCTATTATACAGAGTGATTCACCTAAGGTGTGACAAAAAGCTTGAGCATGTAGGTCTATTCGAGAAAAGGAAAAAATCGTGTGGAAGGGGGATCTACCCCCTTGTTTAGATGGGAGCGGCAGTTTTCTAAAAAATTGACGTAGATGGAAAATAGAAAATAGCGATGTGCGGCCTCTAAAAATTAATTTAAAAATCTGAACTTTTAACAGGCTTATTATTTTGATCAACTCTAAGTAATAAGCTAGTGGCATTGGAAATCGGAGACTTTTTTTTAGTTTTGAATCAGTCTAATGTTCATATCAGTAATAAAAAGAATTTATTTATTTTGTTCAAACATTCTATTTGAAAATTTAAAGCCTTATTGAATGTGCAAAATTTTCGCACGAGTCTTCTGACCGCACAGAATTTTATCATACAGAATTTTGAAAAACAATATTATGACCCGCTCCCCCATTTGTCCTAACTTCAAACACCTTAATCTGAACGATCTGTTTAATGTAACTGAAGAAGACATAAACCTTTTAATGTATTTTGGTTTATTGCTTTGTTTGTTTGTTATGCTCGTTATTCCAAGTCAAATCTGAATAAAATTGTGCGAGTTTCAAGAATAATATCCCTTTGTCCGCAAGGAAATAATAAAATAAAAACGCCAGTAAAATGCTATGACTCTAGAAGCGACAAAAACAACTTTGGTACTTAAGTTGAGCAGGGCGAAGACGAAGAGTGGAGGTAACAAAAAAATTTTATTTTTACATTATCGCCAGCCGATTACCATTTCAAGAGCCATGGCGTTTTGTTTGCGTTTTAGTAAAACCCCTTGCGGAACAGGGGCCAATGACTGTACATTGTCAAAACTTTTATAATAATTATTGTATGAATCATTGAAGCAAGTAATAACAAAGTGTTCATCAAAGATTTTTAAATTCTTGAAACAGGATATTGACACTAAAATTATCTCCAATTTCTATTATACATAAGCGCCGAACTTTGTCTATTGTCTTACTCCTACAAACGCCCGACTTTTAAAGGAAAATGGGCAAAGTGGTCTACCTACTCAACACCAATGTGTCATACATCATTGAAAAGGTTATGACGTGTACATCAATTAATTATATGGACGTAAAGCGCTAAACCATGGGGTTCGAAAGATATTCCCCTTCAAAGCACCGAAAAAGACAGTAATGCAACAAAAATTAAGTACATGCAATAACATTATTAAATAAAGAAGTTCAGCCAACAAGACTCAAATTTAATTGAAACAGGTCAATAAAAACACATTAATATGCAATATGCAATAATCACCAATATGCAATAACATTTTCATTGACGTATCACACATCATTGTTGAGTTGGTAGACCATTTACCAATGCGGAATTGCATTTTTGTTGTTTTTGAAACTTTGAAGCCAAATACCCCACGATCTTAAGATCGATATTAAGATCTTAATAGCTATAATTATAGTGACCAGATTTATTTGAAGCAAAAGCGGGACACATTTTCAAAACTTCACAGGGAGTAGAAATTATAACTTTTTAAAGTAAAAATTTAAAAAAGTACGCAACATAAACGACAAATGACATATTAAAAAAAAAAACAGACAATTTTTAGTTTTGATAAAAAAAAGGGACCAGTAAAAATGTATATTAATCTCCTCAAATTTGTTTTAATAAAAACTTTAAAAAAATCAGCCTCAATATTGTTAACGTATTTAGACAAAGTGAAAGTAATAATAGTCTTCTAGGAAATTAAAATTAAAATAAGTTTTTCAAATATGTAGGTACCAGGTTCCTGCATATGTTTTAATTACAAATTTCAAATTAATTCTTTTATTTGAATGCAGAATGAATTTCTTTAAGAATTTCATTATTTTTAATTTTTTCATAAAAATTATCACACTTATCAGGAATGGATATTTTTTTGTTAATTCTTCCTAGAATACACAGATACACTCCCTCTTGCATTTTTTTGGCTGCTGCTGAAGTCGATGCAATTCTATTTCTATTTATGTATAATGAAGCGTTAATCTTATTAATTTTTGTGCTAACATATTTGAGTTGTTTTTTATTTACTACCCGTCCAATCTCCAATAAACTTCATTTCACAGCAAACTTTCGATTTAATAATGACATATGGCAAGATAAACTGACAATTATTCATTTAACAAGGAATATACATGGGCTAACCAGGGTTGCCATTCTAGCGACTTTGTCGCTAGATCCAGCGACATTTCAATTTCTTCCGCGACAAAAAATATTTAGATGTCGGTAGATTATTTCTAGCGACTTTTGAAGCTAAGTATTTTTTGAGTTGTGACACGCAAATACTATTTTTTTTATGTAGTGGCCCTGGTGATTTTACATTCCAGGCATTTAAATTGTTTGACATTTCCTATTTCCAATAATTGGATACTGAAATTCACCACAAATAAGCCCACACACATAAAAACATATGCATAATGTAAGTGCGAGTGAGCGCAGTAGCCTTATTCAAGCAATTCATCGTTTCAAATTTAAGGGCGCGGGGCAGAGGCCTCAAAAACGGGACTGACCCGCTGAAAATGCGACGTATGGTCACTATAGCTAAAATAATGAAATGAAGAAAATGCAATAACCTTTACAACGATGTATGACAGATTACTGTTGAGTTGGTAGACCAGTTGCCAATGAAGAATTGCATTATTTGATTTCTTGCTGTTTTTGATGGCTTAATATCTTTTGAACCCCTACATCTTTACGGCTCTTTATCAAAATAAAGTACGCGTAATAATCTTTTCAACGATGTATGACACTTTAGGCCACTTCCTGACTTGTCGGTACGGTATCGGTACGTGGTTTTTCTTACCGCACCGAAAGCATACCGATACCGCTTTTGTCTCTTCACTTGTCGGTATACTTTCGGTATTTATTCAAAGAATTCAGAATCAGGAAAAAAATGTCGTCCTCAGAAGAAGATGCAATTGCGTTTGCGAGTAAAAATAAAAAAGTACTGACGACATCCATGTATTGAACAAAATTTATTTTGTCGACTGTTTGGTGGCGCCAAAGAACTTTCACAAGATGATGAAAAGTTTCAATCCAAGTACAAAATGAAAAACAATACTTATAACGAGCTCTTCATTCTCGTTTCTCTATTGCTCCATATCTCACGATGACATTTTACACAATACGCGCGGTATTTACCGATAGCTTACTGCCCATTCGTACCGCGGCTCGGTATACCGCATGTATACCGTACCGCTACCGTACCGCTGCCGCCTAATCAGCATGCACCCATTAAAATACATGTAATCGGTACACAAGCCGGCACGACTGGTTTTACCGTACCGATACCGTACCATCAAGTCAGGGAGCGGCCTTAAGAACCATTCACATGAGAGCGACCAACGACCGACGAATGAACAATCAAATGGGAATTAAAAAATTATTAAACCTTAATATTTCACAAAATCTAGTCAAAATGGTAGAATTCGATTTAAGGTTAATTTTAAAATTATAAACTCTGAATTGTTAATATGGTCGTAACGAATTGCACCTATTCGCGACGAACAAATTGTTTTCTTAACATTCTCTTGTTTTAGCAATTAAAATGAAAATGTAAGTATCTTAAAATAATCCTCTATTATTTTTCTTCCATTTTGTCTAGATTTTGTTAAAAATGTAGGTTTATTAATGATTTTGTTCATTTATTCGTCGGTCGTTGGTCGCTCTCATCTGTACAGTCTTTTACTGTGTGTGGTAAGACAAGCTGAACATGATGAGTTGCAATTCTGTCATTGTCGATGCTTTGAAGGAGAATATCTTTCGAACCGCATGGTTCAGCGCTAAACGTCCATATAATTAATTGATGTACACATTATTACCTTTTTAACTATGTATGACACATTGGTGTTGAGTAGGTAGACCAGCTGCCATACACCCCATTCCCTTTATTTTATAAAAAAATACTTACCCCATATTTAATAACGAAGCTATCTTTAACTCGTGGATTAGGAGTAAGATTTCTGCCACTTACGAGCTAGCTAAACCACCAAGGAAGCTACATTTATTTGTCCTAGTTAATCCTTCGCTAAACTACCTTCCTTGGTGGTTTAGCTAGCTCGTAAGTGGCAGAAATCTTACTCCTAATCCGCAAGTTAAAGATAACTCGCCGCTGGCTTCGTTTATTAATATGGGGGTTATAGTCTAAGAGCCAACGACATAAAAAGTCAAGTCATTTGCGTAATGTTGAAACCCAAATTAAAACATAGCTCTGGAAGGGTTAAACCAGGATTACCTTGTCTGCCTGCCCATAGCCTTGACGAAGGGGTGGGGGTGGGGGGTTGATAATGGAGATTTTCTTAATTTTTAATCCGCGGTATTATTACTTCAATTAATTTTTTGAAAATATATCTTGATGCTCTGTCATTTTCCTTACACCTTGATTTTGATGATCCGACTAGTAGAACTCAAGTTATAAGCTTTTTAAGCGAACCTTATATTTGGTTTCTTGGAGATTTTTTAAACGCAAAAGATCAACAAAACATAGTCTCCAAAAAAGTAGATTATGGTTCGTTTAAAAAGCTTATAACTTGAGTTCTACTAGTCAGATCATCAAAATCAAGGTGTAAGGAAAATGACAGAGCATCAAGATATATTTTCAAAAAATTAATTGAAGTAATAATACCGCGGATTAAAAATTAAGAAAATCTCCATTTTCAACCCCTCACCCCCACCCCTTCGTCAAGGCTATGGGCAGGCAGACAAGGTAATCCTGGTTTTACCCTTCCAAAGCTATGTATTGGTATGGGTTTCAACATTACGCAAATGACTTGACTTTTTATGTCGTTGGCTCTCGGTCTATTATGGAAATGACATGATCGCACATTATATTATATTTAATTACTAAGTTTGTCATATGAGTAAAACTCATCCTTTTTTTTGAACCTTATGAAATTAAATACAGATTTTGAACCAACCAACAAACAAAAAAACTAGAAAATCACCCTTGTTCTGCTTTTCGGCAGAATTTCATATTCAATTTCGGTTATTTGTTTTGGTTTTCCTTGTTAAAATTAGGATTTGTTTGAATTCGTTTAGCTTTTGTTTGTCAAATTGAGAATCAGAATATTTGTACTGATTTCTATTGGAAACTGATTTCGCAAATAAAGAACTAACCGAATTTGATGAAAGGCAAACAAAAACATGTAACCCAAATTAAAGACGAAATTCAGAACAGGGGTGAATGAAATTAAATTGATAGTACAGATTTTCAATATGATAATGAAGACAAAGAAATTTACATAAATTAATAAATAAGAGGTCAACAAACCAAAATCATAATGCGTTTATTGCTCCGATCTGATGACTAAACCCACAAAATATGAAAAACAAAGGAAAATATATTCTGAGAATTTAATCAGCGAAATTTTTAAACAAATTTATATATTTGTCTTGTGTTCAGTACCTTGGTCTAGTGCACAATAGATGCACGCTACAAAATAAGACTTAACGTTGAAAATAATAAGACTCAAAGCAAACATTTCAAGAGGATTTAACTAAAGCGCACAATATTATATAAATAATATAAAACAAATAAGTTCCAATCTCTATCAATTAATCGTGTGAGAATGCGTCAGGAAGTTTTCATTTTATTCCAGTGAATGAATTTGTAAAACACAATAGTGAAACGACAAGTGCATGAATCATAATGTGTAACGCTAACATCTCGACTATAACCATTAGTGGTACAAACATTTAAACAAACAAAATCATATTCTATGTACATATGTATGTATGTACATTGTATACCAAAGTTTTGTTTATGTCTGCTTTTTTCCTAGAGGCGGGTTCTGTTCTGAGAAAAAAGAAATTGTTTTAGTTCCCAGCAACAAAAAAAAACACGAAACATTATAACGAAAAGTTGTTGACCTATTGACACTTTGAGTGTAAAAAATATGATTACTTGTGCAAAAAATAATAACAAGAAAAATTGCTGAAGTGAAATTACTGTACTTGAACTTAGGCTTAAGTTACTTTGGATAAGAATTATTATGCACTATCATACATTTATTAATCACATTTATTTTATGACTGGTCATAGTACGTGTTTTTACTCACTTATTTTGATTGAAAGCGTTAGGAAATGTTAGTTTTCTTGGAAGTTTGTAATGTATCATATTCAAAGACGAATAGTCTAGAATCTACGACTGATCTGCATCCTTTAATTCAAATAAAAACCTATAAATACATATGTATATATATTTCCTGTCTGATGTCATATCTTAAAGGTTCTCCCAAACCAATGAGAAATTGTAGCTAAACAACAACAACAACAACAAAAAACTGTCGTTGACGAATGTTTCGCGTCGGATTGGGAGAGTCTTAAGTGTTAAATTTCGTCATGAAATAAAGTTACTGTTAATTAAATAGATAGGTCTAGATAACCCAGAAAACAGAAGAAGATATTGCAACTTGAAGTGAGACAAAATACACTTTTCGTAAAGCCCGGGACACACAGGACGCGGTCTGGCGGTGCGGTCGACATTTTGACCGTCGCGTTCTTTGTCTTGGCGAAGACAGCCAAGATGCCGCTAATAGGCAGAACGCTCCATTCAACTTGGACGATGATGGCCAAGAGTTCCGTCCACCCGACCTAACCGAAGTTCGGCTGGCGATATCCAAACTTAAGTCGTACAAGGCTGCAGGTGCGGATGGCTTACAAGCCGAACTATTTAAATCAGCGGGAGATGAATTGGCTAGGAGCATACACCAGCTCATCTGCAAAATTTGGTCGGAGGAAAGTATGCCCGATGAATGAAACCTCGGTATAGTGTGCCCCATCCATAAAAAGGGAGATGTTCTGAAATGTACCAACTACAGAGGAATTAGTCTCCTAAACGTCGCTTATAAAATCTTGTCGGCCATCCTGTGTGACCGCTTAAAACCTTTTGTCAACGATCTGATCGGCCCTTATCAGTGCGGTTTTAGGCCAGGCAAGTCAACCGTCGATCAAATGTTCACACTCCGACAGATTTTAGAAAAATCCCGGGAATTCCAGATCGATACACACCACCTTTTTATCGATTTTAAAGTCGCGTATGATAGCGTGAAAAGGGACGAATTATACAGAGCCATGTCGAGTCTCGGCATCCCTGCCAAACTCGTCCGCTTGTGCAGGATGACGATGGAGAAATCTCGCTGCTCCGTCAAAATTGGTAAGAACACCACCGATTCCTTTGATGTTGAGAAAGGATTGAGGCAAGGCGACGCGTTATCATGCAACCTATTCAACATCGTTCTTGAAGCCATTGTACGCAACGCACATGTCAACACCAGCGGTACAATCTATCAAAAGTCCGTTCAATTGCTTGCATATGCGGATGACATAGACATTGTCGGCAGAACGAAGCGAGCTGTGGCAGGGGCATTTGCGAGCATTGAATCGGAGGCGGCTAGAATGGGATTGGCGGTTAATGAGGACAAGACGAAGTATATGCTGTCATCGAGAGAGGAATCTCAACATCGTCGACTCGGGCAAAATATCACGATGGACAGATATAACTTCGAAGTTGTCAAGGACTTTGTCTACCTGGGCTCCACTATTACATCGCAGAATGACATCAGTGCAGAGATCAAGCGAAGAATTACTCTTGCCAACCGCTGTTTCTTCGGTCTAAGAAGGCATTTAAGTAGTAAGGCCCTCTCTCAGAGAACCAAGGAGACTTTATACAAAACCCTAATCATCCCGGTCCTGCTTTATGGGTCAGAAGCATGGACACTGAAAGATTCGGATAAAAATCTGCTAGGGTGCTTTGAGAGGAAGATTCTTCGTGTGATTTGCGTTCCGGTGTGTATCGAAGGAGTATGGAGGAGAAGATTCAACGACGAGCTATACGGGCTATACAGCGACGTTGACCTGGTCAAAAAGCTGAAAATACAGCGGCTTAGATGGCTGGGGCACGTGGAGCGTATGGACAGCAACGCACCTGCCCGACGAGTCTTCGAATCCAACCCCGATGGGGTACGCAGCAGAGGAAGAACCCGTAACAGGTGGCGCAATCAAGTGAATGACGACATCAAAGCACTCGGTGTGCGCAACTGGAAGCGGCTAGCTAGGGACAGAGCTGGCTGGAGGGGCTTGTTAGTTGAGGCCGAAGCCCATCCTGGGCTGTGAGCGCCATCAAAAGTAAGTAAGTTCTTTGTCTTGAGTAGAATCACTTGTTGTTGTTCAAACAGAACGCGGACAAGTCAAGCGGCGAAGAATAGAACGCGACGGGCAAATTTATTTTGTAAATTTTTACAAACAACGCGACGGTCAAGCGTCAAAAAAGACCAAACGTCAAAAAAAAAACATATGAAAACAGCTGCATGTGAGATTATTATTTTGTATTGATTTTTGTAATTCTGTTTAATTTAAGGTCTGTTTAATGAATCTGTTCGGAACAGAAAAGAACAGAAAAGATCAGAAAAGTACAAGATTGTGTGTTCTATGAGTAAAAACCTTGTACTCAGCTGTTCTACCTTCTGTCACTTTTGTGTTCCATGAAGTTTTTTCAGAACAGATGAGAACAATATTTTCTGCATCTACTTTTTATGTGTTGCAAGTGCGTGAAAAGTGTCAAAGAACAGCTGACTGATTTCCGTCAGCAGTCAGCATGAAAACAAACCAAGTTTTAATTGTGGTTATTGGTTGTTGATGTTTTGGAAAAGCAATTATTAGATTCGAATATAAAATAAAATAAAATGGCAAACTATAGAATTGGTAAAATCTGAGAATGACAGTGGCCCAACATTGACCTTTCCATGTTCTCCAGAAACGGGAAATATATTATATTGACACTTTTCACAGCTGATTAGAAATTGTCAACCACAAAGTTGAACTTTTCTGTTCTAACTTGTTCTGACAGTTTGTGCTGTTCTGTACTCTTCTGTGCTGTTCTGTCAATTATCGATCTGTGAAGCTGTGAAGTGATACATTTTTCAAAACTTCACACGCTAATAACTCTTTTCTGGATGAGTGTTTAAAAGTGATATTAAATGTCAAATCTTGATAAAAAATTACGAAGTTTTGACATTTTATTTCACTTTTTCAAACTCTTCCAGAATCGAAATATTAACGTTTGAAGTTTTGTAAAATTTATCACTTCACAGCTTCACAGATCGAGAATTGGTCTAGTTTTTATTCATTAAACAAACCTTTAATAATATTCGTTTTCTTTTTCAATTTTAAGACAAATTAAAGAGAAAATAATATGTGTAACATTGAAGTACTGATCAAAATAGTTCGAACAAACATATTCATATATGATTGCAAGCACCCGGAGTATAAAGATGTTGCTAAAAAGACGAAGACATGGGGAAGAAATAGCTTCTTTTTTGGTTTACATCATGACCCCATTTTGGTTTTTTTTCTGGTTGCAAGTTGCAGAAGAAGCACTTCATCTTCATCAGAACTGCCGCTCATACTGCTGCACTCCGACCAACTGCTCAACAGAAACACATACGAAACTAAAACGCCGAAAGCTGGCCGCGTTCTGTCTGACATTATAGAATGCGACAGTCAACGACGCGTGCTGACCGCACCGCCAGACCGCGTCCTGTGTGTGCCACGCTTCAAGGATTGGAAGCTGGTAGCAGCGAACTATGGGATTGTTTTAAATTTGTCTGATATTAATGCAGCCGATTGGAAAAAATCTCTGTATGAAGTAATCTCTGTCACCGATGAGAATGAAAGATACGCATTCATTGAAAAAGCACGATATTCAACTGTGAGACATTATTATTCAAGATGTAACCTGAATCTCAATGAGAAAAACTATTTCAACAGCTCTTACAGTAGAAACATAATTTCAACTATTTTCAAAATAAGAGGAGAAATGGTTAAGCTGAACTACAGGCCTCATCAAAATGAAGAAACTGACATTTGCACACTTTGCATTCTACGTGAGAAGGAATATTTGAAACATTTCATTGGAGTTTGCCCAGTTTTGAAGGAGATAAGGCGGGTTTTCTTTGGAAAAAAACTACCTTGCAAGAAGAAGAAGTGGTTATTTATTTAAATTGGCAAGATTGGCTACGTTTGTACGAATATTGTAAGGAAGCGCTGTCGTATACGTCAAGAATCATCAGTAAAAGCTTTTAATCAATTATGTTTTTAATTGTTTGTATCGCTTAACATAATGAAATGCAAATACCAACTACGCTCAGAAATTCCGATTTAACTAATCTTAAATTTTTTTCAAATTTTCTTTATATACATATTCTTAAAGTTAATAGAATCATAATTTTGTTTTAACTAAACTTAAAGTCAATAGAACCCATATTTTGTTTTAACTAAAAAAGTCCATAGAATTTCAAATGTTGTTTTAACTAAACTAAAAGTTACAAAAAAAAACTGTTTAACCGAACTAAGAGTCATTTAAATGTAAAAGCTCTATTTTAACTGGAAATGTGTAGTATTTTATATAATTTTCACTTTGAACTTAAATTAAAAATGTAAACCCTTCTATGAGGGAATGAAAAAAAAAAAAAATCTAAAAGTAAAAGATAAACATTATATAGGTTGATTTGCATAAGGTGTCACAAAAGGCTAGGGCGTGTAGGTTAGACCTAGAAAATAAAAAAATCGTATGGGAGGGGGGGTCTATTTCCCCCCGTTTAGACGGGAGGGGCAATTTTCAAAAAAATTACGGTAATACCTACAAAGCCATGCTATAGCATTTTGAAAAGCCAAAAGTCTATTTTTTAATATTATTTTTAAGTTAAATTTTTCGAGGGAATATTTTTTGAAAAATGAATTTTCAAACTCGAAATTTTGAAAAAAAAAAATAAAATTTCAAGATAATTTTTTTCAAAATTTTATGTAATTAAGCATAATTTTTGTTATCAAAACTTAATGCTCTTGTCAATTTTTAGCCAAACACTCAAAACCGTATGGATCTAGGACTTAAACTTTTCAAGATATGAAAAAATAAATGAAGCAACTTTCTCATAAAACAAAGAAGAATCCGGCTAAATGATCCTTTCAGCAACCAGTTGATTATCATCAACCTCGTTTTTTCTTCTTTTTACTAAGATGCTGGTTTCTTTATTTTTTTAATATCTTGAAAAGTCAAAGTCCTAGAACCATGCGGTTTTCAGTGTTTGACTAAAAATTTACAAGAGCATTTAGTTTTGATAACAAAAATTATGCTTAATTTCATAAAATTTTGAAAAAAATTAGCTTGACATTTTTTTTTTTCAAAATTTCGAGTTTTAAAATTAAGTTTTCAAAAACTATTCATAGTCTAGGAGCCATACACCCTTCCCGTAAGCACTTGAATGTCACCTCAGTTTGAGGGTTGATTTTTATGTTTTCGGGGGTGGGGAATCCGAATCCGGAGATAGTTTTTGCAAAATCCAGTGCGAAATCATTATTATTAACGAATTTTGATGCATTTTTGTAATGCAATAAACGTTATATGTAAGGAAAAAATATTGCGAGTAAATGTTGTTCCTTATTTTCTAACGAAGAAATTTGTTTTTTATTCACATAAATCGGTTGATAATTGCCCGAGGTATTGCCAATTGTTTCTTAGTAAGGAGGGCACGCGCTCAACTGGGAGAGCGCGAGACGGAAGAACGTGTTTTTGAGGTAAATGTTCAGAGTTATAGTGAACATTGTCATAGAAGAAATTATTCTCTATATTCTGACAAACATTTTCGTTTGTATTTTGTCTCAGTTGAATAATTAGATTCGGAGATATACACAGAAACGTAGAGTTAGGATAAGATTTTTCACATTCACATGGTTAAAGAAGACTAAATTACTCAAATTTCCGCACGATAAAGCATAACAAAAGTATTTTTAATTTATACTTCTCATTTTAACTAATAAAAGCGTTTTTCTTATTTTCAGCGTCTAGTTTTAAAGATATAAATTTTGTTAAGGCATGACAGATTTATTCCACATTCCAATTTTTTAATATAATAACAGCTTGTGCTTATACAGGGTGATTTGCATAAGGTGTCACAAAACACTAGGTAGGTTGGACTAAGACAAGAAAACAATCGTATGGGAGTAGGGCTATTTCATTGCTTTTCGAGCTAAAAGCTAAAAAAAACATTTTTTTTTTTAATTTTACCTGCCGCTGTTTTTCCAAATTATCATAAAATAAAATGTATTTTGGCAAACTTGTTACTGGCTTTTATTTTAAGTATTGTTACATACATTCAAAAAAATTATTAAAACATCATGTTGATTACGCATTTTTTGGAGAAAATTGACCCCAAAGTCAAAAAATTATCATGGGCAGGAAAAATGGAGCAGGCTAAAAACTGAATATCTTAAGACTCAGAAAAGTTATAGAATTCATTTAAACGCAGTAACAAAGGCTGGTATTTCTTCTAAAAATAAAGGCCTGAACGAAGTTTCTATCGTTATTACTAACAGCGCAATTACCGTAAACATGGCTCAGGGTACACCAAAATAAGACTTTTCTTAAATCCCCGATAAATGGTATCAAAATTGCAGATAGGTCCTTACTGTAGAACAATTTTTTTCTTAGAATACACCCAAAAATCATGTCCTAAAATACTATTGACGAATTAAGGGACACCCTGTACATTTAGAAACATTTGTTTTGTCGACTGTTTGTTGATACCAAAGAACTTTCACAAGATGATGAAAGGTTCCAATCCATGTACTCGTTTCTGTATTGCTCCATATCTTACTATGACACAACACACGCGGTATTTACCGATTGCTTACTGCCCATACCGCCTAATCAGCATTTACCCGTTGAAATAAATGTAATCACACAAGCGATACGACTGATTTTACTGTAACGATACCGTACCGACAAGTCAGGGAGCGGCCTTACCGGAATAAGTTGCACTTAAGTTTTGCATAATGGTAATTTTTTGTGATTTTCGTAGTTTGAGTTAGTGACATTTATGTAAGCGGCCAACACGGGATACTTAAGTGCAACTTATTGAGGTAAGTGTGCACTGCGAAAATTGGCATTTTGTATCCTATATTTCGCAATAACTGTGAAACTGGCCCTTATAAATGAAGTCACGCTGAGAAGACAACAATATACCTACATTAATTATTTGAATGTAACACCAACAACCAAATTATTTTTTGGCTAAAGTTATAGCCTCTTATTTTTATAGCTTAAAGTCTTTGTCTTTGTTTGCTTCCCATAATTGAATCTTTTCAACAATACAATATGTTTTGTGAAAAATGCTTTTCCTAATAAAATTGTATTTTTTTTTAAAATTTTCACTGAACAGTTATTTCGCAATTTAGTTTTTGTTTAGTGTTCTATTACACCATGCATCTAGACGAGTGCAACTTCTTCGAATTTTCTTGTTGCACGCTATTTTACCCACGCGACACACGGCAGATTTTCTTCCGTCTCATCTTTTCGAATTTGTTTTCTCTTTTGCACTTACATATGTTCGAAACGTTGCACGCGTCTAGATGCACGGTGTAATAGCAGACTTAACAAACAAATAAAAAATCTCGCGAATACTTCGGTACACAGCGTTAAATTTCGCTACTATACCGGTCATTTCGGTACAAGTCACCTAAGGTATGCGTTATCGTTTTTTTTGTATTTGTTTCCTTGTTATGTGGCTCATTTTAAACGTAACATCAAACTTACTTCGAGGTTTCAAAACATAATAAGGAAAGTAAGATGATTATTTGTTTCTGTTTGTTATCTTTGGAAACCAATGCCTTCCGGCGCTTACTTAGAAAAATGATTAACAACGGCACAAGCTATACAATTAAACTTTTTGTGTCCACAGTTTTTTTTTGTTTATTTTTTTTTTTTGTTTTGTAGGTGCCTAGTTGTTGGTACATTGTTAAATATTTTTCCATGTTCGTGTGTAAAACGAATGACCACAATTTTTTTTTTTTAATTTTACCACACAATTAGTCTCGAAACGTTTAAGCAGCAATAATTTTACTGCCGCTGTACAAAATCACAACAACGACGATTATATTATTTAACTTTCTGAACGGTACTGTCTGTAATTAATCTGTTGTAATGAATAAAACTCGTATCAATCATGTAGTTAAAATGGCACTTTTCAATATAAATAATTAGGTATTGTAGTATTGTCTGTGTCAATATGAGTTCAATAATACTCATTTTAAATGTCTTTTTCCCAATTATATATTGTACTTTGGTAAATATGTATGTATATCATTTTTTGTTTGTATGAAATGATTTGCAAAATTACCTAGCTTTAATGATGTTGGTCAGAGTAACTAGTAGATCAAAAATAATGTAATATACATATATAAGTAGGATATCGTATGCATAAGCCTTAAGATTTAGTGAATTATCCTTGTATTTTAAAAGCAATGTTCGAAAAAAAAAATATGGAAATAATTATTTCAATCATGACGAAAGCGTCTAGAATGAAGACAGTTTGGGAACAAAAAATAGATTTTGGGTATGAAAATTGAATTTTAATAAGAATATGTAGTAGTTAGTACCTACAACACAATTTGAATTGCACTTTAATATCGAAGATGAGGAAATTTAAAAAAATATAAAATTAGTTCCGTTTTAAGTGGAGTACTGTATATAATTCAATTAAAAGTACATGTGACCTAAACTCCAGAAATTAAAGCATTTGGCATTACGATATGCCAATGGGCTTTTCTGTTTGACCAATTTTGGGCAAAGTTTTATCAAACAAATTTCAGATTTAATCCACACTTAACATATGTACATGTTTAAGAAAGTTACACCAGTTTTTTTGTAAGCAATCAACTAAGAAAGGCTCTTCCAAACCAACGCGAAACATTCGGCGCGGCGGAGAAACATTCTTCAGTCAAAATTTATTTACATGGTGATAAATGAGAGTGCCCATACCAACGGCGAATGTTTCTCCACCACGCGAATGTTTCGCGTTGGTTTGGGAGAGCCTTAAAGAAGGAAGGTTAATCCTTAGATAATAGTTGATATGAATTATTTTTAATATTTTTTCATAAATTCGTTATTTAAATAGCTAAAAATAAAAACTTTTAAAATAGCTAGCGCTGAAAATAAAATATGCCATGTGATTTGTTTGATAAATATTAATTTATAAAAAAAAAAAAACAGAATTCGTAAGAGCGCTTCTTGAAAATTAAAAAAAAAATAAAATTTGGTATGCCAACTTTTAGTAGTTTAGTCGACGCCGTCTACAGCAACTGCCAAGAGACCAGCCAAATGTGGTCGCACATGCCGGCGGTCGTTAGTTATATCTGAATTACCGAGAAAATGATTGATAAGAAAAAACAGAAGTACATAAGTATGCATTTTTAAATTTTAGGAACAGAATAATAAAGAACCTAGTTAAATTCATTCACGAGGAAAAGAATTTGCGTATATTCGAACACTTTCAGTTTTGAACTCTCAGTTACCTACTTTTTGTTTGAATTTTTCGTCATTCCGTCGTTATAAGCGACGAAACAGAAGTATTTGTTGCCTGAAATTCGCCGTTATATGCGTTATAAAGATAAACTAATACAAATTGTATGAAAACCAACCAAAAAAGTGGTCGTTAAAAGCGACTTGTCCATATAAGCAAACGTCGTTATAGGTGGCGTCGACTGCAATTAAAATACAATCAAAATAAAAAAATCATCAACCCGTTTCAAGATATTCAGCCCTATTGTGAGTTTCACCCGGAAAACATTTCGCCCGAAAATGTTTTGTTAGCCCGGATTTTTTTTTAATGAACTTTTTAATTTTTTTTTTTTTATAAATTCATATTAGTTGCAATTGGAATCTTTTTTGTTAAGCTCAAACATCTATAACTACTATAGCTAAGGAATAACAAAATTATGTAATGATGTTTTGAATATTTTTTAAATATCCATGCTTTAAGAATAATTTTAAAATTTCAAAAATTTTATTTTCATACGCGCTTGGCATTACAATATTGAACCATAAACATAAAGCGTCAATACATTAATGTCTAGTTATGTACATTCTAGCTGTTGACTATAAGAGCAGGTTCGTCCAACCCAGTTGTGCATTTTATTTAAATAATTAATCGTATCAACATTTTTTTTTCTTTATAATAGTTAATTTTGTAGTTTTACATACAATGTAATGGCATATGAATCAGGCAATGAGGAGAGGATTATAGGGTGGGGCGAAGGCTGGAGGAGGACATGGAGCCGGTGAAAGCCACCTTAAGCGGACGATCTGGAACAAAAGGCTGCAATGTGTCGTCAAGAATCGCCGTCATCTCGGCCCACGGGCCTCAGATGGACCGAGAACAAAAGAAGCGAAACCTAGAAATCAGATACTTTAATTGGGTAGGATTGTAGTAGGAATCGGAATGTGGAAGCGAAAGAAGAGGAGGGGCGGCTAAACTCGTCGGATTAGGGGGCGTTTTGCCCCCACAAACAGATCAGCCCTACCCCAAAATCCTCTCCTCATTGTCTCGTTTCACGTATGAGAGGAAGTACGTGAAACCCTGTCGTAATTTTTTACTTGCGATATATGTAAGTACTATATGCTAATTTATGGATTCGTAAAAATATCGAACGCGAGATAATAATGTTCCCTAACATTACGATAATAGAGAACGCGAAAAAAGTGGGTCCCGCGATTCTGTATGTCTGTCTGTCTTTCCTCGCCCGTACAGCCTAAACTGCTGGAGGGATTTTCTTCAAACTTGGTATATATAGTGTTTTTTTTATGACTTAAATGCCCAGACGTTTTTTTAGACCTGAGGTCTCAAAGGCATATACACTCGCGAGCAAAAAAACGGAATCACTCAAGTTTGCTTTATAAAAACAACAATCGTGATGGATACAATATCTATAATTAATTGTTAATAGGCTCGTTTTAAAGCTTGAACTTAAAACTTTAAATTAAAGGTAAAATCATAAAAATCCATTGGTTAGTTTTCGCTATCCGCCATAATAACAAAAATAACAATTTATACTTGTTTAATTTGGCAAGACCACGCCTGTAGAAGTAAGTCAAGTTGACACACTACTGCAACAAGGCATAAGCCAATGTACAGTGGCCCATCAGCTCGGTGTAAGCCAATTTTGCATACCAAAGGTCTACGAAAAGTTCAGACAAACTTGTAAAGGTTAGTGTAAATGTCAGGATCTGTGTGGCACCGGATCGCCATTGTTGTTTTTAGAAGGCAAACTTGAGTGATTCCATTTTTTGGCTCGCGAGTGTAGTTAAAATTATTATTATTATAAAAAAAAAATAATGGTACCTGCCAGGCGAACATTTGTTAGTTTTTGGTTTATCACTTCTTTAAAATTCTCATTCAGTCTTGGGATATAATCTATACTTTTGTAGTAACCATTATTCGGGTCTTTAGTGTCTTCGCTTGGAATTTTGCAATTGTGTTTCTGAAGTAGACCACGAATTATAGAATTTAGAAAACCATTGTCACTCAGAATCTTTGTGTTTTTTTTTCATTGGCAGAGTGAAATTGTTCGTCGCTGAGTGCGAAAACTTTACTGGCAAGATTGGATGCAGTGTTTATAACTATGTGCCTCGCTTGGTTAGACTGAAAGTTGACTAATCTTCCCGATGCAGTATGTTTTTGGTATCAGTCAAACAATAGACGGTTGATTTCACGATGAATTTTTACGTCCAAAAATGCTATTGAACTGTTATGTTCTATTTCCATAGTGAACTGGATTCGGTTAAGGATCAGCTGCACTTTTTCAATGTTTCGTTTGTCCATCACGGCAAAAATGTCATATACATACTTAGCAACAAACGTAGGCCTTTCTTCCATTCCACTAAAACATTCATCTAGTACGTGATCAAGTACTAAATCTGCAATCGTGGGTGACAAAGGGTTGCCCATAGGCATGCCAAAAATTTGTTTGAAAATGTTATCTTTAAATTGTAGATAGTTATTTTCCTTGATGCAGAAATCAAGGATTTCAAGAAATATGTTTAGATTAATTCTAGTGTTTTCACTAATTATTTCCCATTTCTTTTTTATAATGGTGATGGCTAGTTGTATGGGAATGTTTGTAAAAAGTGACACTGCATCATACGAATCTAAAACATGATTGTCTTTTAATTTTATTTTGTTAGCCTTCTCATTCTAGGCCTTGAGGTTTCTTAAGCGCTTAATCAATTTTTGGAGAGCTGTTCATTGCTGAAAACTAGAGCATTGTGTGGGCCCTGGCTGCAGAGATATTTTGATTCAAAGTTAATCTTTTTTGTTTCAACCCAAAAACTAAAAATCTTAATATGGCCATAACTTCCAAAATAAGTCTCGTAAGAGGTTGCGGTTAACGTTGTTGAACAGAGGTCAAATAGCTTTTATCGTTGGGCAAGAAATTTGCACTCCCAGTGAATAAACATAGCTTTCCTCTTTTTCAATTGATAACTGAAGAAATAATTCGAAGTGTGCAAGACGAAAGAGAGCAAGAGCTTATGAGGGCACAATATAGTAACATGCTGCACTCGTTTCAACGCCACCAACAAAATGATCGATTTGCCAAATATTTGCTTAATGTAAATAAGCAAACAATCAATTTTCTTAGGCAGCACAAAAACATTGTTAATGCTGACAAAGGTAACGTCACCGTGGCGATGGAGCGTGTGGAGTATGACGAGAAGATGATTGAATTGTTGTCAGATCGTAATACTTACAGACGGGTGAGGATTAACCCAACAACAACTTTACAAACTCGCAACAACGATCTAGTCAAATGGCTAAACAACAACAATTACATTGATGATAGGGAAAAGGCGAAGATGACAAAGTATACATCGCAGCTTCCATCCATATACGGACTGCCAAAAATTCATAAAGCAAACATGCCCCTGAGAAGGCTAAACAAATAAAATTAAAAGACAATGATGTTTTAGTTTCGTATGATGCAGTGTCACTTTTTACAAACATTCCCATACAACTAGCCATCACCATTATAAAAAAGAAATGGGAAATAATTAGTGAAAACACTAGAATTAATCTAAACATATTTCTTGAAATCCTTGATTTCTGCATCAAGGAAAATAACTATCTACAATTTAAAGATAACATTTTCAAACAAATTTTTGGCATGCCTATGGGCAACCCTTTGTCACCCACGATTGCAGATTTAGTACTTGATCACGTACTAGATGAATGTTTTAGTGGAATGGAAGAAAGGCCTACGTTTGTTGCTAAGTATGTAGATGCCATTTTTGCCGTGATGGACCAACGAATCATTGAAAAAGTGCAGCTGATCCTTAACGGATTCCACCCGAAAATCCAGTTCACTGTGGAAATGGAACATAACAGTTCAATAGCATTTTTGGACGTAAAAATCCACCGTGAAAACAACCGTCTATTGTTTGACTGGTACCAAAAACATACTGCATCGGGAAGAATAGTCAACTTTCGGTCTAACCAAGCGAGGCACATAGTTATGAACACTGCATCCAATCTCGGCAGTAAAGATTTCGCACTCAGCGACGAACAATTTCACTCTGACAATGAGAAAAAAATCACAAAAATCCTGAGTGACAATGGTTTTCTAAATTCTATAATTCGTGGTCTACTTCAGAAACATAATTGCAAAATTCCAAGCGAAGACACTAAAGACCCGAATAATAGTTTCTACAAAAGTATAGTTTACATCCCAAGACTGACTGAGAATTTTAAAGAAGTGATAAACCAAAAACCTACAGATGTTCGCCTGGCCTTCAAATCAAATAAAACTCTGAGTCACATTTTCACAAAACTCAAAACGAAAGCGGATAAGGATAAAGTTACTGATGTCATTTACAAAATAAATTGTAAGGGTAAACCCAATGAACCATGCAACCAGTGTTACATCGGAACTACAAAACAATTTCTTAAACAGCGAATTTCTAATCATAAATCGGATATCAAACCGAACAGTCCTGGAAAGACAGCCCTGGCGAGCCACAGTATCGAAAACGGCCACTCTCCAGATTTTTAAGGTGTTAAAGTCCTACAGACAGAGAAACATGTTTCGAAACGATATACCCTAGAAACATTACACATCATCAACAACAACAACAACAACAACATGAACAGAAAGCAAGACACCCAAAACATCTCTGTCATCTATTGTTCTCTTGTCTCATCATAACACAATATTCTTTCAGTTTCTTTACTCCTTGTTTAAATTCCATAGACTAAACTTCGTTTGAAGTGTTTTTTTTTTTTTCTTTTCTTTTGTAAATAATATTGCAATTATTAGATACAATAATTTTAAATGTCAGTTCAAATTTAAACACAGTTTTATTAAAGTGAGTGTATTTTGTATTGTTTCAATTATTGTTATTATAATGTAAACAATGCATTTTTTCTTGTTGTCCAAATAAAGTTCCCCTGAAGAAGGCAGCAACCATTTCATTGCAAAAACTACAGTGACCAAAAAAACCGACGGAGAGATTATTTTTAATCACTTCCAATCACAATTAAAAAAAAAAATGTTTGTAAAAAGCGTACAAATTCCATGTTACCAAACAGATAATATATTACCAATATTATGTATATAGATGCATGATTTTAAATGCTAGCAGAATACTGATTTTTGAGTATCAAAAAAAATCTCCCCCCATAATCAGTAAAATTAAGTGAGGGTATCCATTCCAAATGAATCACACACCCACCAACTCCCTCTAGTTTCTGCTTATGAATATGATCGTAACAGACGACACTAAAAACTATAACTGTTATTGTTAATATTTAGGGAATGTACTTGCAGTAGTTGTATTGTAAATGATACGACGTTATGAGCTACGCTTATCTCTAAACAAACAAAGTCAAAAGGCGATTTGGTTGTTGTTGCTTTTGTGTTTATAGGTATCTACTTGAAGTAATCACAAGGCTGTTTTCAAACAACAACTTGTAATATTGCATTTAACTTAATGACTTTACTTGTTATTAACAGAAATTTAATTGGTTTAATTTATTACAAACTTATCAATCTCGTTCATACACTCCGCTCCACTTGAATATAAACAAACTTTTTTTTACTATCAGAGCGTGCAGTGCTTTGGTAAATTTATTAATTATTTAATTATAATAAATTTTGGTTTTAGTTCTTAAAAGAGGAATCTATTGCGAATAAAACTGCAGGGACAAAATAATTCAGGAAAATACCATTAGGTTATTTTTTACCACTTTTCTAATTACTTTATTAAATACACTGTTTTTTTTTTACGCCACTTGAATAGAAACAGTGTGCGTTTTGTCTCTTAAGATTACGTTAAGAAGAAAAAATATTGTTCTGATATTATAAGTGCAGATTATAAATAATAATTGTTTTATCAAAGAAAAGATGGGCCGCGGAAAACTTTTAAACCCTGCACAAAAAAACCGCAATAGAAGTGTGAAAATTGTTTGGTCGAACCTTAGAAATAAAGAAAACTATGGAAAAAATGTGTAAGGTAGGCAATAAAGAGCCACAAAAGAAGCAGACTGAAGAAAGATAATTAGACTGGCTTCAAATTCAAGCGACTCTGCTGCTAAAATCAATGCGAAGAGTGGTATTACAGCTAGTCTTAACACTATTAGACGTGTTATTTGTGGGTCACAACATTTAATGTGCTTAAAATTGAAGAAAAAAACACCGAATAAATTCAATACGAAGACACAATATAATAGATTTTTGCAGGAAGAATATGACGTGGAAGGAAAAGTAGAAGGAAGAGTGGACAAATAGTAGTGGACGATAGTATTTTCTGACAAAAAAAATTCAATTTTGATGGCCCGGACGGATATAATTACTATAAGGCAGGAACGCAGGTTTTTGGAGCGCCACCATAGCCGTGAAGGCGGTGTAATGACGTGGGCGGCGATTTTCTGGTTTGGAACGATTGATCTAGGCTTTCCAACACTGAAAATGACGGCAAACGCCTAGACGGAAATATTGCGAGAAGCTTTCCCTAAGTTAACCGATGTCTTTGGACAAATACCATGGACATTTGAAAGTGCACGGATCAAAGTATCTACATCTAGAGGTCCACAGGAGGAGTTCTCTCACCACTTTTGTGGATACTGGTTATGAATGAAATCCTGATCGAACTGGAACACAGCGATGTCAAAGTACCCGCCTATGCAGACCACTTGGCGGTGATAGCGACTGGTAAATTTCTTTTCAGCGAACAGATTAACTACGCTCTATCGAAAGTTTGTAACTGGACGAGGAAATGTGGACTCTGGGTCAACCCGCAAAAAACCGAACTGGTACTTTTTACTAACAAAAGGAAAATACCAGATTTCGTCCTACCATCAATAGAAGGAACCCGACTTAGTATTTCAGAACATGCCAAATATCTAGGCGTAATTCTTGACAAAAAGCTAAGCTAGGGTTTGAATATTAAAGAAGAAGGCCATAATCGCTTTTTACTCCTGCAACAGGATCTTTGGTAAGACCTGGGGTCCAAACCCTAAGATCATAATGTTGATGTACACGGCCATTATAAGACCGATCCTTAAATATGGAAGCCTGGTTTGGTGGAGCGCGATGGACAAAGAAACTAATAATACAAAAAAAATATAAAATTAAAAATTAAAAATAAAGTTCAAAGACTAGCGTGTATAGGAAATACAGGGGCAATGAGATCCACACCAACTGCGAGAATGGAAACGATACTTAACCTAAAGCCCCTAGATCTACTTGTACAAGAAACTGCAGCCTACAGTGCTCTAAGACTAAGCCAGACCAATAAATGGAAAAGGAACTCTGTAGGTCATGCACAAATTATAAACAAATTAACAGAGGGATATGTATGCACAGACTACACAACACCCCTTACAGATTTTGAAAAACCGTTTTCTGTCTTCTTCCCCACTAGAGAGGAATAGGATGCTGGTCTACAACAACCAGATAGACCGGTGGTAGAAATATACACCGACGGATCGAAGATGGAAACGTGTGTAGGTGCGGGAATCTTCTCAGAGTCCCTCAATTTAGCCAAATCTTATAGACTCCCGATTACAGCAGCGTCTTCCAAGCGAAGGTTCTGGCAGTGATTAAGGGCACCGAACAATTATTAATGATGGCGATACCACGGGCTGATATCACTTTTTACATTGAGTGCCAGGCAGCAATCAAGGCCATCTCTGCCACAGAAATCAAATCCAAACTGGTTTCTTGCTGTCGTGAAGAGCTTAAATTTCTTGCCACACAGCACAACATCAGCCTCTGTTGGGTCTTTGGACACTGTAGAATTGAAGGGAATGAAAAATCAGATGAGCTGGCATCGTTCCCTGCGCCATTAAACAGACGATAAATAAGAAGATAGTGGAACTTATCCATGACAGGTGGAACTCACTTGTAACTTGTACCACTACAAAGAATCTGTGGCCTTAAAAAGAGATCCCTGCATCTTCTGATAAGAATTATCACAGGATATAATATCTTAGGGTATCATAAAAACAAAATAGGACTTAATACTGTAGACCTATGCAGAGGCTGTGGAGACGAAGAAGTAGAGGAGGACACCATTCACTACCTAGGTCACTGTCCGGCACTCTGCAATATTAGGAAACATTTTTTGGGTAGCTACTTTTTCAACGATTTGTTTGAAATCTCAAAGTCAACAGATGATAACATTTTAAATTTAATGAAGCCTCGAAATGGCTCGATGTTACTATTTTAAAGGGATGATCCAATTTATCGGGGTATCACAAGGGATCAACATTGATCTAAGTGTGACGGGAACAAGATCTACCGGCAGCCCATCAACCTAATCTAACCTAATCTATTGACATTTCAACAAAACAACGCGCCAATCCACAACGCAAGGATCTTAAACAGTTGGATATCCGAGAAAAATGTTACCTTACTTCAATGGCCAGTGTATTCTCCGGACCTAAATATTATCGTATTCTCCAGACCTAAATATTATCGAAAATGGTATTATCGGGATGGATGGTTCGTAGAGTGTATGAGTGTATGATTCTGATCAACAATATCAGGACAAAGAATCTCTTACTGCTGCAATAAAAGAAGCATGAAGAGCAATTTCTTTAAATTATATAAAATAACTGCATGATTCACTTTCCAACAGGGTTTTTGAAGTTATTTCAAATAAAGGTGGGAGCACACGCACACATTATGCATTAAAATATGATTACAAATAAAAAACTACCCTCTTTTACTGCATTTTTTAATTTGTTTTGTTATTTAAGAGAATGTTTTTTTTCAAGTGGTGCAAAAAAAAAACAGTGTTTTAAATTAAGTAATTAGAAAAGTGGTGAAAAATAACCTAATGGTATTTTCTTGAATTACTCTGTTTCTGCTATTCTATTCGCAATAGATCTCTCTTATAGGAACTAAAACCAAAAGGTGAATTTATAAATTTACCAAAGTGCTACACGCTCATTAGTGAAGGCTAGATAGCATTTTATTCAGGAACTCGGGGAAACTGCTCCGATTTCGATGATTTTTTTTTTTTGAATACAGGGAATCGAAATTAGAAAAAAGTTAACAATTCAAAAATCGACGCTCTCCACAGACATTTTTTTATAACTCAAAAATCAAAAATTAAAAAAAAAATATTTTTGTATTTTGTTTTCAAAATATATTTAAATTAAAAAAAAAAAACACTCCAAAGGTTTATTTTTTTTTTTTTCATTTGTATTCAATACTAAAGTTCAAAACCAAGAAACCAATTTTTTAAGGTAAATATTTTAAATTTAATTCAAAATAAGTATTATTATATGTTATTTTAAATATAAAAGTTCAAAACAAGTACAGTAAAACCAGCTTATATGCACACATTTTTTTTAAAATTTTATTTAAAATAATTAATAGTTCTTATTATTTTAATTACGAGGAAATATTTTATAATACACAATATTAAGAATATAATATTTAATATTATGTTATATTTAAGATCATTGTCAATGTTAGCATTTATATTTTATTTGGAAAAGCAAAAAAATAAAGTATTTTTTCTGTTTAGGTACATAGTTAGGCACCTAGGCAAATATTCAATACTTTATTTACATAATGTGTCTTTCTCTTCTATTTATTTTGTTTTTGAAATGTATATTAAGCTGACAGTTACTACAGCTATCACCACTACATGCTGTACAAGCTTGCGTACAGAAAATCCCTGTTTTTCGACAACCACAATTCCCTCCACAGCCAGATTTACATCGACAGAATATTATTTTTAATACGTTTTCCGAAGCAGGTGACTGGTTCATGGGATTTGTTATTAGGACGTTATTTAACTTTTATTCCCATTCGACTGGTGATAAAAAATTACCTAGCCATAATTGAATCTGAAGATATACTTTTTTTAAATGTTCCATCGCTGCATCCGCTGTGCGTGGTAAACTGTTCATTTGCACATGGACGTCATGAACAATTGTTTTAGTAAAAAAATGATACCTGAACAGATTTAGATCAACCGCAGATTTTCGATTCGGTTGCTTGAATATTTTTGCAGCATCCTTTAACCCTTTCGGTACGGATGTGGTACAAGTCCAAATAAATGTTCTTTGTCTTGTACCACATCCGTACCGAAAGGGTTAAATGTTTTTGCTCTTCTAATTTTTTAGCAGATGTGATTTTTTCTTTATTGTAAAAGGCCGATGTAGTATCACATCCTGTGAATGCATGTTAAAATAGCACATGTTCTTCGCACAAAGGCATCTTGTTCAGACTGTGCGAAGAATATATTTTTTGTGGTCTTTTACCTCTTGGTGGTTTAAAAAAAAAGAAATTGGGCCCTATTGCGGTTGTCGATCGTCGATCGATAATCGCTCATAATCAACGATCGACAAATTGAGAAATCGGTATTGTTGTTGTCGATTGCGTTCGACAAATATCGAAAATCCCATCGCTCGTTGTCGACCGCATTTTTGTGATCGACTGGGTCTATTCAACAAGTAAAAAATTATGTAGAGAACAAAATGTGAGTGTTTTTATTTAAAAAATGTTTGTTTATAAGTGAAATAGGTATTTTTAAGTATTATTCTTAATGCAGGGCGAAATAAGTTTTTACAAAAAAAAAACAGATAAAAGCCATCAATTCACCCAATAACTCTTGAGAATCCGAATTTTCTAGGAAGTACATTTTTGTTTGGCGTATTTCACTTTCGTTTATTTTGGACATGCATATGTGAGTTTCTTTTACACTTAGCACTTCTTTTAAGGATACAGTAGATTGAGCCAACCCAATGAACAAATCATTTCATTTTAAGGGTGTTGGGAATCGATGATTTTCTTATTCCCAGCTTAAGTTTTCAGAAAGTAAATCTATAAAGGCTGGCTTATCAAAAATAGTTAACAAAGCTATAAAAGACAAATAAATGAAAAGAAAACTACAAAATCAAGTAAAACGTACAATTTATCAACTGCAAGTGGTTGGATGAATTTCTTATATTGCGCCGTTTTCTGATGGCCTCTAAAATTCTATTTATTGTATATTCTTCTGAATCTTTTTCACTTAAGGCTTCGATTCATCCATTTCTTATTTTAAGTTATATTTTTATAAAAATAAACTATTTTTATTGCAAACTTCACAAAATGAGATAAATAAATAAACAACCCAGTCAGAAAAAAATCGATCTGTCAAACGTCAAAGTATGAATAATTCACAATTTATACTTTTTCATTCACAATAACTCATTTACTAGTCGATCAAGTTACGCAATACCGATTGAGAAATCAGTCGATGGTGATGATCGTTGAAAGTGCGATCGCTGATCGACAACCGCAATAGGGCCCAATATCTTATATATCTGCCAAATATATAGTTGAAAATTGATCATTGATTTGCCATTTGAAATCGCTTTTTTAGAGTGAGTATTCGATGTTCATGACTCATGAGCATTAGGTACGCGGCTCATTTTAATCTCTAGTGCAAACCAAAGGTGTCCTCAAGTGGCGCGAGGCGAGAAAATCATTTCTCAACAACCAACAACTCTCACTACCAGAATTAACCATGGGGTAGGTACAATAGTTCTTAGCTCATATTAACATTTTTTAGCTGTCATATCCTATTCAATTGATTATAAGCGGGTTTATCTGTGGGTTTTTGGTTTTGGACTTTTAAAATATAACTTCAAAAAACCTTTCTATAATCAATGGCAGTAATATTTTTTAATTTAAGATTATATTACATATAAAATTAATTTTTTTTTTTTGAAAATTTTGGTTTTTTGAGTTAAAAAAAAAAATCCTGTGGAGAGCGTCGATTTTTAAATTGTAGAATTTTTCCTAATTTCAATTCCCTACATTAAAAAAAAAAATCATAAAACTCGGAGCAGTTTCTCCGGGTTCTTGAATAATGGCCTTTTTTGGGCTATCTAGCCTCCACTACATATAGTAAACAAAAAGTTTGTTTCTATTTAAGTGGAGCGGAGTGTATGTAATACACAAAGAAATCGTAATTCTCTTATAAAAAAATAATATTCTATAAAATAAAGAAAGAGTCCCCATTCTGATAACAACCCACAACTAACCCCTTAAGCCAATACGTCAATCGCTTTATTGTTTGCACTTTGAGTTAAAACAAAAAAAAAGAAACATAGTGCGCTTTTTGAATCTTAAATAATAATGCGATAATGAAATAAATTCAATTAGATGCAAAAACACAACAATGAAGAAAAATATATAAAAAACAAAACAACAAAATGTTACAAACCTATTCGTTCGAATCCACCACAATTATAAAAAATAAAAATAAAACAAGTTATCCATATTTTAGTAACATCGATCTCGATCCGCAGCAAAGTACATTTTGTTGTATATGATGATGATATAAATATAGAACAGTATTGATTGTTAGGTACTAAAGATTAAGCAAATTGAAGGCGTACCATCCTTCGCTCCCATTCCCGATGTAAGTGAGTAACTATGTTCGTCGTCTTGTAGTGGTGGCGATGGTGATTGCTGCCAAGAACAAAGCTAGCATGCCGGACAGAGTCGACGACGATGATGAGGCTTTCGATTTCTGATGAGCGGTCGACATTTCGGTGCGGCAAATCGTCTCGTTCTTAATGAAACGGAACATAGACTCGACTATGTTGGCTGGGGTTATTTCATCGCATTTTTCTAGTTCCTTGGTGACACAGTCACTCAAATTCTGGATGTCGTCGCATTGTTTTGGTCCAATTATGAACTTGGGCAGGGTGTCCATATTCTCGACACTGTCCTTGGGCATGTACTCACCAAAGGTGCTATTCATGCAGCGTTGGATTTGTTCTTTTTTGGACTCGAGGCATTCGGGTCCGCGCTCGGCGATGAATAGGGCAATTTGGTCGCCACCCTTGTGGCATACGAAGTTCAAGAGTGATTCGAATATATGCATGAGAACATCGGTGTTATTGCGCTCGTCCTGCTCCAGGCAGGGTTCAACTGTTTTAGTTAAATTTCGGAGGCATCCAAGGGCATCGGGACGTTTCAAGCAGTACTTGTTGAAGACGACGTCCAGGTCGCCAGTTGGACGGGCACTTTCGATTTCCGCCTGAATCGAAGTCATATTGACGATTTCTGAGACGCATTCGATGGCAGTGGCGATGCCTTGTTCTAGGTTAGCAAAGGCCTCGTCGCCTGCATTGTTGCCAGCGATTTGGCGACACTTGTCCTTGAAGAGATTCTTCGCTTTGTCTGTTAGATTGCCATTGGCCAGTTCGGGGGGAATTTGGTTTTTGAGTTCATCAAGGTTAATGGCACTTGTGTCTAAAGCATGAACTGTGACACTAAGGATTCCCAGAGAGATAATGTAAGTTTGCAGTAGCAAAGCTAATGAAAAATTATTTCCAAGTTTAATAGCCATTTTTTATCTTTGCTAAACAAATTAATTAAATTTTCGTTTTGTATTAAACAAATGAATCTAGTTATGAGTTTCTTTTTAATACTTGAATAGATATTGGAAAACCGCAGAGATAACACTTTTAAATATTCCGAACAAAACCACTATCGCACTACGAGATTGCTTGGACAAAGCAAAGAAGGTTACAGCGTTAGGAATGCAAAACAATGAAAGCTCAGTGCTTGTACACTAGGCGAGAGTTCAACTTGATATGGTATAGAGTATGACTTTGTAGAATAAAGACTCAATTGGTCAGTCAGCACAATTACACAAAATACAATTTAGAAAGGAAAACATTTGGTAGATGAAACCACGAAATAAAATATACGCAACATCGAACTTCGGACTTTGCCTTTGAAATGTGACAGACAGACGTCTGTTTGTACTAAAAACTTTACGTTCAGCGTTATAGTACTAAATGATTGGGCGCATTCAATGCAAAATTTGACAACTGCTGAAGATAAAGTACTTATGTGGAATTCCTTTCAACCATTTAAAACCGAATATTTTTTTTGATGGAAAGAATTTTGTTAATTAAAATCGATTATTTTATGTGATTGTGTGGGTAACATTTGACAGGATTTTTTACACACAAATTATTGCGCCCAGAAATTACTAAACATTCCAAATTTTGTCTGTAATTTCTGTAATCCAATCAACACAATGTTTTGTATTTATGTGCAATTATTTTCTTGAATTTATAAATTATTCACTTTTTTCTGCGGGACGACAAAGAAAAAAATAAATCAAAAGAATGAGAAATGTCAAATCTTCAGAGTGTGTGTAGATTTTGCTAAAAAGGCACTATTTGATTTTGTTTAGAAAAATTGATTATTTATTTTAAACAAATCGATATGTTTAGAAAATAATCGGTTTTTTGGCTGTCAAAAGGTTGAAAAGAATTCAACATTAATTTTTTGTCGTTGAACGTAAAATTATATGAAATGTCAGTTTTGTATGTAGAGCCTTTTTTTGTATAGAAAAGCCTGTTGCTGAATTTTCAGTTGGGAATGGGCTCATTCAACGCATCGAATATTCCAGTACTTTATTTTCAGATGGAGCTTCTGATTGGCCAGCTGTCATAAAAAGTTAGCTAACATTCAGTTACGTTTAGTGAATTTTAGTTACGTTTCATCTGAATTTTCAGCCAGAAATTTCCATATGAAAATTTAGCTGACAGCTTTTCTATACAAAAAAGGCTCTGCATACAAAACTGACATTTCATATAATTTTGCGTTCAACAAAAAAAAATTAAGTACTTTATTTTCAGCAGTTGTCAAATTTTGCATTGAATGTGCCCAATTTCTTGCTGAAAATTCAGATGAAACGTAACTAAACTTCATTAAACGTAACTGAATGTCAGCTAACTTTTTATGACAGCTTGCCATCTGAAAATAAAGTACTGGAATGAGCCCATTCCCAACTGAAAATTCAGCAACAGGCTTTTCTATACAAAAAAAGGCTCTACATACAAAACTGACATCAGCCTTTTCACACCAAACCTAAGCCCCGGTTTTCACGAAAATATCGGTTTTGGCTGAAAACCAAGAGAAAACCACAAGTTTTGATAAAACACGAGTTTTAAGGTTAGACCGCACTAGGCGGAACTGCACTGCAGCGGAACTGCGATTCATAATAATTTGTATGAAATTTTATGCAGTTCAGTTGCCGCTTAGTGCGATATAGCTCACACAATTTCATACAAATAATGTTTTGCCGCGTCGTGAAGTGTAGTTCCGCTGCAGTTGTGTGCGGTCTAACCTTTAAATAAAACCTGTCCAAAACATGTTGGATTTGCAGGATTAAAGGTTAGACCGCACACAACTGCAGCGGAACTACACTTCACGACGCGGCAAAACATTATTTGTATGAAACTGTATGAGCTATATCGCACTAAGCGGCAACTGAACTTCATTAAATTTCATACAAATTATTTTGAATCGCAGTTCCGCTGCAGTGCAGTTCCGCCTAGTGCGGTCTAACCTTAACTAAACAAACACACCATGTGAAACTTTCAGCGCTCAATTAAATGTCATATAAATAGCTGATGGGTTGCTGCCAGGAAAAAATATTTTTTCTGCTGGAACACAAGAGAGCGCGACGCAGTTTCGCGCATCCTAACTACTACGTGAAATTGATCGGTTAAGAAATAAATTAATTATAACGAATCAGGATTGATTGTATTTCCATTATTAAATTCCAATATTAATAAATTGTCTTTTAATTGCACATAAAACATTTGATTTTTCCCTTTTCTGTGGCACTGACAATTTTCAAAGTGGCGCGGCCCTACATCGAAACCATTGTGTTTAAGCAAAACAAATGAAATGTCAAATGAAAACTTGTAAATTTTCGGTGTGAACGCATTTCAAGTTTTCGTAAACCAATTGCCGAAAACCTGGTTTTGGGATTGGTTGAAAAGCTAATAAAGTACTGAACATTTTGATGCGTTGGATCCGGCCATTATGTTCAGTGTTAAGGCTTAACTACATAGGCCGTCTTTTGTACAAAAGTACAAAAGTGAGAAATAAATATCTATTTTGAAGACACCTGCTTGCAAAAAAACAATGGAGAATGGTGCGAGGTGGTTTAATTTATATGTCAAAATAATTTCCATATGTTTTTTTGCAAGCATGTTTCTTTGGCGAGCATTTTAATTTCTCACTTTTGTACAAAAGTGAGAAATAAATACATTCTTAAGACACCTGTGGTTTAATTTATATGTCAGAACAATTTTCGTATGTTTTTTTGCAAGCATGTTTCTTTAGCGAGCGAGTTAAGGCTTTACAACTCTGAACTTATACCTGGCGCCCACTGGGTGATTTTAGGGTGGGCCTACACTTGAATTTGCTTTGATTTTTGCACACAAAGTAGTCTGCAAAATGCAGAACATGGACCTATTATAGTATTGCTACGTCCATGATGCAGAAGATCTCATAAATGCAGATTGTGAAAAATGTCATAATCAAGATATGAAGACGAACATGTTCATCTTCACTCTTTCAAACAATTGGTTTTTTGACAAACTGGTCAAACTTTTCTTCAAATTTGCATACCAAATGCAGATCCTTCATATGATGCCATTTTTAGGTTATCACTTCTGTTTCACTCGCTCACTCCAAAATTATATATATTTCTTATGAAAGGAATGGGAAAGGATGGAAATATGAGTGCTAGAGGAGTTTTGCCGCGTCGTGAAGTGTAGTTCCGTTGCAGTTGTATGCGGTCTAACCTTTAATACATTACCTTAAGTGGGGTACACATTATCAAACCTGTTTGATGCCAAACATTCAACATTATCAAACAAAATTGTGAACAAAGAACGTGATTGTCAAACAGAGAGTACACACTATCAAACGTGAACAGATTTGCAATTTTTAGTTTATAGGCGAGAAGGGCGTAAAAGGAAGACAACAAACCTCCCCGCACACCCTTCTCGCCATCAAAGTAGCTAGAAACTGAGTTGCTGGCAACTGGGAGTTTGTAGGCGAGAAGGGCGTAAAAGGAAGACAAAAATCTCGCCTCACACCCTTCTCGCTTTCAAACTAGCCAGTTTCTGGCAACTCAGTTTCCTTCCAGGAACTCAGTTTCCTTGTGTGAAAGTGGTCCTACTATTATAAAGCAAGCAAACATACCTAATAGGTCTGTTTGAGAACTAAAAAGAACTTTCATATTTGTACAAATTTCAGGTTCCCAAACAGAACTTATTTCTGACATTTAAGACGGCTTTCACACAAGGAAACTGAGTTGCTAGAAACTGTCTAGTTTATTGCGAGAAGGGTGTGAGGGGTGATTGTTTGTCCTCCTTTTACGCCCTTCTCGCAATTAAACTCAAGTTTCAGGAAACTCAGTTTCCTTGTGTGAAAGGGGTCTAATTAACCCAATGGAGATTTTTACAGAATTGTCAAACTCAAAACTGACAACCAAAATTTTGGGTTAATGACATTTGTGCGTTCTTTTTTTTCTAACTAGTTCACCTTCATCGTTCTTTTAATAAGAAAAAGTTACTTTGAGTTTTCATTTTGGGATTAGATTGTGTTTGCTTTTCGTCTTCCGATTTGGAATTGTTTTCAATTTTATAATAATTAATTATAAATTTAATTGTTTTATTATTGAATTTGATATTTGGAATTGTTTTCTAAATAGTTCACTTTTCATTGAAATTTTATTAATCCGCTTGGGTCAATTTTTTAATAAAGAAATGTGTGGCTCATAAAAAATTAACAAAGAAAGCAAAAACAAATTACAAATGTTTTGTATTGCGATTCAATTTCATGCAAAAATGAAGTTGATAGTTATTTAATTTGTAGGAACCATGCATTTTTGGTAGTGAATTATTTATCAATAAATTTAACGCAATCAAAATTTTGTCTTTTGTTTATTATTAATTATTTTTTTTTCAACCCCTTCCCATTTTATTAACTTTGTCGTTCTTAAAAAAAAGAAACTTTTTTAATTTTGACATTGCTACTTTTGTTTTTGACCATAGTTCAAAACAGAACGCACCACTAAACCAATTAACGCCAAGCACTCAAACGTCATTAACCCAAAATTTTGATTTGACGTTTAGAAGCTATGAGACAGAGATATATTGCTTTTTTTCTAAAAAGCCCTATACTACAGGACAGGAGACAGCCATTTTTCAACTGTATTTTCTTTTATTGAAAAATATAAATTATACATTTTAATAATTTATCTGATATACAGTTTAAAATTATAATTTGATAACGAAAATAATATAAAATTCATTCTCACCTTGTTGTTTGGAAATGGATAGCAATGCCCCTGAAGAGACTTTTGATGAACTAAACAGCAAACATCGCAAGGAAAAGAAGGAACTCCAGTCTCAAATCCAATCGTTGAAAAAAAGTGCCGCCAAGGGAGACAAAAAGAAGCGCAAGGAAATCCTTGAAGAGATTTCTCGACTAGAAATTGACTTGGAAAAACGACAAGCCAATCAATTAAATGAATTTCAAAACGAACGAAACTCACAGCCTTCCCAACAGGCTGAAGCAGCCGGCGAGATCGCAGTGCAGGTAGTCACAGACGAGTTCCTCTCGTTAGGCACCAATGATTTAGATAACCAACCAAAACTTACTAAAGCCCAAAAACGGCGCAACAAGAAAGCCTCCGAAGAAAAGCAAAGAGAAGCCGAAATTCTTGCGAGCGAGGAAGAGAATAAAAACGGTCCCCGAATGCTGGAACATTGTGCAATCGCAGAAATTCTAAAGAAGCGCCAACTGAGGCTCCATTCGATTCCTTCCGATGGAGACTGTCTGTACAAAGCAGTTGCACATCAACTGCAGCTTACCGGGCGTGGTGCATTTACAGTTGCTGAGCTACGCCATCAAACTGCCAACTACATCCTTGAAAACAAGGACCATCTGATTTTTTACATGACCAATTCGAATACAGGAGAAATCTTGACTGATGACGACTTCATGAAGTATTGCCAAAACATTCGAAATACTGCCGCCTGGGGCGGACATATCGAGATTAAGGCATTATCCAGTGCACTTCGAGTTCCCATCGAAGTCCTCCAAGCTACTGGGCCCTCAACTATTCAAGGCTCGGAATACGAAGGCCCAATCTTGGTGGTAACATATCACCGACACATGTACAGTCTGGGTGAACATTATAATTCCACCAGACCACTGACCGACAACGATATCGATGAAAACGGAGCCGACGGTGAATTTGAAACAGACGTATGCAAGATTGACGCTTAATTTATTCTACTGTTCAATTAATTAATATGTTAATGCCATCGCACACTGAGACAATTGAAATGGGGAAAACGAATACAAACCAATTGGTTATATTTTTAAACAAAAGACAAATTTACTACAAATTAAATTAGTTCTCCCAGATTTGATTCAAAATTGACCCAGTATGTGATGGCCCTTAGAGATTTAAAGCCTCAAACTTTATTTTATAAGTTGTCATTTAAATTAAAGAAAAATGCATATATCGAAATTTGTTTGTTTGTTTTTTACAATTCAAGAAAGAAATCAGATCGTCTTCTGTTCTCGTTATCCGATTTTCCATTGTAATCGGATAGCGATGAAGTGCGTTCAGTCCAGACTTTTTGACAGTTGTGTGTTAAATTTCTTCCGAAATTCTCCGACAGAAAATAGTTGCGGAATATTTTAAGAAAAGAAAGCAAAAAATATAAATAAATATAATTTTGTTTCGTTAGGGCAATAAACAACGAAGACGACTCAGCAAGAGAGGTTGGTTGAAATAACAAATAGATTATAAAGCAACACTATCCTTTTTTGTGGACCAGTTTATAAACTTTTAAACATCACAAAGATTATCACTTATTGAACTAATCCGGACGAATGTGTCAAATGAATGCGATTGTATGCTATATCTTTTTTGTTCCGAAGTGGATACCTCGAACGAAATCTAAGTTCCGATCGGAACGGACTATCGTTTCGGAACTTTTTCCTAACGGATACCTCGATAGGGCTGAATAATGGTGAAAATTTAAAGTAAGAAAAGTGAAAATTAAAAAGATATAAATCGGTTTATTTGAGTAGGTTATCTGACTACTTCCAAAAATTCCTACACTCAAAATCTCTGCAAAATCAAAAATTTGTGTATGACAACTTTAATTTGGGTTTATTTATGTTTCAACCATATATAATTGAAATTTTTAGCGGACTCTGCTGATTAAATTAAATTTTTTGAAATTATCCTATTTTGAGAAAAATGTTTAAAATAATTTATATCTCTAAATCTTAAACTAGTAAGACTCTTAGAATTTCATTCAGCCATATTGTAAGTTCCGCGTGAAAGAAAATCCGCCCGGAGAAATTACATTTCACTCTTCTCTTGTGAGTTTCGGGCGAAAAATGTTCCCTGTTCGTACTATTGACAGCATTTTTTTCGTGTGAAATATGTCATGTCATTTACAGCAAGATTTCCATTTAATTTTTCGTGGCGAACGAGGCCACACTTGTTGTAAAAGGGAGGGTGAAACTAGCAATAGGTTTTAAAAATCCAGTCGAATAAAACATTTTCGGGCGAAATGTTTTCCGGGTGAAAATCACAATAGGGCTGATTATATATTCACAAAAATAGCCATAAAAGTACATTTTCCGTTTTATCAGCTACAATAATATAGGTACCTAGATTATCAGAAAATCCAAAATTATTGCACTATAAAATATATTAGCCTTTCAATTAAAATGTTCACTTTTACTCTACCTCCCACCGCTTAGCTAATGAATGATCTCAGCGTTGCACATGTTCGTAACATTTTTTCGTTTCACAAAAATTCAATCTTGAAATTTCACTCTCAACGCGCGCAAAGCAGAGTCACTTCAAATTCAAAAACCTAGTAGGTACCTACCACTTTTGTAATCCCTGAAGGGAGCACAAAACTATAAGAACGCACTACAAATCAATCAACCCACTAAAATAAAAAAAGTTAATTACTTCCTAAAGATTGTATATAAACTGTATACATTCAAATATTCATATGCCAACAAGAATCTTTCCTTCTAATCCTCTAACTAGTGCCGTGCATTGCTTTTAAAAGACCAAGTGTTACAGGCAAATAGGTAGTTAAAATTATTATAAAAAAAGGTTCAAGTAACATAAAGAGAATGATTGTGCGGTGACCTCTGTGTCAAATTTTGTTTTAGTTTAGTATATTTTTTTTTTTTTAATTTTATAAAGGATCCCCCAAATCAACGCGGAACATTCGCTCTGTAAAGCGAATCCTTCAAAATGAGAACAAAAATGACAAATAAACAATAAATCCGCCAATTTAAGCGATCTGCCGCGCTTTTCAGAATCGGCCTACTGAAGTTACCATATTGAACATTCACATTGATGAAACTTCCACATTTAACATTCCAAAGAACTTGAACTTGGGAACAGCACAGGTTTTACAACAATGTAAGATTATTGTGTGGGATAAATGCACGATGGCTCATAAGAAGTCAGTGGAAAGCTTTGATTAGAACATTGAAAGATCTTCAAAACAATCAAAATTTATTTGGTGGTGTCTTTATATTATTAGCCGGTGATTTACGACAAACATTGCCCGTAACTCCACAATAAACTCCAGCGGATGAAATTAATGCATGCTTAAAATCACCTTATTTTTGGAGAAATGTCAAAACAGTCAGATTGACAATAAATAGCTATTAGTCTAAGAGCCGGCAGCAAATTTTGGGAGTGGATTGATAACGAAGATATGAGTATGAGGCATATAGCGCGGTATCAAAAACAACCGTCTGGCAGGTTTCTTTTTCAGCCTCTGGTGGGGGTTTGAAAATAGCGATTTTCCAGTTTATTTTGTCAGAGATATTGACACTTCAATAAATTTAAAAAATATATTAGGTCCGATCCCTTACTTTGTGCACAGAAAATCACAAACTGTCAGATCTTGGAGAGCAACGTTGATATATTCTCAAAAATATCAAAACTGTGCCAAAGTACGGGATCGCAAATTCAACCAAATTCCGTATTACCTAATGTGCTGGACAAGTACGGCACGATGTTTTGCGTTCATTCTTTTGCTCTCAAATTGACATTTTGCTGTGCTGTGATTTTCAGTCCAAAGAAATTTCTCGGACTGAAAATCACAGGTAGGGGAAATAATTTACTCTCTCGTGAGCGTTGTTTTTTGTAAAAAACTGTCAAATTATTGAGTACGGGAACGCTTTGGACTGAAAATCACACAAATATACAGAAAATCACAGAAATTTAAAGTAAAGGAACGGACCTATTATGTGATGCTCTGTGGTTTTCTTTAAGTCCAAACGTCATAATCTTGGCAGTCCGACCAAAAGAACTCAAGATATTAGGTTTTTAAGCGAACCTTAATCGATTTTTTTTGGAGACTTTGTTTTGTTGATTTTTTGTGTTTTATAATTCTCCAAGAAAAAGTCGAAAAGGTCTTCTTAGAAAGCTTATATTTTGAGTTCTATTGATCGGATTGCCAAGATTATGACGTTGTGACTTAAAGAAAATGACAGCATCACGGCATATATTTTTTAAATTTATTGAAGTGGTAATACCTCTGACAAAATAAATTTAAAAATCACTATTTTCAAACCCCCACCCCCGCCAAAGGCTGAAAAAGCAACCTGCCAGACGGTGGTTTTTGATACAACGATATATGCACCTACAAACCCTCATACTCATATTTTGGTTATCAATCCAATCCCAAAATTAGCTGTGGGCTCTTGGTCTATATGAGTGTCCAATTGAAAAACGATTCTTCGGCCGTTTAGTTTTCAAAGCAGTTGTTGAATATTGGAGATGGCAAAAAGGCCCATTGATGATGGATTAATAACATTGTCGGAAAATGTTTGTGAGATTACCCAAACTAAAGAAGAATTGATTAAAAAAGTTTTTCCAAATATTGGACAGCGAACAAAGATAATGCTTGGTTGAGCGAACGAGCAATATTGGCAGGAAAAAATAAAGATGTTAACGATGTTAATTGGGATATTCAAAATGGAATAATTGGTGAATTAGTATCATATACATAAGTCAATCGATACTATTATAGACGAAGATGACGTAGTGAACTATCCAACAGAATTTCTTAATTCACTAGATTTACTAGGAATGCCACCCCATAATTTACAATTAAAAGTCAGTGTGGCAATCCATGTTTCGGAATATAAATCAACAAAAACTTTGCAACGGAACTAGACTTGCTGTTAAGCGCTTAATGAATAATGTAATCAAAGTCACAATTTTAAAAGGAAAGCATAAGGGAGAAGACGATCTTATTCCCCGAATTCCTCTAATTCCATCTGATTTACCATTCAATTTCAAAGGGCTTCAATTTTTAATTCGCCTTGGTGTTACAATTCCAGTCCTTAGAAGTTTGTGGCAGAGACTTAGAATACCCAGTATTTTCACATGGGCAGTTATATGTTGCATGCTCCAGAGTAGGCAAACCATCAGCATTATTTATATATTCCACAAATAGAAAGACAAAAAATGTTGTATACCAAAGAGCGTTACAATAGATACACATTTTGAAGAGAACTTTTAGTTTTTATTAACGACCAGCGAATCGGTCGCGGGTACCCTAGTAGATTTATAATTGTGTTTGCAACTGGATTTGCTAATTGCTTTAATGGAAAGCAACCCGGGTGTTGCTAAAAATTGATAATATGTGTGTTTTGTTTGTCCGGATGCCAAGACTATACAGTCTTAAGAAATATTTTAATATTACCTACAAAACAACAACACTTTATTCTGAATACAAAATATTCGATTTAGTCTCGTCATTTAAGTATTTTTTTTAAAAAAACACATAGGGAAGCAATTTTTGTTTTCAGTTCGTTAGAGTATCATACAGAAAGCTTAACTCTAAGTTTTCGTCCACCAACCCCTTGCAGGGTTGCCACTATCTTGATTTAAAAAGTGAATTTGTTTTTCATGAATTAAACCAGTATTTTTGAGTTAATCGAAAAACGGAAAATGTATTTTAGTAGAGAAACATACGTTCTACAAATTTGTCTATGTTAATTTTTTTATATTTTGTGTATTTAACGAGTTATAACAAGTTAAAAAAAAAAATGGAGTTCACTTTTTTTTTTTAAAGTCAAATACTTTTTTTTCGTTTAGTGTTTCGCAAAAATTTTCTTCTAAAAGTTGTTGAAAGCATTATCACCTACAATTTTTACCCACACATTTTTTTTCTGAGCAATTGTGTATTTACTATAGCGCTTGAAAGCTTCATAATCGCCTCTTCAAACGTAGAATCGAAATCATTTATTCAATTACAAAAGTGGGTGTGGATATCGCACGGTGCAGTATTTAAATGGTAAAATGTGTGCATCACGTGTGCATGTGCACTGTAAATGGATTAGTTTCTTTTATTGTGTGTGAAGACCGTATTCCTGTAATTCGCATTATTATAGCTCTAGTTATCGTGTATGTAGTTGAACAATAACTTTATTTATGGTTTATAAGATTGTTATAAATAAATAATAATTATTGGGAGGCATACATACAATATACAGGGTGTCCCTTAATTCGTCAGGAGTATTTTAGGGTATATTCTAAGAAAAACATTGTTCTACAGTTAGGGTCTATCTCCAATTTTGATATCATTTATCGGGAATTTAAGAAAAGTCTTACTTTGGGGTACCCTGACCCATGTTACCGGTAATTGCGCCGTAAGTACTTATGGCCTTTATTTTTAGAAGAAATACCAGCCTTTGTAATTGCGTTTAAACAAATTTGATACCTTGTCTCAGTCTTAAGATATCCAGTTTTAAGCCTGTTTTCTTGCCCATGCAAATTTTTTGGGGTCAATGTTCTCCAAAAAATGCTTAATCAACATGATGTTTTAATAATTTTTTTGAATGTATGTAACAATACTAAAAATAAAATTCAGCAACAAGTTTGCCGAAAAACCCATACATTTTATGATAAACGCAATTACAAAGACTGGTATTTCTTCTAAAAATAAAGGCCTAAACAAAGTTTCTATCATAAGTACCCCAAAGTAAGACTTCTTAAATTCCCGATAAATGATATCAAAATTGGAGATATGCCCTTACTGTAGAACAATTTTTTTCTTAGAATATACCCCAGAATCATACCCTAAAATACTCTTGACGAATTAAGGGACACCCTGTATACACTTACGTGGCTTTAATTAATTTCAAGTTCCGGTGCGTGTAACCTTGGTTTCTTACATGAAGGACCTGGCAGACTATCTTCTTGGAAGGAAATCGTGCTAACAGTTCTTCCACCTTCGTCCTCTGAATCATCGTCCATGATTGGTTGTTTCTTGGGGGCATTGTTGAAAGTCTCCCTACAACATTGTTGGCAAATTGCTACGCAATGAAGACCTGCTTTCACACACTCACAAGTTTTTTCGCAATTTTTGGTACCTTTGCAAGAAATAAGCTTGAGGATCGAACTTGGTGCCGGATCTTAATCGCTTTTTTTAGGCATCCAATGCAACGTTGTTTTTTTCAACCCCCAATCACTAGGACTTTTTTCATCTATTTTGCTCAACCACTGTTGAACTTGAAAATATGTCCTAGGTATACCTATGAGTGATATTTTGCTGCTCCTTCTGTTAGGGGAAGATTCATCATACATCACTGTGTTCAACATTTTTTTCCAGAGCCACAATAAATTTAATTTTTCCCATATTGCTGACGTCGCGTCGTGCCGCATCCACTAGAAGCATGTAAGAACAATATATTTTCCATTACTGATTGTACATGCTTCAAGCTGGAAGCCGAACATATTTGGCCTGGAGATTGAGCATGTTTTGGTTTTCGGATATAAACGTTGGTTACATTTTCGGGGCACAATCCAGTAAGAAGAACAAGATTTGTTTGTAAACAAACGAATAAAACGCTCTTAATATAAACACGAGTATGTAAGTATTTGTAGATACATAATTAAGTAATAAATGATTGTGTCAAAAAAATTTCGCCAAATTTACCGCAGTCTATTTCAGTGACGGCTATTGGGTCAAATTTCAGATGATACAGTAGGTAAACAAACAACTTCGTATACGAAAACAGTTTTTAAATAAATTGTAATTTCTTCTTATATAGGTATGTAAAAAATGACACTTTTTGCAAGTGATAAAAAATCAAAAGCATGACAAAATTGAACTCCAAAAATTGAGGTTTTCAAAACTTTCTGTGACTAAAATCAACACATAATTCAAAAATTCCTCAAACATGGGTAAAATAATTTTTAATTACCCTCCAAAAATATGACAAATAAAATTATTTTTTTCATTCAAAGTGAGTACTAAAAATTTTCAAACTGAGGACTGAAATTTCACGTGGATAATTAATTATGGTTTCACAATGCTTGTCCACGTGAATTCCATTTTATTTTTCATTTAACTCAGAGGTGAGTGCTAGGCTTTACGTACGACCACTAGGAAGAAATAATAGAAGTGTGGAAAAGTGTGACATTTGTCAATAAATTTAAATAAAAGTTGTAATAATTGTATAAAAACGCCTAAATAATTATTTTGATTCTTATGATCGTTTATTTTTGAATATAAAGTGTTACCGACGAGCCAAAAACCAAACTATTTAATTAAAATAGTTTTCGTAAGCATTTCAAGATTCTGTTAAACTGTCAGACAAATCAAATTATTTTTTTCATTCAAAGTGAGTACTAAAAATTTTCAAACTGAGAACTGAAATTTCACTAGGAAAATATTCCTAGTGGTCGTACGTTAGGAAATGAAAACTATGAAATGAAATTACATTTGAACCGGTTCATATTTCGGTCTCACATTTGGATACTCAGCTCCCGTTATGAATTACATCGCTGTGAAACAAATGTCACTGTTATATAGAAATTTCATTTTCACTTGAACTTAGTACTAGGCTTTATTAAATAAATATTTCCATCCCACAATACCCTTCAAGAACTTGAAGAACTTAACAAATGACATTTTTATGTTATACCTAACGTTCGAAAGGAATTTCAAAGTTGAAATGGCCAACCTTGGACCAATCTCTATACTGTGAACATAGAATCTACCCGACGATTTATAGTATGGAATATTTTGTTTTTCAAAATGCTTAAAACACTCCACTCACCGTTGGTCAGTAGCAACGCTGTTTTCTTGCCATGATTAAATCTTTTCAAGAGTAACATATTTTGTCAAGAGATTAATAGGATGTCAAGTACAAAAGTTGTGTTCCTGAAGTTAATGCATAAAGTGACAAAAACAAGGAAAGAAATATTAAAGGATGTGCTTACATCATTGTATCTTAATTTATTTTTAAATTGCGCTACACCAATTTGGTTTCGGTAAATTTGTACACGGTACACAAAGTTAAATTTCGGTACAGGGTGTCAACTGACTTATGCCCATATATAAAATAGATCTTTCATATGATAATACTACCATGGGAAGCACCATACAAAAATGTCCATTCTCCGTTGGAACACTTTGTAAGTTTAGTTAGATTTTAATCTTGTTGTAGTTGTATCATGTTAATTTCATACAAAATGAAATACAAAAACACTGTTCCACGTGCAGTTTGGTAAGCTTAATAATCCTGAATAACAAAAACAGAGAATCTCGAATCACGAATGTCAAAATCTCAATATTTTCAACACTTTTTTCAAAACATTTTTAATATAACATTGTGTTCACATAAGTCTTGTATGACTCGTACTCAATTAATAATTATTTCATGAAAGTATTATTTTTAAAAACGACAATCTTTAGAAACAAACTTTCGCAATGCATTTTGAATATCATAATCAAAAAAGTACCTTTTCAATGGCAGAATCTCTGAACAACTTTTTTTGGTATTAAAAATCACGAGAGCTTTTTGTCTTTTCAATTCAGAACCAGAAGCCTAAAATGACATCATCGAACTATATTAGGTCTGTTTAATGAATCTGTTCGACTAGAAATTTGTATGTAGTTATAAAAGAAAAATTCGAAATAAAAGATTGTTTATTAATATTAAAATAAATTATAAAATTATTATTACTATGTATACAAAAATCGTCTTATAAATTTTAGAGACAACCACAACTTTTCGCAACACTATTTGGATATTTACTCAAATTAACACTATCTTCGTTAAGATAATGTAAAATTGATATTGATTCTAAAACAGTAGGAACACAGCAGGGCTTCGGAAGATTTGGTTGCTTAAGGTGCATTAGCGTCTGCACTATTGCATGATTTGTGGCATTCATTTTGGAAGCCAATGGGAAATTGCAATCACCGCCACAAAAATATGCTTCAAATTTCTTTGGTGCAATAACCCAGTCTTGCATTTGTAAATCCTTAAAATCAATGGAGAAATTCATGCGTTCACAATTTTTTGGTATTTTATAACTTTCTCCTTCACTGAAATCCGAATAATCCGATGGAAAGATTTTCTTTCTTCCGATGTCTCGCTTGACGCGCAGATTTTGAATTTTATTTAAAAGTTCTGGTCCATTGAAGTACCCAATTATAAATGGTTGATTTTCTTCACTTCCCGATTCATCCACTAGTCCGATGTCCTTTGGCGATAGATTTTCTTCATATTCTGCAAGCACCTCGTTGCTTATACCCGTTAGTCGGGTGGAAATAGTAAGTTCATGTCCATTTGGAGTGAATCCTCTTAAGAGCCATTTAGCTACAGTTTTTGTTAAATTTGCTTCCAGCCAACCATTGTAGTTTGTAGTTGTGGTAAAACTGTTTAGTAGACGTAAATCGATCTTTTGTAATTTTTTATAAAATACTCTATGAAAAATTGAAACCGTTACATTTCTTTCGTGTTCAAATTTGAGGGCCAAGTTTGAGTTTTGAAAAACTCTTAATTCTGCACGTACGAGTTGTAGATCTTCGGGAACATTGTTAGTGTTAAAGGTAGTGGTGATATGTGATCTAATTGGTTTTCGGTTTGATCTCGATTCTGTTAAAAACATGATGGTTAAGATTTGTTATGGAATTCAAATTAAATAATTATATATATGTACTTACTTTTGCTAGAGAACGTTATAATGTTGTTACAATTTTCAATTACAGAACGATCTTCCTTATTAACAAATGTGCTTCGAGCAACTCGATTATGGTGATTAGAAGCATGTGGATCTTGCTCTTCTCTTATGGAATTATAGAGTTCGAGTAGAAATTTAGATGCAGATTTTCTAAATTAAGGAAAATTATAATTTTAAATATGATTATATTTGTTCTAAGAGAAAAAACTTACTCGAGAGATAATGGTTTCTTTATACGTCTAGGTCGCTCATTTAAACCCAATAAGTCTGCCATTTCGAACTGAAATTCATTTTCAGAACTATCCAAAGATTTCATTACCACCGACTGTTCAAGCTTTTCGTCGAGAAAATAAGGAGTATCAGACAAAATATCAGCTATCCCAATTGTCACTTTACAAAAGTAAATTATTAAAATACTAGAAACTTGAAAAATCATATTGATGGTCTTAGCGTTTGCAGAGATCTTTCACGACTTATTTGAGGACTGACATACAACAGATTATTTATAGAAAATTTAAAAATGTGAGTACCTTACAATGGTAATGGTAATTAGGTACCTGTAAATCCCTTTTTGGTCATATAATATTAAATAATTATTGGGTGATGTTATAATTATTTTATTACCCCTACTTATCCTTATTGGTTATGGATTCTAGGAAAATGTTAATTTACCTGCTTTTATTACAAGAAATTATACCTGTTTATTTTGTTTCGAGATCAGATCTTTGGATTCCAAAAAAAAAACTTTGAAAAGGCAATCGTGAAATCTTATTCCGGTTGCAAGTGCGAAGTACAGCATTATCAAAAGCTCAATTTCTTTAAGTAAAATGGAGTCATTATAATTTTAAGTAAAATGAAATATTTCGTTAATTGTTTTATCACACAATAAAGCCGTACATTTGGAAAATCAATTTAATTATATTTTCAATTATAAAAATTAATATTTTGAAAAAAAAAAAAACAAAAAAAAAAAATAAAAACAAATAAAACATTATTATAAACCAATGCGCGACGGGGTGCGACGAGGTGTCTGTCCAGGAGTTACAATTTCCTGTTTGGGTATAAGGGCTTCCTCTCGTTGAGCAGCTTGTATTTTTTGTTCTTCCATTTGCTCCTGAGCCATTTGCATTTGTGTTTCCATTTCTTTAAGATGTTCAGCAGCTTGCTTCTTTTTTTCACGTCCACTACGACCCGTTTCTTTAACCGAGAAAAACATTGGACCTAGCTCTGCCAGCCAGTAGCCATCGACAGCAGTAGCACATTGCATATATTCTTTAGCAGTCATTACCAGTTCATGGTAGACAACATAATCAGGAGTTGTGCCAAGTCCGTAAAGGGCTGAAGTTGGATGAAGATGACAGGGCATTCCGGTTCTTAGATTGACATATTCTCCGATACCTTTGAGTCGCGCAGCTTGATAGAAATAAGCTAAAATAAAAGTTTATTTTAAAATTGATTTTGTCTTTAATGTAAAACAAAAAATACCTGAGCAAATGCACTTCCTCACGATATCCCAATCAGAACCACATGATTTAACGTTCAGTTTTTGCTGAACGAGAATATCTTTCAACTGCTGACGAACTTCTCGGACTTTTCGCATTGCCTTGACATGAATAAAATGCTCATTGCACCAGTTTGCATTGTAACTAAAAGAGTTAAGAGAATCATATTAGTAAAGCTCGTTAGCCAAAATCATTTCAATAATATCTTGTATTTACTTATTTTGCTTCCATTGTAAATAAACATTAAGATATGTTAAATGATCGGATTCGGGTACTTGGAATTTTTCTCTTACACCGTCAGCTTCTTCTTCACGCCCCTTTGGGCGATAAAATATAGATGGAACAGATAACATGGAGACTAAAATTATAATAAAAATTAGTCATTTATTTTGTTTTTCTTTTTTAGAATATAACTAACTCACCTATTATTAAAATTTCAGAACTGCATTCCATCTGGCAGGACACAATGAGCATTTGGCACTGCGGTGGATCCAATGGAAACTCAGCCATTTGACGACCAAGGGCAGTCAAAGCACCCGTATGATCCAAAGCTCCTAAAATCCACAATTGATATAGTGAATTCAAAATATTGTCTTGAGGTGGTGGATCCATAAAATGAAACTGCAATAAGTCAACCACACCAAGTGATTTCAGCAAGAGTACAGTATTAGCTAAATTGGTCCGTTGTATTTCGGGCACTGTCAGAGGCAATAGTTCTTCCTTGTATTGTCTTTGGGTGTACAATCGAAATGCTTGTCCAGGTCCTGTACGCCCAGCACGACCTGATCTTTGGTTTGCATTTGCTTGGGATATTGGATATATTTGTAAGGCGTCCATACCAATTCGTGGATTGTAGACTTTCAGCTTACAATAACCAGAATCGATGACAAATATAATACCGTCAACGGTAAGTGATGTTTCAGCAATGTTTGTCGCTACAACACATTTCCTTAAACCCTCTGGTGATTTTTGGAAAATTTTTGCTTGCAAATCGGATGGCAGTTGTGAGTATATTGGAAGAATTGATAATTGTGGAGCATTGTCGATTTCACCTAGACGCTCTGCCAATACCTCGCATGTAACTTCGATGTCTTCTTGACCCGGCATAAATATCAGCATATCACCTTCTGTCGGTGTCAAATGGATTTGCAGGGCTTGTTTCACTGCCGATTCGACATAATCTTCGCAGGTGTTTTTACTAAATAGGGTATCAACTGGAAATGTACGTCCGGGTATGGTGAATGTTGGTACATTTCCAAAGAATGTAGCAAACTTTGTCGAGTCCATAGTGGCCGAAGTAACGATGAGTTTAAGATCATGTCTTCTCGCAACAATCTGAAAACAAAAACATTATGATTTTATAACATTCACAAAAATTGGTAAAAGTTGTTGTAGTGCTAAGGTTCGTTGAAATCAGTAAGTTCGTCCTGAGTTTTGTGAATAAGATTTGAAGCAAATGTATAAACTGCTCTTAAACGATGCATTTTTTTTGGGATTTTTAGGCACGATTTGGAGGCGGTAGACAAAATAGCTATGACAGGTATTGATAGAGTATTTCAGAGTTATCGGTCTTTTAGATCGAATCGAATGGGATTAAGATTTCGATCTAGGTATACGACCTCGCTGGATCGAATTAAAATAGAATCGAAGTACACTTTAAGTGACACTCTAACTTAACTGTGCGCGTGCGGAATTAAGTTTTTGAATATGGTGACTACGAGAAAAAAAAAATCAACAAAACAAAACAGCAAATACACACACACATAAAACTCTATTCCTTAATTTTTTTAATTCAGGTCTACTTGTATTTTTCGATTCGATTCATCTCGAAAAGTCGAATCGGATTGCCAAATTAGTAATTATTGTAACATTATGTGTCTCATATGTTATCAGAACTTAACACACTGTTTAACAGCAAGTATGTGCGACCATGAAAATTATACGATTTATAAGATTCATCAGCTTGCTAAAAATACAAAAACAAAGTAGGTTGCATTTTCTATACCCCAGCCATAACCCTACCTTAAATTCAACAGGTTGCACAAAAGCTTTGTTTTGCTTAGACAAATTAAGAGAACAATTTATTTTTAAATATTGTGCTCTCTATAAATATTTGTTGTTTTCTCTTAATTTTTTGCTGGACTGGACTTAAAAAAAATACATAGAATACATTTACATAAACTTTGAAACGACCTTATTTATCTATAGTAGCAGATTGTTGAACAAATAAAACAGATGTGTCTTATTGTGTGCCGGAGGTTGGGTTGGGGCATACCGTTGGCATGAGTTCCGGCACGTAGGAGGTGTAAACGCGTTTTTAGAGTACAAAACACAACAAGGCTGTTCCCTCCATCTTCAATATTTTGAATGTAAAATTGAAAACAATGTTTTGATGATTATTATCACAGAGTAGGTCGTAAATTAAATAATATTGTTTTTTTTTTGTGTGTGTTTGTATTAACGGCAGTGATTTTTGAGTAGGTATGCATATTTGTATATAATTGGGTTCTACTTCCATTGATATGAGGTTGGGAGTGGATTGCAAAGAAATTCAAAGAAAAATCACAGTGGGAGAGTAATAATTAATTATTTCTTCTCTTATCAATTTTAATTGAATGAAATATCATACATAGATTTTTTTTTAAATACATGACGTTTATTCGCAATTGACTCACGAACAACAATGATTAAATTGAATTTTCAAAAAATACGCGTGTCAAAGTCCGTTATTAGTAGAAGAAACGCTGTGGTTCCATTAGCAATTACTCTTGAGGCAATGGCGAAAGCAATGGGACTGCCAAAATATTGCTTGGGTGGGCAATTTCAGTTAAATTAGCTGTTTTTTGATAATATTCAACTTTATTTCTCAAAATTTTTCGCGGGTTCTCATATTTTCACCTTTAATTTTAAAATGACGGAGAAGCCGGGAAGAAACCATTTTGAAAAAAGCGAAGCGTAAACATGTATTGCATCGGCAATGGAAAGCAATAATTGCCTTCCATCTATCTAATAATTGCAATCGATGCATCGATAGCATCGGTGAGATTAACTAACAATAACAATGATTAAATTTCATGTTCAAAGAATTTGTGTGTCAAAGTCTAAAAAATACATAAAATATAGGTTAAAATCAATATATAAAACAAACACAAAGGTGTGTTAGTTGCCTTTTGAGAAGGGATATAAGCGAGATGGGCAGTCAAATAAAATATTGAACATTGAGTGCAATCGCTTTTGAGAAAGGTATGTAAATATCGTTCAATTTATTTAAATCAACGTCACATATTTAAACCATTCATTGTTAGCAATGGCGTAAAATTGTAAAAAAAAAATTTGCGCAACACCTTTGCCCAATTAATGCAGGGATATTCTCATAAAGTGCGGCATTTAGATAGGAAGGAAGGTTGGGTCAAGACAAAAATCGCATGGAAAGGGTCAATATTTTCGTATTTTTTTTTTTTAACTGACAATATCTTCTGTTATCTTTACTATCAGTCGTAGAAAAATGAGTAGTCAACAAGCTTTGAACTACTGAACTATACAGGGTGGCCTAAATTAGAATTTTCTTATTAAAAATGCAATAAAATGAACAAAATTAATTTTTTTCATGTATTATGGCTTTATTAGTTAGCATTCCCATTAATTATGGAACACAATACTTCCTCGGCTGGCTTCGCAGTAGTGCATCGTGTCACTTCAATTATCCATGACCTTGTTGATGGTTTCGGGCTGTAGCTCACGGATTGCTTGGATGATATTGGCCTTAAGTGCTTGAATCATTTCAAGGTTGTTGACATTATTATTATTATTAATATTCTTTATTTTCAAAAAAAAAACGTTACAAAATAAATATTTAAAAAGAATGTATGGACATGGCATGTTGCCGTCTGCCAGATAAAGACATTTAATTTTAATTATTAATACAAAATTGATAGAATTTTAATTTAAACTATTGTACAGTTTTAATTAACAAAAATATATATATAATACATTTTAGTTTTTAATTTAAAATGATAAATAATTTAAAAAATTTATAACAAAAAGGAAGAAAACAAGTTGTTTTTTTTTTTTTTTATCTAAGGCGCCAGTTATAGCGATAATTAAAAACCATCAGTAAAAGTTGAAACAGGTGAAAACTGGAATTTTTTACGTACGGGCGGTTATAGCAATCAGTAAAATTATATCAGTAAATTAATGTCAAACCGACAGCCGCAATCTTTTATTTATTTTTAATGATGCAAAATGATTCAGTAATTTTTTTACTGATGAATGGAACAGTAAAAAATGGAACATAGAAAACTGAAACGAAATGTTCCATTTTTTGTGAACTGGCAATCAGCTGTTCAGTAAAACGAATTTCCATCAGTAAAATAAATAAATGCTTTTTTCACAAAAATTATTCATCCTTGGGATTATTTTTTGGCAGAAAAAATATTTTTATTGATTTGCCATCGATTCGTACCATTTTAATGTTTCAATTCTTTTTTTAACACAGCAAATTATCCAAAAGAAAATTTTTACTGATGGTTTTTAATTATCGCTATAACTGGCGCCTAAAGTAAAAGGTAGAACTGAAAAAGTAAAAGGTTGAACTGAAAAAACTACTGACACTTCAACATTTCAAAAATTATTGCGATAGGTTAGAGCATGATCACAATACTTGTAGAGCGTTGTCCGCCCCATTGATCTGTTTAAAATTTGTATCAATTGTATTCTAGAAAAGACACTTTGTGGGAAGTAAAGTCTTCTAATCTCTTGCAAAATTGGGCAAATGGCTGTAAAATGGTAAACATCATCTCGTTCATATCTGTTACAAAAATTACACAATAAAGACAGGTCTGTACGATGAGGAACATAATTTAAATTAAGAATTTCTACTCTTGCTTTAAAAATAGTGCTAATAACTTTCACAGGAAGATTGATTTTGAAGTAGTTAGCAGATTGAAGGCGATGATTTAAATCTCTGTATATAACTCTTGTTGACGATGCCGACTCACCATTTAGATGTTGAATATAGATTTGTTCGTCTACTTTTGATATGATATTCGCAAATACCTCCTGCCAGTTATCTAAATTTGAGTCTGTAAGGTTGAAACGGAGACCATGAGACTGAGCAAGAGAACTCCATTCTTGAATGGTGACGATTGTGTGCGCAAAAGGTTTGCGCACACATTATTAAAAAATCCGAACTAGCTTTTAAGTTTTTTATATAAATGGGGGTAATACCTGCCTCAACGAGGATAGCATATATTGGTGTCGAATTCGGTAACTGGAAGAGACGTTTGAAAAAAAATCTTTGAATAAGTTCAAAATCTTCAAAATATTTATAACCGAATGCTTGGACACCATATCACATACAGGAATTTATGGTGGCTTTAAAAACACGGTATTTTGAACCCAGGTCTATATTTTGGTTTGCGAAAAAATTTGGCCACATAACGCTTACTCCAATTTTGGCTTCCTTACCCTTTTCCTTTACATGCTTTGCAAAGCTAACATTAGAGGTCATCAGTACTCCCAGATATTTAAATTCCTGAACCACCTCTATGCGTACGTCGTTCAAAACCCAACTTTCTTCTCTCAACCTCTTACATTTCCGAGCTTCAAACACCATTATTTTTGAAGCTTATTAATTTGAAGCTGAAGAGAAGAAGGGTTATCTGCCAACAGGACAAGATCGTCCGCGTAGAGTAGAACTTTGACACTCATATCAGAAATACTGACTCCCCCAAGCAAGCTGTCAGAAATATCATCAATAAAAAGAGCAAAAAAGATTGGACTCAGGATACATCACTAAGGAACACCTGCTGTCCTTTCAAACCAGCTCGACAACTCCGACCCATCCCAAACTGAAGCAGTAGTTCCACATAAAAATTTTTCATATAATTCCAGAAACTTTCTAGATAAACCAATGGAAGCCTTTTTGTATATCAAAGCTTGGCGGTTGACAGTGTCAAAGGCTGCTTTAAAATCAACAGAACGGGCATACGTCTTTTTTTATTTTGTGTATATTTGGAGGCAATGCTAGACAGGGCGAAAATATGGTCAACAGTCGAAAATCCAGCTCTAAAACCAGCTTGAAATATACTAAATTTTTGATTGTATTCTATCCAGTTTGATAGCCTTATATACAAAATTGTAGCGAATACCTTCCTCATTGAGTTGAGTATAGATATGCCTCTATAATTTTCAGCCAAGCTAGCATCTCCTTTTTTGAGAATGGCAAAGATAACAGCTTTGTTAAAGCTTTGAGGAATGCATGCATTTTCAAACAAATAATTGTACAGCAGCAGCAAATAGTTTTTGAATTCGAAAGTAGAATGTTTGAGAAACTCTGTAGGGATTCCATCAATCCCCGGGGCTTTATTGTTCTTTAGTTTAAAGAGAGCCAATTCCAGCTCAATCAAAGTTTTTGGTGAGTCAAGCGCATCGACTATTGTGTTCGGCACGGCGTAGTGAAACGATTGAAGCTCACAACTCCATGTTAACAATGATCAGAAGTAAGAGGCTAGAATATCGGCTTGTAGCGAGCTACCAGATGAACGATTGCTACCACATAATTCTCTAACGTTGCACCAAACATACATTTTTCTAGGTTTCTGGCTAGGTTTCTAGTGTATGTTAACTTTTTATTTTGACAAGCTTGTTTATATATTTTGTTTGCCTCTAAATAAGCAGTTTTAAAAAATTCGCAATTTGATTTTCTAAACAAGTTAAGAAAAGCGAATACTTTTATACGTAGTACTTTGCAATCATTGTCAAACCATTTACAATCAGCCAATAGATTAGCACAATGGTTTTGCGTAGCTTATTAGCTTACTTAGAAGTATGTTCCTACCTACTCATATTTTATTTTAACCCTGACATAAATAATTAATATTCAAAAGAAAACAAAAACACTTTGGATTTATTTTATCTTCTTCAATTTTTTAACATGTGGGTTCATTTTTTATTTTTTTGACACATCGAATAATGGGTGTATGTATATAAGTTTAAGTATTTTTTATTTCAATTGCTGCCTGAACCCACTCCGAATCTGCAATACATTTATGTACGGCTTAAATACAAAAAAACAATCGTTAATATTTCCACTTACGAAAACCATATAAAAATTGCTTTAAGAATTGCATAATTATTTACTGGCACACAATAACAATTGTTCACTTCGGAGATTTTGTAATTTATTTTTGTACAGATTATTATTAATATATTAATACAAACAAATGCTATATTTAGCAAAGATATCGGTAACAATTAAAAATAATCGGGTGTCTTGTTAAGCAATTTGTCTTATGTTTATGCCAAGTTGTTCGTTGGTAAATAAAAATTAATTGTTCAATACCAATGGCTCCCTTATATTTCTTATATTTTGAACAAAAAGTATGAATTTTATGCAAACAACAAATAAACTTTTTAACATATTATTTTTTTAAGGGAAAAAAAAGATTCTTTTGTTTAAATTGTATGCAATTTCATGCAACAAAATGTTAAATAAAATGCAAGACTGAATTGTAAGAATTGTCAACTTCCATATTTGGGCAGGTGCTCCAAGTCCAATAACCCACTTGAGTCTATTGGATAGAATACAAAATAGATCTCTAAAAATTATAGGTGAAAGAACTATAACTGAAACATGCACATCTCTTGAGCACAGTCGCAATGTTTCGTCTTTCGTTATATTACCGTTATTTCTACAAACAGTGTTGTAGTGACATAGCCAGTTGAATTTTTCCCTTTAAACAATTCAACCGTAATACTCGCGCTTTTAGAAATGCCCATCAGTTTACCATTGAGCCCATCTTTGGACGTACTGTTAAGTACAGAGATTCTTTTTTTTAGTCCTAATTTCCATATTTTCCTAACGCTCGCACATTAAAAGGTTATTAAAAAGCACTTGAGTGCGCGGTCAATATAAAAAAGACCCCTGATTCAATCTAAAAATATGAGTCCCTTTTCACTCAAATGATTCCCAGGGGAAGCATGGATTGGGTCACTCGGGCGTATACGTAATATTTTAAAATTGATAATTAGTCCTATTCTGCGAGATCTTTTATTCTGTTAATCTGCTATTCTGTTATAAACTATACAAAAGTTCGGAACTATCAAAAAATCTTTTACGAACCGCATTTTTGGTATTCAGCATGCCACAATCTGTTATGGAATCTTTTATGAATCATAAAAGAATAAAAGACACATTTTTGTGGCTTTTATCATAAAAGATTTTAATTAATGGAGTAATAATTGGTATTTATCTTTTATTTCGTCAATCAAATGTTCATACAGGGAGACAATATAAGATAATAATAAGAATACATATGTATTTATTTAGGTACACAAATTATTTTTGCACAACACACGAAATTATTTTTTTACATGAAAGCACAAAACACTTTTGATGCAAGAAGGATAAGGTAGTTATAGTCAATTTGACGTTTCCGATGTGCAAAAATAAATTATTAATTAATTAATTAATTGTCAGAATTCATAGACAAATTGACCACCAATCCACAGGTTACTTTCAGTGACGAAACAGTTTGTTTACCTACAGCAGACCAGCTGATTATTGATAACAGATTTAAGGGTCTCTTCCTATAAAAATTTCCTTTTCCAAGTTCCATAACAGACTTTCATAAAAGTTCGAACTCCTCAATACCAATTTTAAAAGATCTTTTATGGTGAACATCTTTTATGATTTATAACAGAAAATTCATAGCAGAATAACAGATCTGGCAGAATAGGCCTAAATTATTTAATAGAGCAACATTTTAAAAAGCTTTAATATTAAGTTTTGAGTATGATACTACTTAACATTTTTCTAATTTCAAAACAGTTTAATACAATTTTATACATTGTAAATATTGATTACTTAGTAGTATACTAGAGCTTAACCAATTTTCTTTATAAACTTCAGCTGAACACGTCCGAAAAAGTGACAATATGACAGTGACAGAAATACATAGTTTTGACATTTTTATAAACGGCAAAGTTACATATGAATTAAGATGATTCTGTAGAAAGATAAAATAGCTATTTGGTGATTTTAACGTTAGTAAAATGGTAGGCGACAGCAAGATGCTAAACTCGTTTAAAATTAGCAAAATACAATAATTTTTAACATAGTATCATGATCATAATGATTTAACAGCGTACTAAATCGACTAAAATCATGCGACATTGTCTTTTAGAATCAATATTTTTGCTTTATTTAGTTTTCTTTGTCAGTCAACTACGAATACCTAAAGCTGGCCATACCACGACCGAGCCGAACAGCTCCGGTCCATTTGGCCACGGTCCAAATTTGGGTGCCATGCACGGCCGATCCGAACCAATTTTGGCAGTTTGGTTCATGTCCAAACAAAAAACGTCAGCGGTCCGTTCAATGCAGAAAGCAAAAGTCGACTGAATTGATCTTCTTATGACAGTTGCCCAATCAGAAACCAGGAAAATTCTAAAAATCTGAATTTTGTGTTTTGTATTGAACATGACAAAACTTGTCAAAAAAGAGAATAAGACAGTAGATGTTTTTGGTGAAAATTGTATTCTACAATTTAATGAGATAGAGTGAGAAAGTGGGATTTTATTATTTAGTGACGGTGGAGCGATTGGAAATTTGGAATTAAACAGAACTGCTCGGTTTGCTGATTCTTTACAAACGATAGAGCCGAACATTGGTTCGGAGGAACGAAGCCATCTGAGTTTTCCCACTAACGGGCAATTTTGGTTCGGCTCCGGGCCGTTCGACTCGTTGGTTCGGTCGTGTATGGACAGCTTAAGAGTTTCCTTAAAAATACAATAAGGGTATTCATGCAACGTCGTAACTTTATAAATTGTGTAAAATGATAAGTCTGCATTCAACTAAATGAATAAAATGGTCGTTCATGTAATCAAATCGATCGTTATATTAAATAAGCTATTCGCTAAACGTCAAATAATAATCGTCAAAAATTAGTCGTGTTCAGATTTTGAAATTATTTTTAAATGGAGAACCTCTCCGGAAGCAATTTGAAATTGGAGCCGAATGTCTGGCAACGATAAAAAATGTAAGATACACGACAATAGTCGTTTTTTAAGAGTAAGTCGCGTTTTAAAGTGGAAGTGTAATAGTCACAAGCTTACGGCAGTGTTCAGACGGATGTGAGCGAATGCAAAAACACATATTTTTTGTTAAGTTTTGCTTTCGGAAATGAAGAGCAACTCAAGTGCAGCTCACGGAAGTGAAACTGAATTTTTTTGAGGAAGAAACAAAAAAAGAGAAAGAGTGAACTATGGCTCAATTCTAATTTTGATTGTTGAGAAATAGAAAGCTACTTTTAGTTGTTTTATGACATCTGCTTCCAACAGCTTTCGACTATTAAGGATCTCTCAAAGCAATGCAAATCATACGTTGACGACGAAGAAAACAACAATAACGCTGATGTTGTTTCGCCAACAAATGATTCGCGTTGGTTAGGGAAAGCCTTTATAGTTCTTACTTAATAATTTACGGAAAGTAGCTTTCCTAATCCTAATAATTTTTCACAACTTTTATCGCGATTCGATAGTTACAGACACTTTTAATTGTCTGAGACACTATTATTTCATATTACTGAACACGCCTGATTCTAAAATTCACAATGACGTTTGGTTAATTTTACCAAATCATTTTCCCAACCAAATTCGTTGGGGAATTTTATCCAATTCGGGTAAATGATTTCCCATACAAATTTTGACAGTTCATTAACCAAATGGTAAACTTACGCAAATGGTAAACTTATCTAGTGATTTACATCGTTGCATGAATACCCCTTTAAAGGTATTCATGCAACGTCGTGTGTTTAAAAATTGTGTAAAATGATAAATTTGCACAAAAGTTTGCATGAACGACTTTTTTATTAATTTGGTTAAATGCTGTGTAATTGAATAAACTTTTCGATAAACGTCACATTTTAAAAGTCAAAAGTTAAACGTGTTCAGATTTAAAATGGAGATGTTTAAATAGAGAACCTCCCCAACCAAAGTGAAATCGGTGCCGAATGTTTTGGAACGATAAAATATGTGAGATACTCGACAATAGTCGTGTTTTAAAGTAGAACTATAATGTAACTTTTAAGGTTTTCACTCTTTTTTATAGACATAGTTAATTAATTTTCGGATTAGCCGTGTTATTTAAAAAATTGAGTGCGATTTTGTACTCACCCCGAAAGTGAAGACCGCCCCCGAGTCCTAATCGTTGAGTAAATGTATGGACGTCCGAATTATTTTTCTTATAACGGGTGATTTTTTTGAGGTTAGGATTTTCATGCATTAGTATTTGACAGATCACGCGGGATTTCAGACATGGTGTCAAAGAGAAAGATGCTCAGTATGCTTTGACATTTCATCATGAATAGACTTACTAACGAGCAACGCTTGCAAATCATTGAATTTTATTACCAAAATCAGTGTTCGGTTCGAAATGTGTTTCGCGCTTTACGTCCGATTTATGGTCGGCATTTCGGCCGGAATAGCCCGAATTTCTTCGGAAATGTTGTCTTCCAAAGCTGGAATAGTTGCTGGCTTATTTGTGTAGACTTTAGACTTGACGTAGCCCCACAAAAAATAGTCTAAAGGCGTCAAATCGCATGATCTTGGTGGCCAACTTACCGGTCCATTCCTTGAGATGAATTGTTCTCCGAAGTTTTCCCTCAAAATGGCCATAGAATCGTGAGCTGTGTGGCATGTAGCGCCATCTTGTTGAAACCACATGTCAACCAAGTTCAGTTCTTCCATTTTTGGCAACAAAAAGTTTGTTAGCATTGAACGATAGCGATCGCCATTCACCTCACTTGGTCGATTATGTAGACCATAAATCGGACGTAAAGCGCGAAACACATTTCGAACCGAACACTGATTTTGGTAATAAAATTCAATGATTTGCAAGCGTTGCTCGTTAGTAAGTCTATTCATGATGAAATGTCAAAGCATACTGAGCATCTTTCTCTTTGACACCATGTCTGAAATCCCACGTGATCTGTCAAATACTAATGCATGAAAATCCTAACCTCAAAAAAATCACCCGTTATAAACAACTTTTATTTTTGTAGGCGAGAAGGTTAAAAAGTAAGGCGAATGCCAATTAGACTTTAAATGCAAACAAACTAAAATCTCCGGCAATTTTATTTCTTTATGTGAAAGTTACAAGGCAATTAATGGAAAACGTCAAACAAATTTCCTGTGTGAAAGGGGACTTACCAAATTATTTTCCCTAGCAAATTCGTTGGGGAATTTTATCTTATTTGTGTTAATCATTTCCTATACAAATGTTAACAGTTCATTAACCAAATGGTAAACTTTTCTAGTGTTTTACATCGTTGCATTAATACCCCTATTATTTATATAAAGGGTCCGCCATCTAACGTTTCAACTAGTGCTTATTTCGTGAATGGTAACACTTAGCTCATGTCTGATTTGACAGATAATTAGTTTTATCCTTCCGCTGAACGAATATGGTTGTGTATACGCTTGAACAACGCTGGGAAATATTGCGATATTACTTTGCCGATTTTGCCAAAAAAATCATCTTTTCAGATGAAGCTCATTTTGACCTTGGCGGGTATGTAAACAAGCAAAATTGTCGAATTTGGGGCACAGAAAACCCGCACGCATACACTGAAAAGCCGATACACACAAAACGAGTCACTGTTTGGTGCGGATTTTGGTCCAGAGGCATAATTGGGCCATTTTTCTTCAACTGAGCAAGGAGTGGCCGTTACAGTCAATGGCGATCGTTATCGGGCCATGTTGAACGAATTTTTGTTCACAAAAATTGAAGAGGAGGATATTGGCAACATTTGGTTTCAACAGGACGGCGCTACGTGCCACACAGCCGAAGCTACACTCGATGTTGATGATGCATTGTCAAAAAAAAAAAAGTTATTTGGCGGACCCTTTATAAGATTTCTCGTTTAACATTACATTCATTTAAGTGAAACTGAAAATTTTTGAGGAAGGAACAAAAAAAGAGAAAGAGTGAACTATGGCTCAATTCTAATTTTGAGTGTTCAGAAATAGAAAGCTACTTTAAATTGTTTTATGACATCTGCTGTCGACTATTAAGGATCTCTCAAAGCAATGCAAATCATTCGTTGACGACGAAGACAACAACAATAACGCTGATGTAGTTTCGTCGTCGACAACAAATGATTCGCATTGGTTAGAGAAAGCCTTTATAGTTCTTACTTAACAATTTACGGAAAGTAGCTTTCCTAATCGTTGAGTTAATTTAGACGTTTGTTTTTTTCACAACTTTTATAGCCATCAAATCGGGATTCGATAGTTACAGACACTTTTTATTGTCTGAGACACCATTATTTCATATTACTGAACACGCCTTAATCTAAAATTCACAATGCCGGTTGGGTAATTTTACCAAATCATTTGATAAACGTCACATTTTAAAAGTCAAAAGTTAAACGTGTTCAGATTTAAAATGGAGATGTTTAAATGGAGAACCTCCCCAACCAAAGTGAAATCGGTGCCGAATGTTTTGGAACGATAAGATATGTAAGATACTCGACAATAGTCGTGTTTTAAAGTAGAACTATAATGTAACTTTTAAGGTTTTCACGGTTTTTTATAGACATAGTTAATTAATTTTCGGATTAGCCGTGTTATTTAAAAATTAGAGTGCGATTTTGTATTCACCCCGAAAGTGAAGACCGCCCCGAGTCCTAATCGTTGAGTAAATGTATGGACGTCCGAATTATTATTATAAGGGGAATGAAAAAAATCTCCCCGGTCAACGTTTCTGGAGATTTCTATCACATTCCTTTTCACACTGTCCGTAATGTGCGTTCAGCCAATAGACTTTAAATGCAAACAAACTAAAATCTCCGGCAATTTTGTTTCTTTGTGTGAAAGTTACAAGGCAATGAAAGGAAAACGTCCAACAAATCTCCAACAACTGGTTTTCCTGTGTGAAAGGGGACTTACCAAATTATTTTCCCAAGCAAATTCGTTGAGGAATTTTATCTACTTTGTGTTAATCATTTTCTATACAAATTTTGATAGTTCATTAACCAAATGGCAAACGTACGCAAATGGTAAACTTGTCTAGTGTTTTACATCGTTGCATGAATACCCCTATTATTTATATAAAGGGTCCGCCATCTAACGTTTCAACTAGTGCTTATTTCGTGAATGGTAAACCTTAGCTCATGTCTGATTTGACAGATAATTAGTTTTATCCTTCCGCTGAACGAATATGGTTGTGTATACGCTTGAACAACGCTGGGAAATATTGCGAGATTACTTTGCCGATTTTGCCAAAAAAATCATCTTTTTAGATGAAGCTCATTTTGATCTTGGCGGGTATGTAAACAAGCAAAATTGTCGCATTTGGGGCACAGAAAACCCGCACGCATACATTGAAAAGCCGATACACCCAAAACGAGCCACTGTTTGGTGCGGATTTTGGTCCAGAGGCATAATTGGGCCATTTTTCTTCAACTGAGCAAGGAGTGGCCGTTACAGTCAATGGCGATCGTTATCGGGCCATGTTGAACGAATTTTTGTTCACAAAAATTGAAGAGGAGGATATTGGCAACATTTGGTTTCAACAGGACGGCGCTACGTGCCACACAGCCGAAGCTACACTCGATGTTGATGATGCATTGTCAAAAAAAAAAAGTTATTTGGCGGACCCTTTATAAGATTTCTCGTTTAACATTACATTCATTTGCAAAACATACTAATGAATGCGTTCACCAACGAACGCTGATGTTAACCAAAATTCTGAAGATGAGGGCAAACGAATTTTCGCCACTATTGTTCCTACATATTTTTTTTTAACTTAAAATCAACTTCTTTCCCATTTTTCCTTGCGATATATCAATCTAGTTTACGGTGGTAACAAATTCAATGAAGTTGCTTCAAATTGTTTAAAACCATACAAATTTTATTGCCTAAAGCTCCAAAAACAGCCTCTAAAAAGTTGAGAAAAGACATTTGGAATTTAATAAGGTTGATCTTGTAAGAAATCCGTTAACATATTTGAATAGAAAAAGTTATTGTAATTGTTAAGATTTGTCGAATCGAAAATTTTGACATCTCTCCACGAATCCGCCGAATCCAACGTTTTTAGAAAGATGTTTGTGTTTGTACGTTTCTGTCTAGGCTCGTGAATATTTTTATTTGTTCACCATTATCTTGAGAACGAACAAAGGTATTGACTTCGGATAAATTTATTATGCAGAAAAGAGATTAAAAAAAGCGATTAAGAAAAATTGATTGTAAAATTCATTTGTCTCAAATATTTCCAGAAAAAATTAAATCTGAATTATTTTATTTACATAAATGTGCATTTATTTATTTTTGTATTTATTCGAATAATTTACAAAGGTAATTTATAAATTATTTTGTAGAACGCATCAGGGTAGCATATGTACATATTTCCAAACAAAAGTTATTTAACAAATTAACAAAAAAAAAAAAAATAATATCAATAATGCCATTAACTTCAAATTAATTTTATTCTACAATAGAAAATAAAAATGTACTACGTAACAAAGTGTGAACAATGTTTTAAATTTAGTGAAAAATAGTTTCTAGACCTTCTTGAAATTAAGTCAAACAATAGGTATATTAAAATATAATTTATTTCAAAGATTGCAGCCAAATGCCATCCTAATTGAATGCGCTTGTTTAACAACAGCATTTATCTAGCTTATTTTCTTGTTGTTTTTTTTACAAAAAAAAAGGAAAAAAGAAATTATTTTTAAAAATTAAAAATAATTTATAAAAACATCTTTGGCAATTTGCCAACAAATGTCTTGTTGTCATCTTTATATGCGTAGACAAACCCAGCAGGCAGACTCTCATATTTCTTTTTAAATGCCTCAATTAAATTTTCAACTCACGTGATTTTCCTGTTTTTTTTCTATTAATATCCTTTAATAGCTGGCGCGGTTCTTGTATATTTTTATAAGAGAAATAATTTATTCTCTTTAAAATAATAATTATAATTTTGGCACATATATACAAGTACACATATCCATTAAAGTGATAAAGCTTTTGTTTTGCATTGGTTAATAGTAAGAAAGTATCATTGTGGTTACCTATCCAAAATATAACAATTCAAATAAATTTATTTTTATAATGATATGCTTAAAAAAAATATCTACTTGTTACTTCTAACGAATGATACTACCATTCGTTTATTAAAAGGATCAAAAAAGTGCATATATAGGGTGTCCCGTAAAGGATGATCCAAACTGGATATGGTGGTAGGCCAGGTCATGACCTTTTAGAATTTGGTAACTTCTTTGTCCCGAATCTTAACGGTTTTCGAGTAACGGCTGTTTTTTTTTTGTAATTTGCCCGAACCCCTACTTTGGACAACTGTTTTACTCACTTCACACCTAATTGATTTTTTTTATTTTTTAATAATAATTTTAACTATATGCCTGTAAGACCTCAGGTCTTTTAAATGCAATGCACGGCACTAGTTAGAAGAAATAGAAGGAAAGGAAAGATTTTTGTTGGCACAGTGGATTGAGAATTAGAACCTAATGTCCAGGTTAGCAGTCAAACACTGTATCCACTGTGCCATTACCAATAATAAAACTTTTTGTGTGCATTAAAATAATTCTGATTTTATACACCATTTTTATAAAATTACTAGATAAATTCATAGTTTGATCAAAATAATTTTTTTACTTTAATCTTTGAAAGAGCGTCCTGAAAAAAAAATCCTATGAGTCAATACTAGTTCTTACTTTTAAAAAATTGCCTTGCCTTTGGCCTCCTGTACGTATGCAAACTAGACAGCGTTTAAAAAACTGTCTTTTTAAATTTCTTGTGATTGGCGAGTTGCTTATTTCTGCAGCAGAAACCAGAATACGTTGCTGGAGTTCACGTATGTTTGAAATGAGCTTAGCATAGACTTCCTTGAGACAGTCCCAATAAAAAAAGTCCATAAAATTGGTCCACCAGGCCCAATCCATCGCTCATAGTAAATATTGTCCAAAAAACGTCTCACATTAATACTGTAATGAGCTGGGCAACCGTCGCCGTCGTGTTGATAACACATTGACTGTATTATGGCAAGTGACATTTCTTCCAACAAAAAAAAAATAGTCTCTTTTGCAGAAAATCTAAATAAATTTCACTATTTAGTGTTCAATGGGTTCTATTTTGTGGCCATTCAAAATCCCAGTACACAAATTTATTTTAAATTTGTATTGGGAATTTCCTTCTCGCTCCAAATTCGGATTTTCCAATTGCCAACTATGGAGGTTATGCAAGTTGACAAATTTATCTTTATTGCAAGATGACTTCAAGATGATATTTTATCGAAAAAAATCCGGATTCTCTTGGGTTTTTCGGAGCAGCTTCCGACAAAATTTAACTCTTTGTGTGTAGTCCCTTGGAAGTAGAGTTTGAAGTTTGAACACGTTGTAAATGAAAGGGATGAAGGTTGTTCCTTTTTAGCACTCTTTGGATGGTTGTTTTTGAGACCCCTGTTGCCCTTCGATGGCTCTAACAGATGTAGAAGGGTTATTCTCGACAGCACGCAAAACTGCCTCATCATGATGGCGTTGCCTTCTTCCTTGTCCTAGACTTCTCCCTGCTGTTCTGCCCTCCAAATAAGCCAAGTAAACCCGTATGAAAAGGCGATGGTCAGGATGGGAAGAATTTGGGTACCTTTCAGCATATCGTCGCTGTTTAAGAAAACCGGCATAACTCAAAAAAACGATTTTGGAGTTAATGATGCCAATCCACTAAAAAAAATTATCTATCTTTCTGTCAAACTGCCATTACAGTAGCACTTCGGAATCCCGCTAGATGGACTTTGGTCCAATTGGCACATCTTTCGTTTTCATTGTTTGTTTATGATGAACAATAACATAATTTAGTTTCTGCCATTTGTTTGAGGTGAACGGAAGTGTTTTTTATGTGAAAAAGTGGCATAATTCGTGTTGTGCCACAGATTTATCGTTAAATTTCAGCGAAAAAAGAACTAACTTGTGTTGAGCCAGTTTTCGCAATAAAGTAAGTACACTTTTATAACTTATTTTATGTTTTAAAACAAAATGTTCCAGTTTTCCTGATAAGTTCAAAAAAAACTGTGTTTTGCAATGGCACTTTTCAAACTTATGCCGTTTTTCTTTATAATATTTTTGACTAATAATATCAAATAAATTTTATTTCAATATGTTTTATCAAGAAGTTATGCCATTATTTCCTTTTGCCAGCGGAGCGTTGAACTAACTCCAAAATAAAAAAAAGCTTATGTGAATAACATAATTTTTTTCCGGAAAAATGACTTAATAAGGAGAGGGTTTGGGAAATCTTTTATTTTTGTACCTTTTTCATACATTTTTTAATTTATTTTGTTGAATTCCAATAAATAAAATATTAAAGTAACTAACCTAATGTTTAAAAATAAATTCTAAATATTAAAAAAAAATAAAACAATGAAAAATCATATGACTAAAAAACTTTAAACTCATTTTCTGAAGAATCAAGTTTTTTGAGTTATGCCGGTTTTCTTTTAGAGCGACGATATGTTCTGGCTGCTGCTCTGGCGTTTCCTCCACAATCTCAATAAATGTAATGCATTGAAGCATATTCCCATGGCGTGTAAGACATTTTAGATTATTTTTTCTTTCAATAAAAAACGTTTAAGAAAAACAAAAAAAAAAAGACAATTATCTCACTTTGAATAAGCGCCATTACTTTTGAACGTTTTGAAATTCTTACCAGCCATACCATTTCCGTTAAAAATAAATAAAACATTAGTACAAGAATTGGTCAAGCGTGGCGTCGCGACGCGTCGCAAAGTTAAAGACGCCATTGTTAGTAAAATTAAGTTGGTTTGAGGATGAAATTATTTATTGAAATTGATATTAGATGTCGCTAATATTAGTTATATATGGTTAATATGGGTTAACGTGTTAAAGTAAAAAAAGTAAAAAACAAAAATAAAAAAAACACCTAGAAAAACCAAAAAAAAAAAAAATACACACAAATCATAAAATAAACAACAAAACAATAAAAAAAACAAAAAAAAAAGGAATTTATTTTAATTTTTCTTAATGCCCGTCTGACTGATTTTAGACCTGGGTCTAAGTTAAACATAGTTTTAGTTGAATTTTTGGACGTTGATTCTATTTTTTTAAGTTTATCATTTTAAAATATTTGAAGCTATTTGTGAAGTATACCAAGTTAACTATCTTATAAAAATATAAAACCAACAATTTGTAATTAAAATCGGTCTGTATTCATTGAGCCCAAATTGTCTTGAACTGTAGTTAAGTTAAACCCGGGTCTATCTGCGACTATGAATATGCCCCATTGAGTTTAAATGGTTGTAACTTCTGATTTAGAGTCTGCATTGGTAAGACTTATACTTTTTTAGAAAGTCCAAAGGCAAGGCAATTTTCGAACCAGTATTGAGACATACGATTTTTTTTTAGGACGCTCTTTCAAAAATTGAAGTAAAAAAATAATTTTGATCAAACTATGACTTTATCTAGTAATTTTATAAAAATGGTGTATAAAATCAAAATTATTTGAATGCACAAACAAATTCCTATTATTGGTCAATATCTTAGTTTAAAAATAAAATAAAATCAGTTATGGACGGGGTGAGCAAAACAGTGGTCCAAAGAAGGGGTTCGGGCAAATTTCAAAAAAACGGCCGTTAATCGAAAACCGTTATGGTTCGGGATAAGCAAGTTACCAAATTCTGAAAGGTCATGACTTGGCCTATCACCGTATTAAGTTTGGACCATCCTTTACGGGACACCCTGTTTATTAGATTTTCCAAACTCAATTGGATGTATTTCGTTTTTTTTTTTTTTTTTAAGAATTCATTACTTGACAAAATTTTGTTTAAAATTTAAACTAATTATCTCAAAGTTATCAACCGTTCTTAATTTACCAAGGAAATCCTTCAGGGTCCCGCTATTGATATTTACACTTGAAATAATAAAAGTGAGTTGTATTCATTTGTATATAATTTAAAAAAATTATAGTCATTCTTCAGAAAAAAAAATTGCATTCAATCATCACACAACTTAAATGCAGGAATATCATAAAAATAAAAACGAACCCAGTAGAAAACTACAAATATCTTGCTTTTCACAATATTTGAAGGCGTTTAATATTTCAATATAATAATAATTGCAATTAGAATACCACTTGCATGACTATAGTGTATAGTATTGTTTCTTTGTAAAGGACAATTCAGTGGACGCGTCAATTGACACTGGATATATGTAATGTACATATGTATACATATATGTATATGTGTATGATATCAAAGGCCAAATAGCTAATAAAAAATCTGATGCTTTGGTCATGTGACTGGTCCCTTCGAAGTCAATTGCATTGATTGCCAATTTCGCAAACAATTCAAATAATCAAGTGATCTTTGATTTTGATCCATTTAATTAAGCAGATTTAACTTGCTGGAGTTATATAAATGTTAAACTTTCTTGACCCAAAATGAGACGGTCCTTTTTTTGTATTTTTTTTGCGCGCAATAAATGGGTTTTATTAGCCTTAAAATCATTGAACACAGTACGAGCATTAGAAAAATAGGGAAGGAACATTTAAATTATGTCATGTTATAATTTAAGTGTACCTAGGTAATATAATTATGTACATAGTACATATGTATATACGCTTTATTTTTAACAGCATTTTGAATTTTCGGAAATAAATAATCATTTCGATTACAGAATCCGTAAAACTCAATCCTTCCAAATTCCTTTTCCCGATAAATGAGTAGATGGGAAAGTATGTGCTGTGGATCGAGTTTTGCGGATTCTGTTATTGACATGGATTAAGTGCCTTTCACATGAGCTGCGAACTGCGAATGCGAATAAATCGTTTTAATCGAAATTTCGAAATATCATCTTATTTTTGTTTTAACTTTTCGATGAAGTGAATAAATGATCCATTTAAAAAATTTAAGAAGTAAAAATAGGCACGACTGGATCGCACAAACTTGCTTTCGTAGCTAACAACTTGAACGTAGCTTAAAATAATTCTCAATGTGCATAAGTGGTTCTATAACATTATGATATCATTAAAAAAAGTTTTAAAATCAATTTAAAATATAAATTATTACTATAATTTACTATAAATTTGTAATTTATAATTTAATTTAAAATTATAATTAATAATTTAAACAGATAGAGCTGAAAAAAAGTGTGCCATCTGATTTGTTTGATAAATGTGAATTGAAAACATTTTTCAAAAATCGTTAGAGCGGTTTTCTTAAAAAATAATTTTTGGTATATAAAAATTCTTGAACATTTTTAAAAATAAAATTTGGTATGCCAACTATTAGAATTAAATTTTTTACAATTTTACACAAAATTTAAAAAATATTCATTGACCCGTTTTTAAGATATTGAATTTTCAAAAAAAAAGTTTAATATTTTTTTAAAAATCGAACAATTATTTTTTCAAAAAATTTTATATGCAATATTCTTAAAATTGTAAAGGACCACTTGCATACAAAATTTGGTTGAAATCGGTGTATCCGTTAACGAGAAATATGAAAACCAAAAAATCGGTTCTATGACAGGTACCGTTAATAACCGTTACAATTTTTTTTTCTACCAAAATATTTATTTTAGTAATTATAGTAGCTCGTAATTTTTTTTCAAAATCGTTAGAGCCGTTTTTGAAAAAAATCAATTTTTGTATATTGGTTGTATGGCAGGTACGGTTATTTTTTGAGATAAAAAAAATCCAATTTCCCCTCTAGGGAATCCCATAAAAACCTTAAGTCCAAAGTTTGAAGAAAATCGCTTCAGCCGTTTAGGCTGCAGGTCGAGGTACAGACAGAGAGACGGACAGACAGACGGACAGAATTGCGAGACCAACTTTTTTCGCGTTCTCTATCATCGTAATGTTATTTCTCGAAATTTTTTTTTGCACGAATCCTAAACTTGCCCTATACTAGGTATATCGCAAGTAAAAAGTATGAAAAATGTGTACAAAAAGACAACATTTTTATATTTTTTACGCAACCAACAACAAGCTTCTGCGAATTGCCAATTATTATAAATTCGTAAACCACAACAACATGACTGTGTCTTACAAACTTGCAACTAAATAATTCGCTCGCTCAATTAACGATTTTACTTGTTTGTGTTGCATCAGAATTCTTAGCAATTAGCGACGTGACTATAACGTCAAAATTCACGAACAATCCCAATTCGCATTCGCAGTTTGCAGCTCATGGGAAAGGCATTTTAGTACGACTAACGAGTTAAGCATTGTACTATCTGCTACCATTCTACTTAAATTAAAATCACCAACTGGCTATTTTTTTTAAACATCGTACTAAATCCATATGACACTTTGACATTTATAAATGTCGAAATGAGGTATGTTTGGGAATGGCCGCGTTCGGGTGGTAGGCAGATATATGGTATCTGAGATACATCTGAGATACGTTAGTATCTGATATGTTTTCGGACGACCAAAACCGCATACGTAACAATCTGTGAAAAAAAACAGCTGCCAAAAAAAAATGTACTCGTCTATGAAATCCGACTCCCCAATTCGAAACTCGGTCCCAGTCTTATTGGAAATTGAATGAACCCGCATTTTATTACTATTTTTTTTTATTTTCTTCAATTAACAAACCAAACGACGCCCCACAAAACAGATGACTAGTATCAGCTGTATGAATATCCAAACAGATCCGAAAAATGTTGGGATATCCTTAGATTTCTTTTTGATATCAGCTGTTTGGTTCGCCAGCTGGTTTTTCCTTAGGCATTAAAGAACATGAACAAATCCACATACCTTTGGCGACGCACACGAACGCGGCCAATTGTTTGCACGAGCTGTCACTTTTGGGACGTGTTTTGCAATTTGTTTCTAAATTATAATTATTAAAACGTATGATCCAATTGAATTTGTTTAACTAATTGCAGCGAATTTAAATGTAATTTCTAATATAGCAGCCGAGGTAGAAAAAATGTGTCACTGTTAACATCACGATGATGGAGAAGTCCAAACAAGTAGTTTTGACGAACGGTCTGTTCGTCTTAAGGTCAACAGCAGATAAAGCTAGAGCAAATTTGCTTCAAATTTGGTTGGTACAGATCACGTTTATTCGATTCCCTATAGGCGACATTTTAGCTAAGCTTATCTAAGATAATGTTCCCACTGATCTTTTCAAAATAGATCTTAAAAATTTTGGCGCTCGAATTCAGTAACAATGGCACGAAAATGTACCTTTCATACACTACAAACATTCATATCATCCTTTGTTTGCAGGACGAATTTCTTAAAGAATTGGTGCACTTCACACAAGGTAATTTTTAGTATTTATTATGTTATTTATTCTGGAAATATTAACCAATATACTACTTTTAGTGAAATGGAATCAACAGAAAAAGTTCAGCTTGTGGCTGCCGGAGGAACTAGGAAAAAAAAAAAAACAAAAAAAAAAAATGCACGAACATGGTTATATATGTCCCTTTAAATAACTTTCTTTTGGGAGAGTACGATAACTCAGGCGCCGAAAATTGATAACGGATTTTTGTAGAAGGGTCAAATACAAAATCGCCCCGTTTAGGAGGAAGGGGCGATTGTCGATAAAAACGAATTAAATGGAAAAAAAAATATTAAAAAGCAACGACAATACTTAAAATTCAAAACAAGAAAGGCTAGAAGTCTGATCTTTAATCCTACATTTAAATTAAATTATTTGTGACAATAGTTTTCAAAAATGTTGATAAAAAAATGCAAAACTAAATGATTGGATCAATTGTGTCCAAAATTGTGAAACGGAAAACTAAATTTTCTCAATGCTCATATCAAATCTGAATCGAACACAAAAAACCGAAAGCTTTTATGTCCTCTAGTTTTTGAGAAAATTGAAAATTACTAGAAGTACTTACTACTTTTCATATTTAGCTGTTGACATTGGAAACTGAGAATACATTCAAAGTTCCTTAAATGCAAACGAAATTTGGCATACATCGACCCTCGTACATGCCCCAAATCTTATAGTGAGCCCAAGCAGGGGGGTTGCAGGGGGGCAGCATGCCCCCCCATAAATACCTAGCTTTTAAAATGCCCGCCTAATGCTGGGTACTAGCATTTTATTTAAGCATCAAATTTTGCATACATCGAACCTCGCACATACCCTAAATCCTATAATGAGCACAAGCAGGGGGGTTGCAGAGGGGCAGGGCAGCATGCCCCCCAAACATACGTCACTGTTTATACGCCGTAAGGCTGGGTGTTGAGAAAGTATACAAATTTAGAGTCAATTTGTGTAAGAATTAATCCATATTCTAATTTTACTATCAAAATAAGACCACGTAAAATACTCAAGCAAAAAAAAATGTATTGAATTAAAATAGCAGTTTTGGTAATTTTTAATTTTCTTGAAAAATAGCAGACATAAAATCATTTTTTTTCAATTTCTGATTAAGTATTAATATGAGCAACGATTTCTAAGAAAAAAAATATAATATAAAATCTCAAAGTTTTGAAAAATTACATTGGCCGGATTCAACGCATCAAAATTTTCAGTACTTTTTTTTTCAGATGGAGCTTCTGATTGGCCAGCTGTCATAAAAAGTTAGCTGACTTTCAGTTACTTTTAGTGAAGTTTAGCTACGTTTCATCTGAATTTTCAGCAAGAAATTCCCAACTGAAAATTCAGCTGACAGCTTTTCTATCCAAAAAAAGGCTCTCCATACAAAACTGACATTTCATATAATTTTACGTTCAACGACAAAAAATTAAGTACTTTATTTTCAGCAGTTGTCAAATTTTGCTTTGAATGCGCCCACTTTAAACATTTTTTTACGTTTTTTTTCCCAATTTTTTTTAGTACAAAAATGGAAGAAAAATCATTAAAAAATAACGGTAATACCTAAAATTAAGTATTATATCTTTTTTGAAAGCCAATACTCCGTTTTAGAGATAGGGAGAGGTGGAGGTCTGGGTTCACTTCCCAGCCTTGTCCACCTAAAAACTAAAAAAAAAAACTAAAAAGTTTTTGCGGATTTTTTTTCAGGGAGAAATTGACAAATCCTCCAAGTGTATCACTTGTCATGAATAAGAGCTTCTCGTCTAGCCGTTCGGATTCGGCATAAAATTGTAGGTCCTTTCCATTCCTGTCGAAAGGCGCACACAGGAATGGTTGTTAGTCACTAGGCCCTGGTTCTTCACGAGCTGTTGCGCAATCATATTTATTTATTTTTATATTCATTGTATTAGATATTGGGCATGATATCGGCAAAATTTTCCTAAATTGCGCAATTTTGTTTCGTGAGAACATAATATAAGACAAGTAGCTGCCATACAAGGGTTTCGGTTTTTTTCGAATTTACCATAAACTTCGTTTCATTGTAATGTGTAAAGTGACTTTAACAAGAACTTTAAATTCCAGAATTATGCCAACAAATTAACTCAACGGAATTAATACCGAAAATCACGTGAACCGCTAGGCTTATTTTGTTTCGATTTCGGATCAAGGTATTTCTTAAGTGAGTGTTTTATTTTGTTAGCCGGAATTATGACAGCAAAATTATTTGTCTAGCTAAACAACAAAGCAATTATTCTACATAAGAGTATTTAATGAACTAATACACCTGTATTTCTTAAATGCTTGGTGTTCTACTTTTATTTTGTTTCAATTCCCCATCAGGTTAACCGCAAAATCAGTGTCTGTTGAATTAATGACATAAATCTGTGTCGTTGTTCTTAAATCTTTCACATTGGTATTAAATTCTTTAATTTGATAATAGTACATGTAATAATGTAAAGCTTTTTATCTGCCATTTGAGCAAATTAAAAATTTTAATTTTCATAACTATGGTACTAAAGAATTTCAGTTAATTATGTTAATAAATAAATTCTATTCAAGAAAGTTTAAAATTTGCATAATTAAATTTACCCGGATATAATTATATGTACATAGGTATTTATAGACTTAGCCGCTAAAGTTCGACTATAAAAATGATTAATCATTTATTCAATAATGCAACAATTTTAAAAATCAGGACTCCGATTCATGATGCTTTTGTGGAAAATGTATTCAGAATAAATTACACATTCTGTATAATTATTATACGAGTAAGTAATTTATGAAATTCGACCTTTGAACAAATCCGCAATATTATTGGATAATTATATATTTGCCTGTATAAGGCTTTTGTTGTTTTAATCTATATTTAGTTAATGTCGATGCAAACTTTTTAAAGGGAATAACTCATAGTGAAGTATATTTAATCATGGCGCCATCAGTAACTATATCAGACTGGGAATTTTATTATCTTCGTAATTTATTTACGTTGTTTTTGTTTAATATAGGTATTTTAATTATTTTTAATTTTAAGTAGGTACAATATAACAACCGTAACATTATTATCAATGATTTATCGAATATTATAATTAGCAAAGTAACTATACCCTCGGCGGATAAGGGTTTTCATTTGTCAGAAAATAATAGTTATTAAATGAATATTCATAAAATTTTAAGACTATCGACGACGTTGAATTTCATACTTTATAGCATGTCCGAGTTTATTTTTGTCCATGTATTAGTTTTTTGTAATATTGCTTTCAAAATAGGGGGAGGGGAAGGTGGAAGTATATCAAACTACTATATATTCGTCTTGGTATAATCTAATCATAAGGCACATGAACTTAGGCTAATTTTTAATGCCCAATCTTATGCAATCAAAATAATTTCAATATAAATTTCCCTAGAAAAAGTTATAACCTTTTTATAAAATGATGACTAGATTTTCAGTGAAACGTGCATAACATTACCAAATTTCAATGGTATGGTGATGAAACTTGGCATACATTACTCATTTGACGTAAGAAATAAGAATAAAAAGAATGCATATGAATATCTGGGGCTAAATGGTGTTTTTTGAGTGAAACTGAAAAGTTTAAAACTATGCCCCGTAAACCCCCCACAGAACTAGTACGTTGATGAAAGTTGGTAGGAATGTTTTGTTTTTTTAATTTTACCAAAATTAAAAAGATAAATCAAATATCTATTCTTAAAGGTGGTTTTTGATGGAAAATGTTTTATCTGCTCTACTCAAAAATTTCATTAATTTTTCAAATAAAACGACGATTACTTTCTTAATGGTGATTGTATCGTCTTAATTGAATACAGCGTTAAAAAATACATTAAAATCATGTACCATATTATATATTTGTACCTCGATTACATAAAAATATAATATTGGGTTTATAACCCATATTTTCCTTCCGCCTTAAAACCAAAATATTTACATGGATCCTTTTGAGCCTTGGTTCTAACAAGAAAATGAAACGTTTCTACCAACTTTCATCAACATACCAGTTTTAGGAGGGGTTTACTGGTAACAGTAATTCACTTTTTCTAGGGAAATTATATTGAAATTATTTTGATTGCATAAGATTGGGCATTAAAAATTACCCTTAGGTCATGTACTATATGCTTAGATTATACCAAGGCGAATATAAAGGGGTCTGATATACCTTCCACCTTCCCCTCCCCCCATTTTGAAAGCGATTATACAAAAAACTTATACATGGATATAAAATGGACTTCGGATATGCTGTAGAATATGAAATTCTTCTTCGACGCTCATCTTAAAATTTTATGAGTATTCACTTTAAAACCATTATTTTCTGACAAATAAAGACGCTTATCCACTGAGGGTACTTTGCTTCCCCCGTGTACAAGGGTGGGGAAGGAGTAAACAAATTAACATATTCCTATGGCTTTAAGTATTCTTAATCCAACGAGACATTCCGCGATATCAACTGATGTCTGGTTCCCGACATATAGGCTAATTTATGTGAAATTTCGTGTTAAAACATGGCCAGAAGGCAACCCTTATATCTCCGGTCTGCCAGTGTTGCCACCATGGCAACACTTCTTAAAAGTAAATTTAGGATGAGGATTATTAGTGTACCAAAGCTCATCCCATCAGAATGAAGTGCAAGGTTGGCTCCCTTAACGCCCTAACTATTTTGTTGTTTTAGTCTATATTAAGTAAATGTCAATGCAAACTTTTAAAAGGAAATAACACATAGTGAAGTACCAAATCATGGCGCCATCAGAGTACCTATCAGACTGGGAATTTTATTATCTTCGTAATTTGTTTACGTTGTTTTTGTTTATATAGGTAGTTTAAACAACAAGTTTGGTCTCGTTCGCCACAAAAAATTAAATGGAAATCTTGCTGTAAATGACATGACATATTTCACACGAAAAACTGCTGTCAATAGTGCCAATAAAGGCATTTTCACGAACAGGGAACAATTTTCGCCCGAAGCTCACAATAAAAGAAGTGTGAAATGTAGTTTTTCCGGGCGGATTTTCTTTCACGCGGAACTCACAATAGGGCTGAATATTTTTTAATAAAGATTGGCTGTCATTATTATAATTTTGAAAGTCTTTCTCCCATTAGAGGAATTAACGGCAGAAGATTTAAGGGCGGAGGTACCTGACAGTAGTGATATCTGACAGTTACTGTTTGATGTCCCCCACCGGCATGATTTTTTCAAGTAATTCTTGAGAATGTTTAAAAAGGATCCCTTCATACAAAGTTTTGAGTTATTAATAAGTCGTTTTCGAAACATTGAGTTTTCAAAAAAATTCATTAAAAAGTTTTTTTTCTTAAATCAACTCAATCTGCTAAAAATTAATAAAAAAAATCAACTTAACCGTTTTCGAGAAAATCAAATACCACCATTTTTCAAAAAAAAAAGATTTACTAAAAAGTAGAATTTTTAACCAAAATCGCATGGTCCGTATTTGAAAAAAAATTAAGATTTTCGTTTTTGGCTAAAAAAGAGTTTATGCTCCTTAGAAAAACACACCCTTTATAAAATTGAAAATTAAATTGTATTAAAATATCTATAAGAATTGTTGATGTCTTATTTTTAGCTGAATCGCATTCCATGTGTAGAGTTAGTAATCCCACTAGCACTCGTGCCTTTTTTTTTTGTTATCTCCAGTGCAAAAGTCCAAAATTTTTTAATTTTTTTAGTATTTTAAATGCGGCCATGATCAAGAGTTTTAAATATGTGTCAACAATGAATTATAACAACTATTAATGTTCTTTTTGTTTCGATAATTAATTATTAAGATTGATAAAAAAGGATAATCTTGATTAAAACTAAAAATTTGCACAAACTTCTGCCATAGTCGTAGGTTCTCATTTTAGAGCATAGAAGAGAACATTATCCTTAAGTGAGTATTAACACAAATAATTGAGAGTATGAACAAATTAATATTTTGCTTCCATTTTTGCATCGGAAAAATCGGCTTCAACATAACCGCAAACCCTCAAGTCTCCAAAATATTTGCAAAAGTTTTTTCACCAACCCTTAAAATGTTCGTGTAAACACAACATGTCAAATCGTGTATACATACATATAAATGGGCTTTCGCATCTTGTGTGATGAGCTGTTATGTGTTATGTTTCCACAATATACTTCTCACTTTTTTGACATGTGCTAATATACAGTGGGAGTGTGGAAAGCTTAAAGAGTTACTTAGTCTGACAGGCATCTTGAAAATTCATTTATGCTCTAATTTACTTAATAACATTTCTCGAAATCCATTTGTGAAGTTAAATACTAAGCCAGCGGCTGCATTGTCAATATTTGAGGCAATAACTTGCCTCACACAATGCCATTGCTTTAAATACTGCCAATAAACCAACATTGTCAATGACGTCCAGGAAAATTAGACTATTACTTCGGAAAAATCGAAAAAAGCTGAATTTTGGTATACACGTTCTGTGAACCTTCCTTAATAAGCCCAGAAAGTTCCGCCAAGATATGCTGGGTGCTAGCTTTTTTATAACGGTAAAAAGACGGAAAAAATCGTTTTGTTACCAAAAAGCCAGTATATCTCCATTTCTAACGTGTTTACGTCCAAAAAACTTAAGTTCAAAATTAAAGAGCATACAATTTACAGAAAAAAAAGTCCGTACAGCTTTACTTATAGCTATAACCGTTTTTGAGTTAAGCGTTAAAAAATTTGTTTTTTTTTTTCTATTCTTCGATAGTGTGAACTGCACAAAAAAAACAGTTTTTTGCATATATCTTTAAAACTGTAAGCTTAATCGAAAAATTATGTTCCCAAAATGTGTTCATTATGAACCTTTATATAAGCATGCATTTACAGTTTTTTTCTAGAAGCTATAATTTTTACGATATCATAATTTTTAAAAAAGCACCAAAAGTCGAAAATACTGGTTTTTGGCTCTTTACTCTTAAATGACGAATTTTTCGGAATATATTTTATACTTATCTTGTAGATTTTAATATTCGCAAGATATTGCGACTTCAAAATGGTCAACTTTGAATATTTAAGATTTTTTAATAAAACTGAAATAAAAGTATATCTTCAAAGTTTGACCATTTTTGAAGTCGAATTTTACGGAAAATATTTTGAACTTATTTTGTATATTTTAAAATTCTTTATACAAAATATTTCGATACTTTTTTTTAGGTACAAGCGATCAGTTGCAAGATACTGCGACTTCAAAAATGGTCAACTTTGAATATTTAAGATTTTTTAATAAAACTTAAATAAAAGTATATCTTTAAAGTTTGACCATTTTTGAAGTCGAATTTTATGGAAAATATTTTGAACTTATTCTGTATATTTTAAAATTCTTTATACAAAATATTTCGATACTTTTTTAGGTACAAGCGATCAGTTGCAAGATATTGCGACTTAAAAATGGTCAACTTTGAATATTTAAGATTTTTTAATAAAACTTAAATAAAAGTATATCTTCAAAGTTTGACCATTTTTGAAGTCGAATTTTACGGAAAATATTTTGAACTTATTTTGTATATTTTAAAATTCTTTATACAAAATATTTCGATAATTTTTAAGGTACAAGCGATCAGTTGCAAGATATTGCGACTTCAAAAATGGTCATCTTTGAATATTTAAGATTTTTTAATAAAACTTCAATAAAAGTATATCTTCAAAGTTTGACAATTTTTGAAGTCGAATTTTACGGAAAATATTTTTAAATTCTTTATACAAAATATTTCGACACTTTTTTTTAAGGTACAAACGATCAGTTGCAAGATATTGCGACTTCAAAAATGGTCAACTTTGAATATATAAGATTTTTTAATAAAACTTAAATAAAAGTATATCTTCAAAGTTTGACCATTTTTGAAGTCGCAATATCTTGCAACTGATCTCTTATACGTAAAAAAGTGTCATAATATTTTTTTTTATAGAGTAAAGGCAGAGTTGGAATGCAATACTTTGTTATTTCATTCTTTGAAATTCCATTCACTTAACTTATCTCTGCGAATGCAGTCAACTGCTTTTTCTAAGTATTTTTACTCCAAAGATTAATTCGCAATCAATTTTGAAGTCTTTTAAATTGCAATCATTTTAAGCAGTTAAAAGACTTTAAGTTAAAAGAATGCAATACTAAAGACTTATTGAATTCTTTAAAGTCTTTTATAAGTCCTTTGCATTAATTGCATTCTTGAAGCCTTTCGATTGCAATCAAAGTACTGCAGTCTTTTGACTACTTTGAAGTCTTTTTTGTATGTATTTTTAAACTTAAAATCAGAAAAAAACTCCAAGAAATAAAAATATTCCAAGAGAAATGACTTTAAAGTAGTTAAAAGACTGCAGTACTTTGATTGCAATCAAAAGACTTCAAGAATGCAATCAATGCAAAAGACTTATAATAGACTTCAAAGAATTCAATAAGTCTTAAGTATTGCATTCTTTTAACTGCTTAAAATGATTGTAATATAAAAGACTTCAAAATTGACTGTGAATTACATTGTGAAGTTTAAATACTAGGCTGAAGTTAAAATACTTTAAAATAAATCTTTTTATTCAGTTGATTGCAATACTAAAATGATTGCATTCTTTCCCAACTCTGAGTAAAGGTATATTAAAATCTACAAAATATTTTTCCTCCAAATTCGTATGGTCACCCTATAGAACACCGCATTTAATTTGAGTTGCAGTTTTATGCGTACAATTTGCATGTAGGTGTATTGTGTAAGCTTTTAAAAAAATTTTCCATCTCAAACTTGTTTTTTTTTATTTCGTCATAGCCATGTTCTCGTAGTAAACAAATAATAATAATTAAAGTTTTAAATTACTTTTAGCGTATATAACATGCCCACATCTGTACTGTATAAACGAATGACTAGACCGAACCACTTACAAAAAAAGTTCAGATTTTTTTTGTTGCAGTCACTTGCAAACTTGCAATGGGGTTTGTTTTCAAAATAAACTTTTTTTTTGTTTCAGAACCGGAGCTGTCTTAATCATGTTCCTACATTATTCATAAGTAAATAAACTTAGCGGCCAAATTGGGGCGCATGGTAGGTGGATGGGTTTTGGTATAAGATGATAATTGTCAATTTTTAGTCAAAAACTGAAAACCGGATGAATCAAAAGTAGCGCAATCTGAACGTCAATTTTTCGACCACTTCAAATTTGTCCAAAGTCTGAGTGAAAGGACAATATACAGGGTGTCTCACAGTCAATGGCCCTGACGAAAACCGTGTCAAAATCATTTGCATCTAAATACTATGACAGAAAATTTACTTTTCAATATACCAAATGCAATAGCGTGGTCATTAACATTATTTGCATGCGTATTATTTAATGTTAAAGTTATATTAGTCTAAAATAAAAACACCCTTTTTAAAGAATGCCTTCCCGGCTGGAAAAAGGCAAAGTTTCTGTCTAGTAGAGGGTAAGGCAAGGTCCGAGTATAAGTTAAAAAATCTAGACGATGAAATTTTGTCAAATACTTGGCAATCCCTCGCGTTCGCGTGGTCAAATCTCACATACCTAACTCTTGCTAGCCCCTTGCCAGAATCTATGTAAAACTGTCTAGTGCCTTGTTAAAAACAAGATTGTTTTTCTGCGGGGTTTTCTATTGCAAAAGAATTTTTTTTTTTCATTAAGGCACAAGCCATTAAGTTATAAAACAAAAATATAAAAATCAGAGGATATGTCTGCATACACTCGGCTAGGGCGCCACTGTTTTTCGGGCCGGCACTATTGTTGTTGCTTGCGACTGCAAATGAAGTTATCATACTTAAACTAAATCTAAAAATAGATACATACACTGATGAATATACTAAACTTTTATTGGATTCTGTTTTACAAATGCACCGATATTTTGCAATACACACTCATTTTTTTTTTTTTTTTGCATTTTGTGTTTCTATTGCATAAATTTATTCATTTTATGGAAAGGAATGCACGGGATTGCGATTCATTGACTTTGCAATTGTTTACACACAAAAAAATACTATACAAAAAAATAAAAATAACACTGCAAGGTGAAACGAGCAAGTGTTTACCGGCAAATAATATTAATAATGATTCGTACTACAATAATATTTAGTACAATACAATATAAACTATTTTTTCAAATCACCTATGAGGTGAATGAGTTATTTTCTTTATATTTCATTTACTCAAGGCCGTTGATTTATATGCAGCGATATTTATGTTAACGCCATATACGTAGTTATGCTGAATTATGAGCTAAGTTAAGAAGTATTCTTTTAACGCTCAATTTGTAGCTCAAAGTCTTGTTTTGGAAAAACGGACACTTTTTCTTAAGGCCTAGTAGGTACGCTGCTGATATGAAACGAAAAGCTGCGTAAAATAATTACCTTATAGTGCGTCTATGTATATTATGTTTGTTTGCTGTATTTGAGGAATATAACAGCGCGAGGAAATTCGTTTCAACAAAATGTGTGACGATTCCTGAAAGAACTAATCTTCCTCTTCAAACCCGCGACTACATTTTGAAAAATCGACTGACCTTAAGGAACAATAAAACTGTGGTAGGAGTAGAAAATCACAATCACAACTTGTCAACCTGTAATTTGTTGTTTATTTCAAATTCAGTTAAATAAATCACAACTTCAGAAACGTAGTTTTAAATCACAACAAAGAAAACAACGACTCACAAATCACGAGTAGAATTGTGGCCTTGAAGTTGAAGAACGAGTTCACGAAAGCACATAAATGCAATAGCTGAATTACTAGGCGGATAATAACCACAATCCCATAGAATATCTTAAATTACCAGAAAATATGGAAATTTGATAGATTTTTGAACTGAAAAGTGAAAAGCATAAGCAAGTTTGATTTTTATATTCATCCGCCTACTGCCATGCTTACTTTTCTGCGCAAATGCATTTTACATTTGCTTGCACTTCTTGCCCTACCGTTCTACCAAATTTCATCATTCCACGACAATATGAAGTGCTCCAAATAAATTATATCGATTCTATGAAATGGGGCGGCTACCTCGCCCCCTGAATGAAAAATCTTAAATTTTCGATTTTAGCATAAGCAAGTTTGATTTTTATATTCATCCGCCTACTGCCATGCTTACTTTTTTGATATCAATTCTGCGCAAATGCATTTTACATTTGCTTGCACTTCTAGCCCTACCGTTCTACCGAATTTCATCATTCCACGACAATCAGAAGTGCTCAAAATAAATTATATCGATTCTATGAAAAAGGGCGGCTCCCTCGCCCCCTGAATGAAAAATCTTAAATTTTCGATTTTTTCCTTTGTATACACCTCAAGGCCTCCCGTGATGCTAAATTGCAAGATTCTACGATGTCGGATTGTCGGGAAGTACTCCATAATTTTGATGATCTGTCATTCAGTCAGCCAGTTACGGTTTTTGCGATTTTTGCTGTCTCTTATATCTCGGGAACCACTAATGCTAGAGAATTGAAATTTGGGGAGTTGCCTAAACCTGGTGACCTTAGCAAATGCTGCCATTTTCTGAATTTATTGGTACTGAAGTTAGAGGAGGGTCGAAAATAGTCTGAGTTTGATCCTGTAAAAAGGGTGTAGTGCCAGAACTTTGCTGGGCATAACCGTGCCCTTTGATAGTTCAAAATTTTGTAGATAAGCAGTCTTGAACTAAAGCACAAAATGTATTTTTTTTTAGAAATTTATATATCCCCACAACTTAAAATTTTGTTTTTAAAAAGCCCACGCCTCTTTTCCCCCAGATACCACACGCGCTGAGTACGACAGCAATTACGATTGCAAGTCATATCGGCACTTATATTAATTATTTGATGTTAGATGATAATACAAAAAAAAAAATCGTTACTTAGTTATTTTAATAACACAGCAACTTGGCTTACAGCGAAACGAGTTGGTATCAACGGAAGTTAAAAGAGTTAAGGTCTACTTAATGCAAGCAGTTGAAAAATTTTAAATTGAAACAAAAATAAAACTATTCAAAAAATTAGGCTTATTAAATCAAATAAACAAAATTATGTTTAGTTTACGTTATGTTTAGTTTATAAACAAAATACAACATTTATAGCCTTATTCTGGCAACCTCACTAATGCCTCACAAGTCACAATAACCTCACAACTCGTCGTGAACTCGCCTCATAAAAACTAAACAAAATATGATCTGCTCCTTGGCAGATCACAACTCACGTTGGTTTTGTGAGGTTTATAATGAGGGCTTCCATAGAAAACGAAATTGTGACCGCCTTATAAGAAAACAAATTCACAAAAAATTGTGACCTGTGAGCCTCACAACGGCAGAATAGGGCTGTTAGAATAAAGCAAAAAATTAAACCGATCACGACAGTGGAGCACTGGTTCGAAATAACTTTTTAAGTCCTATATTACACATGTTTAAATCAATTGAGGAAACATTTAAATTATAGAGTTTACTCATTCGGTTAAGAGGTTCATGCATGCCATAGTTAGTTCTATGAAAATCTACGTGAAAAAGTTCAAATTCTCGCAGGTGGTGAGAACCCACGCGGTAGTTCAACCCAATACAGGCTAGCAAATCAGAAGCATCAATTTGACCAGTAATAAGTTGATGAATAAATATTAAATCATTATTAACCCGCCTCTGATATAAAGTTTGGACCTGCAGAAGCTGGATCCTATGTTCATATGGTGGCAGATTATATGGATCAGCCCAGGGTAACCCTATTAAAGCAAATCGAATGAACTTATTGTGTATTGCTTCAAAACGGTGTTTATGAATAACGTAAATTGGAGACCAAACTTGTGAGGCATACTAAAGACGGGGTCGTACATAGCAATTGTATAAGGAGAGGGTGACATACGGATCGTTAAATTCCTTAGCCTACCGTTTTATAAAACCAAGCATGGAACTAGCTTTTTTTACAATATAATCAATATGCTCTGTGAGTTCTAGATTAGAACTAAAGTGAACACCAAGGTCTTTGAAGCTGAGAACACGAAATAGTGAGTGCTGTGAAATGGAATAATCAAAAGCACTTGGCACTCGTTTTCTAGAAAATGTAATAGTTTGACATTTAACTGGGTTAAGAGAAAGACTGTTTTTGTTACACCAAACATTTAAATTGTCAATATCTGCCTGCAAGAGAATGCGATCACTGTTAGATTTTACTGTTTTAAAAATCTTCATATCATCAGCATATATAAGAATATCACTATAGTGTATACATGATTTAACATCATTTATAGCCAGAATGAATAGAAGTGGACCAAGATGACTTCCTTGAGGTACACCCGAGTGAGCATTGAATGAATCTGAAAGACAGTTTCGAAATTTCACCTGGTAAGATCTATTTTCAAGGTATGACCTTATCCATTCTATAACAATATTCGGAAAACCAAAAGCTTGGAGTTTAAATATAATAATGTTCTGACTTAGTTGATCGAAAAAATGTCTAGTAAATAGTGTATTTAACGTACATATGTATAAAAAAAACATGTTCTTTTCTTCATTACATTATGTTCCGATTCAAATAATGCAATCAGAAAACAAAACTGACAAATTTTGTTTATAACTGTTAATTTACAGTATTTCAAATTTTCCCGTAACAAAAGTACCTAAAAGGAAATTGGATTCGTCAACTGTCAAAATTGTCAAATTTGTATTAATGCAAACTATATCAAAGCAATAACACATCAATTATTTCTAATTCCTGGGGAACATTTCACATTATTTTGTATTAAATTTGGAACCATTTTTATATGATAGTACACATTCCGGCACATAATTTTAGGACAATATTCTGGCCTTAATCGTAAATCAGCCATTTCTAACACAGATAAAAAAGGCATTATGACTGAATTTGGCATCACCAAATCATTATGTTAACCAAATTACATTAATTTCCGTCAAGAATTATTTGTGTTGGAAATTATTTAAAAAAAAATCTACAAACGAGCCACTGTGCGTTGCTTCGGTTTCAATCAAAGATTCATTAACTAGCAAAATAACGTTTGAATGGAATTTTAACCAAACTACATTTATTTCCGTCATGAGTTATTGACGTTGCAAATGATTTTCGTCCATACAAATTCCACAAACGAGTCACTGTTTGAATGAAAATTATGTTTGTTTGAATGAAATATAAAAATATTACCTTGTTCAAAGTGTTTTTAAACATTTTGTTTCTTTTTTCATTTAAAGCACTTTTTACTTGCTCTATAGTCTTAAGAACAAGGATAAGATTTGTTAAACATTTCGAGGTTTTAATTAAAACTATAACATTACAGCATCTAAGCGAATGAACGAATTTACTTCAAATTTGGTGTGAAGCATTTTTATGTGATTCCCTAGATGATAAATATAAATTTTGGTGTTAACTCATCAAGAACGTGTAGCTAGTAGCTGCCATACAAAGAAATTGGTTATCAAGTTTGCTCAATAATTACTCTAACGATTTGGATTAAGCTTCATACTTGGAATCTCCAGAACAGTTTTAATAATACTGGTATACCTGGCTTTTGCTGAAAAATTCGAATACCGGAAGTAAAGTTTTGTGGTTTTTTTGAGTAAATATTAAATTATTACCGAATAGCTCGTCAATGCTATAATTGATTTTTTCATTATTTTGGAATTCGGTACTTGTAAAGTAGTCAAATATTATTGCATTTAAAATTTTATGGAATATTTTGTTTTGCGAACAAATAAAATTAAAACAAAAAATTATTTATTTTTTTTTTTGTATTTTGACACTTTTTTTGTATTAAATCAAAAAATTTAAAAGTAAAAATAATTTTTTTTTAATATTTGTTAGTTAAAAAATATAAAAATATTATCGAACCATTACTAGACACCGTCATTGTCTAGTGAGCTACATTATAGTTGTTAGCTACTAGAACAAATTAGTGCGCTCCAGTCGTACATTTTATTTTAAATTGCCAATTGCGAGGGAGACAGACTCCCCCTTCCATATTAAATTAAATCCTTGTATTTTGTGCCTATCTAGTCTACATAAGAATTCGGTATTACATACTTACACTTTACTTTTAAACATTTAAACATTTTTATTTTAATTGTTTGCAATGGATTTTTTATGTTTTGTAGATATATATATTTTATTGGAGTAATTTCTTTAGGCTTGCAATAAAGAGATATATTTTATAATTTGTTATCAAGGATTATTTTTTTTTCTGGAAAAAGCTTAAACCGTAAATAATTAAAAATACTTCAATGGGTTTCAGGCATAATTTATACACTTTCCATTTAATTTAAATTCGCTTTTAAAAATTAGAAATTGATCGATTTTAAATATTTTTATTTATACAACTTTCTTTAACAATTTTAAATGACGTTTCCTTTATTAATGTAATGTAATTGTTGAATTAATTTAAAATCGGTTTTAGCTAAAACGACAAAATCCAACTTCCAATCCAAGGGCGATGTTTAGCCTTAATGGAGAATTGACGCACTATTTCTTTTTATTCGCTCTCAATGTGCGTTGATAGTCAATTTTTTTTGGTTATTTTTTTTTTCTTATCATAAATTGCAATGTGGAAAACAAAAGCCCATAAATTAAAAAAAGAACATACTGGTGCAAAAACAGTCTTCTATACATTAAAAAGGTTTTTGATACACTGAATACGAATCAGACCTCAAAATTACCTTATAGCCTTTGGTTTTTGAAATTCTCAAATTTAAAAGTGGAAAAACAGTTTTGCAATGATTTTTGATTGGAATATCTCGAAAAAAAAACAAAAGAAAGGATTTATGATTTGGAGTCAGAGCACGAACAATATTTCAAAAAGTATATAGTTTGTTTTTTCACTTGAAGGTATTTTCAACTTTGTCGTCTATTTTTATTCATATATCGAACTTACAGATTACAAAAAAATAAACAAAAACAAAACTGACTGTCAACGCTAACTGAGAGTGAATAGAAAGAGGCTTTATTAAACCTTATTTGGTGGAAAATTGATAGTTATTCATTCAAAATAAAGAAAAAATTGCAAGAATATTTTTAAAAAGAATTTAAATTTAAAGAAGAAATTAAAGGCGAGCCAATTAACTTAAGGCGAGTGAGTGAATCAAGCAATCAATGAAGTATTCTCAGTAACACTATTATATTAAAAGCGGTATTAGTTAAAACGACACAGTGCAGTTTATAATGGATCAAAAGTCTACAAAACAATTGGTGGAGATTTGACCCACTCAAGTAAGTGAACATCACAGTAAAGCCTAGTACGTTGCTGATGAGAAACGAAATTTTCCTGTGGCGGAAAAACATTCATGGAGAGTTTCACAAATTGCAAATAAATAAAACAAAATTAAACGAACAAATCAAACAACAGCCAAGCTGTAATGAAAGTAACAACAAATAAAAACACGAACAAACCAAAAATTGTCATTTTTCCGCACACAAATGATGGTCCGGCCATTTAATTCTGTGCGAAAAAAGAGTGAAGACTTGTCAAAGCAATAAAATAATCAATTTCGCTGGTCGAACAGCGTACAACAGAACGAAAAGTAATGTTTCGTTTATGATTTTGTCATGACATTTTTGTATGGGATTTTTGGTTTTACATCAGCCGCGTAGTGTGTATTAATATACGGTAATTAAAAAAAAAATTGTACATATATACACAATTTTTGTTTTGAAATTATAACTGTTATAATGGGTCTTGAAGAATTCTTAAAAATGTATACTTCCAGGTTAGGTTAACAATAAAAAGAAAAGCAATAGAATAAAAATGATTTAAACAAATAGAGAACGCAGCTAGATTATTAGATATCTTATCTCGCTTAGCTTCTTTAAATTGCTTTTTTTTAAACCTTATTTATGATTTTTTTTTAAATATTTGATGACACACTTGAAAACTTTATCTCGCTTAGCTTCTTTAAATTGCTTTTTTTAAACCATATTTATGATTTTTTTTTAAATATTTGATGACATACTTGAAAACTTTAGCATTTAGTTCATTTAATTATTTTTTTTTTCCAATCTTTGAATCCATTTTATAAAACGTACCAGAAGACCCGTGCGAAAATCTCGCACATTCAATAAGCCCTTAAATTTTCAAATAGAATGTTTGAAGAAAATAAATATTTTCTTTGTATCATTGATATGAACATATTAGAAGAATTTACCTAATTTAAATATTATAGATATGCATTTAAGTGATCATAATATTTTTTCTAATAAAATTTGATGAAATAAAAAAACTTCTTTGATTATTTTTATTCTGAATGTGTTTCGATTTTTTTTTCAACCCCTTTCGATTGACATACCAACAATATTTTTAACATTCATTGTTCCTAAACGAAATGTTACACAGTGTAATGCTTTTAACAATTCATTTACAAATTTTTTTTGACACAACAAAAATAGTTGTCATTTTATAGAAAAAGAACGCACCACTGTCATTTTGCCGACCTAGAGGAAAATGTTTAGAGATTTCAAAACGTTAAAATAGTGAAAACCCTAAATAAAAAAGTGAAATAAAAGTTAACATATAGAATATTTGCAATACTTTATTTAAAAAATATGTGTTAAATCGTGTAAAAATACATATAATATGGAGTTTAAAATTTTTGCATCTCACGCGCTGATTGTGTCTCGTATTCAACATGATGTTATACAGGATTTAACGTAGCACCGAGTAATGTTATACCTATATTTTTTTTTCAATGAAGTATTGCATGTATTCACTGTATTTTTACATTTATTTCACTTTTTATTTAATTTAATAAGCTGTTTTTACTATTAAACTTAAATCTCAAAATACATCTCTCAAAAACACAGATACAAATTCTTTTGGGGGCCCCAGCATTTAGCTATCTCACTGCATTCCGACCCTTCGTGAATGCATTTGTGTTTGTGTAACTCATACTATTTTTAAAAAAGCCTCACTTTTTCCTCGATATGCCCGTTTCTCTATTTCTTCTTCTTAGATTTTAAATTAAAGAATTAATAAATATATTTCTTTCATTCATGCAATATAGTGCTACCTATTAAATGGATTTGGCTTTTTATAATGAGAAAAAAGATTACAAACAACGGAACAACGGAAGTAGGTAACAAATATGTTTCTCCACCACTCACTCAATGTGCAAGCGAAAAAAAGAGGATTATACATTACAAAAGTAATAAATATGTTTCTTTCATTCATGCATGGTGTAACTAAAGAATATTTCTCCCCCACTCACTCAAGGTGCAGCGAAAAAAAAGAGAAATTTAAATTACAGAAGTAATACATATTTTTCTCTTTCACTCATTCAATGGGTTAAAAGTGAGGTATTCTTTATGTCAAATTTTTTATTTATTGAATTATTTGAAATTTCCGAAATTTATAGAAAATAGTGTGGTATAACAAAGTTTTTGTGCAATTTCATAAGTATGTGTAAATTCCTATTCAGTGATACTTATTTTAGTGGATTAGACTATTTTATAAATGAGAAAAAAGGAGTTTGACAACAGAAATAATATATATGATGATCTTATCTGATGTCACAACTAAAACGAATTCATAACCTTTTTTGTAGACAATTAAATTTGCTTTCAATATGTGACATAAACTTTTCTGCTAAAACACCTAGCTTTCAAAATATTCACAAAAATATAATATGGGAGACCTTTACCCCCACAGGTTTAGGCCAGGCAAGTCAACCGTCGATCAAATGTTCACACTCCGACAGATTTTAGAAAAATCCCGGGAATTCCAGATCGATACACACCACCTTTTTATCGATTTTAAAGTCGCGTATGATAGCGTGAAAAGGGACGAATTATACAGAGCCAAGTCGAGTCTCGGCATCCCTGCCAAACTCGTCCGCCTGTGCAGGATGACGATGGAGAAATCTCGCTGCTCCGTCAAAATTGGTAAGAACACCACCGATTCCTTTGATGTTGAGAAAGGATTGAGGCAAGGCGACGCGTTATCATGCAACCTATTCAACATCGTTCTTGAAGACATTGTACGCAACGCACATGTCAACACCAGCGGTACAATCTATCAAAAGTCCGTTCAATTGCTTGCATATGCGGATGACATAGACATTGTCGGCAGAACGTAGCGAGATGTGGCAAGGGCATTTGCGAGCATTGAATCTGAGGCGGCTAGAATGGGATTGGCGGTTAATGAGGACAAGACGAAGTATATGCTGTCATCGAGAGAGGAATCTCAACATCGTCGACTCGGGCAAAATATCACGATGGACAGATATAACTTCGAACTTGTCAAGGACTTTGTCTACCTGGGCTCCACTATTACATCGCAGAATGACATCAGTGCAGAGATCAAGCGAAGAATTACTCTTGCCAACCGCTGTTTCTTCGGTCTAAGAAGGCATTTAAGTAGTAAGGCCCTCTCTCAGAGAACCAAGGAGACTTTATACAAGACCCTAATCATCCCGGTCCTGCTTTATGGGTCAGAAGCATAGACACTGAAATATTCGGATAAAAATCTGCTAGGGTGCTTTGAGAGGAAGATTCTTCGTGTGATTTGCGGTCCGGTGTGTATCGAAGGAGTATGGAGGAGATGATTCAACGACGAGCTATACGGGCTATACAGCGACGTTGACCTGGTCAAAAAGCTAAAAATACAGCGGCTGAGATGGCTGGGGCACGTGGAGCGTATGGACAGCAACGCACCTGCCCGACGAGTCTTCGAATCCAACCCCGATGGGGTACGCAGCAGAGGAAGAACCCGTAACAGGTGGCGCAATCTAGTGAATGACGACATCAAAGCACTCGGTGTGCGCAACTGGAAGCGGCTAGCTAGGGACAGAGCTGGCTGAAGGGGCTTATTAGTTGAGGTCGAAGCCCATCCTGGGCTGTGAGCGCCATCAAAAGTAAAGTAAGTAAGTTACCCCCCAAATGTCTTTAGCTCACGGCCCAAGGACTTTGGGTATGTTATACCTGAGGGTATACACCTATCACATTAAATAATAGGGGTATTCATTCAACGATGTAAAACAATAGATTAGTTTACTATTTGCGTAAGTTTACCACTTGGTAAATGAACTGTCACCATTTGTATGGGAAATGGTTTACACAAATTGGATAAAATTCCCCAAATAATTTTCTTGGGAAAATGATTTGGTAAAATTAACCAAACGTCATTGTGACTTTTAGAATAAGGCGTGTTTAGAATTATAATGATTGGCAGAGGACTAAAAAAAAAGTCTGACCGTGTTCTGTAAGTATCGAATCGCGATTAGTTGGCGATAAAAGTTGTAAATAAGAAAGTAGTTTATACAAGAGAAAATAATTTGGACGTCTACATTTACTCAAAGATTGAAATTATTAAGGTAGAACCATAAAGGCTCTCCCAAACCAAAGCTTATCATCATTATTGTTGTTTTCTTCGTCTTCAAGGAATTATTTGCATTGGTTTACGAGATCCTTAATAGTCGCCCGCTGTATATGTTATGATTAATGAAAAGTAGCTTTCTGAATAGTCAAAATCAGAATTGAGCCATAATTCACTATTTCCCTTTTGTTCGTTCCTTCCTCAACAAATTTCAGTTTCATTTCTGTGAGCGTTCTTCATTTCCGAAAGCAAAAGCTAACGAAAAATGAAGAAATCGAGATTATGGGGGCACCATATGATTTCTTGCATTCGCTCATTTTTGTCCGAACAATCCCGTGAACGTTACTATTGTCGTCTATATCTTACATTTTTGTATCGTTCCGAGACGTTCGACTCCGATTTCGGGAGAGGTTCTCTATTCAAAAATAACTTCGAAATCTGAACAGGTATAATTTTTGACGTTTAATATTTGACGTTTAACGAAAAGCTGATTCAATTACAATTCTCTATTCAAAAATAACTTCGAAATCTGAACAGGTATAATTTTTGACGTTTAATGAAAAGCTGATTCAATTACACAGCATTTAACCAAATGAATAAATAGGCCGTTTATGAAAACATTTGTGTAAACTTATCATTTTACTCAATTTGTAAAATTACGTCGTTGCATTGAATACCCTTTCACGTGACGGCATGGTGTATTGCATTAACTTTATTAATTTTGGGGTCTTCGATAACTTCACCATAGAAAACGCGTTTTTTAAAAAGAACTTTAAAGTTTACTAAAAATGTGTACACTGTATTGTGATTTCTATAAGCGATTGTAACGTTAATCTTAGGTTTTAACAGTCAATGAATTGGTATAAGACTTTATTACCTTCTAAGCCATTCACAGTTGGAAAAATGTATTTTGTTTAAATATTTACATAGTTTACATCCAATAAACAAATACATAGCCCATAGCTTATTTATTGTTATTGTCTTAAAACAAAAACATTTTTTTTTTTTATAAATTTATCTTCAGTGGTAAATAAGTTTGTTATTGTTTTTCTCTTTTGTAATTGCACCTGCAATTGAGTATATAAAATTTGGCACACCTCCCCACAGCAATGTCATACATACATACAAATTTTATTTTAAAGAATTCGAATCGATTTGTAGGTAGGAATGTACCTACTATTTGGTATAAATGTATACATTGGTATTATTAAACTTTGCAAACATTAGCGATTGTGTTGTCTTTTTTGATTAACGATAAATATCATAAAAAATAAAATTGTTGTTATTTCACACAATTCTCAAAGCTGTTTGGGGGTCGACATTTCATTGAAGGTTAAACAAATGTAAGCTGTTAGTAGGCTACTAACCTTTCAATGGTTGTTATTGTAACAAAAATGAAAATTAACCGATCAAAACAAATATTTTATGCATCCAGAGGGTGTTTCGAGTTTAGAGATACATAATTGTATTTTTTGAAAACACAAAGTCAATCTAACAATTTATTCGTATCTGGCTGGGTAGGGTATAAGGTATCCAAGACAGAGGGCAATTGAATTGAGCGATAAAGACAATCAGATGTCAACAATGCATGCAATAGCTTATACATTTAATTAAGTTATGATTGTTTAAGTGGATGATGGGAATCAAGTAATTTACGAATTGCGATGTCATGAAATAAATGGTAAAATACAATTTTCGACTTCACTGAACTTTTCGAAGTTCATCATTTCATCGAATTAAAAGTATACGGTTGAATAAGTTGGAAGAAAAAAAGGAAAATAAGAGGGCTTTATTTTATTTATAATCACTCCCTTATTCATAAAGAAAAAATAGTTAATTTAGCTCCCGGTGTTTAGGAAAACTACACCATGGAATAAGAATGTTCCGGACTCAAATGGAGCAGTAAGCAATTGCTTTTAGCTTGCGCCTAGAAAATCTTTATTCCATGGTGTAGTTTTCCTAAACACGGGAGCTAAAATAACTATTTATTCTTTATTAATACGGATGTAAATATACAATGTCGCACTTAGATCTGTTTGCTGATACGAAACATAAATATTTAAGTTCAACTGTTGTTGTGCTGTTTTAACCACATAACATTTTCAATTGGCTTTTTTGAACTTTTTGAATTTAAAAGTCCTTAATTTTAAGATATTTTATAAAATTGACTTCACTATAGATCAGTTAGGTAGATTCGAGAGGATTTAAAGGAGATAGCATATTGGGTTTGAATGTCTAAAGATCGAGAAATGGGAGGGGAAAATTGAGCGGGGTATAGCGTTTAACATTCGTGTAGTGTCACTAAAGAAATAATCTCTGTAATTAACAGTGCGTCCGAAGTTGTAAACTGATATGGCCATTTGTATAGATTGTGTCAATTGCATCATCAGTTAAAGTGAACATTCGGCCATTTTTTTAAAATTCTTTTTTTAAAGCGGACGAAAGACTAAGAATTTTTGAAAAATTCAGGCAGTATTTTTCGAAACAAATATTTTCAATTTTTTTTTTCAAAAATTGGAAAAAAAAAATAATAATTAATAAAAATAATCCAAATCAAAATTTTGTTTTCGCCCCAATGGGCCCCTGGAGGGCGTCTGACTAGGTCTGGCGACACTTTAATCGTCTGACATCCACATATTTGTAATGAGCAGATTTTTCCCGATCTTTTGATATCATCATCATCATTATAGTAATCCGTGAAGGTGATTTCGACCCGCACCTTTTTGAATGCCTTATTGGCAACATAATTTATTTTTGTTTGCTTTTTTTCAAAGAAATGGACAATCGCTCTATGCAAAACTAATTAGTTTGTTTATATCTATTTTGCCGCTGTGGCAGCTAAATTATAGTTTAAAAAGTTTTTCGCTGTTACACCCCCTGAGCCCTGACCGCATTTGCAAACTAACCCCGCCTCAATCACTTTTCTTTTTTTGCAGCGAATTCAATATTCGGTACTTCCAAATTGGAAGTCTGGAATTCTAACAGACTTCAGTAACGAGGGTTGATTGCAGAAGAAGGCACAAAAGCAGCAGCAGAATCAGGGCAGCATCAGTGTGCACTTGGATGTGCAGGTAGGTTATGGTGGGTTATACGCGGGTTGACAAATTTATAGAGAATGGTCGAATTTCGACCACTGGGCGATACTAGTATCATTTATATGGTTATACCTTCAAACCAAAATCTGGGTTTTTGCCCATTTTGGGAGGGCGTCTGCCTGAGTCTAGCGACACTTAAATCGTCTGAGACCCCAAAGTTCTTTATAAGAGCGTAATTTTCTTTAATTTCCATATATATTTAAGTGGTTATATACTCTACACCAAAATCTGAAAAATCAACCTCCCACCTCCAGCCCCGGCGATAAAATAATCCTGCCAGACGATTGAATTTGAAATCGAGGCCCTAATACGTGTGCCTAATGCTGAGGCCACACGAGCCAGTACTGGCTACAAGTTACAATACACTTAAATTTGTTTACTAAGAAATACAAACCTGAGCAACTTGCTCGTCAACTCGCTTGCCTTTTTCGAAGCCAGTTGAATAAGCCAGTAGAGAAGACAGTGGCCTCGTTCAGACTTGTATATAAAGCAACTTAGATGGCTTTTCGTTGAAATTTTTGAATTAAATATTCTTTCTGCCACAACTTTTAATTAGAGGAGGGACGAAGAAAGGTAACTGTCAATTATGATTCAAATATGGCTTTGATTATTTTGAATTAAACAAAATCTCTTAAATTTTTTGAGAGTATATTTTTTGCTTGGGAAAATTAGAGTTTTGGGGATTTCGGGTGAAATTTGGAACATTCTGTTATCGATTTGTCAAGCCATAGACTGTTAAATTAAATTGAGAGATTGCTACGGAGATGATGCATTGACAAAATTTAAAGATATCTGCGCGGAAAAAGACGATTTAAGCGCTTGTGAGTAAAATTTGGAATGAAATATTCCTCGTACGATATTATTAAGTTTCTTACCTATCTGTCAACGTAAAAATAAATAAAAAATAAATCGGGTGGCACAACGGCTCATGAAGAACCAGGGCCTAGTGACTAACAAATCGCAACCATTCTTGTGTGCGCCTATCGACAGGAATGGAAGGGACCTACAATTTTATGCCGAATCCGAATGGATGCACTTATTCGTGGCAAGTGATACTCTTGGAGGATTTGTCAATTCCTCGCAAGAGGCACTTACTTACTTACTTTACTTTTGATGGCCCTCACAGCCCAGGATGGGCTTCGGCCTCAACTAACAAGCCCCTCCAGCCAGCTCTGTCCCTAGCTAGCCGCTTCCAGTTGCGCACACCGAGTGCTTTGATGTCGTCATTCACTTGATTGCGCCACCTGTTACGGGTTCTTCCTCTGCTGCGTACCCCATCGGGGTTGGATTCGAAGACTCGTCGGGCAGGTGCGTTGCTGTCCATACGCTCCACGTGCCCCAGCCATCTCAGCCGCTGTATTTTCAGCTTTTTGACCAGGTCAACGTCGCTGTATAGCCCGTATAGCTCGTCGTTGAATCTTCTCCTCCATACTCCTTCGATACACACCGGACCGAAAATCACACGAAGAATCTTCCTCTCAAAGCACTCTAGCAGATTTTTATCCGAATCTTTCAGTGTCCATGCTTCTGACCCATAAAGCAGGACCGGGATGATTAGGGTTTTGTATAAAGTCTCCTTGGTTCTCTGAGAGAGGGCCTTACTACTTAAATGCCTTCTTAGACCAAAGAAACAGCGGTTGGCAAGAGTAATTCTTTGTTTGATCTCTGCACTGATGTCATTCTGCGATGTAATAGAGGAGCCCAGGTAGACAAAGTCCTTGACAACTTCGAAGTTATATCTGTCCATCGTGATATTTTGCCCGAGTCGACGATGTTGAGATTCCTCTCTCGATGACAGCATATACTTCGCCAATCCCATTCTAGCCGCCTCAGATTCAATGCTCACAAATGCCCTTGCCACAGCTCGCTACGTTCTGCCGACAATGTCTATGTCATCCGCATATGCAAGCAATTGAACGGACTTTTGATAGATTGTACCGCTGGTGTTGACATGTGCGTTGCGTACAATGGCTTCAAGAACGATGTTGAATAGGTTGCATGATAACGCGTCGCCTTGCCTCAATCCTTTCTCAACATCAAAGGAATCGGTGGTGTTCTTACCAATTTTGACGGAGCAGCGGATTTCTCCATCGTCATCCTGGCGGACGAGTTTGGCAGGGATGCCGAGACTCGACATGGCTGTGTATAATTCGTCCCTTTTCACGCTATCATACGCGACTTTAAAATCGATAAAAAAGGTGGTGTGTATCGATCTGGAATATCCGGGATTTTTCTAAAATCTGTCGGAGTGTGAACATTTGATCGACGGTTGACTTGCCTGACCTAAAACCGCATACCGCACTGATAGGGGCCGATCAGATCGTTGACAAAAGGTTTTAAGCGGTCACACAGGATGGCCGACAAGATTTTATAAGCGACGTTTAGGAGACTAATTCCTCTGTAGTTGGTACATTTCAGAACATCTCCCTTTTTATGGATGGGGCACACTATACCGAGGTTCCATTCATCGGGCATACTTTCCTCCGACCAAATTTTGCAGATGAGCTGGTGTATGCTCCTAGCCAATTCATCTCCCGCTGATTTAAATAGTTCGGCTTGTAAGCCATCCCCACCAGCAGCCTTGTTCGACTTAAGTTTGGATATCGCCAGCCGCACTTCGGTTAGGTCGGGTGGACGGAACTCTTGGCCATCATCGTCCAAGTTGAATGGAGCGTTCTGCCTATTAGCAAGAGGCAGTAGCCCTGAAAAAAACTTTTAAGTTTTTCTCAACGTCTGAACTGTAAACGTATGAACTGTCAAATTTCATAAAAGGATGGCTACGATGATGATGGATTAAAATCTCCAAATGTTTGAATAAGATAAATGTCAATCCATGTTACTTCGACAAGACAGAAAATTCTGTCAACGTATTGGCAGTATTATGCGTTGACCATCGTAAGACTTTTGACAGACTTAATGCGAAATTCGACGTCATTTTTTTTTAACGCGTTGGTAAGAAAAAATCGAAGTATGATGCCAAATCAAATTCAATACCTAAAAATGTGTATTTAGAATCCTAGATAGGCTATCCTAGTAAAAGCTGAGCGTGGCCAGTAAGATACTTGAAAGTAACTTGCTTACAACATACGTGCCGCCTACGTCAGAGCATATTCACTTATAGTAATTTGACAGTCAATGTATATAGCCAACTTGCTTGCCAGTACTGGCTCGTGTGGCCTCAGGGGTTAGACTTTAAATATAAATTCAATTTCTAGATGATGCTTAAATTTCGACTGAAAAGGTAAAGTATCTTAAGTCAATTATGAGGATAGCAAAAAAACACTTCAAAGCTGCCTCCCAAAAAATCTTTCAAGTGTAGACTTTATTCAGTAAAGCATTTAGATGTCAAATTTTATGATCTTTTCTTTTTTAATTTATTTCAAAAAGATATTTTTAATATTTCGCCCGTTTTAAGGAAATATATGACTTAAGATAGTTTGGCTTTTCTTTAGATTGTATTTTATATTAATTTCCAAAATCTTAAGTTGAGATAAGATATTTTGTCTCTTTTTTCGAAGGACGTTTTCAATTCTTATGTCCATTTAAGATGATTTGCGTGTGCAAAAGTGGAAAAAAAGATATTTAAGATGATATTTTCAGGTCCTTAAAATAAAAATCACATTTGTTCGATAGAATAAATTGAATTGAATTGAATTGAATGAATTGGGTGGCGCAACGGCTCGTGAACACCCAGGGCCTAGTGACTAACAACTCGCAACCATTCCTGTGTGCGCTTGTCGACAAGAATGGAAGGGACCTACAATTTTATGCCGAATCCGAACGGCTAGACGAGAAGAACTTATTCATGACAAGTGATACTCTTGTAGGATTTGTCAATTCCTCGCAAGAGGCAGTAGCCCGTAAAAAAACTTTTTAGTATTGAGGTGGACGAGGCTGGGAAGTGAACCCAGATCTCCAGCGTGACAGTCAAGCGCACTAACCATTACGCTACGGGCTACTACACTACTACTTTGTTCTATAGAGATAAACTTTAATAATGAAAAAAAAACTTAAACAAAAATTAAAAGACTTGGATTTCTTAAAAAAAATATAAATTCACATTTGGTTTACAGAAACAAAAATAATTTAAAAAAAAACCAGTTTAGTTTATTTAACTTTAACTGTTTTTAAAGTCAATACAAACTTAAAATTAATAAAAAGGAAATAAACCAAATTATAAATTCATTGGAAAAAACTTACATAAATCGATTTCATTTTTTATTGTTTAGTGCTCACGTATAAAACGGTAGCACTAGGCAGGGCCGGCCCCAGCCAAACTTGCGCCCTGTGCTAGATTTGTAGAAAGCACCCCTTTTTTATATTTTCACACATATACTGATACACATGCATAAGCCTTTTCCACATTACCCAGGAGGTAAACTTTCAATGAGTTTTTTCTATTGAGGTATCCCCGGTTCCCGGTCGGCCTAATCCTCAGTAACAAACAAATATGTTTACATATATGATTGTATGTATCAAATGTAATAAAAGTACATATTTACAAGAAAAAAGTAGTAAATAAATTAAAACCAAAATAAAATAAAAATATATATATGTACATACATTTATATACTATACATATACAAAATAAAAAAATATATAAACTTCAATTAAAAAACAATAAATAAACAAATTTAAAAACAAAATAATATAAAAATATATACATACATACATACATACAGTGTTGCCAAAAACATTCCGGATTTTTCCTCAGTATAATGTTTTTCTTAATAGCAAGTAGAAAACTAATAACTTTCCATAGGTTTTCAATAATTTGTAAAGGGTATAAGACAACTTAATAATAACCTTAAAAATATAATGCTACGATGACAAGAACAATAAAAAAAAATAATTTATAAAGTTATTCAATAACATGCCTGTGCAAAACTAACCGGCTTGCCGGGAGATTGCGAGTCTCGATGTTAAAGAAGCGGTTTTTTCGAGACTTTTGACTCACGCCGTAGATAAAACGTAGTTAGTTGAAATTATATAGTGCAGAAAATGGCTAAAACACGTTATAGCAACGCGATTCGATACAAGGTAATAGAAAAGTTCCAAGCATCATTATCACATCATTACAAAATTTAGAAGCGGGAAATCAGTAGAAGCAATCAATTTGGTGTACGCCTTCGCCAAACAACTGTTCAAACTGTAAGGCGCATAAAGAATTTTGTGCTTAAAGACTCTTTTGCAACTTCAAAGATAATTTGTGATGAACTAAATCTACCTATAGGGCCAAGTACGGTAAGGAAGCGTTTAAGAGGTTTCGGTCTTTTTGCATTTCGACCAGCGAAGAAACCTCTTCTTACTGCTAAATATCGTAGAAAAAGGTAAGCCATGAAAGGTGTTTGGAAAAGACTTAAATTCCTAATCAAAATATTTAACTCAGGAATTATGGACCGTTTTCAATATAAGGACATTTTGGAGTCAGTAATGCTTCCATATTCAGAGGAAGAAATGCCTTTGCGTTGGGTTTTTCAGCAGGATAATGACCCCAAACATTCTTCAAAGCTGCTAAAAGAGTGGTTTGCGACTAAAAATATTCGTGTTTTAGAATGGCCGTCTCAATCACCCGATCTAAACCCAATTGAAAACTTGTGAGCCATTTTAAAAAGGCGGGCTGGGAAAAAAAAGCACACGTCAACAACTTTTCTTTTTGCAGCCTTGAAAAATGAATGGGAGAATATTCCTGCTTTTATTTTCGAAAATTAAATTCAGTCAATGCCTCGTCGATGTCGAGCTGTGATAAAAAACTGGACAAAATTTTAAATACAAAATAATAATTAATTGTACAAGATAAAATCCGGTTAGTTTGTCACATTAAAATTCTGAATCAACTTTAATTTTTGACTGTTATTTTTTGTTTTAATGGATAATTTACCATGTTTTTGTTTAAAATGATACAATTGTTTAATAAAAATGGCGAAAAATTACAAACATTTGATTTGTTCATTTTTATCTCACAAACCAACACTCAATGCAGTTGACCAAAAAAATCCGGAATGTTTTTGACACCACTGTATGTATATACATATAAAAATAAATAGGAACTTCAGTTAATTTTTTTTAGGAAAAAAAAGTAAAACCATAAATTTAAACGCAGCGAAGAAATGAGCAGAGGAGAAACGTTTAAACTTACTTTTCTGGCCTTACATTTTGCAAATTCAGAAATGAGATCATCAAAGTTTAAAGAATTTTTTTGTAAAAAGTTAATTTTTTTTTGTAAAAGTTTTTTTTATAATAAAGTTAATTTTTTTTTTTTTTAAGTTTAATTTTTTTTTTGGAAAAAAGTTAATTTTTGTTTGTAAAAAAGTTATTTTTTTTTTGTAAAATAAATACATGTGTACATACATATGTATATACATATAAAAATAAATAGGAACTTGAGTTAATTTTTTTTAGGAAAAAAATAAAGTAAAACCATAAACTAAAACGCATCGAAGAAATGAGCAGAGGAGAACCGTTTAAACTTACTTTTCGGGCTTTACATTTAGCAAATTCAGAAATGAGATCATCAAAGTTTAAAGAATTTTTTTGGAAAAAAGATATTTTTTTTTTTTGAGTTATTTTTTTTATAGATCAATAATTATAATTATTGTGGGTTATTTTTTTTTTTTTTAAGTTTTGATTTTTTTGTAAAAAGCTTAACTCTTGTTTGTAAAAAAGTTATTATTTTTTGTAAAAGTAATTGTTTTTTGTAAAAAAGTAATTTTTTTGTGTAAAAAAGTTAATTTTTTTTTTTGGAAAAAAGTTTAATTTTTTTTTGTAAAAAAGTTAATTTTTTTTGGAAAAAAAGCTGTTTTTTTTTTTGTAAAAAAGTTAATTTTTTTTGTAAAAAAAAGTTTTTTTTTGTAAAATCGCAGTGCAGCGTGTACAGTCAGTGAGTCAATATTCATATATTATTATATATTATTTATTTATTTTAATACCTACATTTGCCCCATCTGTTTGTTCCTCGCCGCGTTTTAAAAATTTTCTGAAATGTTTGCTCTGTTCTTTATTTTCGGCCTCAACAAGCCTTCGCCTTTTTCTAAATTCTGGCCCGAAGGCTTTTTCCATATTGGAAAAACGAATAATAAACACTTTCACAAAATACGTCACTTCTATTAAAAACTGATAGCTATTTATTTAATCTTAACCAACGAATCGAAAAAACAATCTGCACCAGACCAGACCATTCTATTAAAATTTCCATATTCCATGATTCCATCTCCTGTGTAAGCAGGCACTTAACCCTTACACATACACAGTTACAGTGTGCAATAAGGAAACCTGCACGTTCTAGTCCACATGATTCAGTATGAATAAGTACTTTTCGTTGTCATATTCTCTATGTTAATTTTGGGACTCAGTGTGCATGAAATAAATCTTGCACATATGAGGTGGCATGGAACTTTTTTGTGTTGAGATTTTTTCTTTTTTTTTTTCTTTTGTACGAACAGGGTGAAATATTTGGAAATTAGGTTGGTAGGATTGAACTTGCATGGGTCTAATGGGATTTTTAATTCCACGATAACTTGAGTTAAATTTTCCTTGAATGCAACAATGAAAGTGATGTTAGTTAGTGTGCAAGAAATAACTTAGCACGGTTGTGATGGATGTTATTTTGGGATTATTTGAAGAATGTTTGTGGTTAAAATGCAAATGGCAGTACATATTTGTTTGCGCAAGATCAGATTACATTTTCTTGCTCCTGGTAATGCGCCCCCAGAATGTTGCGCCCTGTGCATTTGCACATCTTGTACATATGGTTGGTCCGGCCCTGGCATTAAGGTATCTGGCAACCTAAGATCTCGAATAACGAAATCTCGCATTTTTTTATAAATCTAGATATACGCAAAATCTCGATCTCGCAAACTAATAAACCCGCTTTTCATAAACTCGCAATAACAAAATCTCGCTTTTAACAATCTCGCATTTACCTTCATTTCACAACCAAAAATCTCGCAAATTTCAACTAAAATCTCGCAAACTAAAATATTGCATTAACACATCACGAGTTTTCGGTTTGCGAGATTTCGATTACGAGATTTTAATTTAATAGATCTCGTAGCCAACCCGTATAAAACAACACTAACTGAAACTCTTAATGAAAAAATAACTGAATTATTAACTCATTCACTAAAAGAAAAAAGTTCGCGCTAAAGGAAATCCAGAACAAAACTACGCTTAAAAATATCTTATGTTCTTGTTATTTCGGGAATATGTTTAGGTTTATCCTATAACTACTTATACTAAAGACACACATGGGGTTTACATACTATAGTTCAGATAATATGGTATTGACGATACCACGATGGGTGACACACATCCTTGTATAGTTTCAATTGGCAGATCTACATTTTTGATATTTGTCAACATGTTTGCCAATAATTAATTATACTAACAAAATAATAAATTAAATAATTGAGAATTATTTCTGAAGAGCTGAATATTTTTCTTTTTTTTGTTATTCATTTTGGTTTTGTTTTATTTTTTTTTCCAAATTTCTGACCTTTATATTTTGAATTCGATTTTAAAATGTATAAAACACAAACAAAAATTATTTTCCTTGTCAAAATTTTAGTTCACGTACTCGTCACTTTTGGAGAAACGCGCTAGTATCGTTAAAAGGCAACGTATACTACGGTAAAAACCCAAGTTTTGATACCATGCTGATACTAGTTTGCTCTTGTGGTATAAGGATAGTACAACATGACACACTAATGGTATAAGCGAATACCATAGTATCCGTACCACCAGTGTGTCGAGGGTATTAGGGAGAGAAAATTTTCACTTTTTAATTCAAAAACTCATCTTATGTTGACATAAGATTATTTGCCTTTTTCGGAATTTAAGTATTTTATCTTATGTCGACTTAAGGATGACTTTAGTTTCTGTTTGCACGAGCGAAAATATCTTAAGTCAACTTAATATGTTTTACGATTTCACAAAAATAAAAAAGTCTGAAGCCAATATAATCTTAAGTCTATTTTAGGTTTTAAAATTAAGCAGAAAACACAAGCTTATGTCGACTTAAGATATTTTACCTCGTGTAGAGATGTAGCTTTTGAGCATAAGATGAAATTGTTTTTGTCTATAAATAAGCAAAGGAGTGAGATAGAAGGATGCCGATAAGACAGAACTGTAGTCCTTTAGAATGGCACTGAGGTTCAACAAAAAAAACGCGAAATATCTTAAGTCGACTTAAGATACTTTACCTTTTCAGTCGAGAAATATTTTTCATTTAATTTTACAAAAAAAAAAAACTTTCGGTAAGCAAAACCCTGTCATGTCAAGGGTCTTTTGTTCGTATGGTTATCAACTTGGTTAAGATTTAGTAAGATATTTTAAATAGAAAAAATTAAAATCGTTATTAATGTACTCGTAGAATGAATAATTGAGGTTGATGAGCATGACTTTTGATGATGCTTAATAGTCTAGTTACTAAAAATACAAATCTTGCGTCAGATCCTGTAGTTCTGATTTTGTGTTGTTTATGAAGTTTTGGCTATGTTTTCTACTCAGAGAACGATTTTTTGCTTCTCTACTCAACCTGCAACGCTCAGCTTTTTGTCGCATAATATTATGCGAATCACCCTGTGCATTACATTATATTTAATTTTTTTCTTTAGATCTAAGAGAAAAATATTAATTGATATCTAAAATAAAATGAAAGCAAATAATGAGTCAGTTGTAGAAATAAAGTGAGTAACGTTTTACACATTTTTACTTTTACGCGCAGTATCTTTTTAAGCGATAATCGTAATACGTAATAAAGGCTCAGAATGCAATAGACGACCACGCAAGGCTATATAGGCATGTTTAAAAAAAGATTTTTTGGACTTTGGAATTTATTTTTATTTTTAATTGAAAAATTGTCTGCGTGGAATTCAAACGAATAAAATTGATTGACAGATTATTTTTTCGGGCTGTTTTAGATTTTTATCTTGCGGTCGCACACTGATTAAAATTTTACGCTAACTATTCATATATATTTCATTAAGAGCCAGTTTTTCAGTGCAGGGTTAAAGTTAAGCCCGAGTTAACTCACCAAATTTGGTGAGTTAACTCCGAATTAACTCAAAAAATATTTTTGATATTTTATCTGCCGTTCTTAATAAGACATTATCCATATCCATTCTTCGTCAATTAGAAAACAGCTTCTTGACGTAACTGCAGACAGATATCTTTCCAGTGTTTACTAACTCGGGTTGGCGTTAGGCAATAACGCCCAAGGCAAAAGCGCCCAAATCGATTTGGAATTTTTGCCCAAAAAATATTTTATCGCCCAAAAATAAATTAAAAAATGGAAATATTGCCCAAATAAATTTTTTGATCCGACTCATAAAATGGAAATATCGCCCGAAAATTGAACACATAAATTGTTTTTGTAAAGTTTGGGGGTTTTATTCTTCAATTTTGGGCGATTTTTCCAAACAAAATTTCAACGGATTTTATTGTCAATAGTTTTATTTAACAAGAGTATCTTAGGTGGCCCGCTTCGCGGGTTCAGGGATTTTAACTCCCTTTTCGGGTACTCTGTCCCGCTCACGCGACTCCGTCGCTCCGCTTAGGGTATTAGTCGCCAGGCAGGCGCCTATTTTGTCAGTTGGTGTGCTTTCAGTTTATTTGTAATAAACAGTACCTTGGGTGGCCCGCTTCGCGGGTTCAAGGATTTTAACTCCCTTTTTGGGTCCTCTGTCCCGCTCACGTGACTCCGTCGCTCCGCTTAGGGTATGCTCAGTCGTCTGGCAGGTGCCTTAATTGTCAGTTAGTGTGTGACAACATAGGCGCCTGCCTGACGACTGAGCATAGGACAGAGGACCCGAAAAGGGAGTTAAAATCCATGAACCCGCGAAGCGTGCCACCCAAGGTACTGTTTATCACAAATAAACTGAAAGCACACCAACTGACAACATAGGCACCTGCCTGGTGACTGACCATACCCTTAGAAGTATTCAGAGTTTTTTTTTCGAAAAACTGGGCCTTAGACCGATGATTTATTTCTTTAATTTAAACTACCTGTTGAATTAACTTACAGTGAGAATAGTAATGGCACCGTACGAGCCGAAAGTACAAAAAACCGTGCCAATAGTCCAGTAAATAAAGGGTTTCACCTAAAAAAAAAAAAATTCAACAGTTTTGAAACTTGGCACCCTTACTAAGAAATGTCTAGTGAAGTCCTAAAAAAAAACGCCTAAGAATCCGACCGGAGCGCTTGCGGCAGTGAATAGTTTTTTTTTTTAAACTATTACTGGAATTAAAAAAATAATCTTTTACAAAAATAAAGCTTATTAAAATTCCTAAAAAAAAGGATTCAGTAGGGAAATCTAGACGAGGAAAACTTATCGGATACTTGACAAATGGCAAGCCCTTGCGGGATTTCAGTACCAAACATTTAGACGCGGGAAACTTTTCAAACACTCGTGAGGCCCTCCCTTGTAAAAATTTGTCGGACACGTTTCGATACCACATCAGGAATGTCTCTTGCACTTTGCATTTTATAAGCACCATGCGCTATTTCAGTATCATACGACTCTTTTTTCTCTCTTTCCTTTGTCTTCTTTTTCATATCAGAACAGCACGGGTTTGTGAGAAACGTCAGACAAGTTAGAACAGAAAATTTGTTCTAATTTGTACAACGTAAAAAGGAAGTTGTACATAAATCCTGTTCTATTCTGTATGTATTTGTTATGCAATATGGTATGAAACATATTCAATTTCGACATTGATTTTTTGGTATAGCGAGTTGGCCCAGCGAGTAGTACATTGGACTGACAAGCAGAACATCACGGGGTCCCACATAAGCCAACTTTTTGTTTGTATGCCTGACAAGGCAAAATGGTTCATAATCGCCAAGGCCCTTATTCTAGCCTTTACTAACCCTTGCTAGCCCCTTGCAAGAATCTTTGTAAAACTCTCCAGTGCCTTGTCGAAAACTAGGTTGTTTTTCTGGGAAGGCCGAATATTCTAATCTAGGCAATCTAGCAGTAACTAGCTTAAAAATCAATTTTAGGTGAAATCACCTGTGCTGCGATGGGATTCATTCGAAGCCACAAATCCATCGTGATAGTCAAATGCACTAACTATTAACTCAAGTTTTTTCAAAAATATTCCTAATTTTGTAAACACTTAAGGTTAGACCGCACACAACTGCAGCGGAACTACACTTCACGACGCGGCAAAACATTATTTGTAAGAAATTGTATGAGCTATATCGCACTAAGCGGCAACTGAACTTCATAAAATTTCATACAATTTATTTTGAATCGCAGTTCCGCTGCAGTGCAGTTCCGCCTAGTGCGGTCTAACCTTTAATGCGAATATCTATGCAATATTGTTATGAATTTTAATTTAGTTTTGAAATTAAACATGAACAAATATTTCTGTACAAACTTTAAACTCCATTCTATACCTTCTCGTATTAACGAAATGTATGAATTTTTAAAATAAATTAGAAACAATTTGAAAACAATAAAAAGCCGCTTTAGCAATACAAACAAAAATATTAAAAAACTCAAGATATTTATAGTCATTCAAATGTTTTATTAAAATCTTTAAAATTTTATATTCACTATAAAAACACATGTTTTTTTTATTTTACTTCAGACTTCTCCAATTAATTTTGTGGTCATTAAAACAAGACAAACAAACAATTTTTAATGATCAAAACAAACAATCTATCATCAACATTATACCTATATTCATAAAATGTCAAGCAGTAACAGGTGGTTGCGTTTGGGCGAATAGTATTTATATTACCCTAGTCCCAATAATAGCAATACAATTTGTTGTTATTGATTTTTATTTACAAAATTTTAAAATAGTTCTGCTGATGGCAATTGTAATTGTGTGTGAAATATCACGTCGAAAACGACGACGACGACGACGACGGCGTGGAAGGCAGAGAAGACAAAAATAGCTTTCCATCTCCATTAAGGTTCTCTTTAGCTAGATAAAAGCTTTTAAAATCTCACAGTTTCAAAGAGAAGGTTTTAGAATAAAATATTGTTTTAATCAATTTAGCAGTAGTAAAAAAAAAAAAAATAAAGGATTATGTCCCGTATTGTATTTGATCAACAAAGTATTGTAAACAAATTAATTAAACCTTGTAGGTATTTACATAAGCATCAGCACAATATTTGTTTCTCTAATGGAATCAATGTTCCGACTTTTTAGTTTTGAATTATGTTTGTTTTTTAATTTTAATACAAACTATAGATGCAGCCATCCATTGCTTAATTTATTTACACTTTTGTTGTTTTGATACTTAGACTTACATTTTTTTTATGGTTCATAGTTCTTATTTTAAGTTAAAAATGTTAAACCTCTTTCATGTGTTTTAATTTTATTTGTATACAAGTTATTTACAAAAAAAAAAATAAAATGTCAGCACTGGCATAACCAAAATCAAATTCAAAGAGAAATAAGTTTGCATCGAGACTCAAGAGCATAAAGTATTATTATTATCCCCCTTTTTGTCGTATCAAAGGAAAAACGAAATAAACAAAAAAACAAAGATTAAAACGAAGAACACTTACAGAGTACGAGTTGCATATAACACAACCCGTGTCCGTAGATGTCAGATGTATCTCTAATAGCCTGGGAGGTAGCGTTTTAATTTGAAAATTCGTATGACTGATAATTCGTCAAAAAAGTGCCTAATTCAAATAATTTATACAGGGTGTTCCTTAATTCGTCAATAGTATTTTAGGGCATGATTCTTGGTTGTATTTTTAGAAAAAAATTGTTTTACAGTAAGGACCTATCTCCAATTTTGATATCATTTATCGGGGATTTAAGAAAAGTCTAATTATGGTGTACCCTGACCCATGTTAACGGTAATTGCAATGTTAATAATAATGATAGAAACTTCGTTTAGGCCTTAATTTTTAGAAGAAATACCAGCCTTTGTAACTGCGTTTAAATAAATTTTATATATTTTCTGAGTCTTAAGATATTCAGTTTTAGCATGTTCCATTTTTCCTGCCCAAGCTAATTTTTTGACTTTGGGGTCAATTTTCTCCAAAAAATGCGTAATCAACATGATGCTTTAATAATAAGCCCATGAATAATTTTTGACCATGAAGCGGTCGCGCGCCGCTCAAGGTCGAAAACTTAAGTTATTTAGTAGGCCAATATCCTGAACAACTCTGCAAAGAAGCAGAACTACCAGATTTGACGCAAACAGTTACTTCCATACAAACAAGGCTACTAAGCTATTACTGAATTTTTTTTAAACTTTGTTTAAAATTGTTTTTTAATACAACTAAAAGTTGGCATACCAAATCCAATTTTCTAAAATTTTCAAGAAACTTTATGGGAACAAAATTAATTTTTAAGAAAACCGCTCAAACGAATTTTGAATTTTTTTTCATAAATTCATATTTATTAAACAAATCAGATGGCATAGTCTGTTGTGTGTTCTAGCTATTTTAAGTGTCATTTTAAGTTACTTAAATTACAAATTTGTATAATAATTAGCTTAAGCGGCGAACTCCGTTCCATCTAAATTCGTTAGTTTACCTAATAAAATAATAATTCCTAGCATGCACAATGCTGTTTTATGTAATTCGGTCAATTAAAATTCTGTATTGATAAGTTCTATTAAATAAACTAAAAATAACTAAATTAACAAAAATAATTGCCGTGTCGACCAACCTTCGGTTTTTCAGTGAAGTGCATTATGTGGTACACAAAATTTTTCATTTTGTTCTCGGACGCGTACACGTACGTAGGTTTGTCGACACGTGAGCACGCCACATACAATTGAACATGTGAGAAACATGGGAATTCAAGATTTATGCCACAAACATCTAGCGATTGTCCTTGATTGTCATAGCAAAAGAGAGACAAACCGGAAATTGAAAATGCTTAAATACGAATGGCAAATCGTTCGGAATAAGCGGAATCCGCGGAATAAAAACATCTGCGCCTTGCAATTTTCCCCGCAAAATCGTGACTTGAATTCGATTTGGTTTGATGTTCTTTACAATCAAACACGTTCCGTTACAAAGTTTCGGTGCATTGTCCACGCAGAAAAACAATCTAGTTTTAGACAAGGCACCAGAGAGTTTTACATATATTCTTTTAGTAAAGGCTAGAGCTCGGGCTTTGGCGATTATGAACCCTTTTGCCTCGTCAGAAAAAAAAAAAAAAACCGGGCTTGATCCCACTGGGCTTACTCGCTATACAAAAATTCAATGTCGAAAGTGAATAAGTTTCATTCCTTATTGCATAACAAATACATACAGAATAGAACCGGATTGTATGTACTTGCTTTTTAGGTAGAACAACTTAGAAAAGGTTTTTCCTCATTGAACAATCCTATACAGATGTCTCACACCCATAGTAAAGTGTGATACGAAAAAGAAGACAAAGGAAAGAGAGAAAAATGCGTCGTATGATGCTGAAATTGCATGGTGCTTATAAAATTTGAGTTTTTGGTGTACAAGAGACATTGGGTACCGATACATGTCCAACAAGTTTTTACTAGGGAGGGACTCACGAGTGTTTGAAAAGTTTGCCTCGTCTATATTTTTGGTACTGATATCCAGCAAGGGCTTGCGCAACAAAATTATTTGAATGAATGATTTTCAATGACGAAGTTCAAATGATTCACATCCTGGTTTTTCGCAGCCAATATCGCTTGTGCACTCAGCCAATCATGGTCAACACATAATTCTTAGCGATATTCGGGAAAACATTCGTGATGCGTTCTTTCAGAGATTTAAAGACCGAATTAAATATGCGATTGCTGTAATATTTCTACACAAATTTAACACTAGCTTCCAGACTATAAACGCCTTTGCGGCTTACTATATTTCTATCAGCGCACTTTACCCTCGTTCAGCACTCTTTCTCATAACCAATCTGAGCGCTGCGCTGCTGCTCGTTCGTATCGTTTGCCTGCCTGCTCTACCTCTGTCCTCGTTGTTGTTTTGTATCAGTCGAAAACATACAACAACCGGCTTTAAATAAAAATATTCAACGCCAAACGTTGGTATTTGTCTTTTGAGACTCCTATAGTTCAGAAGTGTTTTTGCTGTTATCCAAAAGAAAAGCACAGTGTGCTCAAGAAAAAATAAATAAAATATTCAAAGTGCATTTAATTAACATATGCTAAAAAAAAATATTATAATAATTAAAAAGTAAAACAAGAAACGTTAACGAAGCAGAAGATTCAAAAGTATTTATCTGTTGCTTTTCAGCACATTTTAGATAAATACAGGAATTAAAAAAAGATACAAGTGGAAGAGAAAATAAAAACAAAAAAAGAATATAATTCTTTTATTTGTACGAATACATTTAAATCAACAAACAAAGGCTCATTATTTTGATAGTCGTTATTACTCCCTTATTTTTGACTTAACCAACCTTCTTTTTTTGTGTTGTTTATCCAAGTGGTCTTTTGTGAAAGTTATTTTACAATAACCGCGAATTCTCGCATTTTTGTGTAGAGGAGAAAGAATTGGTGGAAACAGAAAATACAAAAAAAAAATTAACAACAACGAAAAGTTAAAGCTTCAAGGAAAAAGTAGTTTTATTTATTCTTTTTATTTTTTTGATTTTCCAAAACGAGTGTTTAATTCCATAAACGGACAGTAAATAAAAGCAAAACAAAACATTTATAATCGTCCAAATGACTATGAACCGGTCGAACAGTTTTGTAAATTCATTCAAATGGTGGCCCATACAGGGCAGCAACCAAACTAATAATACCAATTCCAATAATAGTAACAATAAGAGCGGTAACGGTAACGGTAACCATAATAATAATAACAATAATTCAAATAAAAACTTCACATTTGGTAGTTCGGTAGCAGTACAGAAGCTTCGAGAATCCAAGTGGTTTCAAATTGATGAGAGAAGAATATTTTGTGCTGTTGTCGAATGTGGCTTTTTGGTTGAGGTGAGGACGCAAAATCACGACGAAAACGATCAATCCTGGTTCGGCGTGGTGCTATGTAAAACTACCAAAGGTGAGTAAACGTGTTCGCAAGAGATTGTACTACAAGATACAGAGCTGCAAACAACCATGATCAATCAAAAGTATAGTAATAGGTATACCGGAACTTTGATTTACAGGGTGATTCAGAAATATCGAAAATAAAAATTGTTAGTTTCGTTAATAACACAGAAAACCAGGTGGTTTCAGAAGCGGAAAAAAAAGATTTAAAACAAATCGAAGAAATGGAGAATAAAATGCGATTTCTTTTTAGTGAAAATATGTTACGAAGTTAGATATAATTTCGAGAGGAATTGATAATAATGATCTGAACGCGAAAAAGTGATGAATGATGATGAATCTAAGAAAATGTGATCATCGTTTGATTCAAAAATGAGGAAAATGCATCGAATTACAAAATAATTGCGAAATGTGAAACTTTACTTTTGTGAAAATCAATTGAATCGGTGCCTGAAAAAGTGCCTGTTCAGAAGAACTGAATAAATAAGATCTTTTTTTCAAAATATTTATTTGTAAATAAAAAAAATCTGTGAACTATAATTTCACGTCAATACAGAAAAATTAACGAATTTTCTACAAAAGTATATCCTAACCCCCAGTTTTACAGTGGAAATTTTAAGCTCCACCTTTAGTTTAAACTCCAGATCACCACTATAAATTAACTCAGTTCAAGGTTTAAACGAAACTGTGAAACTGGGGGTAACAGATTTTTGTTTTTAAACTAAATGTAGGTAAATATGATTTGGCGCTTGTACTGTTCTTCTACTAAATTTTAATTTTTAGTTTTAATTCCAATTTAATTCTTTAAACAAAATGTTTTTTCCTTAATTTTTTGTTTGACTATATGTATGTATGGCTGTAAGACCTAAGGTCTTTTAAATGCAATAAACGGCACTAGTTATAAGGAATAGAAGTAAGAAAATAATTTTTGTTGGCAAAGGAGAATGGGCATTTTGGTCTACCTATTGCCCACGAATGAGATATATATCGTTGGAAAGCTTAGCCCTAGTACATCATTTTTGTGTATGGACACGAAGCTGTAAACCATATGGCAACAAAGATTGCAATTAGAGCAAAAATTAATGGCAATAGTGTTCCATTGAAATGACAGTATTGGTCACTTCTGATGAACTGGATAGACCCCAAAATAAAGGAACTTTTATACAAATGGCAAATAATAGCGAATAATATCATGGTTGGCCAATAATTCGCTTAACAGTATGAAAATTCCATTTTTTTATTCAATTTAGCGAATTTATTGAATGGGAATAATTGTGCGTCTATAGTGCCCACAATTGACATATACAACGTTGGAAAGCTTAGTTCAAGAGCATCATTTTTTAAAATGGAACACAGAACTATAAACCATGGGGTTTAGGCAGTATATTACAAAATATAAATCAATTCGTCGTATGTTTATTCGACTTTGCAAAGTGTTTTTCTTATACTTTTGGTCGCTTATTTTAGCCAACTCCCATTGTTTAGGACAAACAAAATACTCGTACGTTGGTACACTCCATAGCACCTAATCATTTTTACAGGTCTCGTTTCTGGGCACTAGGTACACCAAGTCCCATATATTTTTGCCCATTCTCCTTTGATTTGATTTTGTTTAATTTTTTTTTAATATATATTTAAAGGTTTAAATAGTTTACAAATTTAAATGCAGCTAATCTCATAATACAGCGAGAGAAGTGTTTATAGTCAAACAAAATTGTCCCATAAAAAAGGAATCGAAATTATTGTTATTTAAAACGACAAATGAATTTAGATAATAATAATGGTAAAATTGTGTAAATTTTAGTTTAATATTTCTGATTCATATATTAAGTATCCGACTCTGATTGATTGACACATTTTTGTAATTGATCGAGTCTTATGACATTTTAGGGTTAAATAACATCAAAGAAATTCCGGAATATTTTTTTTTTTATTGTTTGTCGATGTTTGTAATGGAAGTTATAAATTATAAATTTATCCCTGTATTTATTTTTCTTAGATAATTGTCTAATTAGACGGTGTCTTAGGCCCGTTTGTTGATACGTTACATAAATCTACATGATAAAGCTAAGTTCAAAATAGTTCGTATGTTCAACTTAAGCCGTGTTTTTTGAGAGAGTGACTCGCAACTCGGCAAATGTTTACACGCAAAACAATAACAAAACAAATTTTTATAGATAATTTTGTTTGTGTTTTTCGTTTAAAACTTTTACTGAGTTGCTAGTCACTCCGTCAAAAAACACGGCTTTAATTTATTCTCTGTTGCTAGAAAATATTTAGGATCTTCTTAGCTATGCATAACTCTCTTGAGAGAAATCGCTGCCAAAACGTCAATTTGGGTGAAAAGTCAAATCTATTTTTAGTATTTTGCATTTTGTGACCTTTTTTGGACGTACGATTAACAATTTAACTAGATGTTTGATTTTAATTATGGTTTTTCAATGAAATTTGATAATGGAAAAATTGTCCGGATTTAATTTTTTTTTTTTGTTTCTATAAAAATTGATAATGTGAAGTTTTGTTGTTGTGTATCTGCTGCCAAAATATTCCCTTGAATATTAGTGAGGCAACCTATTTGGACAGTCCCACGTACATTTTTATAAAATTTGTTGTTAATTTGTTCGCATTTGAATCGCTATTCTTAGCAAATAATATAAAAAACAACAATAAAAGTCCAACATAAATCTCTTAAGGAGTACTTTTTCTGCCACCTTAGTTATGTTGAAGTTAAGCATATCTATGTTTAAGTTTTCATTTGGTACAAAGCAATATGTGTTACTTAAGCGCTTATGTTGAACTTAAGTATTTATGTTTCGTATCTGCAAACGGGCCTTAGTAGTTCTAAATTTTAAAGAAACATTCTTTTTTTTTTATTGAATAAAATGTCTCTTGAGTCAGGGTTAATATTCGATTATCAAATTTTGACAACTCCAAGGCTCAGTCTTTTAGTGCGATATCATCCTAGTTTCAGAGTTAAACTCGAGTTAACCCTTTGAATTTGAAGAGTTCATTCGAGTTTAACTTTAAACTCGTCACCGAAAAACTGTACCTAAGATAACTATGATTTTGTTTTGTTTATAAATTTATTTTTAGAGTTTGGCTCTGTCTAAAGTTAAGTCAAAATATTAAGTTTGTAATTTGTTGCTTAAATATCAAATTATATGATGGAAAATGTTTAGATTTTTGTTAATCACCCTGTTAAGTTTAAAAGAAAACCAAAAAAAATGAGATGTGATTTTTTCAGCTGTTAATAAAAAATAAACTGGTTATTCTTCTAATTTATAAGATGCAAACTTTAGCGATTCCCAGTCAGCTACATACATATGTATATACTTACATACATATTTGTACTGAATATCATCTAAAATAGGAGGCGCCTTGATTCCATAATCCAATTAAATAGTAAACTATTTAATTATGGCTTTTAAGAGTAGGTAGGTACCTATATGTGTGTATGCAAGTATAAACACATTTTTTTTTTTTTTTTTTTTGGTTTTGTTTTCAAAAGTTTCAATATTTGGTGTTATTATATGATTATTTAATCAAGTGGGAGGTTATACATTTTTCTTATCTCGTTTAGGAACAAAGTGAAGTTGTTTACATTGTTGTGATCTTTTATTTTAAATAAAAGTAACAAAAACTCAAAAAGGCGCCATCAGAAAATATGAAAATATACTTGTAGACATACAATGTACATGTGTATCAAAATATGAGCGCAATTTATAAAATTCCAAATTCGACTGGGTATTAGAAATATAGTAGGTACCTAAGCTACATAGAACACTAACGAGAGATATTAGCAAAAACAAAAGATATCAAACGTAGAACAATGGAACGTAATCTTTGTATGTATTTACTTTTGAGTAATAAAAACAAAATTATTTGAAAATGCCACCTGATAAGGTAATCGCAAATAATTATTTGATATTATAACTGTAGTGACCTAGATACGAGTATTTTGTAGTACCTACATATATTTATGTAGTTTGGGAGCTCTCGCAGTACTTTATTCGGGTTTCAATTTCAAGTTTAATTCTATTTTGTTTTTTCTTTAGATAGATATAACCTTGGTGAACACAAAAAAAGAGCTGTAGTTCAGATTGATTTGACATATCGATAAGATTTGTATAGATTAAACATGTAGGGGAGAAAGGAGCTAAAAAGTAACACTATCAACCAAATTTTATGCTCCTCCTAAGACTTTCCAAATAATAATAATAATTTTAACTATATGCCTGTAAGACCTCAGGTCGCTTAAATGCAAATGCACGGCACCATTGTATATAAAAAAAGAATAGAAGGATTGGAAAGATTTTTGTTGGCACAGTGGATTGAGAATTAGATGTTAATTACCTCTTGAAATTCCACGGGTGGCGTCCAGTTGAAACTGGGGAATACAGAAAAGAATGCTACCTATACTGGGGAACCCACACGTCCAGGTTAGCAGTCAAATACAATATTCACTGTGCCATTGCCACCCGCAAATAATTTAGACAATTTTTTTTTGTGTGTTTAAATAAAAGAGAAATACGAAAAATTCAACGACTCTAATTAAATATGTAATTGTAAGTCTTCTAATTGACTGATTTTTTTTGAGCAATATAAAGAATTTTTATTATAAAATAAAATTCATTATGTTGTTGAGAAATACATCATAAGAAAAGCTCAACAAAGGCTCATTAAAATTTGTCAAAACGTCGTATTTGAAAAAAAAAAAACTGTCTTGCTTCAACCTACCCCCTGTATGGTATGTTGTAACTTACACAAAACATTTATTGTTAAATTAAAAGTGCACAAATAAATTTAAGTTTGTGTTAATAGATGGCGCTGAAAACAAAATACTAACTATCTTTGACCTGAAAATGTAATACTATATATTTTGTATGGAGTTAGAAGTGAGCTTACATAGAAAGTTTTCCGATAGATGGCGCTGAACAATACAATATTAAAATTTCATAAACTAATACTACGTTTTCATTAGAGCCGAAATGAGGTAATTTCGGAATTTGTCAAAAAAGTGTGTTCATTATCAAATTTGCTAATTTCGTTTGATATCTCATTTCATTTTGAATTTGGAACGGCAGTTAAACGTTTGTTTTTGTTGTTTTCTCTTCGTGTTTTGACATTTCCATGTAAGAGCTTTTTAAAGCTTTTGGAATCGACTGCTGATGGATGGATTTATCTAATTTCGAACCTCATTTCGTTGAAATTAGCTCATTTGAGAACGAGAATTTGTATGGGAAATGAGGTAATTTCGGATCTGATTTGGAAATTTTCACCGAAATCACCTCATTTGGCCCAGTGAAAACGTAGTATAATTTACTTCAATTGAGCTGAAACTTACAGAATAAGTTTACATGTGCTTTAAGTATTATTTGTTTTGAAACCGAAAGTTTTTTTTTATTTTTTCCTTATAGATGGCGCTAAATAACAAAATTTTAAAATTAACTTAAATTTCATAAAAAAAAATGAAACTAAGAAAATAGGTTTATGTATTGTGCATATATTTGTTTTGAATTGCGAACAAAACTCAAATCAAACGTTTTTAAGTTTTCCGATAGATGGCGTAGAAGTTCAAATATTTAAAAATAAAAAAACTTATTATGTCTGCTCCTTTAGTCTGAATTTCTGTGATTTTCTGTGATTTTTTTAGTCCCAAGTTCTGTCAATTTCATTTTTTTTATATGAACTTGACAGGACTTCGAACTAAAAATCATAGAAACTCAAAGTAAAGGAACAGTCCCATTCATTCCTTACAAAAACAAATCTTTCGAACATTTAAACATTTTTTTTTTGTTGCTCAAAATTTTAAAGTGAAAGCTTAATGATCTTAAAACGTCAAACTATAATAAATTATTATCAAAGCTAAGTTGTTAAACTCAAAAAATACCGAAAGTTCTAACCTGAATTGTATTTACTAAACCGCATCAGACAAGAATTTAATTTCTTCGCTTTTTTTTTTCTTACTTTTTCCAACATACTGTGCGATAATTGATTGCAATTTATTGTTAAACGAGGCATATTATAGCTTTAGTATTTAAAAGAAGAACATATCAAATTGAATGAAAATATAATTGAATCATTTTTTTTGTTAGCATAGCAACAGCTTAAAAAATTATTAAAAATATGAAATGATGTGAGCGTGTTTTTTTTTGTTGATCATGTCAATTTTCTAATTTCGATTTGTATATTTTGTTGCAGGTATATTGTTTTGGTTAACTTCAACTTTTTTTTTTGCTGAATGAAGAGATCTGAAAGAGTTAAAATTGTCAGTAATGGCTTCTATCCTTCTATACAAAAATTGTTGCTTAAATAAAACGAAGATTTTTTTTTAAATATGATGAGAGAAACACTAGTAATGACGCCGCGAATTACAAAGTTTTATTTAAATATTAAATCAAGTGAAAAGCAACAAGAAGTTGACTTATTCGACTGTTGTTTAAATCAAAATCAAGATTATGTACATATCATCAAAACATTTTTAATATTTTAGAATAAATAGACTGTAGGCACTGACACTCGCCTACTTTTTGAAGGGGGTCTTTTACGTATAAGCAAACATTTCTGTGGAAGAAAATAGACTAATATTTTTTTTTTCATTTTTGTTTTGCTTGCAAAATTTATTAAGTTAAGAAAAAAAAAAATTCACATCCGCAACCTTGGAGCGTCCTTGACCCGGTCGTGTTTTTTTTAAATTGTGTTGGTAAGACTTTGACTAGAAGTATTTAGAATATCGGGTTATGTGTGCAGTTTAATTCTTTAGTTAAGAAAGGACAAAAGCTTTTTAAAAAAATGTTAGACTTTCAAAACAAAAGGCTGTTTGAAATGATAACGTTTAATTTTTTAGCATGAAATTTGTAATGTTCAACTTTTTGGCCCCAATTAACAGGGAGGCAGTGCGCTAAAAATCAAAAATTTAATTTTCGTATTTTTCTTCAAATAAAAATGTGCTGCAAGATAATTCCAAATTAGATTTAAAAAATTTCTTTCTTATACTTTTTTTTTAAGATATGTTAATATGATTATTGTGGAATTGGACCTTCTATCTCCAAAATTTTACATACACATAGGTATTAAATATATTTAAAGTATTATTTTTATTTATCTAGCTAAATTTCATCAATAACAGAAAAAATAGACTATTAAAATAAATATTTAACGTAAAATATACATAGATTTGATTCAAAATCTAGGAAAAAAATTGTTTTACAGTAAAGTCAGATTTTCAACTTTGACATCACTTTTTAACGATTTAAAAAAGGCTAACTTTGGTGTACCCTGACCCATGCTAAGGTCAATTTCTCTGTCAGTAATAATGGTAGGGACCTCATTTTTGAACCATCTTTTAGTAGAGATACTAAGCTTTAAAACAGCGTTAAAATTGAGCTGATATGTTTTTAGGGTTGCCAGATATTCAATTTTAAATGGTGTTCAATTTTTCTTGACCGAGCAAAATTTTGACTTAGAGGTCAATTTTTTCCAAAAATGCGTAATAAACATAAAGTTTTCTTATTTTTACCTGATGTACAAAATAATAATAAAACAAAACTCATTAATAAGTGCACCCAAAAACCCATACATTTTATGAAACTTTGGAACATCTAAAACATATCAGCTGAATTTAAGCCTAATTTTAAAGGCTAGTACTTCTACTCCAAAAATGTCAAAAATGAGGTCCCTTCCATCAGTACTGACAGAGAAATTGACCTTAACATGGGTCAGGGTACACCAAAGTTAGCCTTTTTTTAAATCGTCTTACTTTTCTTATAATATGACTTCACTTTTCTTAGAATATGACCAAGAATCACATCCTAAAGTATGGCACACGAATTACCGGACACCCTGTAATATTAATGATTCTCAACAAATCGTAAAAAACTGATAAAGAACATCTGAAACTATGTTAATGCCCGATTATAATTTTTTTTAAAACGATTTATGTATATTTTTTTTGATCTGTTAAAATATGTGTTTTTATTTAAAGCTGTTAAATCTTATTTTTAAATCAATATTTATTTTTGATATTTTAAGCTTCAACCATACAGCATTCAACAACAGACAATATTAACGATGAAAAACATTAACACTTATCAGAACCGTAAAATTGCATTCTCTTTTGCCAACTTGTTAAGCAGTAAAGTTTTTTTTTTAAACATAAAAATGCAATTATAAATAAGAATTCTCATAAACAGAAAGCTAGCAGGCAAGTACTTAAAAAAAAAAAAAATAAATAACAAAGGGAACAAAATAGGTCGCACGTATTTGCTGTTAAATATAATATATAATTTAACAAAATTGGAAGATCTGTTAACGAGGTATTAAGAGTGGGAATAACGAACAAAATACAAAAAATAAATCTTAAAAACAAACGTATTTCAAAAGTGAATTTTTGTACTATAATCACTTTTAATAATACAGGTAGAAAGTAAAGCACTCGAATAATTTCGTTACAATGGAAAATATTTCTCGAACAAGGTTATATTTTTTTTGTTTCTTTTTTTTAATAAAGTGAAATACAAGGTCTACCGAATTTTCAAGAAATATTTTATAAAATTTAACGCAATCTTTCACTGAAAAATTTTGAAAACGATCCGGTAGGAAAAAAAATAAAATTACAAAAATCACAACTAAAAAGCTTGTATGATGTACAATTCTAACATTCGATAAAGCTTCCTAAAATTATTTAAGATTTCTTTAAAGCTTGCAAGTGAAAATCTTACAGAAACGTAATCGAAGCTTAAATCTTTTGCATTATTAGTTGTATTATTTATTTATTTCTCAACTGCAGATTACATTATGCATGCCGTAGCTCTTAAAATTTTTGTATAGGTACATATACAAAAATCAGAAAATAAACACATTATTTATTAAAATTATTATTTTTATAAGAGAACACGATAAAAAAAATAAAATACATCACGACTGAGTCGCACGAATTTGCTGTTATGCTTCAAAGCATAAAATTGCATTAAAATCGATCAATAAAGGAATGACATTGATCCACTTGACAAATTGAAAATAAACCAAAACCAAAAGTGCAAAAAACGTTTTTTTTTTCTTTCGAATTTCTAGTTAAAAAAGTAACAGAAATCGTTGTAAAGCCGCAACTTTTACTATAAATCCTGTACTCTCTAAGCTCTAGGTTAACACATGAAAGTGCTGTGTACCAAATTTTAATCAAAATCCGTCCATCTGTTCAAACTTTAGCTCGTTTTGTACGGATATTTTAAATGGGGAGCGATCGATACAAATTGTACACAGGTGTGACAAAAAATTAGAGCGTATAGGTATGCAGGAGATAATACAAAAATCAGGAGGGAGGGGGGTTCTATTTCCCCCCTTTAGGCGGAAATTAAAAAAAAAAATAAAAATGATTTAAAAACCGAAAGAAATTATTAAAAACAAAGGTAACAATTACAATGCTACCTGGTATACCTTCTTGTAAGGCCAGAAATTCCTTCTTTTATTTGATTTTAAATAATGCTGCTTTGGTTCAGAATTTTTGAAAAAATTAATTCTGAAACTTAACATTTGAAAAAAAAAAAACAGGTCTTAATTTGTACTTAACTTCACTAAAACCTCAATTTCATAGTATTTTCGCAGTTTGGACAGAATCTCTATTTCAGTCTTTTATCCTCAAACTAACTCTATGGACAAATTAATTTAGGCACCTCTTATGAATAGCGAGTCGCAAGAAATATTTAGCAAATCTGGATTTTGGCATTACCATGTATGGCTCACCTAACTATATTCAGCTAAAATGTCTAAAATGTGTTGAATTGAGATGTTGCTCTATTCGAACGACGCAGTTTGCTATTCTTAAAACCAAGACATAAGTCATAAGTCTTATGGCAAACGGTTGCCTCGCGGGTCATAATAGGTCCCTAAAACAAGGTTTTAACGTCGTTTTTAATCTCCATCAAAATATTTAAAAATTTTATTTTTAATTTACATGAAACCAATATATGCCCTTAACTGCAATACAAAAAAAAAAACTCAAAAATCTATGTGTTTGCATATATGCATAAATTTAAATAGTAGGTTGATATATATACGATTTGGTCTACACGAATGTCTGTCTGACTGTAGATGACGGAGCGCCAAAGTATTCTTGGGGTACATGACTTTTACGAGGGACGCTCGCTGCTGGTCTGATATCAGCGGGAGGTTGTTTTGCTTTCTATTTTTGGAACACACCATCGTCTTTGAGTAGATATGTATAATATTATAATATTATTTTTTTTTGTATTTTTTTTTTCTTCTCCCTTTTCCTCTTTCACCAATGCAGATTTTGATTTAATATAAAATAAGGTTTAAATAAAATCTTAAGCGGTCAATGTGGTATTCTTATAGGTACATTAATTGATAATGAAAAAAAAAAAATAAAAAATGTATGTGTTTATTTTCATAACATGTACTTATATGTATAGGTGGTATTTTTGTTTTGCATTTGGAATTGTGCACATTTAAAGATGTTTGACACAGATATCGTGTTTCCTTTTTTTTAAACTGATATGTATCATACTCTTACGTATAGAGAAAGTTTAAATATTTGTAAATTTAAGAGACTGAAAAATGTAATTCACATTCTTATCTTGGGACTCGTTGTATTTGCAACAACTGTCTGTGCTAAACAGAACCGAAAATGAATGATTAATATTTTTGGAGTACCTAGTAATAAATAAGTAGGTACCTATTAACAAATAAGTGCCCGCGCAGAAAGCCAATCTAGTTTTGGACAAGGCATTAGAGAGTTTTACATAGATTCTGGCAAGGAACTAGCAAGAGTTAGTAAATGCTAGAACACGGGCCTTGACAATTATGAACCATTCTACTCCGCCAAACTTAGAACCGGTTTTTCCTCATTGAACAATCCTATATTATACGGATATCTCACACCCAGTGTAAAAAGTGTGATATGAAAAAGAAGGCAAAGGAAATAGAGAAAATAGTGTCGTATGATGCTGAAATTGCATGGTGCTTATAAAATTTGTGTTTTTGGTGTACAAGAGACATTCCTGATGGGGTACAAGTGTACAAGAGACATTCCTGATGGGGTACCGAAACATGTCCAACAAGTTTTTACTAGGGAGGGCCTCACGAGTGTTTGAAAAGTTTCCCTCGTCTAAATTTTCGGTACTGAAATCCAGCAAGGGATTGACAAGTATCTGACAATTTTTCCTTGTCTAGATTTTCCCTTTTGAAAACTTACTAGGCCCTTGTCCAAACTATACAGAAACTTGGCATTTTCCAGATGGGTATTTTTTTTATTTTTGTAAATTTATGATTTAGTCTTGAGATATTATTTATTTGTCAAACTAAATTTTACAGAAAATAGATCGGCGGCATTAAAAAATGAATGCATTAAAAAACCGTGGAGCAAGATTTTTAGCAGCTTAATATTAAGGGTTTATTATGAATTTTCTTAACATTTATATAATTTTCTAAATTTCAAATACTTTTTAACTATAGTATCATACTAAACCAATTTCCTTCCTAAACTTCAACTGAACACATCCAACAAAGTGACAGCTGGTGCAAAAAATTTACAAAAATACAGTTACAAACGTCAAAGTGTCATATGAATTTAGTAAGATGCTAAATAGATAAAATAGCCATTTGGTGATTTTAACTTTGCTTTTTAGGAAGCGATGCGATGCTTAAATGCTTTAAAACTAGCAAAATGCAATTTTTAACCTAATTGATTACATCGTAATCAATCGGCTTAAATTTTGTGCCAGTGTTTTTCTAAATGGGATCTACTGGAATTATGTATATTCATATTGGCATCTCAACAACTTATTTGCTTTTTTTTTCAAATTTCAGTTAACTTAAATAATCTTATCGCCTTCAGGGTTAAATGTTGAACTTTTATCTAGCTTGAGGGTTGTATTATAATTTGTTCACATGCAACTTTTGTTTAATCTTGAAATCAATTGTATCTAATGTTTGTATCTAATGTTCTACGTTTTAAATGCGTAGAAAAATAAAAATAAAGACACAAAAACGAAAAATGTGTGAATTTCAGATAGGAGTTTTTTCTACGTTACGTTGGTCACGTAGACCATATTAACACTCCTATCACAAGGTAAAATACTCTTCCATAATAAGACGTCATTGATTGCTTTCGTTCGGGTAAGGGAACTATGTATGCACATTCTATACATACCTAGGTTGGTAATGCACGTAGGTTGGTATGTTTTATGAAAAATAAAAAAAAATCAAAGAGGGATGAATTTTATTTTTAAATACATAATTTCTTTGACACATTTGTTTCTTAAAATGTGTTTACAAAAAATGAACCACTGATGGGATATAAAATACATCGCATTTGAGAAGATTGGAGAGATTTGAGATGGGACTAGATAATAATTGAGCTAGGTATATTTTTTTTATTTTGAAACAATTTTTTTTCATCAGAAACACGTTTTATTTTAATAATATGAAAACCCAATTTAACCTTCAAAGAATATTTTTTTTAAGAAAACCTCGAATATTAAATATATTTAAAAAAAAAGAAACTGGGTGAGACCTACCACGAGTAACTTCCCATTGGGGCCATTATAGCCATTAATAATAAAAAAATAGCTTATAAAATTCTAAGAAACTAACTTATTTAACTTTTGTTCCTAACTTCTCTCGGTATGGAGGTATTAATTTAAGTCAATTATTTCAAAACAGACTTTTTCCAAAATAAAAAAAAAATACCATAAATCAGATGCCAAATTTTCGTTGTGAAACGCTTTTGAGTGTAAGAATTTTTCGAATTAATACATTTTTTGGCAAAACATTTTCGAATTAATACATTTTTTGGCAAAACATTTTGATTTCAATCTTTTCAAAAGATATGGTTTTAAAAATCTCAAAATTACACAATACACAGAACAAAAATATACATTTTTTGGTAAAAATTTGAAATCGATATCGTTTTTGTACTCAATATATTCGAGTTGAAAACCATTTTTTAAGAGGTTTTAGTAGTTTTTTTTTTGATGCAGTTTATTTTTTGCTATTAAAATACTGTCTAATGACTACCTACGTCATTTTGCGTAGAAAAACAAAAATAAACTGGATTCGGAATCATTGGTTGGGGCTTTAAATATTTGAGACGAAATTATTTTTCAACTGTTTTTCTTAGTTTTAAAAATAATATTCGTTTTTTTTTTAATTTTTACTTATTCTATATTACGTAATTATGTGTAGAGTAAATTTAATCCGAAGTAGATATCTTTTTCTAATAGGAAGTTAAAAAAACGACAAGTAAATGCAACTTAATTTCTAAAGATCAATTTTCTGTAACGTTAAAAAAAAAAAAGGACGACTGGATCGTACTTGATATTTGACTGCAGGGTATTATGCGGCTAAGCATTGTAGACTTAAACAAGTAGATTTATATAATAATTGTTTGCATTTTTATGGGAGAGTGTGAAAAGTCAAAATTAGGTACTAAAAAACATGTAATTTTCTTGCTTATAAAAAAATAGATTTTCGTAAAATGTTGGAATGCAATACTGTAAGTAATTTTGAGAACTATACCTAAATGCCAAATACAAATTAAATTAATTCAGTATTTACGACGAAAACAGGTGAATTTTTCTCAAAAAATCGTCGAAACCTTATTTACGTTGAGTGTATTTTTTGACTAAATCCTGAAATTTGTTTTGCCATCACTTTAAAATAAACAACTGGTGCAACAGCTTATTAAAACTAGGGCTGAGTGACACATACAAAAGAATAAACGTACATTTTGAAAGTTTATTTTGTTTTATTGAATATACTGTAACGGTCAAGTTTTTAATGATATTTTTCTTAAACATTTTCTTCTGTTTTTATAATTATAACTTGTATTTCCAATTTCACAAAAAAAAAAAATGAGTCTTATACTACGTTTCCATCAGACACTTAACCGGGATTTAGCAAGATTATCATTTATCACAAATCTCCTTGAAATCTCGAAGATTTACCATACAAATTTTAATCTCTTCAAATGAAGATTAAAAAAATAAAACCCATTCAAATCTACTTGGAAACATTAGTTTGTCTAATCAAACAAACTTTTTTTTGGAGAATAATTGTGGAACCGACCAATTTAAACGCCATTTTCGTTTATTGACAGATGGAAATGTAAACAAAAACTATCTATCTCACTTCCACTTCATATCAAAAAAATGAAACACCATTTGAATGTTTTGCCATAATCCTCTTTTTGATCTTTTTGTGCAGTGGAAACACCAAACAAATCTCATTACCTAAATCTCATTTGAGAGAATTTAGTTTTATACAAAATTGTCTAAATTCTGTTTGTGAGACTAACGCGCTACCTTCTTAAGATATGACGGCAAAACTTCTAACACCCTCTTTTCCAAGATGGCGGCCAAATAGGGATTTCCAAGCCCGTAAGCAGATTTGTACACATGCTCACACTGAACCCCCCTACACAAACAAAAATCTTGTTCTGAGTCAAAAACAAAACGAAGACTAGAATCACTTGTAAGATGTATGAAGTGTGACACAAGAAAACGAAAGAGAAAACAATACAAAAAAAGAAGCAGTCAACTACCAACATAAATTCGAAATTGTGGCTGCCACAAAAAATCTAAACTCAGTTTAGCTCCGCAATGAAGTAAGAGAGATTATTGTAATTTTTGAACACTTAAGAAATCAAGAAATCAAAAAATCATCTAATTAACAGATATTATCCATAAATACCATTTTTATCATTTTATCAATACATTGCTTAAGGTTATCCCATTTTATTTTGTATTATTTTTTGTTTCTTCTATTGGAGTGTGCAGCTTATAAAACATTTTAAATGCAATGAATCTGAACAAAATGTTGAAAGCGTTTAATTTGCATATTATAATATCTTCTTTTTCGAAATGAAAAAGAAAACAAAAAAAAAAGAAGAAAAACACAAACTAATTGATAAACACATTGCGTGTGATGCAGTCGAAGTCACGCATGAGAAAAATTTATAAAATTAAAATTGGTTTATAATTTTGTAACGGAGTGGCTTTTAACAAAGTTATAAGCTCAATAAACTGTTAAATTGATGAATTTTCAGCATGAAAACTACATTATTAATACACAAATGAAGAATGTTGAATTTAAAGGGGGTTATCTAGTTTTTTACATTAGAGAATAAAATAAAATTATATTAAATGTTTAAATATGATAATCAATGAAATCATTTTAACTGGCAATATAAGTAACTACCACCCATATTTAGTAAGTGAAAAAAATTGACTTGACTTATATTATATATATAAGGTTGGTCGGCAAAAAATGTTCATCTTGGATGGGGCTAAATCAATTCCAAATGATGAAGGAAATAAACTCTGTTTTTTCAGTTTTTTATTTTCACTTCCGAATAGTCGCTGTTAGCGGTTAATTATTTAATAAGCTATTTTTAATTCGGTTATTGGGTGATTCACATAAGACAAGATGCGTCTATCTTCAAATCGATCTACAGCCTAACCGAATGGTCGGATTTAGTTCCCAAAGCATTTCCGACTGGAAAAATGCCAAGTTTCTGTCTAGTTTGGGTCATGCCCTAGTAAGTATTCAGTAGGGAAAATCTAGACGAGGAAAACTTTTTAGATAATTGGCAAGCCCTTAATGGATTTCAGTACCAAAAATTTAGACGAGGGAAAAAAAGGGTTTATAACCGCCAAGGGCCTTGTTATAGCCTTTGCTAACCCTTCTAAGCCCCTTGCAAGAATCTAGGTAGAACTCATTAGTGCCTTGTCGAAAACTAGATTGTTTTTCTGCGCGGGTTTTTACATTTTTTTGTATTTATTTACGACGACAAAATTGTAACTTCGTACCTAACTATTGTGTTAGGTTAAAAATTAATTAAATTTGTACGTGTGCACATGGCTTTATTTTTTAAGAGAACGTAGAACAACTTTATAATTAATTCACTTTAAATGAAAAATTTCCGTACACACAAATTAAATATTCATTTGTTTATGCAAATATTTGTATTGCATTCACTTCACATAAAATATTAGTATGGACTTAATTGGAATTGATTTTTTTTGTATAGAAATTCTTTTTCATTGAAAGTACGATGATTCAGAAAAATTCAAAACTGATTGATGAATTTCTAACTTTAATCTTCAGTTCTATTTTAGTTAAAAACACAAACACACAATGAAACCACAAACTTAAAATGTTAAAAAAGTATGAAAATGTTTCTTGCTAGATAATTTTTGGTATATACATACATAATGTATATCTATATGTATGAAACACTCAGAGAAAAAAATAAGACAAAAATGTACCAAAAGTCTTGTTAAATTAAGAAGCAGAAACTTCAAAAACTAACACAATTTTATTGAGATATTGGTGCTCAATTTTCCACAGCCTTATATTAAGTTTTTTGTATATGACACTACTTAACATTTTCCCAAATTTAAAACAGTGTGCTAAAATTTTCTAAATTAAAAATACTTTTTAGTATCATATTAAACCAATTCCCTTCATAAACATCAGCTGAACACGTCGACAAAAAGTGACAGCTCGCGCCAAGAAAATCACAAACACACCTCACTTTGACATTTATAAAATGTCAAAATAATGCTAAAAATAAAAAAATAACAATTTAGTGATGTTAACTTCAGTAAAATGTTAGGAGATAATGTAATGTTTAACTCGGCTAAAATTCGTAAACTACATTGGTTAAAACTCTTACTTGATTGACCAACATTTTGATCCATTATATTTATGGTTAAATAAAAATGCCCTTATAATATTGTAGCCCCTAGCGTCATGGTTAGTGCGTTCGACTGTCACGCTGGAGGTCTGGGATCGCTTCCCAGCCTCGTCCACTTAAAAACTAAAAAGTTTTTTTTTTCAGGGCTACTGCCTCTTGCGAGGAATTGACAAATCCTCCAAGAGTATCACTTGTCACGAATAAGTGCTTCTCGTCTAGCCGTTCGGATTCGGCATAAAATTGAAGGTCCTTTCCATTCCTGTCAAAAGGCGCACACAGGAATGGTTGCGAGTTGTTAGTCACTAGGCCCTGGTTCTTCATGAGCCGTTGTGCCACCCGCTTTATTTTTTTTTTTATAATATTGTAGTTGATTTAAAAAGGCCCCATGTTATATCAACATGACATTTTAGTCTACTTAGTTTGTGCTTTATTGATTGTTTGTTAATTTAACTAGAAAGTCTGTTAACTTAACACTTCATATTGTTATTTTTATTATAATGTTAGACAGTTGTAATATCAAGTTTTTTCTTGAACATCAGTACAATCTTAAACTAATTTTATTTTCTAATTTTGTCGGCCCCAAGATGAATGCAAGGACGCCAGTTGAGATAAAATGGAGAAAATTGTGTTTAATGTGAGATATACATTTTTAGCTTTTTTGAAGATATACATTTTATTAAGAAAAAAACGAATACACAGCTCTGTTTACTTTTTCGTGTAATTTTTAATTAATCACCCCTATAACGATTGTCAATCGTTGATGGGTAGTTGATAAATATTGAAATTCGATATTAAACCACCCAACCGAAAAAAGTCTTGGTCATTGAGAATGATGTAGACTATTGTGAATTATAAGAAAATTGACAAATATCAATGAATAGTTGATCAGATTTTCAATAAATTGAATTTAAGAATCAAAAATATCAATATTTAAAACAAAAGATATAAATATTAAACTTATTCAGTCAAATAAAAAAGTTATAATAATTCTTATCAACTATCAATCAATAATTTACAATCGCAATAGGGGTGAATATTTAAAAGTTAGGTTAATTAAAAGAATATTAAATATTTCTGACGGTCTTTTAATACGTTTCGTCTCGCATACATTTTCACTGCACATTAGATATTAATTGCTCTGGTTTGATTTAATCTTAAATTGTTCAAATACGTTTATTGTTTGACAATTTTAATGTCACTATAAAACTTAGAGCTACATCAAAAAGGAGTTTTTTTTCGTCAGTTTTTTTTTTCAAAAAAAAAAAAAAGAAAAAGCCAACCAAAAAGAAGCAAAATGTTAACAGCAATTTTACGAGACATCTGTTGATACCCAGAAACAAAGAGATTAATATTCATTTCAAATCTGATATAAAATTTTGTACATTTATGAATAACAATTAAAATGACAAAGCAGCTTATTTTATTAATTTGAGGAGTCATAACATCGCCGCGAGATAAGATTTAACTACGTTTGCAAATCACCAAATCCCATATCAACTTGTTAAACACACTTATTATGAAATTGATTTTATCTTAAGCTTTTTTGCAAAATCAAATTCTATAGTGCAATATCTGAATCATATTTTAAATTGAATTTTGTACCTTATGTATATATGTATGAATGTGTTTACGAATGAATGTAAACATGCAAGGTCACACGTCAGATTTAATTTAGTAGAAATGATACAAACCATATTCGAAATAATTCTAGAAGATGTAATTGAATTAAATACTTAATCTTATCAAACTTTGAACGATAAATCAATTGGGTTTACTTATTTTTGTATTTGTACCTTGTATGAAATTGTATTAATCTTTAATTTGAATCAGAACACTCATTTGACAATTTTCCGATGTTCTAATGGGGAAAAGATTGTATCGATAGATGAGTTGACTTTTTTGTTTTCTTTTATTTGATCAAATCTGAAAATCAGTTCAAATCAGTTAACAGAATATAAGACAAACTTTCTAGTAAATTCTTTTCTTAATAAATTTAGAAAGACTTTTTTATAGCTATGTTATAATAAATAAATGGAAATATGCCATTTTCCAAAAAAGAGGGTACCTACATTGTCAGATTCTAACTCATGTAAAATAATCATGGCCTTACTCTAAAACTTTTGGTTTAGTTGTGAATTAGATTGGACCAGATAGATAAAAATAAAATCTTCTTCCTCTTAAACAAAAATTTTCAACGAGTTTAAATTTTTTTTTTTATAATTTCAGATAACAAGCCAAAACCTGAAACCATAGAGATATTTTCTGTGAAAATACGTGAAAACGGTACATTCAGACTATTTAAGTTAAATTTAGAAGAGATTTGGAAAAACGGATGGGAATTACGTATAAATAATTTCTCTGATAAAGAAAAGTTGCCGCACAACGAAAAAGACATCCGAAATCAGGTAAATATTAAAAAAAAAAATACACAAGAAATTTAGCAATTTTATAAGTAATCTAACACCTTCTTTTTAGCAATGGAAAACATATAATATTATCAAAGTCAAGTTCTGGCACTACACCCTTTTTACACGATCAAACTCTGGCGATTTTTGGCCCCTCTTTCAATTCCTTAATATTTGTAGTTTCTGAGATGTAATTCTGCAATCATCACAAAAACCGTAACTGACTGATTGAAAGATCATCAAAATTATGAAGAACTACCCGATACCGTAGAACATTGTAATTTAGTACAACAGTAGATCTTGTGAAAAAAATGAAGTTTGAAGTTTTCCATTGAGGGGCGTGGCATCCACCAATTTACATATAATTCATATGAATTATATGGGGTACTTAATCGAAAATTTGCGATTTTCATTAAGTGGGCGTAGTATCCGCCCATTTTCTCAGATTTGATATTAATTTTATGGAGCACTTTTAGACTTTTTAAAAAATGATGAAATTTGAAGGAGCGTGGGATCCACCAATTTTCGCAGAATTAATATCAATTATATGGATCACTTCCGATGGTTGCAAAATTATGAAATTTGGTAGGGAGTGGTTGGTCCTGAGGTTCATAAAAAGAAAACAAAATGAATTATGAGATTTTCCATGCACAGGGAGTGATCCACCTTCCACCAATCGCCCCCAATTAAAATGTATTTCTTGCTCCTCATTTCCTTTTGAAAAAGTGTAGACCCATCTTTATAGTCCGAGAGCTAGTGAACATTTACTCAAAGTGTTTTATACCGCTTCCAATTTTGTGGCCATGTCGTTTGCATCAGTGAAAGCTTCATGTCATCGGTCTGGCAGCGATATCGTGGCCCCAGCACCACTAAAATGCACTTTCAAAGTGCAACAACAAAAATAATCCCTCTAGAAGAGCTTTATACGGCTGCAAATTTTCATCACTAAAGCCTTGTGCCTATACTAACTAGAATCCTTCGATCTGGCAGCGATACCGTGGAACTAACACCAGTAAAATATCATTTCAGAATGCACTTTGAAAATGCATTTTTGTGGTCATTGGTCTGTGGTATTGCTGCCAGACCGATGGATTCTCGTTGGTATGGGCACAAGGCTTTAGTGATGAAAATTTGAAGCCGTATAAAGCTCTTTTAGAGGGATTATTTTTGTTGTTGCACTTTGAAAGTGCATTTTTGTGGTGTTGGGGCCAGACCGATGACATGTAGCTTGCACTGATACAAACGACATGGCCACAAAATTTGAAGCGTTATAAAACACTTTGAGTAAATGTTCACCAGTTCTCGGGCTATTAGTGATTGACATCAAGTTCGATGATAATAAATTGTTTTCTACAGCAAAATTTACAAAAAGGTAGATACTGCCTACATCAGTTTAAAGAATCCAAATTAAAAACTAAGGTAGGATACTATTATTTTTAAATCGTATGCATCAACCCCCCAACCCCCCTTTTCCCTTGTCTGGCTACGGCCTTGATCCGAGCTATATAAACTTATAAAATTCATTTAAAGCTAAAGCAATCCAGACATGGTTTTAGGAGTATTGAATTTTTTTTAATAACAACTTAATCTGTCTAGAAACAATCAGAAGACTTGATTTCATTCATCAGAACACATACTTAAAAATCAATACTTAAATTAACTTGTTTTTAAAAAAAACCCATTGTCTAACCGGTGAAATAACTGGTATCTCTAATATATTTTTTTTTTCATTTTGTTCAAAAAAAGACTTCAAAGGTTTCTTGTTTGTTATTCAATCTTTATAAATTCCAATATGCACAGGCACACATAAATATTACTTCATTAATAAAAAAAATAAAAATGATTCATTACTATCACCTATAGAAAAAATTACTATCAGCAAAAAATATCTACACAGAGTTGAGTTGAGACTAAATTCTTTAGTAAATAAAACTGACCTCTCCCTAACAAGATGATTGTTGTACGTATAGGTACTACGTTTGCATAATATTTCAGTTTCTATGACAAATGGTTGAATTAAGTTATTTACTTGAAAGAAATATTCAATTTTTGTTGTTGTTGTTGTTGTTGTTATTTTTTGTTGTTGTTGTGTTAAAAAATCAAAAGTGATTTTAAATGAGTTTCTATCATCAGACAAAACAAATTAAAATATTAAAATAGAACTTATAGGGAAGAATGACTGTTTAATGGATGATGATGCGAGTCATGAGAATAACCTAAGACACACAATTGATTTCAACAAGGTTATTGACAAGATAACCTATTGATAATTATTTCATAAGTTTCTTAAATTTATAAATGTTAATTTAATGGTTTTTAAAACTCTATATACAGATTAGAAAATCTTTTGATAAAAGCTAAAGGTCTTACAATTTGTGGTAGGTATTGGCTGAGAAGAAGACATAAACCCGACTGGAAAAATGCCAAGTTTCTGTCTAGTATGGGCAAAGCCCTAGAAAGTTTTTTAGTAGGGAAAATATAAACAGTGCCAAAACTTGTGAGATACTTGTCAAGCCCTTGCTGGATTTCAGTACCAAAAATTTAGATGAGGCAAACTTTTCAAACACTCGTGAGGGCCTCCCTAGTAAAAACTTGTTGGACATGTATCGGTACCCCATGAGGAATGTCTCTTGTATACCAAAAACACAAACTTTTTAAGCACCATGCAATTTCAGCATCATAAGAAACTTTTTTCTCTCTTTCCTTTGTCTTCTTTTTCGTATCACACTTTTTACTATGGGTGTGAGGCATCTGTATAGGATTGTTCAATGAGGAAAAATCTGTTCCAAGTTGTTGTACTTGATAAGCGAGTACATAAAATCCGGTTCTGTATGTATTAGTTATGCAATATGGAATGAAACTTATTCACTTTCTACAATGAATTTTTGTATAGCTCATTGGACTGACAATCAGAAGATCGCTGGATCAAGTTAAATTTATTTATTTTATATTTTTCCATTATGTCACTTTTCTTTTATCAACACAGAACTTCATTAAAATTTAATGTTAAGCTTTGTTTTTTTTTCAATTTCCTTTTATTTGACATTCCCCACAGTGTTGGCTGTCACTTTTGAGTTTGACAGATTCGCAAAGAGCTCTATTTCTACCAGTTCATATACTTCGAATTCTTGTGGGTTCAAATAAAATTATTTGAGAAACTCTATGTTAAAATAACATTTGCAAATATTAACTAAAAAAAATTACCCACACAACGAAGAAATGAAAAAGAAAAACATTCTTAAACAATTACAGAAATAACATTACAAATAAAAATTGCTTGTGGAGATTGAGGACGACGAATAAAATGATGGCAAGGGCAACGCGATGTTTCTCCATCAACGAAAATCCATACTGAAATATTTTGCCATATTACTTAATTTTTAAGATTTTTATCTGAACAGCCTAAAACTTCTGCACGTGGGTGATGTATGTACGTACATACATTCATATCTCCATTTTTGTTTGAGCTTTAAATTAATTTAAACAAAAAAAAAAAACAGCGTTAAGTGTTTGACTGACTGTACACATAAACAATTTCAAATTAATTTTGTGTATAGAATTTTTCAGGTAGTATTTTTAGAGTGCACATAACAAATGCCGAATAACAAACAACCTCGGGCTCGGACATATTCTTTCTTTTACTCATCATCGTTACTCATTTGTCTTATTGAACGTAAAACAAGATGCAAAAATTCTGAGTAATAATATATTCTCATTAAACAGATAACCTTTGAGTTCAATTTTTGTTCTTGTAGCCACATTACCCAAATTTGGAATGTTCTATCATTGTAATGTACAGAAATTCAAAACCAATGTGTTTGGGTTAGCCCAATCATTCTAGACAAAATTTCACCATATATATCAAAGTTAAATGAAGTACAAAGTTTTTGATGCAGTAAGGTTGCAATGATGGAGTAGAATATGAAACCACAGTTTTAGACCAAAATTTGATATGGCGTGTGTCCGAAATTTTGGATTTTGTGTTTTGTCGATTCACAGGAGTATTTTGCATTCCTCGCTTAAAATTGTTATAACCAAACTTATAGATAATTAAATTTTCTACCTTTTTAATTAAGACAATTTTGTTGTGAAATAATTATTTATTGCTTGTTGTCTTTAAAAAAATTGTAGGGAATTCAGTGTTCTACAACTCTTCTATATGAATGTCTCACTTATTTAAAAAAAAAAATGTTCCAAAAGTTGAAAAAAACGGGGGAAATATCCTAATTTTGTTCACTTTTTGCTTATTATAACAATAAATAATTTGTTCACAAAAAAATTGTCTTAATAAAAAAGGTAGAAAATTTAATTATCTATAAGTTTGGTTATAACCATTTTTAGCGAGAAATGCAAAATACGCCTGCAAATCGACAAAACACAAAATCCAAAATTTCGGGCACACGCCATATCAAATTTTGGTCTAAAACTGTGGTTTCATATTCTACTCCATCATTGCAACCTAACTGCATCAACAAAATTTTGTACTTCATTTAACTTTGATAGAATTGCTAGATTGATCGGGCTAAGTATGGTGTGATAAATCCTTCACTATTTTTCTAATTATCACACTGTCTAATGTGTTAATCATTTAAAAAGTATTCATAAGCCCTAAATATAAAAAGATTTAGAATAATATTTGAATACTTGAAGTAGTAGGAATTGAAAATCAAATGTTAAGAAATTAGCATCAATCGATAGAAAAAAAATACCCATTTAAATACAACAGACAAAATCTTAGTTAATATTTCAATTAACAGCTAAGGTTTCCTCATTTTAGTGGACCTATGATAATTAAAAAAGCAAGTTTCACTGTCGGGAAGTGTGAAGCAAAGAATCGTCTTTTCAGGATCCCGCTCCACCTACATATGTAATTTTATATGTTACAAAATTGTTGTTGTTCAATGCTCTTTAAATAACACTGTAGAGCTAACACAACAAAAAATAATTTTTGGAAATGTTTTACTAAAAAATCGCTCATGCAGTGAAAACTTCATTTTAGATATTCTTTGTCTGATAAATTTTTCTTTGTCTCATTTAAAATGCATTCATTTATACACTTTTTGTATTCAACTAAAAGCTTTCATAATTTTACTAACAAAATTTTTGATATTCATTAATTAATTTAAACGAGTATTAGTCTTAGAAAGATAGGATCGGACCAGGGACAAATTAATTCATGAAATTTTATTTCTGGTATCGACGCAGAATTGTATCCTCAACAACATATCCAAAGTCCCCCAAAATCCCCGCATTGGCTTTTTGTATAAAGGTTTTGGGTAATATATTACTTGTTGTACTTTTAAAAAAAGTGATCTTTCCATAAAAATGACATTAACTTTTCACAGGACACATATATCTTTTCAGTTTTGGTCTCTTTACAATCAGCGTTGAAAAGCACCTTTAAAACATGTGCCATATGATTAGATTGTATTACAACAAATTTTTCAGCTTGACAAACTACCGCCTCCCTCCCCTCTCCACCTCTTAAAATGCGTCTACACAAAAAGTCAATTTAGCGATTTTGGAGGACTTTGGATGTGTTGTTGAGGATAAAATTCTGCGTCGATACCAGGAATAAAATTTCGTGAATTAATTTGTCCCCGGTTGCCCATATTAAATTTCCTTTCTTTCCTAGACTATATCACCTATTGGCGTGGCGGAAATTCAACTTTCAAAAACTCACATTGTCAGACTCTAGAATCAAATGTAGATAAAGGGTTAAGTTAAGTAGATATACAGGACTAACCCCGAGGTTACACGAGCCAGTACTGGCTTACAAGTTACAATACATTTAAATTTTCTTACTAACACATACAAACCTGAGCAGCTTGCTCGTCAACTGGCTTGCCATTTTCGAAGCCAGTTGGGAAGCAAGTAGAGAAGACAGTGGTCTCGTTCAGCGTGTATATAAAGCTATATGGATAGCTTTTCATTGGAAATTTATTGCATAATTAAATATTCTTTCTACCACAAGGGACCAAGAATTTTTAACATTTCCAAAATAGGCAACTGTCAAATATGATTGAAGGATGGCTATGATTATGATGAAATATACAAATTCTCTTAAAAATCCTAATTTTTTGAAAGTACGTTTTTTGCTTCAGAAAAATGGGAGTTTTGTGGATTTCGGTGACATTTGGAACATTCTGTTACTGATTTGTCAAGCCATAGACTGTCAAATTAAATTAAAAAGATTGCTACGGAGATGATGCATTGAAAAACATAAAGATATTGCGCGGGAAAAGGCGATTTTAGCGCCTTTGGGTAAAATTTTGAAACGAAATATTTCTCGTACGACGTAATTTAGTTTCTTACCTATCTGTCAACGCATGAACTGCCAAATTTCATTAAAGGATGGCTTCGATGATGATGTATTAAAAAACTTCCAAAAAATCAATTTTTTTTGTAATTAAAAAATTTTTTTTAATAAGATGAAAATCAATCCATGTTAATTTGACGCGACAGAAAAGTATGTCAATGTATCCGTCAACGCATTGGCAGTATTATGCGTTGACCATCGCAAGACTTGATGCAGAATTCGACGTCATTTTTTGTTTAAGAAAAAATGAAAATCAATCCATGTTAATTTGACGCGACAGAAAAGTCTGTCAATGTATCCGTCAACGCATTGGCAGTATTATGCGTTGACCATTGCAAGACTTGATGCAGAATTCGACGTCATATTTTGTTTAAAAATCAAAGTCCGATGCCAAAGCAAATTCAATAAAATTGTGTATTTAGAATCCTAGATAGACTGTCCTAGTATAAGCTGAGCGTTAAGGTTAAGACAATTTTACGAATTGAACTAAGAAATTTTACTGAGGGTACTAAATTTTTGTTTACTTTATACTTATGTCTACGCGTCTAATAAGCGACTCATCTAATTCATTTTTCATATTATTTTTTTTTTCAGGTTGCTTTTGCCCGCAAAGCTAAACAAAGTCTTTGGCATAATAATAAACATTTCGCCTATTGGTGTCGTTACGGAAGCCGACAGCAGGATGTCAGAAAACGCCAGGTAATATACAAATTGTTTTAATAATAATAATCTAATATTATTATGGTATTCGTTGAAAAGAACATTATAATGACCTTAGGAATGTGTTTTATTTGTACCTACGTAGTAAAAAAAAGAGCTTGTATTTGCCATGTTACGATTAAGTGAACTTTTTCAAAGCGCAAGTCCTTAGTATTCGAATTCGATTCTTTTAAGTCTACATAATTATTATATTTTATTACTTTCATAACCAATGTTTCCCTGGCAGCAGTGAATTCAATAAGAAATTATAAAACAAAAATCCTCCCCATCAACTCCGTTTTATAGCTGGTGCTTTATTCGCAGAAGTACTTGTGTTCTGCTAAATACCGGCATTAACTCGTAGTGGGATGTTGTATTTGTAAAACGTGTACACTACTACTTCACTATTAATAGATTTAAAAAAACACAGGTTTTATATAGCCCACAGAAAAACGGATACCATGATAAAATTGAATTATAAATCTTATTAAAATACAATTTCATTTAAATTATTTTTTTTTTTGCAATTTAAGATGTCCGAATGTGTTAAATGGGGAAGTGTTGGAATGAATGCCGGGATGCTGCTTATTATGAACAAACAAAAATCTAACTCAACATCTAAATGAATAAATCAATTTTGATTTAAAGCGTGGATCAATAAGCAACAAAACTATTGTGGGCTAAGACCATCACACCAACGGTACCTAACCTTTTTATATGGAATTCAAATTAGACTTGAAAAACAATTTACAAAAAAAATATATATACCCCAGATCTTCTTCTAAGTCTTAATATACATAAAAACTAAAACGTGTCGACGCGATGGAAATGAAGTGATAGGCATAATACATTGACTATAGTGTTTATAGTTGAAAGGCCCATAATTATTTGTATATTCAATTAAGAAAGATAGTTTCATTACTTCATAAAAAAATACTTTCCAGAAAACAACTTTTTGTTCATATAAAACAAAAAACAAAATATCAAATTGATTGTGAACGTACGATACCTGGAAATCTAATTTTCATAAAATTACACTTATCGTTGTTTTTATTTTTTTAAACCGATATAGTGAGAAAAAAGGCAGAAATACTGTGAATATAAAAAGACTTATTTTTTTTTGTTGTTAATAGAGTTACTATTTTGTAAAATTAAATATTTTTTATATTGTTTAAAAAAAATATTAATATTTTTAAGAAAAATTATAAGTTATAAAGTTTATACATATAAACTATACCCATTACATTTATTATTATTATTATATTCTTCTACTGTTCTAATTGAATAGATGTAAGGAAAATAATTTAAAAGCTGAACAATTTTTATTAATCTTGTTTTTATAAAACGAACCATGTATAATAATAAATTTATTTTTGAATACATATTATATATTTTGTTTTATTTTTTCAATATTTTTGTTAAAGCCAAAGGTAAAGAAACGTTGTAACTTTGAAATTTGTGTATTGAAGAAATGTATTTTATTTTTATATTGTATACATATGTATTGTCTACATATGTATTGTCTACATATGTGATGTTCAAAAGGGAAGTTATTAGCATTCAAGAGGACACAAACACAAGCGTCCACAGGTTTTTCTCAAAAGCCACCTCTGTCTACCAACTCCTACTCTCACCTCCTAGTGGTGAACATCGGATGTCTAGTACCTCAGCTGGAGATGGGGTTTTAATCCCTGTGGAAAGCTGTAAGGGGACCGCCAACGAAAGAGGGTGGAGTGTTCCCACTAAGGCACTTCTCCTTTCATCGAGGCGGCACACAGTGCGGCCACTTCAAGAAAATTTGGACAGAAATCGTTTTCTTGGTTTTAATGGCATATTTTACTTTAAAAAATTGGTTAATACACAATTTTCAAACATAAACACATTTTTCTTATAATAACTATTACATACCCCCCCCCCCCTTGTGAAGGAGGGTAAATTTACTAACAAATTTACTTTAAACAGAAAAAAATAAAAAAATATTAAAAAAAAAACATTAGTACCTACAATACCATGTTGTATTATTCTCCTTTTAATTAAAGTTGCTTTAGTAAACAGTTTATGAACAAATTATTTTTAACACAAAAGTTTGAAAAAAAAAATGGAAACAATTTCTTAATTAACCGGTTGCTGAAATTATCATTTATCCGGATTCTTCTTAGTTTTATGAGAAAGCTGGTTTGTTTATTTTTTAATATTTTGAAAAGTAAAAGCCATAGCCGGTTTTCGGTGTTCGACTAAAAATTGATAAGAGCATTGAATTTTTAAATCAAAAATAGTACTAAACTACGTAACATTTTGAACAAAATGAGTTTGAAATTTTATTTATATTTTTTTTTCAATTTTTTGAGTTTGAAAATATTTTTTTCAAAAATTGTTAATTAAAGCAATTTTGTTTAAAAATAAAATAAAAGAATAGATTTCTGGCCTTACAAAAACGTATATTATGGCATCGTACGTGTTACCGTGGTTTTTTAATATATTTTTGGCTGTCCTAAGTGAAAGTCATAATTTTTAATTATGTGACCTTATAAAATAAATAAAAAATCGCCAAAAATAGGGTAGCAGTTAGTAGCAAAAAATATTAGTAGTAGCACAAAATTTAATGTGTAACTTATGATTTTCAATCAAAATTACAGGATATTTTGAACCGCTTTTTTTTTTTAATGTTCATTCAAAGTTAGAGATAATTTAAAAAAAGTTTTTTTTCGGAATCAAAAATAGTATAATTAAAATTGATTTAGTGGGCTAAAAAGAAGTAAGCATTTAAGGATAATATACCGCCTTAAAAATCCGACATAATTTTTGCTTTAATTTTGCTTTACACTTGATATAAAAAGTCAAATAAGTTGATAACAAAATAAGCCCCACCAAACTTAATTTTTTTTTTTTTTTTTTTTTTTTTAAGATTTTCCGCGAGTACCTTTTGGTTCAATGAGAAAAAATTTTGTTTTTTGTTTTAGTTTGGTATTTTATCTAAACAAAACAACCGTTATTTTTATTAAAATCGAACACGTGTTTTTCTATTTTTGTCCAGGGGCGGCCGCACTGTGCGGCAGCGGACGAATTGCCCAGATGGAATCAACGGTGGCGTCTACAGTTCCAGTCAGGCTGAACTACTTAGTGAACACCTTATACGGGCTACTTCGACATATTCAGAGGCTAGGCCTATAAGGAGCGGTTAATCTGGTTAATCTGGATCTGGTCCCCCAGGTTGGGGGTTGTGCCGTCGGGTGACTTCCCGGCCACGTAAAATTATTTAGTTGCGAAGCAACAACAAGCCTCGAATACGGACGGATTTACTGATGACGAACCAAGCAAACGAAATAAGGATATAAACGTGAAATGTTGTTCCTATATAGGCCACGTGCGGCCGAACAACTAGTGGAGGCCCTAGACTGCTGCAAAGCAGATATCACCGCCATCTAAGAAGTGCGATGGGATGGACCGGGCATACGGAAGATAATATTTACTACGGCGACTGCTACCATGAACAGAAGCAACAATTATGTGGATGTGGATTCGTCGTTTGAAGCAGACTTAGGCAAAAAACGAGCGCCTCCTGACAATGCGCATCAAGGCTAAATTCGCCAACATAAGCCTAATAAGCGTGCATGCCCCGCATAAGAAGAAGATGAAGACACCAAGCCTTACGAGCAGTGCCCTAGCTATGACAAATTGTCCTAGGCGATTTTAACGCGCAGCTAAGAAGAGAGGATGGACTGTCACGCTGGATTTTTTTTTTCAGGGCTACTGCCTCTTGGGAAGAATTGAAAAACCCGCCAAGAGTATCACTTGTCATAAATGTTTCTCGTTTAGCCGTTTGGATTGGGCATACAATTGTAGGTCCCTTCCATTCCTGTCGACACGCGCACACAGAAATGGTTTCTAGTTGTTAGTCACAAGACCCTGGTTCTTCACGAGCCGTTGCGCTATTCAATTTATTTATTTTAAACTCAAGTGTACTACTAAAATCGATGCTTTAACACCAGTTTAACTCCGAAACTACGATGAGTTCGCACTGACAAAACTGAACCACTTGAAATGTTAAAACGATATTAAAAATTTTGCACAAAAATATCTTAAAGTGCAACTTCAATAAAAACTACTTCAAACTTAGTTATTTTACGACCGGAGTAAGTTAAAAACCACACCATAAATGGCAGAAAGTTATACTATACGGATCATAAATGCACCGGATCTGTTATTTCAAAACGGGCACCCTATGCAAGGTTTTCAGTTAACCTTGGCGAGAACTAGAAAAATTCCACGGGAAAGTTATAAGTACAAACCTGGCTGCAAAAATACATTTTTTCCCGAATTTCGAAGACCCCAAATAATACTATCTGTATATTTTTTTTATTATTACTCATGAGATAGATATTTAGCTTTTTGGCCCTCTATAGAAACAAATAATTACTCTCGGAAACAATTTTGGGATGGCACTCAAGGATCCATTAGTAAACCATAGTGCCTGTGATCTTCCATCCACAAATCTATTAAGCTGTAAAACTACTGAAACTAGTTTTTCATTATGAAAATTTGTTTTCAACTTAATTGAAATCACCCAACTAACTATACTATTCTATGAATATTCTATTCTCATGAATATTGTCAATGTCCCTAGATTTGTGTCGATTACATCAACACGTAATACCTTAAGCAAGAATAAAATAATAATAAGTCGAGCAGGTGGTAAACAGTACACTGAGAAGTGGCAAGACCCACCCCATACGACTGGCCTAGCCGAAGAAAAAACCAGTAGCCACTTGTCGGGTACCAAGAAAGTCATCTGGGAATCCTAGCTCCTATAAAATGTCCATTTTCATTTTCAGACTTTGTAGATTACTAGCTGACCCGGCGAACTTCGTTCCGCCTAAATTCATTTATGTAAAGAAAATAATAGTTCCGAGCATGATGTACATACACAATGATTTTTCATGTAATTCGGTCAATTAAAATTCTTTATTATAAAGTTTTATTAAATACAATAAAATAATTAAATTAATAATGTCGATGGGGCCTATTCATAGTCGCAAATAGACCCAGGTTTAACTAAACTACAGTTTAAGACAATTTTGGCTCAATGAATACAGACCGATTTTAATTACAAATTGTTGGTTTTATATTATTATAAGATAATTAACTTGGTATACTACACAAATACCTTCAAATAATTTGAAATGATAAACTTAAAAAAATAGAATCAACATCCGAAAATTCAACTTAACCTATGTTTAACTTAGAACCAGGTCTAAAATGACTATGAATACGCCCCGATGTGTTTCAATGATACCAAAATGATTGGCGTGTCGGCCAACCTTCCGCTTCTTTACTGAAGAGCTTTAATGGTAAAAAAAATTTTTCGTTTTATATTCAGGAGCGTACACGTACATAGCGGTAGGTTTGCTGATACGTGAGCACGCCACATACAACTGACCTTGTAAGAAACATGAGAATTCAAGATTGATGCCACAAACATCCAGCGATTGTTCTGACGACTTATTGATTGTCAATTGTCATAGCAAAAGCGAGACGCACTGGAAATTGAAGACGTTTAAATACGAATGGCAAATCGTTCGGAATAGGCGGAATCCGTGGAATGAGAACATCTTCGCCTTTGAATTTTCCCCTCAAAATCGTGGCTTGGATACAAGATCTAATTTGATGCACTTCACAATCAAACGCGTTCCGTAACAAAGTTTTTTTGCATTGAGGTTGCGCAGCAAAATTATAACTGAGCCGAATTTCAATTTTAAATTGTGTGGTGAAAAGCCCGGAACATCCAAAGAAATCAAAAATTCCGTGGGATAGTTGGTGGCTTCGTTTTCATCCATCACGGAGTCCACGGATTTGAATAAATTAACTCACCGACGATTTGATTTTGAATGACGAAATTCAAATGATCGACATTCTTGTTTTTCGCAACCAAAATCGCGCGTGAATTCAGTCAATCACGGTCAACATAATTTTGAGTGAAATTCGGAAAAACAATCGCGATGAGCTCTTCCGGCGTTGTTGTAAAGAAGCAAAAATTCGGTAGAAATTCAATAAGGCCGATGACTAAGTCCACTGGTATCATTGCCCCAATAAATTGACTGGAGAAATCTGCAGCGAACTGGTCATTTCGTAAAGCGACCCGTATGTCTGTATTCAATTGCAGTTTCTCCACGTATTGCAACAAAACCCATGCTCTCAGGGCCTTGCTGGGTCCATTACGAATTTATCAAGCCCTAAATCGTGAAAATCAAAGTAACCGTTCTCGAGTTATTTTTCTTGAAATTTTAGGGGATTTTTTCTAAGTTTCCTATGCCCTTCCTTGAACTAAAACGAATTTATTAAGCACTAAATCGTAAAAATCGAAGAAACGGTTCTTGAGTTATGCATTAAAAACTGGATGTTCCCTGTTTTCCAATTTTCCTGGAGATATTCCTCTAGTGTCCTTTGTCCTTTCTTGAGCGAATACAAATCCATCAAGCCCTTAATCGTGAAAATCGAAGACACCGTTCTCGAGATATGCATTAAAAAGAGGATGATCCCTGATTTCCATTTTGCCTGAAAATTTTTCGGAATTTTTCTACAGTGTCCTATGTCCTTCCTTGGGTCAATACGAATTCATCAAGCCTAAAATCGTGAAAATCGAACGATCCGTTCTCGAGTGATGGGCGCACAAACGGACGACATTTCTCTTTTATATACAGGGTTGTCCAGTAAATAATGGATAACCTTGGAATGCCTCATAGTAGACTTTATGACTGTCCTGAAAACTAATACAAAAAAAATCTATCCCAACCACAAGAAAAGATATATGCATTTTTTTGTTTCATTGCATTATTTTTTGCGTTATTTTACGTTATTTTACTTCACGACTAGAAGTGAATGAATTCCGACGTTTTTTTTTCGTAGCAATATTTAACATTGTTTGTGCCAAAACATAAGAAGACAAAAATTATAATAACTGTTGGAATTTTAAAGAGAAAAAAACTATTGAACTTTGATTTTCGATGCAAAATTTGAAAGAAAATAATTTTTGGAAAAGTAAAATCATCTCTGGTATGAAAAAATGCATGAATACCTAAGTGGCCAACTATTTTTAAAATATGTGTGTTGAATGCGGATTTCAAAATGGTATAATTTATTATTGTATCTAGAACCAATAGCAAATTATTTGTAAAAATCTGCAATACTAGAGCCAATTTAGCAAAAACAAAAGTTTTCAAAATAAGCACAGTAAACGTTGAAAATAATACCATGCGTTGAACATGGTAGATTTTTGATGGATTGTCTGTCTTTATAATGTTGTCCTATTGATAAATCCAAGCTCTTAACTTCTAGGGCCAAATGCAACATTACCAAAAATGTTAACAAAGTGCAAAAAAACGGATAAATGTTCGAGCTTGTTTTGAATTATACCTCTTCAATTGGCATTTTAAAAAACCATCAAATATTTTGGTAGTGGTTATTACCAAATAAATTTTCTTACAAGAGGTGCATTAAATAAATCGAATACAGCAAGCCGATCAGCTCTCAGAGCAGGTATGGAATCTTGTGCAAGCCGCTGCATTACAAATATGACAGATATACAGGCAGATGGATATGAGGTCTTGGACCAATTTTATGGCCACCCCGTTCACCGGACCTAAATCAACTCGATTGTTTTATTGGGGCTGCATTAAGAAAATCGTGTACAGCAAGCCCATTCGGTTCTTAGAGGAGCTAAGAAATCTTGTGTAGGCAGCTGCATTACAAGATTCTGAGCAAAACTTAACAAGATTATTATTAGATTTTCATTTATTCGGAGGTGCAGAACCTGTATTAGAATGGGTGGAAAACAGTTTGAGCATTTGCTTTTAATTAAAAAAAAATATCTATTTTTGTTTTTGCTGTCTAACTTTGTGATTGAAAGTTGGCTCAAAATGTAAAAGACTATTTGTTTAAAGAAAAAAACTAATAAACTTAAAGCAGCTGCGAAATATGCTTTTTTGTTTGGGCCCAATAGACCAAGTATACTTTAAAACAAGCTTGAAAATTTAGCCGTTTTTTGTACTTTGTTGTCGTTTTTGATAATGTTGCAACCGGCCCTAGAAGTTAAAAGCTTGGATTTATCACAAGGATAATATCATAAAAACAGGCAATCAATCAAAAATCTACTATGTTGAACGCATGATATTATTTTCACGTTTAATTTGCTAATTTTTAAAACATTTGTTTTTGCTAAATTGACTCTCGTGTTGCTTATTTTTACAAATAACTTCCTATTGGTTCAAGATTCAATAATAAATTATACCATTTTGAAATCCGAATTTAACGCGCATATTTTTAAAATAGTTAGCCACTTAGGTATTTATGCATTTTTTTCATACCAGAGATGATTTAACTTTTTCGAAAAATAGTTTCTTTCACAATTTGCATCGAAAATCAAAGTTCAATAATTTTTTTCTCTAAGAATTCCAACAGTTATTATAATTTTTGTCTTCTTATGTTTTGGCACAAACAATGTTAAATATTGTTACGAAAAAAACGATGGAATTCATTCACTTGTAGTCGTGGTGTTCAAAAACGTTAAGTAACGCAAATAATAAAAAAAAATATCTTTTCTTGTGGTTGGGATAGATTTTTTTTGTATTATTTTTCAGGACTGTCATAAAGTCTACTATTAGGCATTCCAAGATTATCCATTATTTACTGGACACCCTGTTTATATATACAAATGGCCTTAGACATTCAACCTTTTATATAAAAGAGTTTTTAATAAGACTTGATTAATAAGAGTTGAGTTAAACTGAAGAAAATTCAAATATTAGACAAACATAACTGGCATACATGTACTATTTGGAAACTAATGGTCGTTTCGATTGGCAATCTCGAAGAATAATTTTATTTTTGTTAGCACCTTTAACTCCGATTCTGAAATAAAATCCAGAAGCATTTTGTTTTTCTTTTCAGAAAAAGAACTATCATTCTGCACAAATAAAAGTGTCTAAAATAGAAAAGGAAGTTGGTCACTCACTTCATACCACCTAATCCTACCATTATTATTATTTTCAAATTATGACAGATAAGATATCTGCGTCACAATAGAAAATTCTTTTTAGACTTTTTCCTTATTATATATTCTTAATCATTAAAATTTCACATATGTACTGTACAAAGTCCAACATTAATAAACACCCGATTAAATAGAAGAGACAAGAACTTAGAAGAACTGCATGCAACTTATAAATCGCTGATACGAACCTACTAAGTGCATATGTATAATTTTTGATTAAAATTTAAAACACAAAAACAAGAATTGTAAATAAAGCACTTAATAGATATTGTCAAATTGAGAATGTCAGGATTATTCAATATTATTTCTTTTTTTATTTATATTTTATAAACCACACCCCAAAAGTATTAAATTTCATCTCTGATCTACGCCTTTAAAATTTTAGTAACGCAAAAAAATAAATAATTAAATTGATTTTTTTTTAATTTATTTGTTTGGCTGCACGAGTGCATAACAAAAATAATATCGAAGCCATAGTCTTAGAATACAAAAAAAATGTATGGTTATGGCTATCACAATAAAGATCTAGATACATATGTAGATAGACGTGCGACAAAAATTTTGTGAAGTATAAAAATAATATTGGTTTAAAAATAAAATATTAAATTAAAAAAAAAGGTAACAAATCAAAGGGCTAATATCAAAGGACAATATTTAAACAATCTTCATACAAAAAAGACCCGTTAACAGTAAGATGCTATCTGAGAGCTAGATGCAATCTGAGTTAGTATAAGTTAGTTCATAATTTAAAAATCTCACACAGTTTTTACAATGGAGGCTATAAATTAATTGTAAATGATTTGCTGCAAGTGATTTGTTACAGTCTGTTCGTTTGACGCTGGAGTGAGTGAAAATCCTTTGAACCCATCCAAGATAATAGGCGCGTTCACGAAACAGAGATATCGGAGCAAGCGAATCCAACAAATTTTTTCCTCAGTATTTTTACAGCCAAACTGAGATTTTTTCTGAGGAATCCTGTTCAAACAACTGAGATTGCTGAGGCCCTCCGAAATCTCCCTTTCCTGAACACGCCTGATGTTGTCAAGAAAACTGTTGAAATTGGCGCCAGCCAAGCGAATATACCGCCACAATCTTACATTCCCCTCAAATACAATTGTGGACTTACTGCCTTGTAGCCTAAACGGCTGAATGGACTTTTTTTTAAAAGCTCGGTGCCTACTGTTTTTTTTAGTAATATGCCCATTTTTTTTTTTATTTTTATTTTAGTAATAAAAATAACAGTACCTACCAAACAAATTTTTTAGCCAAAAAGAAAATGTTATTTTTCTCAAAACGAGGCTCTGAAGAATTTCTTACAAAAAATTCAAATAATTATATTATTTAAACAATTAATGTATGGTGTTCTTACATGTTGGAAGAAGCAAATTAATACACTGTAGTTTTAATTTTACTGTGTATTTTAATAACTATCATTTCTTCATTGTATTTTTCTTTTTATTATTTTCATATTCAATATTTAGTCAGTCGAGTTTTGTTATCCATTCAAGTTAAATAAACTTTTTAAATTTTTTTATTCTTGTTGAATTAAAGAATACAATTCTCACAGGTTATGGGCCCAGAAACCCAAGTTTGAACATTTTTATATTCATACGTAAGAGAGTATTGCAGATAGATTTTTATCAAAAATAAACAACCTCAACCAATCATGAGTGACGAAGTAGAAAAATACAAAGTACCCCTTTTCGATGGAAACAGTTTTGATAATTGGAAATTCCGTCTCGAAACCTTGTTGGATGAGTTAGGTTTGCTAGAGTACATCGAATCGATTCGCAAACAAAAGGAAAAAGAATTAGCAGAACAGAAGAAGAACGACCGAAAATGCAAATCTCAAATAATACAAAAAATCGCTGACAGTCATTTGGAATATGCGAAGGATAAAGAAACAGCATTCGATGTATGGAAAACTCTCTGTGATACATTCCAACGGAAAGGAATCGCCAGTCAATTACTGATTCGTAAATCACTGCTGAGTATGAAATTTGATGCAAAAAGCGGAATTCTATCTAATCATTTTGTGAGTTTCGATCGTAATCTAAGGTCAACAGGAGCAAAGCTCAAAGAACTGGACATTGTATGTCATCTCCTGCTCACCATGCCTTCCGAATATAATAACGTAGTTACTGCAATTGAGGTGAGGGCCTTACCATATCTTTCGTAAAAAAACAGGCTACAAGATGAAGAATCGAAACAATTGGATATGGGAAAATTGGCTGTAGAAGAGCCTGTTCCATCCACAGAATTTGTTTCGCAACCAGGAAAACCAATCAACGAAGTAACGAGCCGCTTCCAACAGAAGATAATAATCAGAGCAAAACAGGTGGTTTTTGTTTTTCAGCTTTCACCGGAGAAAGTTCAGATCATAAGATAAAATGTTTCCTCGACTCAGGCGCCTCAGAACATCTTATGAATAGCAATGTTTTTCTGACAAATATCAAACAATTGGACGAGCCAGTAAAAATTAAAGTAGCAAAATCTGGAACTTTCCTTCTAGCAGAAAAAGTCGGAGATATTCAACTGTCAAGCTTCGTCAACAGAAAGGAACATCTTATCACTGTAAAGAATGTCCTTTCTGTCTCAAACCTAGAATATAATCTTCTTTCAGTTCGAAAACTTGAAATGAATTGTTTTTGTGTGAAATTTGAAAATGGATGCGGAGAGGTCTCCAAGAATAACCGAACGATTGCAGTCGCTCAAAGAAGTCCAACAGGATTGTACGAGATACATTTTAACAAGTCCTCTATAGCACTTGTCAACACAAAAGAAGATAATTACAAACTATGGCATAAGAGAATGGGTCATCTCAATGCTGAAGACATCAAGAAACTTCGAAACACGAATGAAATCAAGATCGATGCTTCCAACCTTCCAGAGGACCATGTGAAATTTGCATTGAAGGAAAACAAAGTAGTCTACCACACAACCAAGAAAGGAACAAGGCGTCACGACCACTACAACTGGTGCATAGCGACATAGTTGGTCCCATAAGTCCTATCTCGCATGACATGAAGAAATATATTCTTACGTTCATCGATGACTATACGCACCTTACCGCAAGCTACCTTCTAGAGTCAAAAACAGAAGTTTTAAAATATTTCAAAATTTACGAGGCTATGGCAACAGCAAATTTCAATTTAAAGTTAAGTCGTTTAAGGTGCGACAATGGGAGAGAATATATTTCAAAAGAAATAAAAGAATTCTTCGAAGAAAAGGGAATCCAATTTGAATTTACCATAAGATATACACCTCAGCAGAACGGTGTAGCTGAAAGAATGAATCGAACTATCCTCAATAAAGCACGATGCATGATTCTTAACTTTAGACTCAGCAAAACTTTATGGTCAGAAGCCGTTCAAACTGCCGTTTACTTGATAAATAGGAGTCCTACATCATCGCTCGAAGGGACAATTCCAGCTGAGCTCTGGTATGGAGAAAAGATCAGATTCAGTAAATTCAAGATTTTCGGCTGTATCGCATACTTGAAGATTCCCAAGCAACTGCTGCAAGGTAAATTCGATTCTCGATCTAAGAAATGTTTTTTTTGTAGGATACTGCCCTAATGGATACAAGCTTTGGGATCCACTAAGTCAGAGAATCATTCTTGGACACGACGTCGTATTTAATGAAGCAAAATTTTCATTCGACAACACCAAATGGATTGAACCAGAAGAAAATAATGACCTAGAAGATGATAAACAAGAACAATTTGGAGAAGATGAACAACAAAATCAACTGGATTTGGAAAGTAAGATAGAAACTGAATCATCAAATACCCAAAATGATTTCGAGGAAAACGAACAGATTCAAGATGAGCTTCGACGATCCAACAGGAAAACGACCACACCTCGATACCTTGACGACTACGCCGTTCTAGCGTTTCATGCTGAAACATTTATAGAAGTCGTGTCGGAAACGTTTGAAAAACTAGCTTTCAGAAACGATAAATAGGAATGGCTTCAAGCAGTCAATGAAGAAATGTCAGCGCTGTTAAAGAATGAAACATGGGAATTTTGTAGTCTTCCTAAAAACAAACGATTGATAAATGATAAGTGGGTTTTTCGTTTAAAAAGAGACGTAAATGGAAACATTGAAAGGTATAAAGCGAGACTTGTAGTTAAAGGCTGCGCTCAAAGAAAAGGATACGACTACACAGAAACGTACGCTCCTGTTGCTAGATTAACAACTCTGAGGATTCTTCTATCCATCATCGTACAGGAAAATTTTACATTTTATCACATGGACGTCAAAAACGCATTTTTGCACGGAGAGATTGAAGAGGAGATATTCATGAAAATACCAGATGGGTTTGATAGCAAAACTGGCTCAGTTTGTAAACTAAAAAAGGCTCTCTATGGATTGAAGCAAGCACCTAGAGCATGGAAAAAACAATCGATAATTTGTTAACAGAAATCAATTTCAAACGATCAGAGCTAGATAAATGTCTCTACATGATAGAATCCGACCAAACACGTATTTTCCTCATTTTATATGTCGATGATATGTTAATTGCAGGAAACAATGAAATGAAAATGAATGATATCAAGAGTGCTCTAATGGGAAAATTTGCTTTGAAAGACTTAGGAGAACCAAAAATCTTCCTGGGGATAAATATTAAGCGCTCCGAAAGAGGAATTCATTTAAACCAGCAAGTATATTTCAACAGGATACTTGAGCGTTTCAGAATGCAAGATTCAAACCCTACTTACACACCGATGGAAACCACCCCTATTCCAAGCGATGGAAATGAAACAATTCAAGATACCAAACTTTATCGTGAGCTAGTCGGATGTCTTATGTTTGGAATGCTGGCTACAAGGCCTGCTACATCAAACAAACCATTGATTTCGGATTACGATACACTAAAGGAGAACAAGAACCCTTAGCCTGCTACGTCGATGCAGATTTCGGCAGTGAAATAGACCGAAAATCAACTTCTGGATTTCTTGTAAGGCTCTTCGGCAACGTCATTTCTTGGACTACTAAACGACAGACCTCGGTAGCACTTTCATCGACCGAAGCCGAATATGTTGCATTAGCATTAGCAACAGCCGACTAACTTTGGACAAAAATTTTCTAGAAGAAATCAAAATCGCCTGTAGTATCCCACCGACGATTTACGAAGACAATCAATCGGTTATTCACCTGCTCTCAAAGTGGGAGCATAAAAGGCTAAAACATATTGATATCAAATATAATTTTATACGTGATTCATAAGAGAAACGACTGTTCACTATAAAGTATGTTAACACGAAGAATCAAATTGCTGATATTCTCACGAAGCCACTTCCAAAGTTACAGTTCAACAAACTACGCGATGGACTAAGATGTATCAGCAAAAGCAATTAATATTATAACGCTATTAAGTTGAGGAGGAGTGTTGGAAGAAGCAACTTAATACACTGTAGTTTTAATTTTACTGTGTATTTTAATTACTATCATTTCTTCATTGTATTTTTCTTTTTACTTTTTATTATTTTCATATTCAATATTTAGTCAGTCGAGTTTTGTTATCCATTCAAGTTAAATAAACTTTTTAAATGTTTTTATTCTTGTTGAATTTAAGAATACAATTCTCACATTACAAAATTCAACTTTTAATAGATCTAAAAAGTAATTTGCAACAGATAGTTTATATTTTAATTTACAAATGAAAAATGACATGACCTACTCCACGGTAGAAATCACAGTCGTACATACCTACAAAATATACATTTTCGATATTAAAATTCATCACATGACAATATTAATTAGCGAATAACTTTTTTCACACAGGGATATGAAGTAAGCTGTCAAAGCAGCAATTGTAGTACATAAAACGACCTTTTCAAAAAGAAATGTCTCGTTGTTATTGGTTATTACATTAACACCCTTATTCATAATGAAAAAATAGTTATTTTAGCTCCCGTGTTTAGGAAAACTACACCATGGAATCACAATGTTCCGCCCTCAAATGGAGCAGTAAGCAATTGCCTTTAGTTTGAGCCCAGAAAATTTGTATTCCATGGTGTAGTTTTCCTAAACACGGGAGCTAAAATAACTATTTTTTCTTTATGAATACGGGTGTAAATGTTTAAATAATATGCACCAAATTACTATCTTCATTGGCCAATAACTTTTTTCACGCAGCCATTTCGAATGAGCTGCCATAGTAATTATCATAAAAATACCTTGTCAAAGATATATTTCTCGTTGTTATTGGTTATGTGGACCGTTTTGTCCGGTTCTCCTTTAAAAAAAAAGTTCAATTTGTTTTTTTTTGAAAACGAGTTGGCCAATACTTTTAAAACTTGGTTAAAAATAATTTTTTATTATTTTCTAGAATACTTGTAAAAATCCTGTTTCTGAGTTCAAAAATAATGGTACCAAATACAAATGTTGAAAAACCGTTAAGAAAAATCTAATTTTTCTCGAAAACGGCTCCAAAAATTTTGATAAAAAGATGTTTGTGGTATTTAATAATTGCATTCTACTTTTTAAATAGAAAAAAATTTGTTTGCGTTCTTATTTACTGTTCTTCCCAGAGAAGCACTTTTTATATTTTCGGCTTTCTCATAACTGGGTAAACTTATTAAAATAATTTTTGTTAATGCAGATGCTCCTTAATTTGTGGTAACATGAATAATTATTTCTTGAAATTCACTTTCCAATAATTTTTGTTTAATGTTTTTAAAATTTTGTATATGTACCTATGTATGTATAAGAAATTATTTTTTTAAGAAATCCCTTTCGCGATTTTTATTTTTTTTTCTTTTTTCATAGAGTCATACTAGTAAAAGAAATTAGTTGGCATATTTTTTGTTAAGCTCAAACTACTATAACTAAGGATTTAAAGCAATTTAATAAATTAAGTTCCTGGTTTTGAAGATTTATGTAATATCCATGTACATATGTATGTAGATAAACTTACTTTACTTTTGATGGCGCTCACAGCCCAGGATGGGCTTCGGCCTCAACTAACAAGCCCCTCCAGCCAGCTCTGTCCCTAGCTAGCCGCTTCCAGTTGCGCACACCGAGTGCTTTGATGTCGTCATTCACTTGATTGCGCCACCTGTTACGGGTTCTTCCTCTGCTGCGTACCCCATCGGGGTTGGATTCGAAGACTCGTCGGGCAGGTGCGTTGCTGTCCATACGCTCCACGTGCCCCAGCCATCTAAGCCGCTGTATTTTCAGCTTTTTGACCAGGTCAACGTCGCTGTATAGCCCGTATAGCTCGTCGTTGAATCTTCTCCTCCATACTCCTTCGATACACACCGGACCGAAAATCACACGAAGAATCTTCCTCTCAAAGCACCCTAGCAGATTTTTATCCGAATCTTTCAGTGTCCATGCTTCTGACCCATAAAGCAGGACCGGGATGATTAGGGTTTTGTATAAAGTCTCCTTGGTTCTCTGAGAGAGGGCCTTACTACTTAAATGCCTTCTTAGACCGAAGAAACAGCGGTTGGCAAGAGTAATTCTTCGCTTGATCTCTGCACTGATGTCATTCTGCGATGTAATAGTGGAGCCCAGGTAGACAAAGTCCTTGACAACTTCGAAGTTATATCTGTCCATCGTGATATTTTGCCCGAGTCGACGATGTTGAGATTCCTCTCTCGATGACAGCATATACTTCGTCTTGTCCTCATTAACCGCCAATCCCATTCTAGCCGCCTCCGATTCAATGCTCGCAAATGCCCCTGCCACAGCTCGCTTCGTTCTGCCGACAATGTCTATGTCATCCGCATATGCAAGCAATTGAACGGACTTTTGATAGATTGTACCGCTGGTGTTGACATGTGCGTTGCGTACAATGGCTTCAAGAACGATGTTGAATAGGTTGCATGATAACGCGTCGCCTTGCCTCAATCCTTTCTCAACATCAAAGGAATCGGTGGTGTTCTTACCAATTTTGACGGAGCAGCGAGATTTCTCCATCGTCATCCTGCACAAGCGGACGAGTTTGGCAGGGATGCCGAGACTCGACATGGCTCTGTATAATTCGTCCCTTTTCACGCTATCATACGCGACTTTAAAATCGATAAAAAGGTGGTGTGTATCGATCTGGAATTCCCGGGATTTTTCTAAAATCTGTCGGAGTGTGAACATTTGATCGACGGTTGACTTGCCTGGCCTAAAACCGCACTGATAAGGGCCGATCAGATCGTTGACAAAAGGTTTTAAGCGGTCACACAGGATGGCCGACAAGATTTTATAAGCGACGTTTAGGAGACTAATTCCTCTGTAGTTGGTACATTTCAGAACATCTCCCTTTTTATGGATGGGGCACACTATACCGAGGTTCCATTCATCGGGCATACTTTCCTCCGACCAAATTTTGCAGATGGGCTGGTGTATGCTCCTAGCCAATTCATCTCCCGCTGATTTAAATAGTTCGGCTTGTAAGCCATCCGCACCTGCAGCCTTGTACGACTTAAGTTTGGATATCGCCAGCCGAACTTCGGTTAGGTCGGGTGGACGGAACTCTTGGCCATCATCGTCCAAGTTGAATGGAGCGTTCTGCCTATTAGCGGCATCTTGGCTGTCTTCGCCATTAAGCAGTCTAGAGAAGTGTTCTTTCCAGATCCTCAGCACTGACTGTGTGTCTACTACCATATTCCCACTCTCATCTCGGCAGGCTTCCGTTCTAGCCTTGAATCCTTGGGTGGATCGCTTCACCCTCTGATAAAATTTTCGAACATCTCCCCTACCGCTACAACCCTCAATAGACTCTACCGCCCGCTTCTCGTGCTCTCTCTTTTTCCTCCTGAGAAGTCGGCGTTCCTCTTTTCGTTTCAGCCCGTAGAGCTCCCGGGCCACTCTCTCAGCAGCTCTTGTTCGAGTCTGCAGCATTGCCTGGTAGGCCTCGTCCTTAGCTGCATGCGCTAGCCGGCACTCCTCATCGAACCAGGGGTTTCGTTGTATTCGCCTAGTGAAACCCAGCACATCAGAGGCGGCACTTCTAATGGCTTGTTGACAGTGTTCCCACTGGTCCTCTGCACTTGATGCTGGTAGCGGACCTCCTGAGAGATTAAGAGTTACGTGGTCTGCAAAAGTTCTGGCAGTCTCTTGCGATTTAAGCTTCTCGACATCGAATCTTTTCACAGCATCTGCTCTGCGTTGTCGCGTCATGGATATCCGCATACGTAGTCTAGCTACCACCAGGTAGTGATCCGAGTCAATGTTGGCCCCTCGGAACGTTCGGACGTCCAAGATACTGGAAGCATGTCTCGCGTCTATCGCAACGTGGTCGATTTGGTTGACGGTTACTTGATCACGCGACCGCCAAGTCCCCTTGTGTATATTGAGGTGTGGGAAGTAGGTGCTTGAGATGATGACATTTCGCCCCGCCGCAAAGTCTGCCAGCCTGTGTCCGTTGCCGGAAGTTTCGTCGTGTAGGCTGTGTCCTCCGACTATCGAACCAAAGATGCCCTCCTTTCCGAATCTTGCGTTGAAGTCACCAAGAATGATCTTCACGTCGTACTTCGGGCACATATCATACGTTGTCTCCAAGAGATCGTAGAATGCTTCTTTGGTTGAGTCTTCTCTCCTTTCATGGGGGGCGTGAACACAAATCAGCGAAATGTTCTTAAATTTGCCTTTGATGCGGATTGTGACCAGGCGCTCGCTTACACTTCGGAAGCCCAAGACTTCTTGCCTAAGTCTTCCCCTTATCACAAAACCACAACCCAAGAGCCGCTGACCCTGTTCCTTCAAGCACCCGCCGTAGTAGATGTCACACGTTTTCAGTCTCCGTATGCCCTCTCCATCCCATCGCACTTCCTGGATGGCTGTTACGTCAGCCTTTAGCCTGTCCAGGTTCTCCACTAATTGTTCGGCTGCACGTGTTCTGTATAAGGACAGGACGTTCCACGTGCAGATCCGAAATTCATTGTCCTTGTTTCGTTTGCTGGGGTCGTCAACTTTAAAATCATCCATATCCGAGGCTTGTTGTTGTTTCGGAACAACTTTTTTTTACGTGGTAGGGAAGTTACCCCGACGCACAACCCCCGACCCGGAGGACCAGACCCTTCGTATAACTCCAAGGGTAGGGAGCCGGATAAACCGCTCCTTATAGGCCTGAGCTACGAATATGTCGTAGTAGCCCATATAAGGTGTTCACTAAGTAGTTCAACCTAACTGGAACTGTAGACGCCACCGTTGATTCCATCTAGAGAATTCGTCCGCTGCCGCCTCGATGAAAGGAGAAGTGCCTTAGTGGGAACACTCCTCCCCCCCTCTCTCGTTGGCTGTCCCCAACAGCTTTCCACGGGGATTTAAACCCCGTCTCCAGCTGAGGTACTAGACACCCGATGTTCACCACGTGGAGGTGAGAGTAGGAGTTGGCAGACAGAGGTGGATTTTGAGAAAAACCTGTGGACGCTTGTGTCCTCTTGAATGCACATAACTACCCTTTATGTAGATAAAACTTGTACATAAAATTTAAATTTTAAAAGTTCAAAATTGTATTGGACCATTAACATACATCGTACGTACATGATTAGTTACATTCTATGTGCTAATTACAAGAGCAAATTCGTGCATTTTATTTTTATCATGATATTTTTCTTAACGGTTTTTCAACAGTTGTATGGTTAGATCTGTAATTTTTGACTTTGGAAATACCAATTTTTTCGAACACTCTTGAAAATGTTAAGAAATCACTTTTTACCTAGTTTAAAAAATAGTCGTTCTTGAAATATATTGTGTCTCTGTTGAAAGTGTATTTGAATCCAATTTCTTATTCTTAAGGCGCTTAACGCCAAATTTACCATCTGCCACAAACAGTGAGACGTCCTCATAACAACAAATTGGATCCAAACTGCACTCCGAAGACAGTTAAGAGTGCATAATAAAACTTTAGTTTTTGAAGACCATTCTCTCGGCCTAGATTCTTTTATGGAAGTTGTAAACAGAAGGGCTGATTTATCTTTTCCTAAAACCCAATCTTTTCACTCAAATCAACTCATTTTTCCTGAATCTTTCTTACGATTGATTCGTTTCTGAAATTCGGAAAAAAGAAAATGGATCCAGTTTAGACTTGATATTTTTAAGAATAATGTTAAGATTTTGAAAAAAAAAATACAAAATTGAAATAGAAATTTTCAAAAATAAAAATTGGAATAATCTTTTATCTAGTTTTGATAAGGGATCTAAGCTTTTTTGGACGGTTACAAAAATAATAAAGGAAAAAAGTTCAAATATTTCACCTCTTTGAGTCAAAGATAATGTTTATGTTATTCAAGTGGAAAAGGTAACCGCTCTGGGTGACACCTTTTGCCAAAAGCATACAATATCAACTCATCTCAGTGATATTGACACTTAAAATACTGTCAAAGATAAACTTATTGAATTACATTCCTTACCAAGTAACGTAAATAGAAACAACTTTTTTTAAAAATCGTTCCGTGAAGGATTTGATTAAACATTTAAAGTCCAAAAAATCGTCTGGGATTGATGGAATGAGCAACAAAAGCCCTACCTTCAAAGGTGAAATTTCTTACAATGGTTTCGAATTGTTGTATGATCCTTTCGTATTTCCCAAATGATTGGAAAGTCGCAAAAGTTGTTGCTATATGCAAAGCAAAGGATAATTTTAATAGTTACAGGCCTATTTGTTTATTAAGTGCTTGAAGTAAACTATTTGAAAAGCTTATTAAACAACGACTGTTAAACCATATTGAGATGTGAACATTTATCCTAATGAACAATTTGATTTTAGAGCTGGTCACTCCACAAGCCATCAAATTTTAAGAATTAAAAATCACGTCAAAAGTAGCTTAAATTCAAAGCTTTCGACTGGCCTAGTACTTTTAGACATAGAAAAAGCCTTTGACACTGTGTGGCATCAGGGGTTAATTTACAAACTTGTAATGTTTAATTTTCCGATTTATCTTATAAAGTTAGTATGGAGCTTTTTACTTAACAGAAAGTTTGCTGTATACTCAGGCAGTGTAAAGTCTGCACTTTATGATATAGTGAGTGGCGTTCCACATGGGTCTCTGCTAGGACCCATACTTTTTAATATTCACATGCCCGACTTGCCATCTTTGGACGTAAATACTAATTTAGCTATGTTTGCTGAGGAAACAACCCTTTTTGCGTCTACCACATTGCCTCAAGCAGCTCTTGAAAGTTTACAAAGCTCACTGAACATTTTACAAACTTTAAACACACACTTTAAACATAGGCGGAAAATAAAATCTAATACTCAAAAATCACAGAGTTTGTGACACAACGCTAAAGCTAAATTGTACTGATATCGCTTGGTCTGAAAGCTGCAAAAATCTAGGTCTTACACTTGATAACAAACTGACTTTTGATAAACATATTTCCAACACGATCAACAAAACAAATCTTTTATAATAAGAATTGAATACCCTTTCATAAATTGCAAATCAAGTCTTAGCATGCATAATAAAATTTTATTATTCAAAACTATTTTCCAGCCTATACTCACTTACGGTGCTCCAGTATGGTTTCACTGTGCTTTAACACATTTAAAAAAGATTCAAAGAATGCAAAACAAAATTTTAAAATGAATGCTAAATTAACCATGGCATTTCTCAACTGTAAGGCTTCATGATAAAGCTAATGTTAAGCAAATTAAGTTTGTACTATTTGACCTGCAAGATAACTTTTTTTGAAATGTTCCTATTCTGATAATGAGCTTGTTCTTAATCTCTTAAATAAGATATTTTGTTTCTATCGCATTTGGGTTTATGTGCAATTTTAGTTTTTAAGTATTAAGGGTTTTTATCTTATAGCTTTTCCCTTAAATCTTTGTTTGTTAAATCATTAAAGTTATATTCATTCAAGTATTAAGAATATTGAAGCTGTAAAGCATTTAGTTTTCTATATCTCTTAAAAAAAAAACATATTCATTAATGTAAGAAATATCGAACTGCGATAAATAAATAGAACAGAATGTTTATAAAGGCATCATGGAAAATGTTATGAAGTCTTCTTAGTTTCTAAACATGGCCATAAGATTTGTGTTTGGTAACCAAAATGTCCTTCACGGCTTGTTAAGTAGTGGTTTGCGTCCGCACTTTATGATATAGTGAGTGGCGTTCCACGTGGTTCTCTGCTAGGACGCATACTTTTTAATATTCACATGTCCGACTTGCCATCTTTGGACGTAAATACTAATTGAGCTATGTTTGCTGAGGTCACAGCCTTTTTTGCGTCTACCACATTGCCTCAAGTAGCTCTTGAAAGCTTACAAATCTCACTGAACATTAACAAGAACAAAATTAACGGCTCTAAATTCTTCAAAACTTATGGGAAGGCGTACAGGGAGGGTTAAAGTTAAAAAAAAAAAAATAAAAAACTCTGATCATATTTTTCAAAATATGTATTAAGAAAAAATCTGAGGGTAAATCGCTATCAATGCCTTAGTCAAAAGTATACAAGGTATTTCGTCTGCAATTATAGAGAATGAAGGTTTCCCTACAAAGTATGGCATTTTGAAGGTTTTTAATGTTCTGACAACCTTTCGATTATGTTTCTAATGGTATGGGCAGACGAAATTTGGGTTCAACCGTTCTTACCTACCTCAATATATTCTCATGCTAATTTTTTGAATTTATTATTCAAAGGGTACACTACTTTATGGGTTATTAATAAAACCACTTCTCAACGTCAATAGATTTTAAAAACAAAAGTTTTGCATTTTCATTATTATAAATATATTTTGTCTATCTCTAGATATACACACATGTAAATCCCATTGATATTAACCAGGTTTTCTTAGACCACATTTCTTAAATGGAGCTGATCTATTTTATTTATTTTGATTAAAATCCTTTTTTCCATTCCATTAATGAGATTAGGAAAGACAAGCGCAATGAGCAAGTTCTGAAACTATTTTTTAATATATTTTTGAGCCATTAATTCGTTGAATAATTAAGAGAACAGAGTTTGTTAAAGGATTGCGTTTAAATCGTTTCTTTCTACACATTAAACTTCACGAGTTCCATTTAAGGCAGTCAATCATTTAGGGCCAGTTTTTCAGTTCAGGTTTAAAGATAAACTCCAGTTAATTCACCGAATTTGGTGAGATAACTCAGGATTAACTCAACAAATATTTTTGATATTTTGTATTCTGTGCTTTAGAATTTATATTTTAGAAAAAACCCGGGAATTCCAGATCAATACCCACCACCTCTTTATCAATTTGTAAGTCCCGTATGATAGCGTGAAAAGGGACGAATTATACAGAGACATGTCATACCTCGGCATCCCTGCCAAACTCGTCCGCTTGTGCAGGATGACGATGGAGAAATCTCGCTGCTCCGTCAAAATCGGTAAGAACACCACCAATTTCTTTGATGTTGAGAAAGGATTGAGGCAAGGCGACGCGTTATCATGCAACCTATTTAACATCGTTCTTGAAGCAATTGTACGCAATCGCACGCACAGCGGTACAATTTATCAAAAGTCCGTTCAATTGCTTGCGTATGCAGATGACATCGATACTGTCGGCAGAACGAAGCGAGCTGTGGCAGGCGCATTTGCGAGCAATGAATCGAAGGCGGCTAAAATGGGATTGGCGGTTCATGAGGACAAGACGAAGTCTTCGAGAAAGGAATCTCAACATCGTCGACTCGGGCAAAATATCACGATGGACAGATATAACTTCGGAATCGTCCAGAACTTTGTCTAACTGGGCTCCACTATTTCCTCGCAAAATGACGTCAGTGCAGAGATCAAACGAAGAATTATTCTTGCCAACCGCTGTTTATTCGGTCTTAGGAGGCATTTACGTAGTAAGGCCCTCTCTCAGAGAACCAAGGAGACTTTATACAAGACCCTAATCATCCCGGTCCTGCTCTATGAGGCAGAAGCATGGAAACTGACAAAATCGGATGAAAATCTAATAGGGTTCTTTGAGAGGAAGATTCTTCGTGTGATTTTCGGTCCAGTGTGTATAGAAGGAGTGTGGAGGAGAAGATTAAACGACGAGCTATTCGGGCTATACAGCCACGTTGACCTGGTCAAAAAGCTGAAATACTGCGGCTGAGATGCCCGGGGCACGTGGGGCGTATGGACAGCAACGCACCCGCCCGACGAGACTTCGAATCTAACCCCGATGGTGTACGCAGAAGAGGAAGAACCCATTAAAGGTGGCGCACACAAGTGGATAACGACATCAATCAACTCGGCGAGCTGTGAGCGCTGAGCTGTAAGCGCCATCTAAAGAAAAGTAAAGTAAGGAAGCTTATGAATACATTCGCCATTCTTCTTGAATTAAAAAACTGCTTCTTGATGTAACTGTAGACAGATATCTTTCCAGAGTTAACTAACTAGGGTTTAAGACAACACTGAAAAGTTGTAATAAAATGAATCAAAAGTTCGATGGTTCAGTCAGAAATATGTAAGGATTTTCCCTTTGCTATTTAACCTCTCTACTTAACAAAATTATTTACTTTCGCTAAATATCGAATACCAATTTTCTGTTTAATACTGGAATCGAAACAATAACATTCATGAGGTAGCCTCGTATGCATAACAGGAAAATTTAAGTACGGAAATATGAATGTAATAAAAGCACTTACCTCACGCAATAAGCCAAAGAGCACATCCGTCGATAGTGACCTTTCGTGCGCCTCGTCCATTATAACAGCCGAATAGCCATCCAAATCAGGATCTCTTAAGCTTTCTCGCAACAAAATACCATCAGTCATGTACTTAATGACAGTCTTTTCTGTTGTACAATCTTCGAAACGAATTGCGTAGCCAATTTCTTCACCTAAAATACAAGTATTTGTATAAAAATCTTAATAAATTCAATGTTGTTATTTTTTTTTTGTTTATTCTTACCTAATCGAGTACCCATTTCATCAGAAACACGCTTCGCAACAGACATAGCTGCTACTCTTCTCGGCTGAGTGCAGCCAATCATACCAAAATTACTATACCCATCTTCATGCAAGTACTGTGTGAGTTGAGTAGTCTTACCACTTCCAGTCTCACCCACAATGATGACCACGGAATTTTCTCGAATCACATTCAACAGTTCTTGTCGCACAGCAAATACAGGCAAGAAGCGTCTCTGCTCGTATATGGTTTTCTTTCGCGAGAAATCACTCTTACCACCGCTATCTGAGTCTTTCATATGCTCAGCGAATTTCTGATCACGTCGGTAATCTGCTGTATCGGTTTCCTGATCAAACTTGGAGTCCTCTTCTTCGTTCTTCTTCTCAATGCCCATAATATTTCCCAGTTTCGTGCCACCAAGTTCCCAGTGCTTCTTTTGGGCTTTTTTGCGTTCTTTTTGTTCACGATATACTCTAACCAAGCCACTTCCTTTGCGAGCTATCAGAGCCATATCAGAAGTAGGATCTTTAACAGGAATCACTGGCTCTGGCTGCTTCGTGAAGACAATGCGACCGTCCAGAAACGGTGGAACAATATGATGCACTAGCAAATGTACTCTTTCGACGGCTTCCTCATCGAAATCCTCGTTCACATTTATAGACATGACCACACCAGATGTTAACATACGATTCCTTTCCCAAAGTTCGTTGTCTTTGTTGATCTGACGCTGCTGGGCGCTGATTCGTTTTGTGCGCTTCTGTTCAAGCAATTCTTCGCGTTTTCTGCAATTTTTATAAAATTCAAGTTAATAACATTATAGGTATGTCGAAAATAGAGAAACGACAGAGATCATTGTCTACGATTTTACCATAATATCAAGTTCAATATACAAATTTCGAGTATTTATTTAAAAATCCATAACAAACATGGACAAGAGAAAAAGTATAATAAATCGATAAAAGAAATTCTGCTTTAGAATTGAAATCCAAAAATTCAAATACCTGAAATATTCGGCATTGGGGCCAGCGAATGGATTGTTCTCGTCGTCGTAACCCTCGTCGATATTGTACCATTCACGGTCGAGACGACGTTGCTCCTCTTCCCATAGATCACGGTCCTCTTCGGTGTCTCCCCAGGGCTGGCGAGTGCTGCGGCCAGTGGCTGGCGTTGCTCCCGACTTTTTGCGATCGTTTGCCCATGAGTTATACTTGTGGGCTGGCGTTGGACGCGGTGTTTCATCTTGGCGATTACTTCGGCGAGACGACCAATCGGGCCGGTCACTCACATACGACCGGGGTGTTGGGAAGTCCCAAGAGGATTTCTTTGCCTGACCGCTTCGTTCATCGTCTTCGTCCCATGAGCTATTGGCAATTGAACTGCCAGATGGTGTACGTGGCTCGTCTTTGAATCGCGGCGTGCTGATACTACGCGAAGAGTCCGGTTCTCGCTTGTGACGGTCCGAATTACCCTCATCGCGATTTCTACTTCGTTCGCGATCGCGTCTTCCATCGCGATCATGACGCCGACGATCACGACGGTCCCGATCACGATCCCGATCGCTACGTCTCGGTGACCGGTCACTGCCACGTTCGCGTTGCTTGTCCTTTGTCGAATAATACACTCCCTTGGTACGATCTCGAGTGATGTGCTCACGCAAGCGATCCCTGGCCAGATCTGAAACGCCTCCTGTATGCGAGGGTGTTTCATCTTTGGCTTCTCTTAATTGACGACTCAATTTATGGAAACTACTTGTATCAGGTGTTTTAAAAGCGAAATCCTTGCTGCTGCCGGGAGTTTGGCTACCATCCTTGTCATCATAATCATTGTCCTTAAATGATATCAATCGCTGGGATTCTTCGCGTTCTTTGCGACGTTGTGCCGCCAATTTGTCCAAACCGAGAATTGATGACTTTGGTACTTTGAAAGAATGTTCATCTTTATCTTTTGCCTTTTTTAATACAAGGCCACCTTTTGTTGGTGCGGCAGCTTCTAAGCGATGGACATTATCATCATCGTCCATTTGTTTTATCAATTTATTTTAATAAATTATTTTGTAAATTGTAAATGTAAATTGCTGAAAAGTTATTTCGTTAAATGAAAAATAGAAACGTTTTATTTTTACCGATGACAGTACGAGCAAAACAAGTGATTTTGACACTTGAAAATTCAAGGGATGGCACTGAGGTATAAAGAAGCGTGTTCAAGGAATGATAAAAGAAAAAATATATTTCGTTTTCTATTCAACCAGAATATCAATTTTTTTAATATGGGTATTCATGCAAAAGCATAAAACCCATAGAAAGCTTATAAATAAACCATTTTTTTATATAAAATATTTTTTTTGCGTATTCCTTACAACCCGAAAAAAATTTGATCTCCAATCGTTGAAAGGAAATCGACACAAGCTTTATCTGGGTTTTACGCGTTTGCATGAATACAAAAAAATGGCTAATGATAACACTGTTTTGGTAGATAATTTCCAAAATCACATCGTTTCGGTCTTAAGCCGGAACCATACCTACCTAATCTCGTGTAGTATTGTGTTGTGGATTCGTGTGTCACTGTCATTTCATATATTTCATACGCCACACAGCAATACGAACCAAATGTAGTTGTAAGGGCCAGTTTGTTCACAGTGGGTTAAATTTAGTATGTGACTTTCATAGGCTTTAATTAAACAACGCTAATCAACAAAAATTGGCTGATTAGTGCAATCCATGATTAACAACTCATACTTTTGAACTTAAAAAAAAAAATTCGATCACCGAATACATTTGAGGATTTCCAAGCTAATCATGAATAAAAAAATGATTAGCTGTGAACAAACTGGCCCTATAGTACAGGTAAAATAGTACACAAAATCGTTCGAAAAATGAATAAAATCGTCCCCTCACGAAATTTGGTGAAAACGTTACTTTTACCATAAAGGGTCTCCCAAACCAATGCGGACCATTCGTTGCGGCAAATAAACATTCGCATGTCAAAACTTATTTACATGGTGATATATGAGAGTGACCACACCAACGCAGCGGAGAAATATATGAATTCATTTTGACTGACGAATGTTTCTTCGCCGCAACGAATTTTTCGCATTGGTTTGGGAGAGCCTTAAGAATGAAGAATCAAAATAGTCTTTAAAAATATTTCGTGACAAAGGGTGTTTTTTTGAAGGGGAAAGGGGGGGATGTTGCGGTGTATGAAAACGAAAAATTTAATTTAGCACAATATTAACATGTCACACATGACTTAGAGGTCGTTTTTAATGTTGAATCTAGTAACACCAACACTAAAACAATACCACTCTTGTGAAAAAAGTTATGTTCCTTTTTATGTAGGGAACATTATATTTTCAACGCAAGAGGAAAATGGTACAGAAATCCTTTTCAAAATAATGACTCATTGATGAAACTTAGTATACGTGTTTAATTTGGCATACGAATTATGAATTAAAGTGTTCATGCAAATATCTACAGTTAAATGGTGTTTTTTTGAGGGGGAGAGGAAGATAGGGAATCGTTGCCAAAAAACTTTCGATGCAAAATCTTACCTTGATGAAACTTGGTTAATATCTTAAAAAGGACATTTTTATGAAGAATCAAAAGAGTCAATACAAATAAAATGCAGGTAAGGGTGTTTTATTGAGCGACACAGAAAAGAGGCTACCGTTATCGAGCGAGTTGTAGCGATAGAGATACATGATACATGACTCTACAACACTACACAACGCAAGAAACGAGTGTGGTTCAAGCTTTTTTCTGTTTCGATCAAAATAATAGGGGTATTCATGCAATGGCGTAAATCCAGATAAACATTAGGGGTATTCACGATCCGATGCAATTGGTTAGTATCATTGTAAAAGTGCAAAAGTGTAAAATCTTACAACACTACAACAACAAAATATACAAGGTGCAATCTTACAACAGTTTCGCACTTTAGCAATACCCGAAACCTATTGCAACAGAAAAATACAACATTGTAAAATTTGTAAATTGTGTTTTTTGACAGCTCACTCATTCTTGATTACTTTAAACAGAAACAAAGGTATGTTCATTGGATACATCCAATTTGCTATCTTGATTGTATTGATGTGACGTCGTCATCATCTTTTAAGGTTAGACCGCACTAGGCGGAACTGCACTGCAGCGGAACTGCGATTCAAAATAATTTGTATGAAATTGTATGAAGTTCAGTTGCCGCTTAGTGCGATATAGCTCATACAATTTCATACAAATAATGTTTTGCCGCGTCGTGAAGTGTAGTTCCGCTGCAGTTGTGTGCGGTCTAACCTTTACTATTATTTTCCATTTAAAATTCGGACGATAATTAAGATTTGGTAATATTTTCTTTTTCCGTTTTTTTGGCATCTTTTTATTAACAAAATTTAAATTAAATCAAATTGAAATTTTCAGATATGTTCGAAACAAAAACAAATATCAAATGTCAAACTAATTTTGACATTTGCTTTAGTGTTGCAAGAAGATAAAAAAAGTGCATTCACGATCCACTTAAAAAAAATAAAATTTCGCACTTTTACTAGGCTCGTTGCACCAGATCGTGAATACCCCTATTGTAAACCAGATAATTTTATCTCTGTAGATATGAACTGTCAAAATTTGTATGGTAACAATATTCTGCAAATAAGATAATTTTATCTCACGAATTTGATGTGTAAGCGCAGAAATAAACCTGACACACTGGAATAAATCATTAAAATGCTCGCTAAAGATACATGCTTGCAAAAACACATACGAAAACTGTTCTGACACATAAATTTAACCACCAAACACAATTTTTCATTGTTTTTTTTTTGCAGGAAGGTGTCTTCAGAATAGATATTTATTTCTCACTTTTGTACTTTTGTACAAAAGTAGGCCTATGTAGTTAAGCCTTTAATTTGATCATTTCCCACGTTTATGTAAGTTTTTCTAACGGGCTGTTCATGTAAATATCTTGTGTAAAGTTATATTATTCTGCAAAGCGGAAAATTATGTCGTTGCATGAACAGCCCTTATATGTAGTGCCTCATTGTTTTTCCCATAAGAGACCACCTATTGTGAATTGGATTGTATTTTTCATTTTGGTCTTCGTTTATGTCAAGTGAAAGTCGTATAGTTCTCTGAACGCACCCTTTCCTTCTTACTGAAAATTGTTTCCACCTTAACGTCTGGTTTGTGTACACACTTCCCACTTTAAATCAGCTGTCACTTATGTCAAGTTGTCAAGTAAAGTCATCACAAAAAATTTTACCATCCTTTTATTTGCCAGACAATTTTTGATTTCTCTTTCCCTAATTTAAATTCTTCGTGTTATAATTCTTTATATTAAAAATACCCAGCTACCGCCAACTAATTGTTGCATTATTCAAATCTTCTAGTGCCTTATAGAAAATGTTTGCAGTTCTAAAGCATTTATTTAAGCTACAATTCCTCATAATTCTCATTGCTGTTTTCGCCGGTATCTATTATCCACAAATTCTCGAAAAAATCAAATCACTTATTTTCGAATTATCTACTGATAATAATGAACCGATTGCGATAAAATTCAGTGCTCAAAGTCAAATTGAATTATTCTCCAAGGCGGCTCTAGCTAAATTCAAAGGTGAAACTGAAGACGAACCAATTTATTTAAGCATTCTCGGTTCAGTTTATGATGTTAGCAAAGGCAGGAAGCACTACGGAACTGGGTGCTCATATTCTTATTTTGCTGGTGAGTTGATTACAATTATAGAGGTAAGACAGGTTAAGAATTTTATTTAAAATTAACTTAATTCGTTTACAGGAAGGGATGCTTCGAAGTCATTTATAACTGGAGATTTTGAAGTGTTCGATGAAAGTTCAGACGATGTGATTTCTTTGAAACCAAGTGAAGTCTTAAGCTTGTACGATTGGAAAAAATTCTACGACAAGGAATATATTTTCAAAGGTTTTGCCGTTGGAAGGTAATTTCTTGGAAGATTGATATGCAAGTTGATTTATAAATACGCAAAGAAATGCTAGAGCTAGTGGATGTTTAATTTAGAACTAAAAAAACTTATGTAATTAAAGTAAAACGTGGTTAGATTGGCAATGATCAAGAAGTTCACGAACGACTTGTCTCAATCTATCAAAATACTTGGAGATATTTCTCTGGTGGGTTTGGAGGGGTCTTATCGGCTCAAAACAACTAAGCCGGATGAGTACCATTTTTCTATGACAGGAGGTACTCTTACAGGATTCGTGACAGGTGACTTCCTCGCAAGGGGCAGTGTCTGGGGGTGTCAAGGTCATCGCATATGCCGATGACATCGTGTTAATAGCCTCGGGGAAATTTGTTCCTACACTATGTGACCTGCAAACAGCCCTTGACAATCTCAGTAATTGGGCCAACAGCTGCGGACTTAACGTCAACCCACTTAAAACAGAAATGGTTTTGTTTAAAAGGAAGCGTCATATTAACCCCCCCCATTAACGGGGTTCGGCTACAGGTTACGAGCTTGGAAAAATATCTTGGCGTGGAACTTGATCGTAAACTTAACTGGAAAGACAATATAATAGAGAAATATTAAAGTGCGACAACCATGAGTTTTAATCAAGTTTCTGTAGAAATCCTGGTACTATCATGCTTATCTAGGAGAATTATCTGCATTTTGATGTTAATTTCAACGAAAAAACCAAAGGGTACAAAAATAAAAATAAAACAACATATAAATTAAAAAAAAAAAAATATTCTTCAAAAATTCACTTTGCCAAAACCAAAGCTTTAATTAAAAATTTGGCAGATACCTATTTTCTTTTCATTAATCAGCTTCATAACAACATACCATATTTTTTGTAGAACGTCACACTGATAGTATAGTCTATTTTTTCTCAAACATCTATTTCGCCATTTTTGACTTTCAAACGTTGATATCTCGAGTTGTAAATTTTTGAAAATTTTTGTTATAGACAACTTTCATGTGTTTAACAAAATATATCGATTGCAAAAAAATCATTTCGCTATGACGTACCGTTTAGAAAATAATATTTCGACCTTTTAATACGTTCACCCTAATTTACCCTACTTAAATATAAAATTTCAAAAAATCCCGTATTAGGATATTTTTAAATTAAATTTCCTTTCATAGTATATTTTTTGAATATCCTTATGGCTTACCACATAAGCGCTATCAGATAATTGAATAAACGCAAAAATTGATCTTTAAACCTTGACAACCCTATGTAGGGCCCATTTTTTTTAGGCAACTCATGCGCAAACTGTTTGTTTGGATACTATTTAAAAAACTGTATACTTCTCATCTGGTAAAGAGATGAGGGTAGGTCGTCCTATGGCCGTCTCCCCGACTATAAAGGAAAGGGGGAAAAAGCATGTGTAGCTTTCTACACTTGCAGCAGAATTTTCGGTAAAAGATGGGAACCAAGCCCAAAAACCATTCAGCGGATGTACACAGCTATAATAAGGGCAATCCTAATAGTCTAAGAGCCCACAGCAAATTTTTGGAGTGGATTGATAACCAAAATATGAGTATGAGGGTTTTGTAGGTGCATACAGGGTGTCCCGTAAGTAATGGATAACCCTGAAATGCCGCATAGTAGACTTTATGACCATCCTGAAAACTGATACAAAAAAGTTCTATCCCAACCACAAGAAAAGTTATATGCATTTTTTTGTTCAGTGCATTATTTTTTTTCTTACTTTACATTTTTGAATACCACGACTACAAGTGAATGAGTTCCATCATTTTTTTTTTTGCAGGAATATTTTAAATTACTTGTGCCAACAAATAAGTAGAAGAAAATTATTATAACTGTTGGACTTCTTAGAGAAAAAAATTATTTAACATTGAATTTCAATGCAAAATGTGAAAACAAATAATTTTTGAAAAAGTTAAATCATAGCTGGTATAAAAAAAATGCATGAAACGAGAATGAGGTTTTGTCGACAAATGATAATGAAAATTGAAGAAGATCCGCAGTTTTTTGACAAAATTCTTTGGAGCGATGAGTCGACATTTAAAAGAGATGGCTACACTAATCTCCATAATCTCCACTTCTGGGCACTACAAAACCCAAACATCATGAGGGAAGACAGGTCCCAGTACCAATTCAAAATAAACTATTGCACTGGGATTCTCAATGGGAAAATAATTGGACCCTTTGAGTTGCCGGGGATTTTAACTGGCCAAGGTTATTTGGAGTTCCTCCAAAATGATCTCCCAACCTTGCTGGAAGAAGTGCCTCAAGAACTAAAGGAATCCCATTGGCTTCAAAATGATGGTTGTCCAGCACACTATGCTGTGCCTGTGCGGGCATATTTAAATGCCAGATATCCAGGCAGATGGATAGGACGTCTGGGACCAATTTTATGGCCACCCCGTTCATCAGACCTAAATCCACTTGATTTTTTTTATTGGGGATGCATTAAGGAAATCGTATACAGCAAGCCGATCAGGTCTTTAGAGGAGCTAAGAAATCGTGTGGAGGCAGCTGCATTACAAATTTCTGAGCAAAACCTTGCACGTTCACTAAGACGTTCATTTATTCGGAGGTGCAGAACCTTTATAAGAGTGGGTGGAGAACAGTTTGAGCATTTGCTTTAAATTAAAAAAAAATTAAAAAATTATCTATTTTTGGTTTTGTTTTCTAACTAAGTGATCATGTGATTAAAAGCTGGCTCAAAAACTTTTTGTTTAGAGAAAATAACAAATAAACTAATAGCAACCAACAAAATATTTGATGGGTTTGTTAAAGCCCAATAGAACAGGTAAAATTCAAAACAAGCTCGAAAATGTAACCGTTTTTTGCACTTTTTTGACATTTTTATCAATAATGCATTCGGCCCTAGAAGTTGAAAGCTTGGATTTATCATTAGGACAAAATCGTAGAAACAGCCAATAAATCAAAAATCTGCTATGTTCAACGCTTGGTATTATTTTAACGTTTACTGTGCTAATTTTGAAAACTTTTGTTTTTGCTAAATTTACTCTAGTATTGCAGATTTTTACCAATAACTTGCTATTGACTCTAGATATAATAATAAGTGATACCATTTTGAAATCTGCATTTAACGCGCATATTTTTAAAATAGTTGGCCACTCAGGTATTCATGCATTTTTTTTATACCAGCTATGAATTAACTTTTTCAAAAATTATTTGTTTTCACATTTTGCATTGAAATTCAATGTTAAATAATTTTTTTCTCTAAGAAGTCCAACAGTTATAATAATTTTCTTCTACTTATGTGTTGGCACAAGTAATGTTAAATATTCCTGCAAAAAAAAAATGATGGAACTCATTCACTTGTAGTCGTGGTATTCAAAAATGTAAAGTAAGAAAAAAAATAATGCACTGAACAAAAAAATGCATATAACTTTTCTTGTGGTTGGGATAGAACTTTTTTTTATCAGTTTTCAGGATGGTCATAAAGTCTACTATGCGGCATTTCAGGGTTATCCATTACTTACGGGACACCCTGTATATCGTGGTATTGAAAACAACCGTCTGGCAGGTTTCTTCTTCAGCCTTTGGCGGGGGTGGGGGTTTGAAAACTGCGATTTTCAAAATTATTTTTTCAGAGGTAATACTACTTCAATAAATTTAAAAATATATGCCGTAATGCTCTGTCATTTTCTTTAAGTCAAAACGTCATAATCTTGGAAATCCGACCAATAGAACTCAAGATATAAGATATAAGTGACATAGACATTCAAACGGACTATTTTACACCGCACATAGATTTTAACCCAGTGGTTAACAGGTCCTAAATACAAATCTTGTTTCGGTCTTTACGGACGGTTCCAAAACAAACGAGGGTGTTGGGTCAGGCATCTATTCAGATAATCCACCCTTTAAAAGATCAATAAAACTTCCAAAGTTCTGCATTGTCTTCTAAGCAGAAGTACTCGCAGTTTGCAAAGCAGCAAAACTAGGTAATAGGAATATTGAAAGCTATTTCCTCAATCATCACAAAGTCCAAACTGGTGGATCATTGCCGTAACGATCTTTAAATACTCAGCGCAACAAACACAGTTACCCTTTCGATGGGTCCCAGGACACAGTGATATTTATGGAAACGAAATAGCAGATGAACTGGCCAAAATCGGGTCAACTCTAGACCCGAGCCAAACCGACAACTCGGTTTTTATGCCACTGAGGCAAGAAAAGAGTAGAATCACCCAGAGTTTTCTTGTAGCCGCAGAGGTCAGATGGTCAACAATCGACACTTGTCGGGTTTCAAGAAGTCTATGGCCAAATGTTTCGCGTAAAAAAACAGAATACATACATAAGATAGGTAGGCCTCATTTAACCCTACTTGTTTGAATCCTAACGGGTCACAACTCGATGGGTACCCACATGAGCAGAATGGGCATTAGCACATTTGACTTATGTAGATGGTGTCATGATGAAGAGGTGGAAGAGGGCTCTTACCACTTTCTTTGTGAATGCCCCAGCATAGCTAGAACCAGAAAGAAGCCTGCGGAGAAGAACTGGGTGACTGACACTGAAAAATATCTTAAAATTAACTCAAAATTCAGGATGGTTCAGGGAGGCCTCTCATACCTAAAATTCCCTCATTCCTCTCCTCACGCTTCCTCATACCCTCTTTTCCTTCCTTCGGAGAACGCAATTGAGATCCAAGTGAGATAGTGTGGCTTGCCGCATCATCACCCCATCTAACCTAACCTACCTACCTAACCTATGGGGCAGCCCTAAAAAAAAAAAAAACTAAAAGGAATAGACTGTGGTTCGATTTCCAGGCCTCCAGGAGACACAAAATGTATTCATATTTAACTTAACCTCAAATAAAGAAACTGATTTTCAAATTTGGGTTTCTTATGTTTTTTTTTTCAGATTCTATGACGAAAACGGCGACAAAACTAAATACCATTATCACTTAGATGCCATGGCTAATGAAGCCATTCAAGATAAAATATCTGCAAATGAAATGCTAGAAGTTTACCCTCAATGCAATATCCAATGGACAGAAGAAGATGGTACTCGTGTCTGGTGTACTGAATACTCTGGTGGCAAAAAACGCGATTGGATAGGTGTTCCTCGAAAATATTATGAACCTGGTAAAGAATATCGTTGTGCATGCATAAAAGAATCTGAACTCGATTCTCCCAATCTAAAGCCTTACGAAAACTGTGATCCTCTATCGAAAACCTGTTTCTACAAAGTAGATTAAAAAAAAAAAAACCAAATTCCCGAATACAAGTAGATTTTGCTCTTTTGTATTTAAAAACAATATTTATAGTTAAAATTTTTTGCAATGCAATTTAGAAATAATAAATATGATTTATTTTTAGGACTAAAAATAAAAATTATATATCAATTTTATCAGTTTTATCGTCCTTATACCTATAAAGTTTTTTTTTGTTTTCTTAATTAAATATAGTCAATTAATAACACAAAATAAGTACACTGTAAAAAGTCCTTTCATAAGGTTGCTAATAAATGTATTGCAAACGAAGTTATGTATTTCTATAATGTAAAATATATATGTATATGTATGTAAGAGTTAAGAGCATTTAAATATATATGAATACAAGTGCCTGCTTTATTCAAAAATATATAGCATTTAATAATAGGCGTGTTTTGTTTCAACTTAAAGCCAAGACTATACAGTCTTAAAAAATATTTTAATATAAACTACAAAACAACAACAGTTTAGTGTGAATACAAAATATTTTATTAAAAAAATAAAATAAAATGCAACGAGGCTATCATAAAGGGCTCTAAACTAGTAGTAGGGCTAGTAAACTTGGTCCGAGTACTTTGTTCGAGTTAATTTTATCTGTCTGCGGGCTGGTTCTAGTACCAATTTTTTGGTTTCAGCAAACAATAATTTGGTCTCACCAAAAATCAAAAGATATTTTTCAATGTTCGAGGGCGGGGCTACGTGTTTGTCGTACCAAGTTCTATTACTACGTTTACTCGAACAAATCATAATTGAACTCAAAAAAACAAAAAAAAGAACTAGGGGTGTTCCTTTACTTTGAGATTCTGTGATTTTTAGTCCGAAGTCCTGTCAAGCTCATATAAAAAAAATGGAATTGACAGAACTTGGGACCAAAATGCACAGAAAATCACAGAAATTCAGAGTAAAGGAACAGACATATTATGTCCGTTGCGTTTTAAAATTTCAAAATAAATTTCAAAAAAAAAAAAATAAGAAAAGATAATGTCTAACATTCCAAATAATGAAATTTGAAATAAAAATAATTTTTCTTTTAGATAATTTTATTTAAAATATGACAAATGTGTCGCATAAATAAAAGAGTTTGAGTAGTTAATCAACTTGGTTGCACTGTCTGCTGAGTTTAGTAGAACCAAGTTTACTCGCACCGAGTTCGAGCGTTTACAGAGCCTATAAGACTGGATATTCAACCAGGCTTACGATAGCCTCGTCGCTATAGCATTTTGTTTAATTTTTCATTAGACTCAATCGAATATTTTGTATCCGGAATAAAGTGTTGTTGTTTTGTAGGTAATTTTAAAATATTTTTTAAGACTGTTTAGTCTTGACTTCAGGACAAACAAAACACACCTAATGTCTTATACACATCCAATCCATGTAAAATAAATATCTACAAAATATAAATTAAATATAGATTCATATACTGACACAAATATTAAACTTTTTTTACTTTTGATCTACATGAAGGTTGATAAACTATATGGTATAATTTCAAAACTTTTCTATTCCATAATGAGTTAAGTGTGAGGAAGTATTCTTATTACTTCCTATACTTTTATAGACTTGAAAAATTTTATTTTTTATACAACACTATTCCTCCAGTCGTTTAATTCAAAACTCATCTATTCCCATACATACAAAATAGACAAAATTAAGCAACAGAACTCCGCTTTTCCTATGCTAAACAAAGTAGTCGTTTTCAAAACATATTTATTACAATGGACTGCAACATTTGCTCTTTCTTTTTTTTGTTTAAATACATTTTGGGAACTTTTTTTTAAATAAACTGAAATGAATTAAAGTGAAAAGTGTTTTCTGAATTTTTAAAACTCCTCTTTTCCTAATCGTAATTTTCAAAAACTCTTCTTTTCTAAATTAAAATGATTTTTTATAATGATTTACCATAATAGTAAAGTCAACGAAGGTATTTTGCTTGCAAAAAAAAGGCCCTCTGGATTATTATTTTTATATGGTAGGGGTTACCCCAAGCTATAACATACACAAAGTCCCCAGCCCAGGGCCGGGAGCTAAACTGAGGAAGGGGGAGAAAGGTGTCCCTCTTTAGATTTTCGTGAATATTAGCACAGCCTAGTATGTTAGCGGAAAAGTCTATACTACTTAATTAGAGACAAATAAATTGTCTATAAAAGAATAAATAACAACAAATCTGAAAAACCTGTTATTGTCTTAGATATTGAATGTTTTCTGACCAATTTACCTGGAAAAACAAAAAAATAAATACGCATTCATTCACGTGAGGCTAAGACAGGAGTTATAATTTCCTGTTTTTTCTATATATCTATATAGTTGATGTATAATACTTTTTTTTTTTTATATTAAGCGCGTGCAAAAGGGGTTGTGACTACCCTTAAGATGATATACACAGCACGAGCCGTTAGGTAGATTGGAGGGGATTTAAAAGGAGATACCGATGCACATTGGTTTTGAACGTCTGTAGATCACAATGGGAGGGGAAAATTGAGCTGGGTAGAGCATTCCACATTCGAGTAGTGCCACTAAAGAAAGAATCTCTGTACTTAACAGTACGTCCGAAATTGGGCTCAAGGGCTAAATTATGCAAAATTTAATTAGCAAGAGTTGTTTTCATATGACGCCAAAAAATTATAGCGTTTTTTTAAAGGAACACAATACAAAATTTGTTTGCCATGCGGGTTATTTCTTCCCCCTTTAGAGAGGAGGCGCATTTTGTTTAAAATAATCAGCCTTATCCGGGGGAGATTGTTCTCCCCCGGATTTTCATTTTTCCCAGAAGTCGAATACTCATATCGTCAATCTCCCCCGAATAGAATCTCCTCCGGAAATTACTTCGTATCAGTTTCGAAATACTCTGTCTGAAATTTATATGTCAAAGTTTGAAAATTATTTTCTGAAATCAAATAAAATATTAGATCTATTTGTGGTGATAAAGACCTATTTTGCATCGTAAATTCAATTCACATGTAATGGAAACGCGTACAAATATTCAAAACTTTAAGATAAAAGCATTTTTTGTCTATTTTGTTGTTGTAATATTTTTGCTCTCTCTCTTTGTGCAAAACTGTGTTACTTTATGAGGGGAAAAAACCCGAAAGTGTTAAGTAAATTTGTTCCAAAATGTGTTAAAAATCTATAAAAATAAAAACGAAATATACATAGATCGGTTAAACCAAAACCAATTTCTCCTCCAAGTCGTTTCCCCGTTGTCTCTAGCTTGTTGTAAAGTGGACGTTCAGCCACACATGCATACCAATATCGATGGACTTCTCAGTAAACGTAGTGTTGGATTTTATTAAAATGCCTATATTTTTGAACCGAAACCAAAACTCGTCCTTTAGAGCAAGTAAATAATTATAAAACCTTCAAAAATAGGTAGTAACATACTTCTATTTTTTCAATTCTCCAACTAAATTGAGGTGAGTTTTTTTTACAGGGAAACATCATTATTTTCCCCCGGAAAATAGATTTACGATATCTACTTTTTTCATTTGAGTTTTTTCCCATTTTTCGAACATTGTTTATGATTGGAGAGTCTCATACGGGGGAAAAAATCCAGGGGAGATTTTATTCCCCATAAGGCTGAATATGATAATAAGAGTATTTAACAAAAATGCCCACCATCATACTAAAATTGCTTTAATATCGTATTAAGTTCATACAAATGTGCGCTATTATTTTTGTTATTCAGGTTTTTATAAATATTTGATCTGAGTTATTTTACTATCGGATCACAACCGATACTGAAATACTCTTTTTTAATGTTTCAAGCAAAAATATGAACAAATCTAGTTTTTGCTGGTCCGGGTCCCAGAGTGGTTTTTCTGACGAGGCAATAGGGTTCATAATCGACAAGGCCCTAGTTTTGGCCATTACTCAGCCATGCTAGGGCCTTGCCAGAATCTATTTAAAACTCTCTCTAGTGCCATGTCGAAAACTAGAATGTTTTTCTGCGCGGGCATCAACCCTCTTGTTTAGGATTTCCCAAACCAACGTAAAAGCATTGATTATTTGTCATTTTTGTTATCATTGTGAATGATTCGTTTTAGTCATACTTAAACGTCGCACAGTGGCCTCTTTAAGCAAAAGTGCTTGCGAAATTCATTTTTCGGGTGGGTCTATAATGCAATAATTTTAAACACATGGAATTAAGAGATGATAGGAGCTCTAGAAATCGAAAAAAAAAATTTTATTTGGATTTGTTTGAATTGTAGAGCGAATCAAAGTTGATTAATTTTTATGGTGGGGAACAAAAATATTTTTTTTTTCATTTTTTTTTAGCTTTGAGTGTACAAACTAGGAAAATACCATAAGAAACCAATTTTTTTTTATACAGGTTCTTGTTAATTACTTTAATCAAAATCAAAAAAAAAATTGTGATTTTTTTATATATAATTTTTTTAAGCTGAAACACGACTGTGCAAAAAGTCGTGTTTCAAAAAACATCGACTTTATACTACGTTTTAATTAGAGCCGAAATGAGGTAATTTCGAAATTTGGCAAAAAAGTGTTTTCATTATCAAATTAGCTAATTTCATTTCACATCTCATTTCATTTTGAATTTGGAATGGCAGTTAGCCGTTTATTTTTGTTGTTTTCTCTTTCTATTTTATGTTGTTGAGTATAGTGTATTGATATTTTCATACAAAAGCTTTTAAGAGCTTTTGAAACTGATTCCCGCTGGATGCATTCACCTAATTTCCAACCTAATTTCGTGCAAATGAGGTTGAAATTACCTCATTTCGAAATTTGATTTTGTATGGGAAATGAGGTATTTTCGGATCTCATTTGGAAATTTGCAACGAAATTACCTCATTTGGCCCAGTGAAAACGGCATACTAAGTTGAGCAGAGAAAAAATATTTAAGAGACCTAAAATCAAACTCGACGAATAAGAAATCTTTATGTATTTCTTAACATAAATTTACAAATTACAAATTACATTACAAGTTACTTACTTACTTTACTTTTGATGGCGCTCACAGCCCAGGATGGGCTTCGGCCTCAACTAACAAGCCCCTCCAGCCAGCTCTGTCCCTAGCTAGCCGCTTCCAGTTGCGCACACTGAGTGCTTTGATGTCGTCATTCACTTGATTGCGCCACCTGTTACGGGTTCTTCCTCTGCTGCGTACCCCATCGGGGTTGGATTCGAAGACTCGTCGGGCAGGTGCGTTGCTGTCCATACGCTCCACGTGCCCCAGCCATCTCAGCCGCTGTATTTTCAGCTTTTTGACCAGGTCAATGTCGCTGTATAGCCCGTATAGCTCGTCGTTGAATCTTCTCCTCCATACTCCTTCGATACACACCGGACCGAAAATCACACGAAGAATCTTCCTTTCAAAGCACCCTAGCAGATTTTTATCCGAATCTTTCAGTGTCCATGCTTCTGACCCATAAAGCAGGGTATAAAGTCTCCTTGGTTCTCTGAGAGAGGGCCTTACTACTTAAATGCCTTCTTAAACCGAAGAAACAGCGGTTGGCAAGAGTAATTCTTCGCTTAATCTCTGCACTGATGTCATTCTGCGATGTAATAGTGGAGCTCAGGTAGACAAAGTCCTTGACAACTTCGAAGTTATATCTGTCCATCTTGATATTTTGCCCGAGTCGACGATGTTGAGATTCCTCTCTCGATGACAGCATATACTTCGTCTTGTCCTCATTAACCGCCAATCCCATTCTAGCCGCCTCCGATTCAAAGCTCGCAATGCTTTCGTACAATGGCTTCAAGAACGATGTTGAATAAGTTGCATGATAACGCGTCGCCTTGCCTCAATCCTTTCTCAACATCAAAGGAATCGGTGGTGTTCTTACCAATTTTGACGGAGCAGCGAGATTTCTCCATCGTCATCCTGCACAGGTGGAAGAGTTTGGCAGGGATGCCAAGACTCGACATGGCTCTGTATAATTCGTCCCTTTTCACGCTATCATACGCGACTTTAAAATCGATAAAAAGGTGGTGTGTATCGATTTGGAATTCCCGGGGTTTTTCTAAAATCTGTCGGAGTGTGAACATTTGATCGACGACGGTTGACTTGCCTGGCCTAAAACCGCACTGATAAGGGCCGATCAGATCGTTGACAAAAGGTTTTAAACGGTCACACAGGATGGCCGACAAGATTTTATAAGCGACGTTTAGGAGACTAATTCCTCAGTAGTTGGTACATTTCAGAACATCTCCCTTTTAATGGATGGGGCACATTGTACCGAGGTTCCATTCATCGGGCATACTTTCCTCCGACCAAATTTTGCAGATGAGCTGGTGTATGCTCCTAGCCAATTCATCTCCCGCTGATTTAAGTAGTTCGGCTTGTAAGGCATCCGCACCAGCAGCCTTGTACGACTTAAGTTTGGATATCGCCAGCCGCACTTCGGTTAGGTCGGGTGAACGGAACTCTTGGCCATCATCGTCCAAGTTGAATGGAGCGTTCTGCCTATTAGCGGCATCTTGGCTGTCTTCGCCATTAAGTAGTCTCTCATCTCGGCAGGCTTCCGATCTAGCCTTGAATCCTTGGGTGGATCGCTTCACCCTCTGATAAAATTTTCGAACATCTCCCCTACCGCTACAACCCTCAATAGACTCTACCGCCCGCTTCTCGTGCTCTCTCTTTTTCCTCCTGAGAAGTCGGCGTTCCTCTTTTCGTTTCAGCCCGTAGAGCTCCCGGGCCACTCTCTCAGCAGCTCTTGTTCGAGTCTGCAGCACTGCCTGGTAGGCCTCGTCCTTAGCTGCATGCGCTAGCCGGCACTCTTCATCGAACCAGGGGTTTCGTTGTATTCGCCTAGTGAAACCCAGCACATCAGAGGCGGCACTTCTGATGGCTTGTTGACAGTGTTTCCACTGGTCTTCTGCACTTGATGCTGGTGGCGGACCTCCTGAGAGATTAAGAGTTGCGTGGTCTGCAAAAGTTCTGGCAGTCTCTTGCGATTTAAGCTTCTCGACATCGAATCTTTTCACTGCGTTGTCGCGTCATGGATATCCGCATACGTAGTCTAGCTACCACCAGGTAGTGATCCGAGTCAATGTTGGCACCTCGGAACGTTCGGACGTCCAAGATACTGAAGCATGTCTCGCGTCTATCGCAACGTGGTCGATTTGGTTGACGGTTACTTGATCACGCGACCGCCAAGTCCCCTTGTGTATATTGAGGTGTGGAAAATAGGTGCTTGAGATGATGACATTTCGCCCCGCCGCAAAGTCTGCCAGCCTGTGTCCGTTGCCGGAAGTTTCGTCGTGTAGGCTGTGTCCTCCGACTATCGAACCAAAGATGCCCTCCTTTCCGAATCTTGCGTTGAAGTCACCAAGAATGATCTTCACGTCGTACTTCGGGCACACATCATACGTTGTCTCCAGGTGATCGTAGAATGCTTCTTTGGTTGAGTCCTTTCCCCCTTCATGGGGGGCGTGAACACAGATCAGCGAAATGTTCTTAAATTTGCCCTTGATGCGGATTGTGACCAGGCGCTCGCTTACACTTCGGAAGCCCAAGACTTCTTGCCTAAGTCTTTCCCTTATCACAAAACCACAACCAAAGAGCCGCTGACCCTGTTCCTTCAAGCACCCGCCGTAGTAGATGTTACACGTTTTCAGTCTCCGTATGCCCTCTCCATCCCATCGCACTTCTTGGATGGCTGTTACGTCAGCCTTTAGCCTGTTCAGGTTCTCCACTAATTGTTCGGCTGCACGTGTTCTGTATAAGGACAGGACGTTCCACGTGCAGATCCGAAATTCATTGTCCTTGTTTCGTTTGCTGGGGTCGTCAACTTTAAAATTATTAAATTATATGGATATATCCGAGGCTTGTTGTTGTTTCGGAACAACTTTTTCTTACGTGGTAGGGAAGTTACCCCGACGCACAACCCCCGACCCGGAGGACCAGACCCTTCGTATAACTCCAAGGGTAGGGAGCCGGATAAACCGCTCCTTATAGGCCTGAGCTACAAATATGTCGTAGTAGCCCATATAAGATGTTCACTAAGTAGTTCAACCTAACTGGAACTGTAGACGCCACCGTTGATTCCATCTAGAGAATTCGTCCGCTGCCGCCTCGATGAAAGGAGAAGTGCCTTAGTGGGAACACTCCTCCCCCCCTCTCTCGTTGGCTGTCCCCAACAGCTTTCCACGGGGATTTAAACCCCGTCTCCAGCTGAGGTACTAAACACCCGATGTTCACCACTAGGAGGTGAGAGTAGGAGTTGGTAGACAGAGGTGGGTTTTGAGAAAAACCTGTGGACGCTTGTGTCCTCTTGAAAGCACATAACTACCCTTTTGAACAACACATTACATTACAAGTGTAATGTGTAATTAAATTTTTTTCAATTACATTTTGAAAATGTAATGAAAAAAAAATAATTTTGTAATGTAATGGGAAAAAAATTGTTTTTATTACATTTATTAATGTAATGGAAAAAAATAATTTTTTCCATTACATTTTCAAAATGTAATGAAAAAATAAAAAAAAATCCATTTCATTTTCAAATGTAATGGAAACAAAAAATTTTGTTTCCATTACATTTTGAAACCTATCTGTACCCATTACCTTTAAAAATTAACAAAATAGTGACTCTTTTTGATAACGAATATGGTGAAATCTGTGTGCCTCCCTATATTATTTATTTATTGGCACCGAATTTTGTTTCCATTATGAAAATGTAATGGTAATACAAAAAACATTTCCATTACATTTTGAAAATGTAATGAAAAAAAAAAAATGTTTCCATAAAATTTTTTTTCCATTTCATTTTCAAATGTAATGGGAAATTTTTAAAATGAATGAAAAAAAAAATTATTCCATTACATCATATTAATGTAATGGAATAATTTTTTTTTTCATTACATTATAAAAATGTAATGGAAAATTCTTTTTTTTCAAATCTAATTACCCAATACATTATTTGTAATGGGTAATTAAATTTTATCTAATTACATATTGAAAATGTAATGCGTAATTAGATTTTATTTAGCTACATATTACAAATGTAATGGTTAATTAAAGTGTAATTGTATTACAAATGTAACTATTTACAACCCCGACATAAATCCAAAAACACAGCTGCATAAAGTTGCATAGAGCTGCGCTAGAGAGATTTAATTTGAAGAAGTCGGTCGATTTTGTCATAGTTTTTTTTTCTAGGGTAGAAAAAAAAATTGCAAAATATAATTTCTTTATTGCGCAAGGATGTGGAAAAAATAAAGGCACTAAGCTATAACCATGTAGGCTGAATTCCGAGTGATCGGTATTTTCCCCTACCTGGGTTTCACTTAGCGCCAAAACAGCTGGCCAGTTTAAAATGTATGTGGTATGCTTTTTCCTTTGTAACCTCATATTCATACATTTAAAATATGCCTATTAAATGATTGGACAATGTGCAATAAAAAAAAAAAACATTTATATACAGCATAGCATAGGTATGCAAAGCTTATCACTACGAAAATAGGTTGAAAATTAGATTTCTAAATGATTGATTATAAAACTGTAAACAATTATATTTATGTATGAATTAAAACCATTGCAAATTAAGAGAATACATTTCACGTTAAAATTTTTATTCATAACTCGGCGAATATCCAACGTTTTCAAAAAATAAAATAAAATAAAATTTATACCTGCTTCTTAATTCCTATAATACCAATCATTTTAACGTACATAATATTGGCCATTAGAAGTATTAGTCTTTGGAAGGCAGCATTGAAAATTTACACCCTCTTGGTGTTCCATGTGTAATGTCTTCCAATGATCCTTGCCCCTGCTTCGAATCATTTCCAAATACTCAACAAATGACTGATACGTTATGTAAAGTCTATTAGGACAATCAGTTTTATGATGAAATGCACATTCTTGATCACAGATCCATTGCCTTTGAATTGGTTTTGTCAGTTTATAACGATCCATGAATGCCAGGAAATTATCAACATTCTTCGAGTGATATAACTGTGTTGTTGTGTATCTAAATTTAATGTGTTATCAATTTGGGAGGCAGACAAATAACACAAAATTGAAACTCACGATAATCCATCTTCAATCATCTTCTTCACTTTTGAATTATCGATTACTTTTTGCACTTCTTCGCAATCCATATCACGTCCCAAAGCAATAAGAATCCAAGGTGGCATAAGGCCGAATCTAATACAGTTCATAATATCGAGCATATAACATTCACGATCCTTCCAATTGTAGTTAAGCCATCGAACAGCCGACATGAGAATCTGCAATAAGGATGTTTAATTGAATTGGATCTCTAAACAGGAAACTTAACAAAGTATCAAACCTCAAGTTCAGAATTTACTCCAATAGCGTTTGAACTTAGGAGGGTGCAAACTTCTTTTGCGCTCAAAAGTAAAAAATCCTTTGACGCCACCAAAGTAAGAAAGAACTTGCATATCCTAGTCAACATAAGCTGTTGCAGCATCTCCAAACCATAATTGCGTGAATCCAAATACAAAAGAAAGGCAGTGTCTTCTTGAAATCGAATATCATCGTCCAGGCACACCCAACACTGGTCTACCAAATCCTTGATTTTCAAAAAATTTGCAGCATTAAATAGTTCCAAAATGCCTTCTCGTTGGACCAATGGTTCAGCGGATAACATCCAATCGTATACCATCATAAATGCCTGGGGAGTGATCCTTTCTGGGGGAAGTTGTATAACTGCCTCATTGCTGCATTGCATGAAGAAGTCCGAATAACATTGCAAGACCATCATGTGACAGTTAAAAGAAACATCACCGACTCGTATTTGAACGTTTGTTTTGATGTAGTTATCAATCATATTCTTAAGCAAGCCATAGAGATCCTGCTTCTTTGGCTGTTTGATGCTTTCCCAATCCTCAATCTTGTTTGGATTGAAACCTATTTCAACAAGGGTCTTTTCCACTGGCAAAATATTATCATGAACTTGTGGTTCTTCGGAGAGCTTAGAAAGATTTGTTGGGAGTATTTTATTTGGTGGAGGACGACTCATTTGGTAGTCACGAGCAATTGATTTTGAAGCATTTCGTATTACTTGATCTGAAAAATATAAGTGGGAACATCAATCTACTGGTGCAAGTTATACACAATCTTACCGAGATGAACTGATTGGGAGGTAGGAGCTTCAGATTGAACCGATGAGTCAGAGTTTTCACCAAAACTTAAACCAAAGTTAACGTAAATATTTTAAAAATAACCTTGTACATAAATAATCATAAACATTCTTACTTCATGATCCTAAAACTGTTTTCAAGTTCTGATGTTGTTGTTGCAGAAAAAGCAGAGGATTCATCATTCTTGAAAAAAGTCCAAAAATCAAATCAATTTTGTTAATCTAAAGCTTTTATATATTATTTACCTTAATGGTCTTGTTTTCCATAACTTGTAAAGGGTTTTCCAGGAAGGCCGAAAAATAGTTGGTATTCAAAATTTTATATCTCCGATAGAATTTAGTTTGTTGAAAATTTAGTCAAAACATACTTTAAAAAAAATGAAATTACAAATAAGATAACTAGCAAAATAGGGTATTGAAAATAACGGAATTTTAAGGGAAGAAAGGAACAATCGCGTTCAGGCTTTGTATTATTGAATATGTTTGTGTGAAACTTTAACTTACTCAAAACATACAATTCCCATGCATTTCTGAGAGAATGGTAATACTGGTAATTTTTCAATATAGATGGTATAACCCGAAAACTGATATGAATTTGAGAATTTAACGACACTTTTTGTAGGAAATAAGATTTGCTTTCAAAATTGGTGGTTTAAGAAATTTTATAAAAAAATTAAAGCGGGGGAAATTAACAAAAACTCATAAAAAAATGAAGAATCATATTTTAATTTTGTTTAATAAATGCTGATAACTTTTTTTTCTGAGCCAAGGTGTGCGCAAGTACTATAATGAAACAAAATATGCTCAAGCCTTTGTTATGACCAAAAACAAATTTGATAAAAATATGTATTCCCTTTTAAAAACATCAATTTTATGTATTTTTTTTTACAGTTTTTGGTCGCATGCATTAACTTCCATGAGGGTAGGAATTTTTAATTTTTCGAATGATTTTGAGTACTTGACTTAATCATGACAACACCGCTATACCTTTTTCCAGGTTGTTCCGGATTGTTTCCATTTTTGTTTGACAAAAAATAAAAAATTACGGACTGTGTGAAGTTAACCCCCCTTTATTGAATTTATAATTTTTGAAAATTGTTCCAGGCTGTTTAAGGCTCTCCCAAACCAATGCGGAACATTCGCTGAGGTGAAGAAACATTCGCATGTCAAAATTTATTTACATGGTGATACATAAGAGTGTCCACATCAACGCGGCGGAGAAACATATGAATTAATTTTGACTGACGAATGTTTCCAGTTTATTCAAATGTTTTTTGAAAAAAAAACTCAAAAATGATGGTTTTAGACCCAAAAAATCCTTTTGGACCCAGCCCCGCCTTTTTCGAAAATTGAATTTTTTGGACATCGAAGTTTAAAATTTCAAAAGTTATGGGTGTTATTCAAAAAGATTTTCTTTTTTTAGAAGAATGATTTCAGATTTAATAACTGCGAACGCTGGTGTACCTCTAGGTAGTCATATTGGCCCACTTCTCTTTATGATTGAGACTGTGAGTGCAAAATTGGCGTAACACTATTTTGGAAAATTGCCCTATTTTCTCACTAATTTTTTGTCTTAAGCCTAGTACTCACCTCTGAGTGAAATAAAAAATAAAAGCACTTTGAAACTCACGTGAACAAGCATTGTGAAACCATAATTAATTATCCACGTGAAATTTCGGTCCTCAGTTTGAAAATTTTTAGTACTCATTTTGAATGAAAAAAATAATTTGACTTGCCTGACAGTTTAACAGAATCTTGAAATGCTTGAGAAGACTATTTTAATTCCATAGTTTGGTTTTTGGCTTGTCGGTAACACTTTATATTCAAAAATAAACTATCATAAGATCCAAAATAATTCTTTAGGCTTTTTTATTTTAATTTATTGAAAAATGTCACACTTTTCCACACTTCTATTATCTTTTCCTAGTGGTCATACGTTACACCCCAACTCCACAGGCCATGAACGATGGCCGGATTAGGGAACATGTCGAAAAAAAATCCCATGGCGTCGCAAAAATCCATGTCCAAGCAGTGACATATTCATTAAAATCAGATTGTGGATTGGATTATGGACATCGTTCATGGCCTGTGGTGTAGGGGTGTAAGGAAATGAAAATTATGAAATGAAATTAATTTTGAACCGGTTCATATTTCGCTCTCACATTTGGGCACTCAGATAAATTATTTTAAACATAAGGGGTATTCACGATCCGATGCAATTGGTCTAGTATCATTGCAAAAGTGTTAAATTGAAAAACTTTCTTTCAAACTGACAACGACACCAGGCAAATTTTACATTCCATGTGGCAATGGGGTTAGGGAATAGTAAAAATGCAAAACTGTTGCAAGATTTAAGGCAGTGTTGTTGTTATAGAGTAAGAACATTTTTGAATTTTACACTTTTGCAATGATACTAGACCAGTTGCATCGGATCGTGAATACCCCTAGTCTGAGATTCTTTAAGAATATCTATTAGCCCAGTCAATAAATAGGTACAAACAAATGGATAATATCGCATAGCGCGGTTAAGTTCTGCATTTTTGATATGCTGTTGGGGCATGTAAGAGTAGTCTGTAGCTAAGTTTGCAACTTCCAAAAACCTGTGCTCGCTGCATGAAAAATGCAACAGTGAAAAAAACGCTAAAATCACCCCATTTTTTCCGACATTTTCCTTTATAACTTTGGAAATATGCAACTTAGGAAAAAATCATCCACTATATACTTGTTTTTTATAAAATTTTCTACAAGACCACATTAAATTTAAATTCATGCATGTTATATTTTTGTTGCTATCTAACCATGAATTTAAAAAAAAATCTGAAAAGCTAATAAATTTGAAGCACTTAAAAAATAGGTCAAAAATTTGCTTACGCGATCTGGGCCCTGTTCATTTAACAAAGGACAACGGCCTTCATGTTAAGAAAGTACAGAAAACATGTTCAACTTTTATCTGATTTCAAAATTTTAAACGGATACACCTATTACCCGCACAGAATTGGGGTATTCGGTTTTGTTGCTTCAACGACTTCACCTGCAATTTCAATTGAAAGTAAAAAAGAAACATAGGTTTTTTAGCGACTTATTTATGATTCTTTTAGCAACTTTTTTCAATAAATCAAATGCCATAAAAACCTTTAAGCAAGCAAACAAAAATTTAAGCATCAACCTTTAGACAGCAAAAGTGAGGAATTTTTACAAAAAGATCAAATTTGAATTACAAAAAAAAATGGATTTGGCATCACGCGTTCTGCGGAACAAACTGGTATTGAATCGCTTTTCCAAAAATTATATATGTTATTGGAAAGTTTTTCAGCTAGCGCGGTAAAATTACCCTTGGTAAGAACAACAAAATTAAGAAAGTGTCGATAAAAAAGCCAACTGATAAACGGGCTACGTGTAGGAAACTACAATTTAAATTGAAACAATTTTTTTTTTTATTTTTGTCTCGCATACACCTACACGCTTATTTTTTTTGTCATACCTTAGGTGAATCACCCTGTAAGTATATTTTACTAAAAAACGCTGTTCATTGCATTGTAACGCAAAACCTTGGGCTGCGTAAAAGAATGTCGGAAAATATGGAAATGCAGGATATGCTTTTGGCTTTGGTGCATGTCCTTACTTTATTTTTAAGAAGTGTTGCCACCGGGGACCAATAAAAATGAAAATTCCTATTTGACCGAGAGCTGACAGCAAATTTTTGGTTTGGAGGTATAACCAAAATTTGCAAACATGTATGTTGAGGTACTAGGGCCACGATTTCAAATTCAAAGTTTGTTTTCCCCCGTATGGGCCTTGGAGGGCGTCTGTCTGAGTCTGGCGACACTCAAATCGTCTGGGACCCCGACATTCTTAATCAGTGCGTAATTCTCTTCAATTTACATATATTTTTAAGTGGTTATATACTCCAAACCAAAATCTGTTTTTTCGCCCCTTTTGGGGGGCGCCTGTCTGGGTCGGGCGACACTCAAATCGTCTGGGACCCCAAAATTCTTGATGAGAGCGTGGTTCTCTTTCGTTTACGTATATATTTAAGTGGTTATATACTCTAAACCAAAATCTGAAAAATCTCGGTTTTCAACCTCCCGCCTCCAGTCCCGGCGACAAAATAATCCTGCCAGACGGTTGAGTTTGAAATCGTGGCCCTAGTACCTCAACATACATGTTCGCAAATTTTGGTTAAACCTCCAAACCAAAAATTTGCTGTCAGCTCTTAGACTATATAATATTGGCCTATTAATAGACGCTCAGATATTGGTTAGATGACGCGGATTGCTTTGCCAGATTCAGCACACTTGAAATATATAGTATGGTGCACTTAGATTTAATTTTATGGTGCTTCGGGTTTCTGGAAAAAATTCTGAGATAAGCTTTGACTTGACTGGTTCACAACTATACCTAGTGTCATTATGCCACCATCTTGTTTTTAATGATAATTTTGATTTGCATGTACATGTACATGTACAAGTACATATTATATACATAAGTATGTTTCGATCATAGTTTCAACAAAATAAATTCTATTGGAAATACAAATTTTTGAATATCAACGTTTTTGTTGGATTTTATAGAATACCGTTTGGAAGTAATGGAAAAGGAGACCAATGAGGTACGTTATAATGCTTTCAATTACAGAAATTGACACAAATATGTACAAAGTTGTTTTTTTAAGAAGAATGTATCATCAACTGGCTCTTCATCAACAAATTCAGAACTTGAAAACAGTTTTAGGTTCATGAAGTAAGCACTTATTATATATAAGTTTAATTGTACATATAAAGTTGCTTTAACTTACATTGTACATTTATTTTAGTTTAAGTTTTGCAGAGAATTCCGACTCATCGGTTCAACCTGAAGCTCCTACATCTCACTTCATTCGCCCAGGTAAGTTTCCGTATAACTTACGCGTTACGCCAGTTGCGACTCATTTATTAAATCATTATATTCCTTAGTTCAAGCAATACGAAATGCTTCAAAATCAATTGCTCATGACTACCAAATGAGTCGTCCTCCGTCCAATAAAATACTCCCAAGCACTTTTTGTAAACTCTCCGAAGAACCGCAAGTTCAAAATAATTCATCTCCAGAAGAAAAGACCCTTGTTGAAATAGGTTTCAATCCAAACAAGATTGAGGATTGGGAAAGCATCAAACAGCCAAAGAAGCAGGATCTCTATGGCTTGCTTAAGAATATGATTGATAACTACATCAAAACAAACGTTCAAATACGAGTCGGTGATGTTTCTTTTAACTGTCACATGACGGTCTTGCAATGTTATTCGGACTTCTTCATGCAATGCAGCAATGAGGCAGTTATACAACTTCCCCCAGAAAGGATCACTCCCCAGGCATTTATGATGGTATACGATTGGATGTTATCGGCTGAACCATTGGTCCAACGGGAAGGCATCTTGGAGCTTTTTAATGCTGCAAATTTTTTGAAAATCAAGGATTTGGTAGGCCAGTGTTGGGTGTGCCTGGACGATGATATTCGATTTCAAGAAGACACTGCCTTTCTGTTGTACCTGGATTCACGCAATTATGGTTTGGAGATGCTGCAACAGCTTATGTTGACTAGGATATGCAAGTTCTTTCTTACTTCGGTGGCGTCGAAGGATTTTTTACTTTTGAGCGCAAAAGAGGTTTGCGCTCTTCTAAGTTCAAACTCTATTGGAGTAAATTCTGAAGTTGAGGTTTGATACTTAAGTTTACCGTTTAGAGTCGTACAATTGAACATCCTTATTGCAGATTCTCATGTCGGCTGTACGATGGCTAAACTACAATTGGAAGGATCGCCAGTGTTATTTGATTGTTGTTATGAAAAGTGTTCGATTTGGCTTGATGCCACCATGGATTCTTGTAGCTTTAGGACGAGACACTGAGTATGAAGAAGTGCAGAGGGTAATCGATAACTCAAAAGTGAAGAAGATGATTGAAGATGGATTATCGTGAGTCTTATAACTTTGTATTTGTTTTCCTCCTGATAAATTGAAAGAATTAAATTTAGATACACAACAACTCAATTGTATTATTCAAAGAATGTGGACAGTTTCCATGCATTTATGGAACGTTATAAACTGACAAAACCAATTCAAAGACAATGGATCTATGACCAAGGATGTTGCTTTCACCATAAAACTGATTGCTCCAATAGGCCTTATATAACTTATAAATCATTTGTTGAGTACTTGGAAATGATTCGACACAGAGGCAAAGATCATTGGAAGACATTACTCGTGGAACACGAAGAGGGAATACATTTTCAATGCTGTCTTCCGAAGGCTAATACTTCTAATGACCAATATTTTGTAAGTTCAAATTGTTCGTACTTATTGTAGAAATTAGGAATGGTATATGGAGGTTTATATTATATACCTGGGGAAGCTTTGGATTCGTTTTAACGCTTACTCCACTTTTCGTTTTTGTTTTATTCACAAAAAAGAAAAGAATCATATTTTACACTTACGTTATATTTATTTTAGTACTGCATCCTTCCAAAAGAAAGTCGTGATCAAGCCGTTCAAGCGAGTGGAGAAATAAGTGACTCTGATGAAACAGGTAATTATACGTTTGTACCATAACTACCTACTACCTTAACAAATTCAATTATTAATAATAAAAAAGTAAAAAACTGTCTAAAATGGATTTAAAATACAATCCAGTGAGACAGATATAGATTTAAAGTGCGTAAAAAAGAGAAGGGTAGATGCGACGCGCCAGTTTCAACTTGAAAGATTGTGTATTGTGTTTAAGTCTCATAAAAATAATAAGAATCCGGCTAAATGATCATTTTTTTCGGTTGATTATAATATCAGCTAAGTTGAATGGCTGTATCGTCTTTTTTGGTTTTATGTTGTGCACCAGGTTTGCTTGTATGTTAATTGTATTTTGAACTATCACCTTCCCCCAGTGGCGTCTTTAGGCATGGGCCCACTTAGGGGCCCCCTGAGCCGTCGCTGAAACTCGTCCAACCAATTTGGAAACGATAAGGTTAATTTTAACTTGTAAACTGCAGTTACAAATTTGTTTACAAACCAACATTTATATTTAACAACACACAATTCGCATGTGATTTTACCTATAATCATAATATTTATATGGGTAGTAGGTATTTTCCATTTTTTTTAAAGGAGGACCATTCATACGAAGCAAATATGTAGATACAAATTTAAATCAAAGTTAACATCCATGCTTGAATACAATTATGTACATACATACATACATGAACGCGACACCCTTAATACGTAGGGGAAACTGGGGCACATTTGACACTTAATTTTTAAAGGTTTGTAGTTACCAAAATTATATATGAATTCCAATACTTTTTTTTCGTATCATGCATTGGCTATTCTTGAAAAGACTCACAGATACATTTTATTTTTATAACAACTTCATCAATTTTTTCAAATTTGTTTTAAAAAAAAGTCATTTTGTCAAAGGTGCCCCGGGCATGGGGCACCTTTGACTTTATACGGGGAACATTTGACTATTGCAGTTTTAACTCATAATCGTATGCATAAAAAGTATCAGCATGTCTATTCTGCCTGTTGTTTTAATAAAAAGAAAAGTCAAACATTATTTAAACAATTTATTTTAAAAATATAAAGAAACATAAATCAATAAATCCATTTTCTAAAAAAATTAACATGGATAAGACTTCATTTTAAAAACTATCAGTCCGTAAGGTCCTTAAGAATTATACATAGGAACATTTATAAATATGTATCTTATTTAATATAGAATTTGCCGAAGTCAACGTGAAATAAATATTTTTGACTACAGCGAGAAGTTGAATTTGATTTCACTCCTTAAAGTCAAAGAAATGGTGGGCAGCTAATATTGTTGGCCTTAATAAAGTCATACACAAATTTCTTGAAAGAATCGTTCGACAAGCCGTATGAGTGAACAGAGCATTTTTTCACATATTCTACCAGTTCTTTGTCTTGCAGCTTCGTAAGGGTTTGGCGCGACGCATATTTCGATTGAAAAGTGAAACCTTCGTCAGCGCTACTTTCCCGAATGCAACGAATCAGACCAGTCTTTTAAGGAATCCTGGTTTTTCATACGCATTATCAATGTGGTTCTATTTACCCCATATTTTTCATAAGCTTATGGTGGCGTTTCAAGTTTTTCCGTATGTCTGCAATAGCCCTCTTGACCTTTCTTCATCGATTACAATCCAATTTGTCTTTCGCTTTTAGTTTCTAACCATTTCTTTATAAATAAAACACAAATATTAGTATAACAAATCAATGTGGGGCACATTTAACAAATGGCAAATGTACCCCTACAACAGTCAAATGTGCACCCTTTGCAAAAGTCAAAGGTGCCCCAAAGGTTCTTCATAACTTTTTTAATATTTTTTTTTTATATTAATGTTTTACTTTCACAAAATTGGCTTTCAAATATTAACATTTTAAGAACAATGCTATCGTTATATTATTTCACAATAAAAAAAACTCTTTTATTTTATTCACAAATCGGTGGTCAAAAATTACATCAAAAATCCCGAAATCACAAAAACACGTGTTACTCGAAAATGAGTTGAAGCAAAACTGCCAAAGTTCATAACGTTTCTTTATATTAATTGAGGCTTCGTTTACCATTTCAACTTTTGTTCTTAAAGGGTGTGTTCACACCGAAAATCACAAAGTCAAATGTGCCCCGGTGTCAAATGTGCCCCAGTTTACACTACCTAAGACAACGATCAAATTCATATAGCTAAATGAAATAAGTCAATTATTTGTTTTTTTTTTCTCATTTAAAAACTTTAAACTGTCAGGAACTGCAAAATGGATGTGAAGAATTTGCTAAGACTTACCATTACCACAAAGACATAAGTGCAGAGGAGCTTGAGATGAAATACCTACATTTAGTAGAGTATTTAATGAAAGTTCAGAGCTATACAATCGTATAACAGTAGATAAAATCGAAAACACTTTTCCAAATTTTTAAACAGCTTTTTATCAATGATGGTATTAAACTGCAGTTGAGAAAATAATGTGCTTCGTGATATAGACTTCGTTTGAATAATTCAAGATTTTGCAAATGAAAAAGCCAGAAAAGTATTTCTTATATAAAAGTTGTAGCAGAACTTTTATTAACCAATTCTATTCTATTAAAGATTGCTTTAATTTTGTTTTGTTAATACTGTCAATTTATAAACTTTTCAATTTTCTATTTATCAAATTTTTTTTTGTTACTGTTTATTTTTAGTTTTTGACTATATGTATAGACAGTCCTAGGAATTAATTTTAATTATTAAATTCTGAGCAACGGTAAAAGATACTTTAACCAAACTGTTTTCGATTACACCCCGACTCCACAGGCCATGAACGGTGTTCATAATCCAATCTACAATCCAATCCACAATCTGATTTGTATGGATATGTCACTGCTTGGACATGGATTTTTGCGACTCCATGGGATTTTTTTTATACATGTTCCATAGTCAGGCCATCGTTTTAGGTGTGGTATGCCTGTACCAAAACAGAATAGTGGATACAAATGAAAATAAAGAGCGTCATCAAGCGAAGAGAAATTAAAAACTTATCGATAAGAAAAGATCGGCTTTAAATACTTTACTTTCGAAGAGAAAAATTATGTTACTTTCAGATGTAACGATTTTTTTGAGAACAATTAATTGATATCAACTTCAAATATAGAAAATTTGAGGTTGATTTGGTTTGTAAAATTCCATTACTATTCAGTCGTTCAGTAATATATTCGAACTATACTATATAAGAGAAGAATAGAATCACGCCATACGTTGGGCGCCAATTGTAGAGCGTGATTCACTTCTCTTATGTATTTTTAAAAGAAAAAGGTTTGTTCATAGTTGTAGTTCCAATATTTTATTAACTTTTTTTTAATATGTTTGCACGTTCCATTTTTTTCAGGCCAACGGAGTTATTAAACAAGAATATCTGCTTATATGATCTTTGCTCCAAGAACATATCATACACCAACTTATAATTTAATTTTTTGTTAGCTGAATTTAATTAAAATTATAATAAGTTATGACTGATGATAAACTTAAAAATTTACAATACATTTTCTACAAAGGGCCCCAAGTTCTTTAAGGGCCCAGGACCCCCTATTGTCTTTAGACGCCTCTGCCTTCCCCTCATTAGTCCACATAAAGACCGCTGTGATCTCAACCACTGACTACGCCTTTGGTTCCCACCAAATTTCATATTTTTTTTCTATTTCGAACGATTTTTTGATCTATGTTCTATTAGACCAAGATCCCACAGCAAATTTTGGGAGTGGATTGATAACCAAAATATGAGTATAACGGCTTGTAAGTGCATATATCGTGGTATCGAAAACAAAAGTCTGGCAAGGTTTCTTTTTCGGCCTTTGGCGGGTGTGGGGGTTTGAAAAAAAAAACGATTTTCCAATTTTTTTTTTCAGAAGTATTACCACTTCAATAAATTAAAAAAAAAAATATGCTGTCATTTAATTTACGTCCAAACGTCATAATCTTGGCTTTTTAAGAGGTATCATCTTTTTCTTGGAGAATTATAAAACACAAAAATCAACAAAACAAAGTCTTCAAATAAAATCGATTTACGTTCGCTTAAAAAGCTAATGTCTTGAGTTCTATTGATCGGGTTGCCAAGATTATAACGTTCAGATTTAAAGAAAATGACAGAGCATCACGGGATATATTTTTTAAATTTACTAAAGTAATAATACCTCTGACGAAAAATTGGAAAATCGCTATTTTCAAACCCCCACCCCCTCCAAAGGCTGAAAAAAAAACCTGCCAGATTTTTGTTTTCGATACCACGATATATGCACCTACAAACCCTTATACTCATATTTTGGTTATCAATCCACTCCCAAAATTTGGTGCCGGCTCTTAGACTTATATTTTATTCTGTTACATAGAACGAGTATGTGTAACTATGTATGTAAGAGGAAGTTTGGGAGTGACCAAGCCATATGTTTTTTTTTCCTGAATTAAGCAGAACCACTATTCATCACCCAAATGTTTCCAACAAGAAAGGGGGCTATACTGTTTATTTATCAAAGGCCTAATGCCAATCACTGTTTTCGATTCACATCCTCTTTAACAAGAGTGTCTATAAACTTAAAAACATTAACTCAATTTTCACAAATCCAATTTAATCGCAAAGAAAACAATAGATTCTCCATAATAAAGATACATATAAGAATACGTACGACGACGAATCTACGGATACTATGTTCATTGTACATATGTACATATGTACTATCTTGTAGGACCAAATTTGCATGTTTAGATTGCCTTGTAGAACGAAATTGTCTATAGGATATTGTGTATTTATAATAAATATTTTCTTTGTGAATCCATAGTCAGCATTTTATATATTATTTAGTTTATACCTATAAGATGAGTTGACGAACATTTTTAAATCCTAAACAAATCAGGACAAACAAACAAATAATACTAGCTGACCCATCGAACTTCGTTCCGCAGAATGTCGTTAATGTATTGTAAATAATAATTACGAGCCTAGCACATGCTGCTTGATGAACAAATTTCGGTCAATTGAAATTCCTTACTCAAAAGTTCTATGTAATACAATGGAAATAACAGTGTATGACATTCAAACAACGTCGACGTGTTTCAACCAAACCACAATGATTCACGTGTCTGTCATCACGCTTCTTCACTAAAGTACTTTATGGTAGAAAACATTTTTCGTTCTATTTTCGGTCAGGTACACTTAAAAAGTCAGATATATGCCGACATGGGAGTTCATGACTGATGCCACAAACATCCAGCAATTCTCATAGCGACAACTAGATGCACGGGAAACTGAAGATGCTTAAATACGTATGGCTAATCGCTAGGAATGAACGGAATTTTCACGCCAAAATCGTCGCTTGAATGACAAATTCCCTGATATAGTTTGTGGCTTCATTTTCATCCATTAAGGAGTCATTGGATTTGTCAGAATCATAACTCTTCAGCGATTTCAAATGATTGACATCATTGCTTTTGTGCAACCAAAATCCGCTCGTGCACTCAGCCAATTATGGTCAACATAATTCTAAGCGATACCTATTCGGGAAAATATTCTTGATTTTGGCAAAAATTCGGGCCGGTGACTAAGTCAACTGGAATCACGCTATTGCCCGTCGCTCGTCGCCAACAATTGGCTGGAGAAATCTGCAGCGGAATGGTCATTTCGTAAGGCAACTCGCGTGTTCGTTTTGCAACTGTAATTTTTTGACATATCTCCATTAGGCAGACGTACGCCTTCAGGCAAGTGTTCAATTCACCTGACGGAATTGATCTTGGAATGACAGACAGCAAAAAAAAAATAGCCTCGCACCACCGAAACGTTTTTGACATTTTGTATGTCTTTCAACGTGCGATTCACGGCTTCCAATTCCAATGCGTGTTTGTGAGCAATTGTGAACTCGTCCTAGGTGGTTATCTTACATTTCTGCAATACTTTCACCATTTTAGACTTCTTTGAAATGTTGCATGTGTGTAGGTTCTTCATCCACCTGCAGATTCAATGGCAATTTCAATGCAGAATGGTTCGACCGACTTCTAACAACGTTGCCTCAATCCCCTTACCCGGGGTTTAGCAAGCGAGTAGAACTAGTAGCGTATATGTGTGTTAGTGTATCTGAACACGAGAGAGTCGACTAGCAGGGCAAAAAGTATAATATTTTTGCCTGCGAGTAGCCTGCCAGTTATCCTGCTAGTGTAGTGTATTGTTTTCATTTATTTGTTTTGTTTCCATAGTTTCCATAATTTGTATATTTTTCTGTATAAAATATTTTTAAAAAATCATACTAGTTGACAAAACGCGCAGAGAGCTACTAGTCACACATACATCCATAAAACTAACACTATGGTACAAATGCTACTAGTTCTACTCGCTTCTCTAAACCCCGGGTAAGAGGCGAGTACCACAGCAATCTCAGATCTCGCACGGATCCTGGTTGGCAGAAACAGTGAAAACAGGAACGTTTTCGAATTTCACTGGATACATCAAGGAACAAAATACTCGAATTCCATTTTCGATTAATTGCATCAATTCATAGAACATTTTGACCCAATCGAAATCCATTTCTCACTCCAATTCTCGATTAAATGCAAAGAAATGCACTTAAACCCAGGTCTTTCAGGATTTCCAATTTTCGGGGAAATTTCCTGGAAGTAGTAGCCCGTAGCGTAATGGTTAGTGCGTTGGACTGTCACGCTGAAGGTTTGGGTTCGCTTCCCAGCCTCGCCCACCTAAAAACTAAAAAGTTTTTTTTTCAGCGCTACTGCCTCTACTATCAATTGTCTTGTAGTATTAACTGTCATTCGGATTCGGCATAAAATTGTAGGTCCCTCCCATTCCTGTCGACACGCGCACACAAGAATGGTTGCAAGATGTTACTTACTAGGCCCTGGTTCTTCACGAGCCGTTGCGCCACCCAATTTATATATTTTAGTCCTTCCTGGGACTAATACAAATCCATCAAACACAAAATAGTGAATATCGAACGATCCATTCTCGAGTTATGTTGATGCAAAAACGAAGCCTGCGCCTAGAGCCCCACCTGTTGAGAATTGTTTAACTTTTCTTTTTTCCTAAACCTTCTCGTAGTAATTTCAAACAAACCCGAAGAAGGAAGTTTCCAATTGGTGCAGTCGTTTTCAAGTTTTAAGCGTCCGCACAAACTATACATAATATAATGTAGGTACATTATGTACGTGTATATATATCTTTTTAACGGGAAATTTTTATCGAAAATTGTTTCATTAAAGATTTGTAGATAATGTGAACATTCTACAAGAAAATATTCATTTGCTTTTTTTTATTTAATATCGATCATTGAGAAAATATATATTTTTTTTAATTTATTGCAACTGTTTCAAATAGGTTGCCGGTTGCCCCACTGTACAAGTGTTACCGATATAAAAATAAATTCTTTGGAGATTTTGTTTATCGATCGTTATTAAAATGATATGATTGTCAATATAAACAATACCGTGTGTCCTTTCATAAATATTGAATAAGTTTGATGTAAGAAAATCGAATCTTCTACAAAAGAACCTACATACATAGGTATGGATTTAGCTTCGGCATGTATCGGATCTAAGTTGAATGACTTTACCTTAGGTGCTCCTCTTTTTGTTGTTTTGTACTTATTTTTTTTTTGCTATATTTGCCAACAAAAACCTCATATCGTTTACCTTTTTGCCGAAAAAAAGTTCAAGAAACAATTAACATTACAATGAGAACCGGCTTCTCTTTAGGTCCTAGGAGTATCAATATTCAATATCCTGCATACACAACGTCCTTGTATTTCTATGCCTCATTTTGTATTTGATATTTACGCACATTTTGTTTGGTCCTTATACATAGATATGAATGCGATATCTCAAACTGTCGACATTAAAACCGCCTGGTATCAAGAGATTTACTCATCTAACCGACCCAATACCCGAGGCTTTGAAAATATACCAAAAATAAGGACCCAAGACGGCAATAATAACAAAAATGACATTGCCACTAACAGAGATAATAAAAATATAACCTTAAGCCAAAAATCCTCCTCTTGCTGTGATGTTAATCAAAAACCTATAAATATTAAGAAAAGCGTTTTGGCCAAATCCTTCTACTGCAGCATGAGTTCAGAGCAGGAATTCGAGTATAACACAATGGCCAATTCAGCTTCGGTGGCGGTGTCTACTAAGCAACTACGCCATCACGACGTTGTTGATGCCCATCAGGAACTGGCCAAAAGAAGGACAAACATGTCACCACTAAAGAAAAGCGATGATGATGATGCTGATGGAGATGATGAGGATTGTTCCATCACTTCTAAAGCTGCTAGTGCAAAACAAATTGGTATTTCCCGGAAGCAAGACCCACGGAGTGAATTAAATTTGTAATATCATTGATTTTTTTTTGTATCCTTTCCTGTGTGAATTATTGTGTTTTATTTAGTGTTTTTTTTTTTATTTTTTTTTTTCAATAACAGACACATTTTGAACCAGAAGATTTTTATATTCGGTGGCATTGATCCGTATGCACAACTGAATCCGAGCAATGGTCAAGGGATGGATGTTTTATATTACGATAGCTGTGAGAACGCCTGGAAGTATTTAGCGAATATGCCTCGCAGCAGACATCATCACTCGGCTGTTGTGTATCGTGGAAGAATTTATGTTATCGGAGGAACCAGGCCACCATTGCCGGGTTCAGTTAAATCTGTGAGTACCATCACCTATATACATATGTATATCTACTGCTAAAAGTTGGTTTGATAAATTGCCTTGCAGGGTTGTTTTTTTTTATGAGTGGTGAGCATTTTTTGTGAATTTAAAATTTTAGTCCGGTCAATATACATAAATGCACTCAAATGACACAAATATTGACTTTTCAGTTTTTCTTAAGCATAAGGGCTGGCGCCCACATGCAACTTTTGGTCACGAAACTGTTTGGTTGCTAAAATGAATCATATGCATTTATATGAAAGTGCGCACACATGCGCATTTCTTACAAATGCGTATGATTCATTTTAGCAACCAAACAGTTTCGTGACTGAAAGTTGCATGTGGGCGCCTGCCCTAAGAGCCTTTGTGTTTTTTAATAATTTTACTTCTTCTTTAAGCCTAGTACGCTGCTGATGCGAAACGAAATTTTCCTGTGGTCTCCAAAAAGAAAACGAAATGCTTACGAAAACACAGTGGAAAAATATTCATGGAGAGTTCCACAAATTGCAAATAAATAAATAAAAATTTAACGAAAAAATCAAACAAAAACAGGGCTGTAATGAAAGAAACAACAACTAAAAATACGAGCAAACCCAAATGTCATTTTTTCGCACACAATTAACTGTCCCGGCAATTAATTCTGTGCGAAAAGAGAGTGGAGACTTGTCAAAACTATTTGGTATAATCATCCATTTCGCTGGTCGAACAGCGTACCACAGAACGAAAATAACAACGAAATTTTTCGTTTACGATTTCGTCATGTCATTTTTGTATGGGATTTTTCGTTTCACATTAGCAGCGTACTAGGCTTTAGAGGGAAAGTATTCGTTTCGTGTCAAAAATAAATTAAGAGGTTTTAATCAAAAATAACATTTCGATGATGGAGAAGTCCAAACAAGTGACTTTGGTCCAGTGGCGGATCCAGGCGGGAGGTCATGGGGGTCATGAACCCCCCAGAACTCAAGAGACACAAACAATTTTTAGTTATGTATATTAAGGGTATTCATGCAACATCGTAATTTTACAAATTGTGTAATATGATAAGTTTACACAAAAGCTAGCATGAACGACCTATTTATTTATTTGGTTAAATGGTGTGTCAAATTGAATCAGCCAGCTGTTCGTTAAACGTCAAATATTAAAGTCAAAAAATATACGTGTTTAGATTTCTAAGTTATTTTTAAATGGAGAACCTCTCCCGAACCAACGCGAAATCGGAGTCGAAGGTCTCGGAACGAAACATCTGCTTCCGACAGCTGGCGACTATTAATGATCTCCCAAACCAATGCAAATCATTTGTTGACGACGAAGAAAACAACAATAATGATAAGGTTTGGCTTGGGAGAGCCTTTATAGTTCTACCTTAATAATTTACGAAAAGCAGCTTTTCTAATCTTTGAGTAAATGTAGACGTCCGAATTATTTTCTCTTCTATAAACTACGTTCTTATTTACAATTTTTTATCGCCAACTAATCGCGATTCGATAGTTAAAGAACACGGTCAGAGTTTTTTTTTAGTTCTCTGACAATCATATATAGCATATTTCTGAACACGCTTAATTCAAAAAGTCACAGTGACGTTTGGTTAATTTTACCAAATTATTTTCCCAAGAATTTTATCCAATTTGTGTAAACTATTTCCTATACAAATGTTGACAGTTCATTTACCAAATGGTAAACTTACGCAAATGGTAAACTTATCTAGTGTTTTACATCGTTGCATGAATACCCCTAAACCTATTGTTAACATCTGACATGCTTATATACATTTGCATGCTTGAAAAGATAGAAGTTGGGTAATCTTGTATCCTTTCATATTTCATTCATGCCACAAGAGCAAGTTCGAGCGCGTTTCTATCGTCCATTTTATTTCTTGTCAAATTTATTATTTTTACCTATGTATATATTTATTGTCCTTTGAAATCAATTGTATATTCTATACATTTTTCTCGGTTGACTGCCTCTAAACATCATGCGACCCTCCCTCCAAACTGAATTCCTGGATCCGCGCCTGCTTTCGTCAAGACGTTTGTCGCGTCGTCAGTCTGTTTGTCTGTGCGTCCTGATGTATGTTAGCACATCGATCTCTAGCTCGATGCATTTACAACGGATTGAACGGATTTGCTTTAAATTTGGTATACATTTTAAACGATTCCCTAAAGGCGGAATTGAAATTATCGTTTTAGCTCATCTAGAACGGGTTGATATGTTACAACGATTTGTGTTTTATGAAGTGTTCCCAAAAACGGCTTTAACGATTTTCATTAAACTTCGTGCATGTAATCTCTTTAAAAAAAAAATCAAATAATGTAAATAATGTTATTGGGCGTTTTGATCAGATTGCCTTTGTTTTTCTTGTTTAGGTGTATTCACACATATCTCTTCTTTGAATAAGTTTTGACACTGATGAGATTTGCTAAAAATATTAAATATGTCATGGTTCCCAAGAATCAAAAGAGTCCATTTAAATAACTTGAGCCAAAGAGTTATTTTCTAGAAATTTTATGTTTGACCTGCCCTATACGGAGCAAAATGTTAGGTCTTACGAAAAATTGTATGTTCGTATAATCGAGATAGTAAATATGACATAATGATATATGATAGGTATTTTTTAATGCCCAATTTAATAAAAGAAAAACCAATATGATACAAGCACCCTAAAAAAAGTTAGATTAATTTTGAAGCAAAAATTACTGTGTTTTTCGTTAATCAGGTCAAACATTAACCCCCCAAAAACACCCTTGGACCTTAGATATTTATATGGACTGTTTTGATCCTTGGGTGTCAATATAAATTTAATATTTATAGCAAATTTCATAAGTGTCAGAATTTGTTCATGGATGTTATGGTAATAATCACTCACTTGCATCTCTCCGTCAAGAACACACGATTTAACCACAGATATTTTTTGAGACTCTTTTGATTCTTGGTAAACATGCCAAAAGGAACATTTATACCAAATTTCATTAATATCCCATTATTTTAAAATGGTTTTGGGTAATATTTTACTTGTTGTAAGTACTTAAAAAAAAGTAATCATTCCATAAAAAGAACTTTGACTTTCTACAGGATACATGTTTCTTTTCAGTTTTGGTCTTTTAAGAATCAGCGTTGAAAAGCACCCTTAAAACATGTGTCATATGATTACATGTATTATAACAAAATTTTCTGATTGATAAACTCCCGCCTCCTCCCAAGCTCTTTAAATGCGTCTATACAAAAATCAAATGCGGGGATTTGTTGAGGATAAAATTCTGCGTCGATACCAGTAATAAAATTTCGTGAATTAATTTGTTCCCACTTGCCCATATTAAATTATTAAATTTTCTATATTTCCTAGACTAACTGGCTTGATTGATTTTACGATATCATTATTTAACAATTCCGTATTTATAAGTTAGTTGAAAAATGCTGCATTTCAAATTTGTACGAATATTTTTTTTTTATTTTCAAAGGCTTTCCGCAATATATACATATCGTACTGAAAATATAGTCACACTTACATAAAAAGGACTGTAACTTTTGTTTGGGTAGTCCTATCGTCGTTTTAATATCATTAGCTTCTACATTATAAAGTACCTTGAAATCATGTGCCATATGCATAGATTGTACCAAAGTAATTTTTTCTGGTTGATGCACAACAATCACTTCCCCTGCAAAACGTCATATTTAAAAATCCTCAAAGTTGCCAGAGGTATACCCGGCATATTCAGATTCAGCACTCTTTTTCCATGCGGATACCATCAAAACATTTTGTATATACCAATATTTTTGGGTTCAATTCAATTTTCCCCAGACTAGTTAATTTTAAAAATAATTTATTGTCTGTTAAGTTTTTTTTTAATATTTTCTTTACTTTTTCTTGCTTTGATTAGAAATGCTTCTTCGGTTGCATTTTGATACCCCATGGCTTATCGATGTAACGATTACATATTTTTGTAGTTCTAATTAAGCCTTCAAAAACCACGTATACATTTTTTGAAGAATCATATACAAATAAATTCTACTTATTTTGAAGAAAATCGGCCCACCCGATTAGGCTATAGTTCGATGTGCAGTTGACGCGCTGTCCAAAGGACGTCATTGTATGTAAACTAGCCCTAAAGCTATAGAGCCAGTAAAAAGCATTCCTCGGGAGGTATTTACGGAAGACTTTTTGGTAAAACTGTTTCTTACGAAAAGGTACAACTTAAATTTTATTGACTAAGGCCCGTTTGCTGATACGAAATATAAATGCTTAAGTTCAACATAAACGCTTAAGTAACACATATTGCTTTGCACCAAATGTTAACTTAAACATAAATATCCTTAAGTTCAACATAACTTAGGTGGCTGAAAAAGTACCCCTTAAGAGATTTATGTTGTAGGTACATAAGCTTACATTTACGTTTTTTTTTGGTTAATATAGCGAAGCGACAGCGTCAAAATTAACATCAAATTTTATAAAAATGTACGTTGGACTGTCCAAATAGATTCTAGATGCTTAATTATACTTATATACATACAACGGTCCCTTTTTTCATTAGTATTTTAGGTATGATTCTCTATCTCCAATTTTGAGATCATTTATCGGGAATTTAAGAAAAGTCTTACTTTGGGGTACCCTGATTCATGTTACCGATAATTGCGCCGTAAGTACTTATGATAAATGCCTTTATTTGTAGAAGAAATACCAGCCCTTGTAATTGCGTTTAAATAAATTTGACATCTTTTCTCAGTCTTTAGCGTGTTCCATTTTTCGTGCCCATGCTAATTCATGGTGTCCACTTTTTTTTCAAAATGAATTTCCCTGACTTTCCCTGACCAATTTCAGAATTTTCCCTGACCAAAAAATCAAACAAATTTTTTTCATGAGTAGGTACGTATTAGTATTGCACAAATATTGCACAAAGTGGTAGAAAATGTACGTTTTTGAATGGAGTTAATTAAACCTTAGGCAATAAGAACTCACCTTTTATTTTTCAAAGATCTATCTGAAGGCTTACATAACGGATTGCATTTAAAGTGAAATATAATAACTGCATGAATTTAAAAAAAATTGTTTTGCTTAAAAGAAGGGACGACTATACCTATGCAATGTAGTTCATAGTATTGAATGACCATTTAAATAAAATGCTTTTAAATCATATGTTTATATATTTGCGAAGTTAAAATTTAATAGTTTATTTTTTTTTAAATAAATCAAGATGTATTAATTCAGGTATATGCAGACACAGTATGAAGAAATAAGTTAAAAGAAATAATCGTACTTGAAATATAAACTTGTACGCGTTGGTTGAACCTCACAGTCAAAGGACAATGGGCAAATTGGGCCCAGCACCAATAAGAACGGCCTTCATATCATATAAAGTTATTTGTTTATGTATTCCTTATCCGTTTACCGTTTGTCCAAATTCGCTGTGTGACAATAGTTATTTAATTTTGATTAAAATGAGTTTTAGGGTAACAAATCCTTGTTTGATTGTTTTTCTTTAATATTTTGTCTATATTTCGCTCGATTTAAGCCATTTTTGGAATTAAGTTCTTTGAACCCATGATAAAATACCTACCTGAATTTTTAAAGTTATGTTTAGGGGTCTCAAGCAACAATTTTATGCAAAAAGCAATTTTTGGAGCATTTAATTTGTAAAAGAAAAAACAAATATTAGTTTTTAAATATAATGGGCCCTATTGCGGTTGTCGATCGATAATCGCTTACGAGCGATCAACGATCGACAAATTGAGAAATGGGTATTGTGGTTGTCGATTGCGTTCGACAAATATCGAAAATCCGATCGCTCGTTGTCGACCGCATTTTTGTGATCGACTGGGTCTATTCAACAAGTAAAAAATTATGTAGAGAACAAAATGTGAGTGTTTTTATTTAAAAAATGTTTGTTTATAAGTGAAATAGGTATATTTAATTATTATTCTTAATGCAGGGCGTAACAAGTTTTAACAAAAAAACAGATAAAAGCTATCAATTCACCCAATAATCTTGAGAATCCGAATTTCCAAGGAAGTACATTTTTGTTTGGCGTATTTCACTTTCGTTTATTTTGGACATGCATAATATGTGAGTTTCTTTTACACTTAGCACTTCTTTTAAGGATAGAGTAGATTAAACCAACCCAATGAACAAATCATTTCCCACACTTAGTTGATATGATGCTTGGGCACAGAATCGTAACGCGGTACAAAATTTAAGGATGTTGGGAATCGATGATTTTCTTATTCCCAGCTTAAGTTTTCAGAAATTAAATCCATTAAGGCTGGCTTGGATTATCAAAAATAGTTAACAGAGCTATAAAAGACAAATAACTGAAAAGAAAAAAAAAATTTCAAAATCAAGTAAAATGCACAATTTATCAACTGCAAGGGGTTGGATGAGTTTCTTATATTGCGCCGTTTTCTGATGGCCGCTAAAATTCTATTTATTGTATATTCTTCTGAATCTTTTTCACTTAACGCTTCGATTGGTCCATTTCTTATTTTAAGTTTATTTTTATAAAAATAAACTATTTTTATTGCAAACTTCACAAAACGAGATAAATAAATAAACAATCCAGTCTGAAAAAAATCGATTTGTCAAACGTCAAAGTATGAATAATTCACAATTTATACTTTTTCATTCACAATATTTCATATACTAGTCGATCAAGTTACGCAATACCGATTGAGAAATCAGTCGATGGTGATGATCGTTGAAAGTGCGATCGCTGATCGACAACCGCAAAAGGGCCCAATATTTTTGGTGTCAAAACCATCTCTGGAAAAAATCAAAAAATAATCTTTTACAATTCGTAAAAGTAAGACAAAACAACTTATAAAACGACCCTCAAAACCACCATTATATATTATTATAAGGGGTTGAAATATTTTTAGCTTATTCCTTATTTAATAACGAAAAAATTGGTATTACATTTATAACGGGCTGTTGGGCACAAAATATTAAAAAAAAAATTATAAAAAAAAAATTTAATATTTTGTTCGTTTGGTACCTACTTAAAGATTTTTAACTCAGTCAGTTTCTTATCTATTTTATTACTTATTTTATTACCGGTGTTTATGCTGTACATTTTATAAACGTCGGTAGCCATCGACTAAAATGTTGCGTCTTAGAAAGGTAACAATTTACAGCTCTTACTGATGAGGTCCACTGTAATTGTTATCAGGACCGAAACGCATTGGACTAAAGGTCGTTTAAATACTTTTTATTGAATTTCATTCAATACAGTTTACTAAAATAAAAACAAAAACAATATAACTTCTATTGTTAAGGTTTTTTCTTTCTTTATTTTAAGTTACTTTAAAGTTACAAATCCAGGTCCTTGTTTTACACAAAAATCACTTAATAGTACAAAATCAAAGCCAGGTCGTCGTTTTTGAATGAGTAGACAAAAAATCATGTTTGCACTAAATCTTCGTTTTCATTATCCTTATTTTAGATAAACTGTTAAACTTGTAAATAATAAAAAAAAAAAAAAAAAAAAAAAAAACAGAGATTAAAAATCCCGATCTTATGAGCAACACCGTGAAGTCTAATTACATTAACTATGTTAAATTTAGTCAAAACGCCTTATTGACTTCACTTTATTTTTGTACACTTCTTCTTATTACTTCATTCCAATTTTAAAAAATAAATAATAAAAACAAATGTCAATTTCGGATGCATTTCGGCATTTTACATGCCATCCTCAGCACGTCTTTTTATTGACTAAATATCCAATATAATTATTATTAAAAGCTTTTAAACAATTACTAAAAAGAGCGAGAAAGAAAAAAGAAAGAAAAACAACGTTAAGAAAAAAAAAAAAAAAAAAAAAAAAAAAAAAGCTGGATAAAAAGTTCAAAATGTTAGCCAACAAGAATGGAAGATTTACAACTAATTTCAATCAAATAAACGAGTTCGAGAATGATCAAAAACGGTTTGTACGAAACATTTCGTCTCAGACGTTTGAGGCAGATGAGTTGGATCTTTTACAAAATGGACTTCAATTTTCAGTAACACCGAAGACACTACCAGTAGAAGATATAATTGCAGACATAGAGACTGGAATTAAATTTTTATCAGACACAACCAAAACAAACATACGAAATGCGGCAAAACCTATAATTCAAAATGCTATTAAAGAAGAACAAATAACTAAAAATAAAAAGAAAAACTCTTCACATTTAAGAACCATTACAAAACTTCGAGAAAAAGATTGTTTTTACATGAAATCTGACAAAGGGCGGGACTTGGTTATCATGGACAGAAGCCAATATGAAGAAAAAATGTGCGAAATAACATCGGCACAAAACTTTGTACAACTAAATAAAACTCCACTACCTAAGATGATTAAAGGAACAACTGCACTGCTCAAAGACATCCTACGTGTATTTGGACCTAAGGTGAAATGGAAGCTTATGGTTACGAACCCTTCGGTTCCAAAATTATATGGTTTACCCAAAACACATAAACCTACACTAAGTATGCGGCCAATTATCTCCAATATAGATGCACCAACGGAAAAAATCGCGAAATGGTTAGTATCCGAGTTCCAAAACTACAGCCAAGGTGAAAGTCGATCCGTGAGTAACACTTATGATTTCATAGAAAGAGTTAAAAAGTTAAAAATAAAAGAAAATGAAGTTTTAATATCTTTTGATGTAGTAGCATTGTTTCCGAGCATTCCGATCAAAGAAACGTTAGAATTGTTGAAAGATTGGCTTGACGAACGTGAAGATAATCAAGAAAAGAAAAAGATTTATTTTGACGCAGCTACCTTATGCATGGAGTACAACTGTTGCCAATTTTTGAATAAGTTCTACAAAATAACAGAGGGTACAACAATGGGAAACTCATTATCTCCGTTCTTAGCCAATTTGTTTATGTCAAACTTTGAGAAAAGCATTGAAGCTGAAGGAAAGCTACCAACAGTATGGTTTAGATATGTTGATGATGTGTTTGCATCTATAAATCCAAACAATTTAAATGCTTTCATGGACATTTTAAATTCAAAATGGCCTTCTTTGAAATTTACATATGAAATGGAAAAAGATAGGAAACTAATAATTATATTGGATATTTAGTCAATAAAAAGACGTGCTGAGGATGGCATGTAAAATGCCGAAATGCATCCGAAATTGACATTTGTTTTTATTATTTATTTTTTAAAATTGGAATGAAGTAATAAGAAGAAGTGTACAAAAATAAAGTGAAGTCAATAAGGCGTTTTGACTAAATTTAACATAGTTAATGTAATTAGACTTCACGGTGTTGCTCATAAGATCGGGATTTTTAATCTCTGTTTTTTTTTTTTTTTTTTTTTTATTATTTACCTAAAAATGGCGGGCCAACCAACATTACAAGAGCAACAAAAATCTTTTTTGAGACTGAAAACCAAGATACATTTATGGAAAGCTGATTTGTTTTTCTTAAAGAAATGTATAAAAAGAAATTATTATCCAAATTTTGTTAAAATTAAATTTTGTGTCAACAATAGCAGAACGGAGATGGTAATGAAGAAGAGTAAAAGACTGTGGCTTAATTACGAGATCAAGTACACGTATAGTAAACTGTCTCAAATTGAAGTACAAACTTACAATATTCATCTATGGCTAATGAAATACATGGAATTGAATGATTTATTGAATTTTCTAGATAAGTGTAGTGCAAAAATTGTAAAAACAACGTTAAGAAAAAGAAAAAAGCTGGATAAAAAGTTCAAAATGTTAGCCAACAAGAATGGAAGATTTACAACTAATTTCAATCAAATAAACGAGTTCGAGAATGATCAAAAACGGTTTGTACGAAACATTTCGTCTCAGACGTTTGAGGCAGATGAGTTGGATCTTTTACAAAATGGACTTCAATTTTCAGTAACACCGAAGACACTACCAGTAGAAGATATAATTGCAGACATAGAGACTGGAATTAAATTTTTATCAGACACAACCAAAACAAACATACGAAATGCGGCAAAACCTATAATTCAAAATGCTATTAAAGAAGAACAAATAACTAAAAATAAAAAGAAAAACTCTTCACATTTAAGAACCATTACAAAACTTCGAGAAAAAGATTGTTTTTACATGAAATCTGACAAAGGGCGGGACTTGGTTATCATGGACAGAAGCCAATATGAAGAAAAAATGTGCGAAATAACATCGGCACAAAACTTTGTACAACTAAATAAAACTCCACTACCTAAGATGATTAAAGGAACAACTGCACTGCTCAAAGACATCCTACGTGTATTTGGACCTAAGGTGAAATGGAAGCTTATGGTTACGAACCCTTCGGTTCCAAAATTATATGGTTTACCCAAAACACATAAACCTACACTAAGTATGCGGCCAATTATCTCCAATATAGATGCACCAACGGAAAAAATCGCGAAATGGTTAGTATCCGAGTTCCAAAACTACAGCCAAGGTGAAAGTCGATCCGTGAGTAACACTTATGATTTCATAGAAAGAGTTAAAAAGTTAAAAATAAAAGAAAATGAAGTTTTAATATCTTTTGATGTAGTAGCATTGTTTCCGAGCATTCCGATCAAAGAAACGTTAGAATTGTTGAAAGATTGGCTTGACGAACGTGAAGATAATCAAGAAAAGAAAAAGATTTATTTTGACGCAGCTACCTTATGCATGGAGTACAACTGTTGCCAATTTTTGAATAAGTTCTACAAAATAACAGAGGGTACAACAATGGGAAACTCATTATCTCCGTTCTTAGCCAATTTGTTTATGTCAAACTTTGAGAAAAGCATTGAAGCTGAAGGAAAGCTACCAACAGTATGGTTTAGATATGTTGATGATGTGTTTGCATCTATAAATCCAAACAATTTAAATGCTTTCATGGACATTTTAAATTCAAAATGGCCTTCTTTGAAATTTACATATGAAATGGAAAAAGATAGGAAACTTCCATTTTTAGATATCCTTATAAATAGAAATTTCAATAACTTGCTCGAATTTTCAATTTATAGAAAACCAACTAACATCCCTCGTTATATTCCAATTAATTCGTTCTGCCCAATGCAGTATAAAAAGGCTGCATTTAACAGCATGGTATATCGTTTGTGTTCAGTTCCTATGAATGCACAAAACTACATGGAAGAGTTGAACTACATAAAATATGCCGCCAAACTAAATGGATATGACAGCGAAATAATAACAAGAATGGTCGAAAAACAATCAAAAATAATAAAAAGAATGGGTTTAACAAAACTAAAAACACTTAAGGAGACAGAAGAGAAGAGACGATTAAAAATTCATTTTGCTCCTTCGATAACAAATAAGCTAACCAAAGTTTTCGAGAAACAAAATATACAACTAGTTTATGCATCCGACGGAAAACTCAAGTCGAAATTAGGATCAACGAAAGATAGAACAGATAACAATAAAAAACCAGGTATCTATGAGATTGCATGTAATGATTGTGAGCAAAAATATTATGGACAAACCAAAAGGAATATAGAAACAAGGTTTCATGAGCATTTAGCCAACAGAAAGCTCAACAGACCTAATAAATCTGCGGTGGCCCTACACATGATAGAGAACGAGCATAATGTGACGAAAGAAAATTTAAAGCTAATTAAACACGTAAGCGATGACAGATTCTTAGACGCATATGAAAGCTTGTACATGCACAGAAACAACAACATCTTAATGAATACCATGGATGCACCGATCAAGTCATCTCTCTTTAACATCATGACTAGACAAAATTAGCTTAATCTTCTGTATGTACATGAGTTAGTTAATTGTTTTTCTTTCTTTTTTCTTTCTCGCTCTTTTTAGTAATTGTTTAAAAGCTTTTAATAATAATTATATTGGATATTTAGTCAATAAAAAGACGTGCTGAGGATGGCATGTAAAATGCCGAAATGCATCCGAAATTGACATTTGTTTTTATTATTTATTTTTTAAAATTGGAATGAAGTAATAAGAAGAAGTGTACAAAAATAAAGTGAAGTCAATAAGGCGTTTTGACTAAATTTAACATAGTTAATGTTAAACTTGTACTTAATTTTTTTAGCTTGAGCAAAAAATGTTCTTTTTCTGGAATGTTATTCTTCTATGAAAAACCACAAGGACACTTAAAATCGGTAAAAAACTGACTGAGATAAAAATATTTTAGTACCATAAAAAGGAAAAAAAATATTCCATTTTTTGTTAATATTTTTTTGTTTGATCGATTTAGTAATCATTTCGTAAAAAATGTACAACCATTTTCTTCTTTACTAAATAAGGAATTAGTTAAAAAAAATTGAACCCCTAATAGTATATATAAGGGTAGTTTGTGGGTTGCTTTTTCCAATTTTTACGAATTGCAATTTAAAACCTTGAAAATAATACCCATTTTTATTAAGTTAAATGAGATACAAATTGATGTTTGTTTTCCAGAGATGATTTTGACATAAAAACTATTATTTATGAGCCAATATTTGGATTTTCTACAAATTAAATACTCCAAAAAATGATTTTTTTAATAAAATTGATGGTTGCCGTAAACATAATTTTAAAAATCTGAAAAATTTCAGGTATAGTGTATCATGTTCAAAGAATTTAATTCCAAAAAATGGCTTAAATCGAGCGAAAAATACACAAAATATTAAAAAAAACTTAAAAAAAAAATTAGTGTGACCCTAAAACTCATTTTATTCAAAATTAAATAACACACAGCGAATTTGGACAAACGGTTAACGGATAATGAATGCATAAACATGTATCTATATACGATATGAAGGCCGTTCTAATTGGTGTTGGGGCCACGCTCCATACATTTTTGCGCATTGTCCTTTAACAGTTAGTTTTTTATTTTGTTGCCTCTTATTGGCCGCGATCGGAAACCTTTGCTATGCTATCTAAAGCTCGATTCACAATGGAACGAGTAAAAGCGACGAGAGCGTGACTTGATTCGCTGTCATTTTTTTCTAGTTATAAAATCGTTTCCCAATTCACAATGCGACGAGTTTCTTGACGACGAGTTTTTTGGTAGCGTTAAATTATTTATTCTTTTTCTTCTTGCTTCTGTGCGTTCAAAATAATGAAAAAATCAAAATGAAATTACTTTTATTATTTAAATATTATGTTATTATAATTTAAATATTATAAACTATCCCCCTTATTTACAAAGAAAAAATAGTTATTTAAGCTTCAGTGTTTAGGAAAACTACACCATGGAATTAGAATGTTCCGGACTCAAATGGAGCAGTTTCAATTGCCTTTAATTTGAGTCCACAAAGTTCTTATTCCATGGTGTAGTTTTCCTAAACACGGGAGTTGAAATAACTATTTTTTTTCATCGCATTGTAAATCGATCTTAAGATAGTTTCGTATCCATATAGGTTTTCGAACTGATTGGTTCTTTTTGACATTTCGCTTGGGATAGAAACGTAAATATATCTACCAAAATATTTCAGATAGCATGGATAGCCATCCAACAGCAAAAGCTGTTATGTCATCAGCTGTTTTTCACACGGGATTCTAACACGAACCTATCTGGATAGCTCTACATATGTTGTCGATCGCGGCCAATACTGTACGAAATAACACAAAGTGCAGTTAGTTTAAACAGAGATGTAATCAAAACGAAATGTTCGATCTTATGAGAGAAAGTGAAAAAGGAGTTCAGTGAATTTTTACAAATTGATTATGGAAAAAAATTTCCCTGACCGCTTCCCGAAATCCCTGACTTTCCAGTTTAGCGGACACCATGTAATTTTTTGACTTTGGGGTCAATTTTCTCCAAAAAATGCGTAATCAACATGATGTTTTAATAATTTTTTTGAATGTATGTAACAATACTAAAAACAAAATTCAGCAATAAGTTTGCCGAAAAACCCATAGATTTTATGATAATTTGGAAAAACAGCGGAAGGTAAAATTAAAAAAAAAATAATGTTTTTTTATCTGTAAGCTCGAAAAGCTATGAATAAAAATTATTTGTGTGATTTAAGATAATTTTTTGAGTATGTTTTTTACTAAAACAGTTATAACGGGTGCACTTTGACATTCCTTGGTTTGAATACACGCTAATTTAAGTAGCCACTTAAGTTGAATTCTACAAACTATCTGCAGTTGTTGCAAAATGATTTATCAGAACTATTTGAGTGCATTCCATAGGTTCAACTAGCTTCATCTCATTCATAACTTGATGGTGCTTCCGCCCACTTTGCTCGATAGGTTAAAAATTGGCAAGATGAAGAGTAAGCGGTAATCGTTGGAAAGGAAAAAGTTGGAGCAGTTCAATGGCCTGCAAGATCTCCTGACCCTACCATATTGGATGTTTTTGAATGGGGAAGAATGAAATAAATCTTTTATTCAACCAAAATAACAACTTAAAGTGAATAAGAAGAGCGCAAGCTCAAAGCGTTCTCCGAAGTGAGGCAGTAGCTAGGATCATTAATATCAATATCAGTGAAATACGAATACTGGCTATAGCATGCATACAAAATCAAAGAGGACTCATTTTTACACCTGCTATAACTGTCATAGTTCACACATAAAATAAAAATTATCGATTACCACACATATCATTTTTTATTTTTTTTTTTTTTTTTTTTTAAATTAAGCGCGCACTAAAGGGGTTCTTACTACCCTTAAAATGTTTAAACACAGTGCGAGCGTTAGGAAAATAGGAAAGGATTTAAGAGGAGATGCCGGTGCACATTGGTTTTGAACCTTTGAATATCAAAATGGCAGGGAAAAATAGTGCCGGGTAAAGCATTCCACATTCTTGTAGTGCGACTAAAGCAAAAAAAAAACCTTTTTATTAAATTTTACCTGTCGCTGGTTTTCCAAATTATTATAAAATCTATGGGTTTTTCGGCAAACTTGTAAGCGACTTTTATTTTTAGTATTGTTACATACTTTCAAAAAAAATATTAAAACATCATCTTAATTACACATTTTTTGGAAAAAAATGACCCCAAAGTCAAAAAATTTGGATGGGCAAGAAAAATGAAACGGGCTTAAAACTGGATATCTTAAGACTAAGACAAGGTATCAACTTTATTTGAACGCAACTACAAAGGCTGGTATTTCTTCTAAAAATAAAAGAACTTATGGCGCAATTACCGGTAACATGGATTGGATCAGGGTACCCCAAAGTAAGTCTTTTCTTAAATTCCCGATAAATGATATCAAAATTGGAGATTTGGCCATTTTTTTTCTTAGAATATACTCCAGAATCAAACACTAAAATATAAAGGGACACCCTGTATATATATTCACTCACCAATATTCAAGGAAATGACACATATTCAGATTCACAACAACAAAATTTCACAATATCACTTTTTACAGAAACAGAAAAAAAAAAAAAAATAACTGAACAGTTTTTTAATTGTCAGGTTTCATTGAAAAAACCATATGGCACAGGAAAGATAGATTTTTTTGCGAAAGCAAATATAGGACGGCTGAATTTCGTATACCTGAAAGAGGAGCTTTTTTCAGGGCCACTACCTCTTGCGAGGAATTGACAAATTCTCCAAAAGTATCACTTGTCATGAATAAGTGCTTCTCGTCTAGCCATTCGGATTCGGCATAAAATTGTAAGTCTTTTCCATTCCTGTCGACACTTGCATATAGGAATGGTTGCGAGTTGCTAGTCACTAGGCCCTGGTTCTTCGCGAGCCGTCCGCCACCCAATTTATTTATTTATATATGAAAGGAAGTATTAGACAATTTATTATGTCCTGTTTTTCGGGACGCCATACCCCAAGGGAAATGTCATTTTGGAAAACGCGAATTGACCTATATCCCTGAAACTATTGAACTTAGAGGAAAAATTGTAAGGCCAAGCTTGTAGGCAATTAAACTATCTTTTGTTCATACAAACATTTTTGTCGGTGTTTGCGATATTTTCAAGGTTATGTCGTTTTATTATTTTTTTTCACGTTTACATTTCTTGAATAAACTTACGTGAGTTACTTACGAAATAAGAATTTTAAAACACCAAGTTTCCAACATTTTGATATATTTTTAAAGATGATGCGATACCGTCAAAAGTTACAGCCATTTTGGTTGCGCTAAAATGAAAACTCCGAAGTAAATAAAATACTATTTTAAATTGTTTTTTTTGTGTGATAACACACCCGCAGTTAGGCTGCATAGCTTTCGCTCCGTCATTTATATTATTTATGAATGCTTGAATTTTCAACAACCACTTGAGTGGGCTACCACCATTGTATAATAAAAAAATATTTTGTTATTAAAATTAATACAAATACATACCAAAATGGCTGTAGCTTTTGACTGCGGTATCGCATCATCTGTAAAAATATATCTTATTAGGAAAGTAATTCACATATGTTTCCTCGGGAACGTCAAAAATGTGTAATTGCAAAAAAATTTAAAATAAAACGACATAACCTTGAAAATATTGCCCGCACCGAAAAAAATGTATGTACAAACGAAAGATGGTTAATTGCCTACAACTTTGGCCTTACAGTTTTTTATCTAAGATCAATAGTTCTGGAGATATAGGTCCATTCGAATTTTCCAAAATGGTTGATTTCGCCAGGGTCATGGCGTCCCGAATACCCGCACATAAACTTTTCTAATAGCCCTCTTTCATTTATAAAGATATCAGCTTACCAAAATTTCATTCCATGAAAAGGCCTATATCTTTATTTTCCTTTATCGGCTCAATTGATTTCGCTGCTAATTTTCTCAAAGCTCTAACTTTGGACTGGGATATCGCATCATCATCAAATAAATATGAAAATTTGTTAAACTTTGTGGTCTACAATGTGTATCATGAGAACAATTTACGGAAGTTTCTTAAGAAATGAGAAAAATGTGAACAAAATAAAAAAGTAAATACGAAATAAAACGACATAACCTCAAAAATATTGTCCATACAGAAAAAAGTTTTGATGAGAAATAAAAGATAATTTTATTTCCAACTTTGATTATGACAACATTTAACTTCAAAGCGACAGTTTCGGAGATAAAGAACTTATTGCGAGAGTCTATTCGACTTAAGTCTATTCGACTTTTTTCGATTCTATCAAACTTGAAATTAGTCGGCCCTAGCAAGGTATCCGTCGGTACGGAAAAATCTCCGATTTCCTCCGAATCGGAGGCTTTTTGCTTCGAGGTATTCTTCCGAACAGCTGTTCGGAACATTTTTCCGACATTATTGGATGCAGCCCGGTGTTTTGCGTTGACATGCGATGTAATGCGTTTTTGGATGAAAAATTTAAAATTTTGTTCCGATTTTCAGTGTATTTTGTAATTGTAGGCAAATTGTAATAAATACAAAATATGATTAAAGAAAGAAATTGTTTTTACTTTTTGCTTGAATTTACGTTTCCAGGACAAGAGTAAACGAAAAAACAAGCACCAAACAATACAAGCTCTCATAAACTTGTGCAAACTATCTATAGCACAGGGGTGGATCCAGGGGGGGTGGCTATAGGGGCTAAAGCCCCCCCCACCACTGATTCCGTAAATTAGTTGAAATATAGAAAGCATTACAACGTCTAGAATTTTATATTAAGTTATTGTTAAGCTGTTAAATTTTATGGGAATCAGGCAAAATAAGGAGTTTGGGGCTGAACAATTTACATGTTATGTAATTTATTTCCTAAACCCCAAAAGAATTTGGTTGGGAGAAAAAGCCTTAAGAGAATTGGTGAAAAAGTTAGTTAGGGGCTTAGAATAATAAACGTGTTTAATGCAAAGACAATTGTTCCCTGAAAATAAAGCCCAAAAAAATGAGACAAAAAACAAGCTCGGGACTGAGGCCTGACATTTGAATTGGACAAATTGGAATTTCCTAAAAACTTAACTTATTCAACAGAGTTTTTGGGGCTTAACTTTAGGGACTGTCTAAAAGTTGGGTCTAAAGCTTGAAGTGATAATTGAAAAAAACGTGGTCGGGGCTGAACAATAATCATGTCAAATGCAGCAACAATTTACCCTGAAAACTTAGCTTATTCAACATTAAAATGCAGTTGGGGCTAAGACCTGATTAGAATTTGAGAAAAACCAGATGCCAATTTTAGTGTAACTGTTCAATACAACACAGAAATTGTTTTTTTAAGGTAAGACCGCACTAGGCGGAACTGCACTACAGCAGAACTGCGATTCAAATAAAGGTAAGACCGCACTAGGCGAACCTGCACTACAGCGGAACTGCGACTCACATTAATTGGTATGAAATTTTATGGAGTTCAGTTGCCGCTTAGTGCGATATAGCTCATACAATTTCATACAAATAATGTTTTCCCGCGTTGTCGTGAAGTGTAGCTCTAGTGCAGTTGTGTGCGGCCTAACCTTTACGGCCAGCCAAGGCTTAGAGAATCTTGGGGCTTATATTTCCAAGGTCGAAGTTAATTTTACTTACAAAACATATTTGGACTAAGAAATTATGTTATGCTGTTAAGATCTCCAGCCAAAGAGCTAAATTCCGTGAGTGCACTCAGAAAATCATGCAAAATCAAATGAATTTTTTCTTTAGAAATTTATGGACATATTTTTTGTTCAGGAACATAAAGTGTATGCAGCGTATATACGAAAATTAATTCAGGTTTGCAGAATTAGGCCGCATTCTATTTTTTAGAGCAGCTTTGTCTTACAAAAGTCTTGAAGGTTCAACATTTTATTTTTCAATCGGAAAAAAATAGTTTTCTGTGTTTTCCAGTGACAGTTCGAACAAAACAAAACTTTGAAAACATATACATACATATAAGCTTTTGCCAATGATACCTCTTAGATATAATTTTCATTTTTGTCTCAAACTGGATCTGCGAGCCCCCCCCCCACAGCCAAATCCTAGATCCGCTACTGCTATAGCACGAAACTATCTGTCGCGTGTCAAATCAATGCGTCGTCGCATTTTGAATTTTTCCTTTCCGAATCGGACACCTCCAATGTAATTTGAATTTCCGATGGAGTATGCGTTGCGGAGAATGTTCCGCTCCGACGGATACCTCGCTAGTGCAGAATATTGCTTGCTCAGTAGACTTATTGAAATAGAATCGATTTTCGAAAAAAGAATAATAAAAGCTCTTGACTAGAGCTTAAGACTGAAATGTCAAATCTCCCCTAGAGTTTTAGAAAATAAATATAGTTTGACGAAACTTTGACGTTTTTTTGATGAAATAAATAGTTTCTCTTCAAAAAAATAATATTCCACAGCGCGACTAATTGCAAAAATGAAATCCGATCCCTTAGATTTTAGACATTGGATGAAAATATGCTGACATACATTTGTATTATATTATTATGGTACATACATATACATACATATTTATGATAGTTTGGTAGCTTCGCAGACTCCTTTGGGGTGCAGTGGTGATTTGTGCATCTTCAAAATTCAATTTTTCTAAAAGCTTTAATAATAGTTATAACAACTTACAATATCATTACGCAGTTGAATGTAAAGCTCCTTTGTATCAAATATTACATTGCAGCTTTTTGCATACGGAAGGACATTGAAAAAATTGTTGGATATCCATATAAATATCAATAAATACATCAGCATCCACTATTAGGACTTTTGGAAAAAAGTGCATTTTTATGATGCATTTTAAAAATGCACCATTTCTAAAGAATGTACAAATCTTTAAAAAAAATGAATTATGGTAGCAAATTGTAATGCAGCACATGTTAAGACGATTGAGCATCTTGAAGCAAGGACTCCAAACATGGATGACGATATGAAAGTTCATATTGTACCAGAAGAGCAATTACTGAAACTAGCTGACCTTTTATCACGTATTTTTTAATATCCCATAAATGAGGTGCCAAAAAAAGTTGGTGACCTTGAAAAACTTTAACCATTGATTAAAAATTTTCTATGGCTGACCAATTTCTGAAACTAGTTAATTTTTGTTGACCAATTACTGACCTTTTAGATGGCATACTTTTTTTGCGAATATCCCATATATGAGGTGCTAAAGGTTAGGAGCCGGAGTTGAAAGCTTTTTTGCCTCTGTAGGCTTAATTGCAAAGTGTGTTTTTCAGGGAAAGATCGTGGTTTAAGGTTATTCCAAGGAACTTGTATGTTCTGACAACTTCCAAGTCTTCTTCGCCTTATTTCCATTTTTCGGAACGCGCAAAGCGACTGGCCCCTTGCTTAAGATAAGGACTTTTGATTTTGATGTATTGATTTGCAGACAATTCAAATTGCAATATACTTCGAGCTTGTTTATCATTAGCTGCAAGGTAACGATTACATATTTTTGAAGTACTAATTAAGCCTTAAAAAACCACATATAAATTTTTCTAAGGAATCATATACAAATAATACCTATCTACTTATATCAACTAGGGCTGGCCACGAGACGAGACTCTGCGAGACTTTTGTAAGTCTAGTCTCGGTCTCGTTAAAATCGAAAATTTTCAGTCTCGTCTCGGTCTCGTATATAATAAAGTCTTGTCTCGGTCTCGTCTCCGAAAAAATACGATTTCCGGACAACGAGTTGATTATTGGAACAAAATATTTTCGATTATAGTTTGAATATGTGCAGAACAATATAAATATTTAACTGAAATTGGATTTTTTGATTTATTAGACTTTCTCTAAATTTCGGTCCAAATATACAGTCTCGTCTTGTTCTCGTCTCGATTGCTTAAAAGGCATGACGAGACCGAGACTTTTCTCGTCTCGTGGCCAGCCCTAATTTCAACAAAATCGACTGAGGCGACTGAGTACATCCTAAGCGGAGGGACGGAGTCGCGTGAGCGGGACTGACGACCCAAAAAATGTAATCCTCGAACCCGCGAAGCATCGGGCTAGGCAAGGTACTTTTAAGGCTCTCCCAAACTGGCGGGCGCAAAAAATTTTGTGTACGATTGTAATTTTTCTGTTGTTGTTGCTTCTTATTTCAATTTTTGTGGCAATTTTTCATGATTTGTTTGGGGCCATTTTTCATAAGTTTGGGGCAATTTTTCCATTTTGAAAATGGGGCCATTTTTCGTTATGAAAGAAGCCTCAAAATTTGGGACCATTTTTCGTTTAGGGCCATTTTTCATTGGGGACAAGTTTCATGTAGCCTGTGTTGATGGTGCATACTCTAAACAAGATGTTATGAGTCAAATATTCATATATTCTTCTACAACTACTTTTCTTTGAATATTAAAACAAAAACTAAGTTGTGTAAGATAAATATTTATAAAGGTCAGGTCAACTTTCTTGTCAATAAAATTTCAATATTATGTAAGTACAAGTAGGTACATATATACATATACACATACATAGGTATTTAACCTTATTCTTCAAACGACTCAATCAATACCACTCAACGTTATTTTCACAAGAGTAGTCAATACTCATTAACCTGCAGAGAGCAACAATACGAATTTGCATTGACATTTTCATCGCCACTATTTTCTACATAATGTTCTTGTATAGATTTTCGAAACTGCCGTCTGGAGCTTCGATCCGAAACGTCTCCAATGGCATAATGAGACCATCTTACCGCAGTGTCGTAGGGACTTCGGCCTGGTTGCTTACGATAATGATGTCACTAACAATAAACTAAGAAATAATGCTGATCAAGGTGATGGAAAACGCCAAACCAGGCCATCAGGGCTTTTCATCTTCGGTGGGGAAAGTAACGACGGGAGACCATTGTCTTCCATGCTTTACTATAATGTCGAGAAGAAAATTTGGTCAGAGGTTGGGGTGATTGAATAAATTTCTTCTTATTTCTCGTACAAAAGTTGTCTACCTACGTTATTATTATTTACTTACAGGAAGCCTCTTTGAATATAGGTCGTTATGGTTTAGCGTCTGCGGTGGTTAATATCAACAATATTGCTGAGATTTGGGTTGCAGGTGGAGTTTGTGGACATGAAAAGGGTGGCCTTCCTATAATAACAGATTCTATGGAAAGTTATGACCTAACGAGTGACGATGGTTGCTGGTCTTGGAAGGAGTTAATTATACGACTTCGGATACCAAGGTAATGTTTTATGTTGGTTATGACTATTAGGTTCAACTGTATTCATAACAATGTTAGTTTTATTATACACAATGTATTAGATTTCAAAAGTAATTAAATACATTTTAGAAATTTGAGAAAATGTTTTTAATTTATTTATATGTACATATATCCTATTTAAAGCGATATAACATCGGTAAAACATCTGCAGTTGCATAATTCTTATAGGAGAGGACTTCTATGACTAACATTAAGATTATGTAGAAACGAAAAGTGCATGACTGTGGATCCAACCAACCAACCAACTTGCCCTTGGGTGTAGGGTTATAATGTGGTTTAACAATGTACACATACAGACGTATTAGTTTAACATTAGGCGTGTTTTATTGCAAAAGCCATCCATAGTACAGTACGATCTTACATGCATTAGATTTTTTTTTTTTTTTAGATTAGATTTTTATTCAATATAAAAGATGTACATTTTCTTATTATTGAAAAAAAAAAAACAATTGAATAATTAAGGCATGACAATATCTGTCGTTTGCCTGAGGGGCACATTTGATACATTTTCCAATAAATTCAAATTTGAGATAAATTCAACAAATAAAATATAATTATTTAAAAATTTTATAAGAGCTTTTAGTTTAGCAAAAGCAAATATTTTTTTTTAAAGCAAGACTTTAGTTTACAATTTTAAAAACTTTCTGTGATGAGTCTCTTTTTATAAGCGCTGGCCTTTTGATAGTAGCCGAACAGAAGCTTCCAGTCCAACCAGTTTAGATACTTTTTAACTTCATCAAATTCAAGAGTATTTTTTCCAAAGTAAGATCGTCTTATCTCCTTCAAAACGGGGCATACTGCAATGAAATGAAAGGTATTTTCTCTCTCCTGAAGGTTACACAAATCACAGTTGCCAGTTCCTTCGGTTTTGTGCGGTAAATAATTAAGGCTTATTAATTCTCTTCTTATTTTTAAAATTGCTCCGACTATTTAAAGTATATTATAAATGGCTTGGGGATTGATTTGATTATTTGTATTACTGAGACTTGGTTTGGTTCAAGTTCAGAATATGCCAATTCAGGTGACATAGATCTATTATACAGTATTCCTGGGTATAAACTCATCCGTAATGATAGAATTACTACAACAACAGGGGGGGAGTTGCTATATATTGTAGTACCACATTAAAGCATAAAATACTTAGTAGGTCAGAAAGTAGTGAAGTAGAATATCTTTTCATAGAAATAAGCGATGGCAATGTGAAATGCCTTGTAGGTGTTGCCTACAATCCTAAACGAATTTATTCTCCAGAGCCATTATTTTCCGCAATTCATGATTTGACAGCATCATATGAACATATTATAATATGTAGTGACCTTAACGCCGATCTATTAAAATCCGACAGTAAAGCTCGTCAACTATTAGATTTCACTGCTGCTTCTGGCTTGTCGGTAGTTAATTCTTATGCTACACGCTTTGCTCCAAATGCTACCCCTAGTCTTCTTGATGTTATAATGGTTTCATTCCGCTCAAATATCTTACTTCAAGATCAACTTTCTCTAGCAGGTATCTCTGATCACGACTCATTGTATTGCACTTATAATATTGACTTGTCTCAGTCACCAGCGCCATCATTTTTTCAGTTTAGAGACTTTAATTCTGTTGACAATAACGCTTTGCAGTTAGGTGCAAGTCTCTTACCATGGCGCAATTCCTATTACTTTTCAGACATAAATAACAAAGTCAATCACATACAAACATTATTATTGAACCTCTTCGACACGTATATTCCTATAAAGACTGTAGCTATACGTAATAGAAATAGTCCTTGGTTCACTACTGAGGTCCGAAATGCAATAAAAACAAAACAAATCATACTCAAAATGGAAGGTTACCAAAACTGATAACAACTGGCAGATTTTTGTCGGGCTCGAAATCATTCAACTTTCATAACCCGTAGGGCGAAAAAAAGATATTTTCTATCTAAACTGAGTACAGACCAAAGCTCAAAAAAGTTATGGAGAAATGTACGATCTATTGGTGTTGGTAAAATAAATTCTGTTGATAGCATTCCTGATGTCAACGGCCTTAATAATACATTCCTTTCCGGTGCTATCAACAGACCACCTTTTGTTCCTGATAATCAGCTTTCCTCCTTTTTTGATTTTGACTTTGAAGTCGTATCTGAAACTGATGTCATTAATACCATACGCACTATTAGGTCTAATGCTGTTGGTGAGGATGGTGTTCCCATTCGTTTTGTAAAAATGATATTACCGCATTTCATAAACTGTCTGACACACACTATCAATTTCTGTATTACATCTTCAACTTTTCCTGATATTTGGAAGTTAGCAAAAATCATTCCAGTTCCGAAAAAAAATCAGCCCTCATCAGGAAATGACTTTCGGCCTATAAGTATTTTACCTTGTCTATCAAAGGTCTTGGAGAAAGTGCTTGAAGGTCAAATCTCGGCATATCTTAATCAACATTGTTTGTTATCCCCGATACAATCCGGTTTCAAGAACTTCATAGTTGTTCTACAGCTATGATTAAAATTATAGAGAACATCAGAGTTGAATTTGATAAGGACCATTTGACGATGCTTTGCTTGCTTGACTTCTCCAAGGCCTTTGATCGTGTGGATCATCAAGTGCTTTATCAGAAACTTCGATTGTATTTTGGCTTTAGAGAAAGATCAGTGCGTCTGATAAGTAATTATTTGTTCAACCGCCACCAAAGGGTTTTTTGCGATGGTGCTTACTCACAATTTGGTTCGTTGGTTGCAGGACTACCTCAGGGGTTGATACTGGGACCAATTCTATTTTGTCTTTTCATAAATGACTTACCCAAAGTGTGCTCCAACGTATCTGTTCATCTTTATGCTGACGATGCACAAATATATTTATCGCGACCAATTGGACTTATCGAAGATCTAATTACAAGAGTCAGATCTGTGTAATATACATATGTGGTCACTTTGTAATGGTCTCAATCTTAATCCATCTAAATCACAATTAATATGCATTTCAAAGAGACCCTATAACATTGATGAAATACCACCAGTATTCTTAGATAACATGCAACTCAAATTTGTGAATATTGTATCCAACCTTGGTTTTAAGCTTAATTGCTCGTTGTCTGGAAGTGACCACGTTAATCAAGTTATAGGGCGGATCTACGGTGGCTTGCGTAAACTTTGGATCTCCTCAAACTTTACTCCAGTTGCTACAAAACTAAGGCTTGTCAAGACTTTATTTATGCCTATAATTGATTATTCAATAGTTGTATATTGTAAACTCGACTCCCACTCTCAGCATAAGTTATTAGTTGCATTTAATGACATGATAAGGTACGTGTATGGTCTGCGGAGATACGAGCATATATACCACACTATCATAAATTAGTCCTCGGTTCAACATTTCAGCAATTTCTTGACGTAAGGTGCTGCCTTTTCATGCATAAAATCATAACAAACAGATCACCAGTCTATCTGTACGACAAACTCCAATTTGCGCAGTCAACCAGAACTTTAAATCTTATCACTCCCTGTTTTACTTACTTAAACTCCTCGCGCCATTTCTTTATTCATGTTACCAAATTGTGGAACTCCTTTCCCACTGCGATAAGAAGAATAATCGGAGCTCACAAATTCAAAATCGCCGCATTGGCTCATTTTTCATCTCTGCGACAACAACGATAACAACTTCTTTCATCCCTGTCTTGTATTTAGGATAACAAACTATTTCATACTACTTTCAGCTTTATTTTTCCCTCCTTTAATCTGTCTTCTTTTAATCTTCATTCGTTTGTTTTTTCTTTTCCCCTATTCTTCTTAACGCTCTTCTTTAAATTTTCTTTAATCTTTCTGTTTATCTCATTTTCCTCTTCGCATAATTTTTTTTTATTGATACCAGAAATGTGTTATATTGCAATTTATTAGGCTTAACTTGAAATTATTAGATACTTTGATTTTTGTATATATGTATATATTATCACTTTTGTCAATATATTTTTAATATTTTTATAAAACTTTTATATGGTCACTTATCCTTCAAATGTATGTACTGTAAAAGACTGAGTCTTATTTGTACACTTAATGAAATAAATAAATTGAATTGAATTGAAAAATTGAATAATGCATGAAAAACTGCTGTTGAAGTAATTGGCTTCGTTTAAATTGTAGTTAACTTTCGAGTAATGAAGTCTCTCTCTTGACTCACGGGCTTTTTCGATAAAAGAGTATCTCTCATTCTCATCAGTTGTCCGGATAACTTCATAAAACGTCTGTTTCCATTGGTCCATTGTAACTTTCGATAAATTCAGCACTATACCACAATCTGCAGCCAGTTTATTCCAATTTTTTGCAAAAATTATATTCCTTTCCACTGCATACCGCAATATCTGCTTTGGTAACCGAATTTCATCCATTTTTTCCACTCTTGATAAATAATCAGCATGTAGCTGTAGTGATGAGATAAACAGTGATGGTAAGCCCGACTCAAGATAATACATGTATTTAGAGGTGTTGATTGGCAGATAAAAAATTTTCCTAAGGAAAAAACGTAGCAAATATTCCACCACCTCAAATCGCTGACCACCCCAAACTTGTGCACCATACAGAAGAATCGATTGCGCTGCTGCATTAAACAGACCATATTTCGAGCTAACATTAATAAGTTTATTGTTAAATATTCTTTTCCAGTTCACGCAAATTGCTATTTTAGCCTTATCTACTTTGGTTTTCAGGTGCTTTTCCATGTTAAGGTTGTAAGTTAGCTCCATTCCTAGGTAGGTGTATTTTTTTACTACCTCCAGGTTATGCCCACCATATTTCCATTTTTCACTTGCTGCTATCCTGCCTGAACCTTTTTGGAAAACTACAACTTTCGACTTATTAACGTTGACTTCTAAGCCCCACATTGTGCAATACCCGTACAGTTTGTTGATCATTAACTGCAATGAGCTAGCTGATTCTGCGGGTATAACTATATCGTCTGCGTACATGATGACTTTTACTTTTGTGCTGCCAATTTCTACTCCACATGTTAGTGAATCCACCAGATCATCTAAATAGAGTGCGAATAGTAGACGGCTAAGATTACAGCCTTGCTTAACTCCACGGTTTACTTCAAATTTTTCTGAACGTTCCTTTCCTTTAACAATATATGCCGTAGATTGTTGATATAGTTTTTCTAGAGCTCTGACAAACTTTGAGGATAATCCTTAATTATGTAGCTTATAGAACATCGCATTTCGGTTTATCGTATCAAACCCGCTCTAAAATCCACAAACAATGTGTACAGTTTTTGATTCGACTTTATTTGGGATATTGATGTAAGCACGAAAATGTTATCAACTGTCGAATAACCAGCACGAAACTCACTCAGCTTTTTGTTGGTGTTTACCCAAACGCTCAGTCTCTTGTTTAGTAATGTTGTATACGTTTTCAGCGATGAGTTCAGGAAGGATATGCCTCTGGAGTTAGTCGAATCAGACGGATCACCCTTTTTATATATCGGTAAAACTAACGTTTCATAAAAATGTTCAGGTAGAGTTCCGAAATTAAAAATTATGTTAAGTGCTTTGGTTAAATTTTCTTTGAAAGCGTCTGTGCTGTATTTCAAAAACTCGGCTGGAATTCCATTTGACCCTGCTGCTTTGCCGTCTTTAAGCGAACTTAGTATCATTTTAACTTCTTCCAGTTCAATATTCTTATCTAGAATTTCGTCCTTCACAAGGGGCTGCATTACAAATAAAACATCACTAGTCGCGCTCTACAGCCGATGAGACTCTAAAGTAGAATAGAGGCTCGAATAAACGCCAAAAATCTATCCACAGCACAGTAGGATTCTACTTTAGCTTCTTATCGGATGTAGAGCTACTAGCGATATTGTATTTGTAATGCATGTAAAATCGTACTGTACTATGAATGGCTTTCGCAATAAAACACTCCTAATATAAAATTGCATTTTCAGGGGAAATGAACAAAAATTCAAAATTATATAGATTAGGTATTCCAAGAAATAATTTTTTATCTGATTTTTTTTAAAATAAAATCTAACCTCCAAATAAGACACTGACATATCTTTAAAAATAACTTACACAAACATCTGAAATTGAGTTTGCTTACAATTACTCATAGTAAATATATATACTTAATTCATAGGTCCTAACAGGCACAAAGTTCTACCAAATCGTGGCCTTTCAATTTTACAGAGAATTTTTTTTTGTATTTTATTTATATTTTTTTTTTCGATTTTAGATTGTTTTCAAAATTTTGCACAACAAACAGAGGAATGAATTTGTATGTAATTGGAGGAATCGGATTGGACCCCCAGCATCCGGGTGAATTCAAATCACTAGCATCTATAGACCAATTTGACATTCACGAAGAACGTTGGAATCATTTAACAGATATGATAATGTCGAGGTATGTGTGCTTTTTAGAACCAAATCAAAGGACACGGTAGTGCCCAGCCAAGTTCTGGCATTAAACCCTTTTTACAGAACCCCCCACTAGCTTCAGTACCAATATAGTAACACGCAGCATTTGCTAAGCTCACCAGGTTCAGGCAACTCACCAAATCTAATTCCATAGTCTGCTATTACATCATGCATCTAGACGCGTGCAACTGTTCGAACATATGTAAGTGCAAAAGAGAAAACAAATTCGAAAAGATGAAACGGAAGAAAATCTGCCGTGTGTCGCGTGGGTAAAATATTCGTGCAACAAGAGAATTCGAAAAAGTTCGAAGAAGTTGCACGCGTCTAGATGCGTGGTGTAATAGCACACTTAGCACTAACGGTTCGCGTACACTGAAACCGATTAACCGGCCGATTTCGGATCGGAGCTATTCGGACGAATATCTCGGACGTTCGTCTGCATACACTTCTGCCGTTCTCGACCGATACCTATTTTTAACGATGCCGATTTTAAACCATGCCATTCGGAGTGTGAAACGTAAAAAGTGAACGTGGCTCTATTATAAAAACAACACATTATTTTTTGAATACAAATTTAATTTAATTCTTATTTTTAATTTAATTTCATTTAATTCTGGCAAGAAACAACCGACAAACTGACATAAAATCCAAACAAGTTCGGATATGTCCGTTGATCGGTTATTATCGGGCGACATCGGACGATGGCGGTTTTAGTGGTGTACGAGCTGTCTTCCTTTTACATACGTTTGATTCAATCGGCCGAATTCCGGCGATGGCGGCCGAGCATAATTCGGCCGATGACGGGTTATGTGTACGCGAGCCGTAAGGGTTCCCGAGATATAAGACTGCAAAAATCGCACAAACCGTAACTGACTGACTATGGAGCACTTCCCGACATCATAGAATCTTGTAATTTTGCACAACGGTAGGCCATGTGGGGTATACAAATTTAAGATTTTCCATTCAGGGGGCGTGGTACCCGCCCATTTTAAAAGAATTGATATAAATTATTTGGAGCAGTTCTGATTGTCGTAGAGTGACGAAATTTAATACAGTGGTAGGGCTTATGGTGCAAGAGAAGGCAGCATTTTAAAATTTGATGTGATTTAAAATTTAGGGGCGTGGCTTCCTGCCCATTATGAGGAGCACTTCTGATTGTTGTAGTATGATGAAATTTGGTAGAACGGTAGGGCTAGAAGTGCAAGCAAATGCAAAATTTTAAATCGTGGCATCCGCCCATTTTCGCAGAATTGATATCAATTATATGGAGCACTTCTGGTTGTCGGAGAATGATGAAATTTGGTAGAGCGATAGGACTTTAAAATCGGAAATTAAAAATTTGAGATTAAACTCAATTAAAAAAGTGCAAGTCACTTGCACTTTTTAATTGAATTTTATTCATTCACTCCACTTAAAACAGAAGTAATTTCAATATTTTAATATATAAATTTCTTCATCTGCATACTGCTTATTTGAGATTGAACATTCAGTGGGCGTGGGAACCAACCATTTTCACAGAATTAATATTAAATATATTGTATATTAGCACTTCCCTTTGGTGCAGGATTATGAAATTTGGTAAAGTGGTTCGTTTTCAGGTGTATACAAAGAAAAAATTAAAATCATGAAATTTGTCATGCAGGGGCGTTTTATCCATCCACTTCTTTATCATTTATTATCATTTCAATGGAGCACTTCTAACTTATGAAAATTGGTAGAGGGGTAGGACATACAAAAGGCATACATTTAAAACTTACTTTGCTTATGAGGATCTGATTGGGCGTTTGTTCCGCCCACTTTTCCTGATAAAAAGCCCCTTTGCAAAAAGTAGTGAAATCACAACAAAAACATGAATGTTAAAAAAGTAGTCAAGTTCTTCTATATACAAAAACTTTTGCGTAATAAGTCGGTCGTAAAAAGTAATGAGATCTAAAAGTACGCCAAGTTCTAAGTTTATTAATGTTAAATATCTAATATTTGTAGTAGAGTAGGTAATATCGAAAAACCACAAAATCATTTGACACATCTTTTATTTAATGATTACTGATTTAAATTGAGTTGGTTTACTAGTCAAGCTTTCATTTCAAAATTGAGTAATTATAACTTAGGTATTTCTCAAAAAGCGGATGAAAGTTCGTAGTATGCACGCAATTGCAGTTGTTGTTGCAGTTGCAGTTGCAATTGCCTTCAGATTATATAAAAAATGTAGACAGGTATGTTTATATCCTTTATGCACCTAAGCTTGAACATTTGTACAATTATTCTGCTGGGAAAAACTTAATTTATAAAGAAAAGACTCTTTTAATTGTATTTTTACAAAAATAAATAAAAATATATTTTTTAATAATAAGGTCCATGCGGCTAAGCGGAGTATGCGGTTTTTGCGACAATAACAGTGATGTGATGGTTAATAATAGAATAGAAAACATCAATTAAAAAAAAGAAAACGATGCAATTGAAGATCAATACAATTTTTTTTTTTAATTTTATTATTAAGATTGTTCGGGTCCAAAGTTTAGGAACAAAGCAAAGAAAGGCACGCGCCGTTCGCCGCGGCGCTGCTAGGTCATATATTTGTAAGGGTAGGTTAATTCTAGATACCACACCTCCAATTTTGAAAATTCTTTTCATTTTGAAAGGTTATACTCAGAAGAAATGTCTTTAAGGCTATTTTAAGGAATGTATGAGCAATGAATGGCTGATGTGTTTATGCGGGTAATATTTGTTTGTATAGCCATACCATCGCACCACCTACTGGAAAGGGCAGAACAACGTCTGCACGATCAAGCAATCAATCTCGAGTAAACATTTTCAATGCTGTCTATCTGATTGAAGACAAATTAAAACATTTTGATTTTCCTTCAAGCATTCACACAATGTGTACGTTTTTCATTTTAACTAATACACTTTCACATGCTTGACAAGCATTTAAACAGTGTATATGCAGCTTTAGAACCATTTTTGAGATAAATTACTTTTATTTTTGAGATTAAAAAAAAATTCCATTTCTCCTCTAGGGTCTACGGAATCACCTAAGAATCTAAAGTATAAAGTTTGAAGAGAATCACTTCAGCGTTTTGGGCCGCAGGTCAAGTTGCAGACAGACTGGATTTCAAGTTCGATTTTCTTACAATTCACAAACTTGTCCTATAGTACCTACATATATCGCAAGACATCGCAAGTAAAAATGGCATTTGATTTCATTTGATAAACAGTAATGAATCCATGCAAACAAGAAATTGAAAATCGCTAGCTAGAAGTTAGCAGGGCAGTATGATTTTTTTTTTTCGAATTGAGAACTTCAAAATTTGTAACGAAAATTTCTTGAAATGCTAAATAAATTCTAAATTTGGAGTATTACTTCAAGTCTTTAGCATGCTTAGTTATCGAGCTAACCTCTGAATCTATGCAAACAAAAAATTGAAAATCGCTAACTTCACAGTGAAGTTAGCAGGTCACTAGATTACACCCACTATTTGGTGAACTGCAAAAACGGGAATAGAAATGCGAGATAGGTTAATGCAAAAAAAAAACCTGCAAACTACTACGTTGGTCCCGTTTCTCTAGGTGAAAGTTGCCCTACCAACTTCTCAGACGTACACGAGAGGCACATATTGGATGAGATCTGTTTCTTCTAAAACAAAATTTTAGATGGAATAGGTTGAATTTTAATTTTTTCCTCCGGCGCACAGTGGCCCGCTTAGGCAAAAGTGCTTGTGAAATTCATATTTCGGGTGGGTTTATAATGCAAAACTTTTACATTTTCTGAATTAACAAATGTTTGGAGCTCAAGAAATCGAAAAAATTTATTTCAATGGTTAGGCTTGTAGAGCCAGTCAAAATTGACAAATATTTATGGTGAGAATAAAACAATTTTTTTTTTTAATTTGAGTGTAAGAACTAGGAAAAGAATATACATAAGTAAAACTTTTTTTTGTTATTTTTACTTGATATTTGTTGTCGCTTTAATCAGAAATAAAAAAAAAAAAATTATAAATTTTGTAAACTGCCAAATTTAATGTTTTTTGAAACACCCCTTTTGCACACTTTTTCAACTTTGCATTGAGTAGAAAAAAAATGTTCAAAAGTTGTGAAGCCAAACTGGACGGATAATGAATCCTTATATACCTCTTTACTTACAACCAAAAACTGAGCTGCATAGAGCTGAGCTAGAGAGGTTTGATTTGAAGAAGTCAGTAATTTTTTCTGAGTTTTTTTTTGTCAAGTGCAACAAAAAAAATCATGGAAAATATTATTTCTTTGTTTTGCAGGTATAAGTTTTTGGTTTAAAATAAAATGGTTTTGTAATTTAAAAGGAAAACGTGTTTTATGCTTACTTACCTAAGTTTTTTAAATCGGTTTTATAGCTTATTTCTTGTAACCCCTAATAAAACTTTTAAGTAGGAATGTTTTTGATTTCGGGTATGATTAATTATTCTCAGGTGGTTTGGTGGATAAGGGTATTTAACCGGATTAGAATGAACAGATAGGTAAACAGATTACCCTATTGGGATGTCATAAAATTGAATATTTTTAGTGCAGGTTTTAAGGTATAAAAAGATAAAACAATGGGATGAAACAATCATTGAAAACTTGAACGAGCGATCGAGCAGTTGTATAAGGAAAAATTATTTAAAATGAATACGTCATACAATACTTTGTTTGAAATTTGTTTAAAAGTTGATAGTACTGACGAGTTTCTTTCTGCCGTAGTAAGTGAAAATTTACCGGAAAATGAAGAAAAATTAAGACATTTTCATTGCGCTACTAAGAAAAGATGCGTCGCAGCCCATTAGATCGAGATTAAATTTTATAAACGAAAATGAAAAATGGTTATCTTCATCTCTCCATATCAATACCGGACAAACAGAAGTAATGTGCGATCCCCCAACTACATCAAGGTCATCAAGAGGAAGGCCAAGGAAGTCAGTTAATAAGTGCGCATCAACATTCACAAAAAAACAAAAACTAATCAATGCAACAGAGGAGATAAGTACTGCAAATCTCTCTGATGCATTAGTGATAAGATATAATAAAGACCATGAAAAGGCGAAGAGTGATGTGATCAAGACAATTTCAACTGCAAGTCCACTTTGAGTCAAAAGAGTTAAGGAAAGCATTCCTATTCCACAAAAGGATCCCATAAAATATACTAATGAAAATGCATTAGCTTTGCTTATGGATTTGGGCCTATCAAAAGAAAAGTATAAAATTCTGAGAAATTCGTTGCGGAAACACAATATAGATATTCTGCCATCCTACAACACTATTACAGCTACGAAAAAAGATGCAGTTCCAGAAAACAGCGAAATCACGGAAATATCAGCTGTTGTGAAACTTCAAGACTTGATGGATTATTATGCAAGGCGGCTTTTAAAAAGCAAAACGCAGGAACAAATAATTGCACTCCCAAGAAGTTTGACCTTACAGATCATCTGGACAAGGTGCGTACAAGCAAAAAATTAATACAACAGATGGTGAAACAGACGCAAACATGTTCATGGCATCAGTTGTTCCACTCAGACTCAATAGTGTAGATTGTAAACATTGGAGGAACCCTCGCCCATCATCAACTCATTTCTGCCGACCCATAATGTTCCATTATGCTAAGGAAACTAGTGACGTCATAAATACAACAGTCAACGATATAAAAAAGGCAAATAGCAGATATTCAACCAACAATATATAAAGTTAATGAAGATATAACTATATTTGTTAAAAATGAGTTCTTTTTAACTGTAATTGACGGACGCGGTCATGTCCGATATGTAAAAAGACCCAAAAAAAAAACTTCAATAACCAGGATGAATTAAATAACGACGAACATAATTACGAATATGGAATCTCTCCATTGCATGCTAGAATCAGGTGAATGGAATTTATTTTGAAACTTGCTTATACACTTCAACAAGAGGGAGAGGAATTTGATGAATCTATTGGGATCAAGAAGGCAGAAAAGAGAAGAAAACAAGAGATTCAAAGGCGTTTTTCGCGATGCACTTGGACTTGATGTGGATAAACCAAAACAAGGATTTGGAAATAGCAATGATGGAAACACTTCAAGGAAATTTTTTGAACAGTCTGAGGCAAGTGCTCGAATAACTGGAGTTAATGGAGAGGTTATAACTAGGATCCAAATAATCCTTAATGTTTTGAATTGCAGGGAAGTAGTGAATACAGTTAAATGTGGAGAGTACACCAAAAAAACCGCAGAGCTATTGAAACATAAGTACCCTCAAAAACAACTCACACCTACTCTTCATAAAATTTTGGTTCATAGCCAACATATTATCGAATACCAATCTCTGCCACTTGGAGAATTGTCAGAAGAAGCCCAGGAGTCTAAAAATAAAGACTACAAGAAATACATATATCTAAATACGTGTAAGGTTTCAAGAATTCGGCAGAATGAAGACCTATTAAACATGCTAGCAATCTAATCGGATCCACTAATTTCTTCCTTAAGACATGTAAGAAACCAAAAAGATCTGAAAGCACAATACTCACCGGAAATGATAAGTACCCCGGTCTTAGATGATAGTTTCCAATAAATCTAATGTTTATATGTAAATTTTTGTTCCTTTTATTTTTTTTAAAAAATCAATTTTTTTTCCCACTGTTTCACTCAAATTGGTTTGTTTTCTTTTTTCTCCACTGTTTCACTTAAACTACACTTAAATTACTTCATGAATTGATTTTCAACCTTTTTAGAATTAACTACCAATTATGTTAACCACCTTAACTAAAACTTCTTATTTCAACAGCAAATTTTGAAACACCCTGTACAATTTTTTTTTAACTCTCCATTGTTATAGCTTGAAGATAAAAAAAAATGTGTCAATGTGTCTTTATTCGTTTAAGAGTTATGATTTTTGCAACCAAAAAAGTCAATACCGGCCACTGTGCGGCGGCCGGCGTGGTGGCGGCGGGCGTTATAGTCCACACACAAACCCTTAATATTGCTGTTCTGAATTCAAATCTAATCTCAAGACGAAATAAGTTCCTTCAAATAGCGTAAAGTTTTTTAAAGAGAAAATATTTCTGTGTGCAATGCTTAAGCAAAAGATAACTGTTTTTGAACTTTCAGAAAAAGTCGGATTCTTAAAAGCTTATTTCGGCTTTTATTATAATAAACTGAATAACCTGAGTTTTTATTATAATAAACTGAAAAGACGTTGGCTAAAATGAAACAAAACAACATTAATTAAATAACCTAACTATACTTAGTTTCATTTACTTTTTTGCAGACATGGCCATGATGTGGTAGCAATTCAAGACAACATTTTAATTTTTGGAGGAGTTTCTGGTAGCGAACGAAAGACCCTTAAGTCTGTGGAATGTTTCTCAACCAAAACCAACACTTGGTTATATGAAATCGTTTTTCTGCCATTAGCACTCTCAGGGCTAACATCGATTGTAATTGACACGAACTTGATGCCCAAATGATTTGTTACTTTTACTTTGTGAGTGTGTATTATAATTTATTGTTACTTTTACTGCGTTGATTTGTTTATTTGAGTTAATAATAAAATCAATTCACGATTTATAAAAGTTAGCATCGATGAAACTTATTTTTTTTCCATCATCTTTTTGTGTGCCTTAAAAAGAACTATGCATCACCATCACCATCAACTTTTACTGCCTTAAATGGAATAAAGTTTTAATAGAACTATGTAGGTCAGTTTTGCGGCAGAAAAATGAAAATGGATTTATGCCTTCCAACTACTATACAACTATTTTCATTGGATTGGTTTGTATGGTGTCACAATTATTCGAAGGGACAAAAACTTTACCTAAAAGCTGATGTAACTGGCGTAAGTATATAGGTATATATTTGAAGTTTTTGCATGACCTGAAAATATTATTAGGTTTGGAAAAACTTTTTTTTTATAGGAATCAAGGACTTACTTTTGTTTGATGGGTTTTGTTGATTGCGAAAAAAAAATATCAATGGCATTTGGGTTTTTCTAAGTAGATAAAACTTGTCATACATTCCGAAAACAAAAGAGCAAGGTTAGCATATGGTTTTTGTGAATTCGTATAATTCGGTTGAACGGGCTTATATTATATAGTTGTGAAGAATTGAGATGTTTTGTTTGGTCAGCACAAGTAGTAAGAGAATGGAAATTGGATTATTGTAAGTTGTAGGTATGTTTTTTGTGGTAACTTTAGCTTTTGAAAAGCCATGAGAGACCGCATTTTAAGTCCCTTATGGATTTATTAGTGAAATTTAAATGTGAATAGATATGAGATAAAAAGAAACATCATAATGGTTATACATATGCTTACCTTTAACTAATGGTCCCATGCTTGTGTTGAGGGAAAAAGTATGTAGCTGGCTTTATACTTATGACATAAATCGGTACTAATAAGATTCAAAATATGTACTTATTAAGAATTACTCTTGCCAACCGCAGTTTCTTCGGTCTAAGAAGCCATTTAAGTAGTAAGGCCCTCTTTCAGAGAACCAAGGAGACTTCATACAAGACCCTAATCATCCCGGTCCTGCTCTTTGGGGCAGAAGCATGGACATTGAAAAAATCGGATGAAAATCTACTAGGTTGCTTTGAAAGGATTGATTGATCGGGTGATTTTCGGTCCGGTGTGTATCGAATAAGGAGTGTGGAGGATACGATTCAACGACGACCTGTACAGGCTATACTGCGACTGAGATGGCTAGGGCACGTGGAGCGTTTGGACAGCAACGCACATACCCGACGAGTCTTCGAATTCAACCCCGATGGTGTACGCAGCAGAGGAAGAACCCATAACAGTGGCCCAACTATGTTACTCGATTCTACAATAAAAATGTTCGTATTCACAAAATCTCAACTGGTTAATTGTATACCAGTACGTTAGTCACATTTATGTCATAGTTAAAATTATTATATTAAAAAAAACAACTGTCGAATGGATTCAAAAGTAGAATAAGGTTACGTAGTAGTGCCCCAGGTGGCACGCACAAGTGGAGAACGTCCTCAACCAACTTGTTGTTCGCAACTGGAAGCGGCTAGCTAGGGACAGAGCTGGCTGATAGGGCTTGATGGTGGTTGAGGCCGTAGTCCATCTTGGGCTGTGAGCGCCATCTAAAGTAAGTAAGTGGTTCTGGCTAACGAGATTTAAATATTTGCTACATAATATATAGACTGAAAAGGAACATTTTGATTTTAACTGAGAACATAATAGTACAATAACTATATGTATATACACCCACGTATGCGTCAAATCTGGTAGTTCTGCGGGGTAATTTTCTAAAAAAATGACTTAAAGTAGAAACAACACTATTGAAAAACAATGGTAACACCTACAAGATTCTCCTATAGCTTATCTTAAGCCCAGACCTATTCTTGAATTTTCTTTTTAAATAAAGTTATTTTAACGGATAGTTTTTGAGAAATCAATTTCCGAACTCAAAATATTGAAAAATGGGCAATATTTAAGTTTAGTTAGGGCGTTAGGGGATCCAACCTTGCACTTAATTCTGACGAGATGAGCTTTGGTACACTAATATTCCACATCCTAAATTTACTTTTAAGAATTGTTGCCAAGGTGGCAACACTGGCAGACTGGAGATATAAGTGTTGCCTTCTGACCATCTTTTAACACGAAATTTCACATAAATTAGCCTCTAAGTTGGGAACCAGACATCGTTAGTATCGCGGAATGTCTTTTCGGACTGAGGATACTTGAAACCATAGGAATATGTTAATTTTTTAACACCTCCCCCACCCTTGTACGCTGGGGGAGCAAAATACCCTCGGCGGATAAGAGTTTTTATTTGTCAGAAAAAAATGGTTATAAAATGAATATTTATAAAATTTCTAGATGAGTATCGACGTAGAATTTCATACTCTACAGCATATCCGAAGTCTATTTTGATCCATTTTTATCCATGTATTAGTTTTTTGTATAACAGCTTTCAAAATGGGGGGAGGGGAGGTCGAAGTATATATCAAACCACTTTATATTTATCTTGGTAATCTAAGCATATGGCACTTAACCTCAGGGTAATTTTTAAGGTTAGACCGCACTAGGCGGAACTGCAGTGCAGCGGAACTGCACGGCAGTTGAACTTCAAATATTATTTGTATGAAATCGTATGAGCTATATCGCACTACGCGGCAACTGCACTGCACGGCGCGGCACTAAGCGGCAATGTCACTAATCTGAACAAAATTGCCGCGCACTGCAGTTCAGTTGCCGCAAGTGCGAAAGAGAAACAGAAATAGAGAAAGGAATAATTTTTTTTGATAAAACTTCCATTTTGTTTTCTTTATTAGAAATTTAAAGAACGAAGAAGATGCATATTTGTTTTGTCACAATTTTGGAAATTCTTGAAGCAATTCTTCAACTTATAGGTAGGTATGTACATAAATATAACAATAATATTTCTAATAACATTATTTTTTATTCCAGTCTTAGGAACCGAGAAAAAACCAATTTGCAACTTGGAAATATTAGCAACCAAGTGCTGCACCCGCTGAGAACTTCTCTTACTACGCATTAGAAATAAACCAGGTAGATAAGGCAAGTTTTGGATTCGTTAACAAAAAATAGAACCCGCGATAATAATTTTTCCACCATTACGATGATAGAGAACATTACCAAGACATACCAATAGAACATAACCGAGACGAAGCCAATTTGCAACATGTGAACAAAAAGTGCTGAGTCAGGGTAACACCAAAAGACTCACCAAAAGTGCTGTTGCCACTGAGAACTTACCTTACTACACATTTGAAATAAAAACAATAGACCAATTCTGAAGAGCGCGGCGGATCGCTTTCATTGGCAGATTTTTATTTTCTTATTCTCAAAAGCGCAAAATTATTCATATTTGCATTTTTTTTTCAATTCGCCAACAATTCGTCACCTAGAAACCTATCGCTTTCAAACAATAAATGGAAAGCAAAAGCGCTTTTGAGAATAAAAAAATACAAATCCGCCAATGAAAGCGATCCACCGCGAATTTCAGAATCGGCCGAAAGGTAAGGCAAGTTTTGGATACACCATCAGAAGATAAGAACTCGAAATACTTCTGTCGAATCTAGAGGATGAAGTACCTGCAGTGCCCGACTGAAATGTAAAACTTGTTATTTGTATTTCTTAATTTAATGTATTGACTATTTATTGATTGCAAAATCTTTAAAAAATACTGATATTTCTTGAAAATTGACTGGAAAAATTTAAAAAATATTCAAAACTTAAGCCGGAATAAAATTGTATGATTTTATTTATGTATGAATACAAAAGTTTGTCTATATGAATGTTATTTTATTTTCTACAAAATTGTTTGTGTGCACCAATAAATTAATGGAAGTTCGTAGTTTTCTTCTGAAAACATCATTTTGTCAGTATGTAATTTGTGGCCACTTTCCTAAAAGTCTCGGGAGGTCCTTTGACACACAGTGCTTCTGGTTGCTTAACCAATGGGTGAAAAAAAGTCCAAAAATTAGTAGGCCTCTCTGATGGTGTTTTATCCAAAATCACTGTAACATTAATTCATAAACATCAGGTGGACAGGCCTCGGGATGATGTAAATGCAATGTATCAAGCAAAGAAACTCTCGGCCAGATCTGTTATCATCATCATCGGCTGCGAGAGAACTAACTAAAGAGGTGCATAGCTTGCACTCCACGAAAGAAGTCATCAATGCTGCCCGGTTGAGTGAGATTGTCTGATATTTGAGAACTTTAACTGCCACCTCAACGATGTTATTCGTAGGCGTTGTCCACTCTCCTTTGCGCACCACTCCGAAAGAACCATCGCACAAATTAATACCCAGCGTTACGTCCTTTTCATGAATTGGTTCTATTTTGGAGCATTTTTTTGTTTCTTATACATGGTTGTTTACCACCGCAAATCAATGAGGAGGGAATGTTCTTCCGTCATTGATGTGCCTTTTTCTTTCGAACGGCTTCCATCAGTCTACGTATGGCAGGTTTGCCCATCCCACAACGTTCCAGGTCAGTTGGATTTCTCCCAAGAAATTACTCCAGCTGCATCTCACGTAAAAGATCTTCCAACCATTCATGTTTCTGTATCAGCCATCGAGTGTGTTGAATTTTGGATCTAACAATAGTGCTTAAATGTTGCCGCCGATGCCAATGCTCTGGAATATAAAAATAGGAAATATAATGTACATACATTATACAATATAGAAAAAGCTGAGAATAATAATCAGGGTCAAAAGAGTGCAATACGAACGCAATTTCCTGTTGCAATGTTTTTTGAGAACTCATACTAGCAGTTTACAAATTTAAACGAATTAAATGAAATAAATAAATAAATATTAAAACTAAGTTTTACCAAAGATAAATGACTTACTTCTTGCTTCTCGTATTTGTCAAAAAATCGGAACTGTCAAAATTAGAAAGAGAAAAAGACTTTTATCGACACGTAGTGTCGCGCCGGTGCAGTTCAGGTGCGGTGTATCAAAAAAGTGTCGTGAAGAGCAGTTCCGCCTGGTGCGGTCTAACCTTTAATGCCCAATCTTATGCAATCAAAATAATTTCAATATAATTTCCATAGAAGAAGTTATAAGCTTTTTATAAAATGATGACTAAATTTTTAGTGAAACGAGCATAATATTGCCAAAATTTCAATGGTATGGTGATGAAATTTGGCACACAAATCTCATTTGTCGTAAGACATATACGAATCAAAAGAGTCCATACAAATATCTGGGGCTAAAGGGTGTTTTTTGAGTGAAACAGAAAAGTGTAAAAGTATGCCCGTTAATCCTCCCCCCAGAACAAGTACCTACGTTGATGAAAGTTAGTAGGAATGTTTTGGTTGTTTATTTTTACCAAGAATAAAAAAAGATAAATTAAATATCTATAGTAAAACGTGGTTTTTAAGGAAAATGTCTTATCTGCTCTACTCATATTTTTCCAATCAACGACGATTACTCTTTTAATGGTGATTATATCATCTTAATTTTTCTAAAATTGGATTCAGCGTTAATTTACCATATTGAATATTTGTACCCCGTTTACATAAAAATTAAATGTTAGGTTAATAACCCATATTTTCCTTCCGCCTAAAAAAACACCCCTGGAACCAATTTATTTGCATGGATCCTTTTGAGTCTTGGTTCTAACATGAAATAAAACATTACTACCAACTTTCATTAACATACCAGTTTTGGGAGGGGTTTACTGGTAATAATAATTCACTTTTCCCTTTCATTCAAAAAAACAGTCAGATATTTTTATGGACTCTTTTGATTCTTATTTCTTACGACAAATGAGGCATGTGTGCCAGATTTCATCACCATACCATTAAAATTTGTTAATGATATGCTCGTTTCACTGAAAATTTGGTCATCATTTTATAAAAAGGTTATAACCGTTTCTAGGGAAATTATATTTAAATTATTTTGATTGCATAAGATTGGGCACTAAAAATTACTTTAAGGTCATGTGCTATATGCATAGATCATACCAAGTCAAAAATATAGTAGTGTGATATACTTCCACCTTCCTTTCCCCCATTTTGAAAGCGATCATACAAAAAACTAGTACATGGATAAAAATGAGCTTCGTATATGTTGTAGAGTCTACGTCAACACCCATCTCAAAATTTTATGAATATTCATTTTATAACCATTATTTTCTGACAAATAAAATCCGCCGAAGGTATTTTGCTCCCCCAGCGTACAAGGGTGGGGGAGGTGTCAAAAAATTAATATATTCCTATGATTTCAAGTATTCTAAATCCAACGAGACATTCAACGACATCAATCGATGTCTGGTTACCAATTTATAGGCTAATTTATGTGAAATTTCGTGTTAAACATGTTCAGAAGGCATCCCTTATATCTCCGGGCTGCCAGTGTTGCCACCGTGGAATTACTTCTTTAAAGTAAACTGAGGATGTGGACTATTAGTGTACCACAAAGCTCATCCCGTCAGAATGAAAGGCAAGACTTGATCGTAAATATGGACTTAACGCCCTTACTAGTTGTTGTATTTTAAAAAAAGGCATAATTCCATAAAAAGGACTTTAACTTTCTATAGAATAGGTACTTGTATATTTTCAGTTTTCGTCTTTTGAGATTTAGCGTTAAAAAGAACCTTAAATTAAATTGCTTTCATTGTATTAAGACAAATGTTTCAGCTTGATAAACTGCAACCTAACCTCCCCCCCCTTCTCTCCCACTCCTTACATGCGTATATACAAAAAGCCAATAGGGGGATTTTCGGGAACTTTGCATATGGTGTTGAGGATAAAATTCTGCGTCGATACCAACAATAAAATTTCATGAATTAATTTGTGTCCGCTAGATTATATTAAATTTTCTATCTTTCCTGATCTATAATTTATTTTGATGGCTCTTTAGAAAATAAAATATTTAAACAATTGTTTAAGAAAACAAATATGGTAATTCGGTGCCAAAGATATTTATTTTAGGATCATAACATATCATATTATACCTAGAACAAGAGTCCTCAAGTCAATAAATCAGCTTGGCTGTCAAAATACTTAGCATAACAAATGTTGCACTCACTTGCTCACTTTTTAGAACTTATTTTTCTCAACGTACCTATTTAAGTTTCATACATACATAATATATGTATAGGTGATAAGAAGCCGGTTCACGTTTGTTAGACCTCAGAAATTTTCTTCTGTCAATTTGACTGATGCTGAACAAAATCTCTCTGCAAAAGGTCAAAAACATCTCATTTTTAATTGATCAATAGCAACAAAATATAATTGAGCAAGCAAATCCAAAAGAGTAGTGTAGCGTCAGATTTAGGACAGTATTCAGAATTCTAATATTACTAAGGTTTCGGAAACCTGAAGTGGTTAAATAAAATACATTTAAAATTGACCTTATTTTGAATCTTTTGGCGGAACCAGCGAGATATTCAGTCCTATCACGAATTCCGTCGTAATCGGACTACGGATTTTCAGGATTCGTAAAATATTTTCGATTACGATGGAATTTGTGATAGGGCTAATTCAATCAAATTGTGGGATATGTACAATTTAGCGATAGGACACTTGCGGAACAGAAGTCGTTTTTTGTACATTTCCGCGACATTCCCTAAGTGTCGTTCGATTTGGTATAAAATACCTCTTTTAATATGACCACTGCTCCAACTTTAAGAAATCAAATAAAAAAAACAGCATATCAATATACCCAACTGTTTTTGCGTGATGCACCAAAGCCAGTTACGGTTTTATTCACATTGATTAACGATTTTTCACTAAACAAAGCGGTTTTCTATATTTTCCATAACTGAAAAATAGCTTGCGAGTTCACTAATGTAAATGCCAAAAACCAACATTATGTCAAAGTTCCAAATGTGAAAGTAAATTCACTGAATCAAATACTTATACCTAGAGTGATTTCTATTTTCCAACTTTTGTTTATATAAATATACACATATCATCGTTTTTCATATAAATTTCTTAAGTAAACCAAGGCACTATATTCCGAATAACAATGGAACCCACATAAAGAGATTTTAGCATAGCCTTTAACTATAACCAACCACAATTTCTCTTATCGCTATGTGACAAGTGACATTTATGTGCATATTCTATGATGTGTCGATATATCTATTTTATTTGTTTCACTTTTGTTATGGGAAATTTATTTCTATCTTTAGTTCACATAAGGATTCTATTGATTTTTTTTTTTAAGAATCCTTTCAGTCATCCATCTGCTATGACCTTGGGTCCTTTCGAGCGTGAAATATATTTTAAAATGCAAAACAAAACAAAAAGTCGTCTTTAGATGCAATATAAACCTTATTACAGTCTGAGGTGTAGTGTTGTATTTGAAGAATTAATAATTTATTCCTATTACGATTATAAACTGTTAATTGATAATTGAGTGAACATTAAATTGGTGCCGTGACATTTGGCCATGTGCCATGTTGCCATATTTTGAAATGTGGACATGTGACACATTGTAAAAGCGTCAAATGTCCATATTCCAACATTTGTCCATTTGTCGCTTTTACAAAGTGTCATAATGGCCATTATATTTCAAATTATAATTCTTTTGCCAGAAGAATGCGCGAATTTAAACACAAAACTTGTAAACGTTTTTAAAAAATTGTTTTGGAGAATTTTAGTTCTGTTTTTCTGATTTTTACTTAACAAAGAATTTGAAAAAAAAACAAAACTAAAATTTTTCAAAACATCTTTTTGAAAAAGTTTACAAGTATTTTTTTTAATTCTGGCGTATTTTTAAAAAAAATACTTGTAAACGTTTTCAAAAAGATGTTTTGAAAATTTTTAATTTCGTTTGTAAGGAGTATTTTAAAAAATAATTTCTATAAAGTTTCCATTCGACAGACAACCACGAGATCTGATATGGGTTGAACTTAGGCAACGAGGAGTTCCGAAAGTCTACGTGCGGATGGTCATGGACATGTACGAGCAAGTTAAAACAAAGGTAAGGTGCCCCGCAGGAATCACCGAAGAGTTCCCAATTAGAGTAGGTGTGCACCAGGGAAGCGTCTTGAGTCCATTGCTCTTTATTACTGTCCTTGACTTTCTGCTTGAGGATAAGGTGACGGACCACAAAGTGAATCAGTTATTCCTTGCTGACGATGGAGCCATCATAAGTGAAGATCATGTGTCCTTGCAACGAGCTCTTGATGTATGGGTGGATGTTCTGGAGGGAAATGGATACCGCATTAGGGCGAAAAAGACCGAATACCTATGCTGTCCATTTTCTGATCCACACAGGCCTATTCCGGACATCTATTTAAACGGAACAGTGCTTCCCAAGTGCGAAAAGTTTAAATATCTTGTGATGACGACATCAAACATCGCGTAAGCGTAGGGTGGATGAAGTGGCGGGAAAACTATGCCATCTTCTATGATAGAAAAATGCCCCCTAAGCTAAAAGGAAAGCTCTATACGACAGTCGTTCGTTCAACGCTTACATACGGTTCACAGTGTTGGACAATGTATTGTTTAGGAAGTATGAGAGTAAATGGACGGCAGCTGAAATGAAGATGGTTCGCAAGACAGCAGGAGTGACAAAGCGTGATCGAATAAGAAGCAAGAGAATCCGAGGAAGCCTACACATCAAAAATACCATTTTGGACAAAATACAGCATGATCAACTTAGCTGGTACTGTCATGTACAAAGAAGATGCCATGAGAACCCAGTTCAAAAGGCAAAAGCACAAGATGTTCCACACTATCGCGGAAGAAAGGCAGGTGCAAAAACTCGTGGATGAAACAAATGCAACGACACCTGCCTCAGACATGGAACAATCCATAACCGGGAGGCTTGTCGACGTTTTCTGAGGCAACCCGGCAAACCCCACAAGTGGACCCTGTAAAGCAGTTGAGTGGGAGAGTTGTGGTCCCCCTCGAGATCGATGGCACATCAGGGTGGGCCAAAAGTCACAAAGAAATATGGTCATATGACACATTGAAAAAGCCTGAAATGGCCATGTTTTCGAATATGGCCATTTGACACTTACACAATCTGTCATACGGCCATATTATAAAATATGTCCATATGCCACATGGCCAAATGTCACGGCACCCATTTAATTTTGTACTGATAAACAATAAATGAAAGAACACCTGCAACTTCGAGTTTTTTTCTCTATATTGTAAATTTCATTTTTTATTTCGCAAATTTTTTTAAAAGCAAAATAACAATTGTTTGTAGAAAGCTTATGGTACAGTTACTATAAACATTCACGTATGCGTCAAATCTGGTATTTCTGATTTTTGCTGAGTTGTTCAGGACATTGGCCTACTAAATAACCTAAGTTTTCGACCTCGAGCGTCGACCGCTTCATTGTCAAAAATCAAAAAAACCGCGACTTTTTCGCGCTTTTTTCAGTTATTGGGGATTTTAGTCCTAAAGAATTAATTTGAAATAAAAACATTGGTCTACAATTTAAAAGTAATCTACTTTGCTCCAATTTGAGTCCAAACCCATCTATTTAGACCGAATGGTTTCCAAAATACAGAATTTCAAAAGTAAGCGATACGAACAGAAATATAACAAGTAGTGTTATCAAACACTATAATGGAAAATAAAGAATGGTTGACATAAATGCATCAAAGCACTGGAGCGTGTAGGTTGAGCCAAAATAATAGGATAATCATACCGGAAGGGGTATGAATCTTGAACCCAGAAACCAATTCTTGAATTTTCTTTTTAAATATAGTTATTTCAATCGTTAGTTTTTGAGAAATTAATTTCCAAACTCAACATTCTGAAAAAGAATTTTCTAGCTATTTACTTAGTAGAAACAGGATCCTTGGAGCAAATTTCTTTTTCAATATTTTGAGTTTGGAAATTAATTCCCCAAAAACTATCGATTAAAATAACTTTATTTAAAAAATAAATTCAAGAATGGGTTTCTGGGCTTAAGATAAGCTATAGGAGAATACTGTGGGTTTTACCATTCATTTTCAATAGTATTGTTTTTACCTTAAGTCGTTTTTTTAGATTATTGCCCCTCCCATATTAACGGGGGTATATAGACCCTTCTTCCGGTATGATTACCCGTGTTTTATTGGAAAAGCTATCCATAGTAGTAGTCCATAGTAGCTATCCATAGTAGGATTTTACATGAATAACAAATACAACATCGGCAGTATACTGCAGTATAATACTGCCGATAAAAGTTAAAGTAGAATCACACTGCGGATGGTTTTCCGAGTCTCGAATGGATTTTTGGTGATTTTATTCTCAAATGTTGGTTACTATTAGTTTTTTCGTGAAGTTAATTTTGACTGCTTCTGATTCTCATAAATACAAATTTTTTTTCAATATTCTGACAGGTGTTCTTTTAGTTAAACCAATTTTGAAATACAAAAACCAGGCTACTGCGGATACATTTTTTTGGTAATTTTCTACTGTTACTATTTATAGAATGCCAAAAAACACGGGTATTGCCCTATTATTTTGTCTCAACCTACACGCTCCAGTGCTTTGATGCATTTATGTCAACCATTCTTTATTTTCCTTTATACTGTTTGATAACACTACTTGTAACACTTTTTTTTGTATCGCTTAAATTTGAAATGCTGTGTTTTGGAGAGGTTTTGGATCAAATTGGAGCAAAGTAGGTTACTTTTAAATCGCAGAACAATTTTTGTATTTAAAATTACTTCTTAAGGACTAAAATCGCCAATAACTACAAAAAGCGCGAAAAAGGCGCGGTTTTTTCGATTTTTGACCTTGAAGCGGTCGACGTTCGAGGTCGAAATCTTAGGTTAATAGGCCAATATCCTGAACAACTCTGCAAAAAATCAGAAATACCAGATTTGACGTAAACGGTGCCTTCCATACAAACTATAAGCACAGATAATAAATTATACAGATGTCTTATCCCCATAGAAAAAAATGTCCCATATTTTCTTCACGACCAGTTGACGATCAGCAGGCAAGAAAGCTCTTTGCCTGTTCCTAGTAAAGCACAGAAAGTTCTTTCCCTCTTTTACTTTATTATCTGTGCTGTGAGAAGGCAAGGAAGCTCTTTGCCTTTTCATAGCAAATCACAGTTCACAGAAAGTTCTTTCCCCTCTTTACTATATTATATTTTTTTTGTGTGCTCATATATTTTGCCTCTCCTTCGTTACATAGAAAAAAACGGCATTGGAAAAGAATTAGAATTTAAATAAAGTCAAGTGTATTTAGGTACCTATTGGGCGCGTGAGCATGTGCAAGTGCGTGGACCTTCGTTGGCTGCTTGCGCATTTGTGCATATAGCAGGCGCGAACGCAGGGGGGGGGGGTTGGGGGTTGAAACAACTCCCCTCCCCGAAATGTATGAATTTAACTTCCTCGCCATACAATTTCACTCTTTCACTCTTAATTTTTGAGTTTTCAGGTTAAACCCCCCCCCCGAAATTTTTTCCTGCGTTCGCGCCTGGCCTATACGATTTTTGTATGAAAGAAATGTAGGAAGGTATATATACTTTACTTTACTTTTGATGGCGCTCACAGCCCAGGATGGGCTTCGGCCTCAACTAACAAGCCCCTCCAGCCAGCTCTGTCCCTAGCTAGCCGCTTCCAGTTGCGCACACCGAGTGCTTTGATGTCGTCATTCACTTGATTGCGCCACCTGTTACGGGTTCTTCCTCTGCTGCGTACCCCATCGGGGTTGGATTCGAAGACTCGTCGGGCAGGTGCGTTGCTGTCCATACGCTCCACGTGCCCCAGCCATCTAAGCCGCTGTATTTTCAGCTTTTTGACCAGGTCAACGTCGCTGTATAGCCCGTATAGTTCGTCGTTGAATCTTCTCCTCCATACTCCTTCGATACACACCGGACCGAAAATCACACGAAGAATCTTCCTCTCAAAGCACCCTAGCAGATTTTTATCCGAATCTTTCAGTGTCCATGCTTCTGACCCATAAAGCAGGACCGGGATGATTAGGGTTTTGTATAAAGTCTCCTTGGTTCTCTGAGAGAGGGCCTTACTGCTTGAATGCCTTCTTAGACCGAAGAAACAGCGATTGGCAAGAGTAATTCTTCGCTTGATCTCTGCACTGATGTCATTCTGCGATGTAATAGTGGAGCCCAGGTAGACAAAGTCCTTGACAACTTCGAAGTTATATCTGTCCATCATGATATTTTGCCCGAGTCGACGATGTTGAGATTCCTCTCTCGATGACAGCATATACTTCGCCTTGTCCTCATTAACCGCCAATCCCATTCTAGCCGCCTCCGATTCAATGCTCGCAAATGCCCCTGCCACAGCTCGCTTCGTTCTGCCGACAATGTCTATGTCATCCGCATATGCAAGCAATTGAACGGACTTTTGATAGATTGTACCGCTGGTGTTGACATGTGCGTTGCGTACAATGGCTTCAAGAACGATGTTGAATAGGTTGCATGATAACGCGTCGCCTTGCCTCAATCCTTTCTCAACATCAAAGGAATCGGTGGTGTTCTTACCAATTTTGACGGAGCAGCGAGATTTCTCCATCGTCATCCTGCACAAGCGGACGAGTTTGGCAGGGATGCCGAGACTCGACATGGCTCTGTATAATTCGTCCCTTTTCACGCTATCATACGCGACTTTAAAATCGATAAAAAGGTGGTGTGTATCGATCTGGAATTCCCGGGATTTTTCTAAAATCTGTCGGAGTGTGAACATTTGATCGACGGTTGACTTGCCTGGCCTAAAACCGCACTGATAAGGGCCGATCAGATCGTTGACAAAAGGTTTTAAGCGGTCACACAGGATGGCCGACAAGATTTTATAAGCGACGTTTAGGAGACTAATTCCTCTGTAGTTGGTACATTTCAGAACATCTCCCTTTTTATGGATGGGGCACACTATACCGAGGTTCCATTCATCGGGCATACTTTCCTCCGACCAAATTTTGCAGATGAGCTGGTGTATGCTCCTAGCCAATTCATCTCCCGCTGATTTAAATAGTTCGGCTTGTAAGCCATCCGCACCTGCAGCCTTGTACGACTTAAGTTTGGATATCGCCAGCCGAACTTCGGTTAGGTCGGGTGGACGGAACTCTTGGCCATCATCGTCCAAGTTGAATGGAGCGTTCTGCCTATTAGCGGCATCTTGGCTGTCTTCGCCATTAAGCAGTCTAGAGAAGTGTTCTTTCCAGATCCTCAGCACTGACTGTGTGTCTACTACCATATTCCCACTCTCATCTCGGCAGGCTTCCGTTCTAGCCTTGAATCCTTGGGTGGATCGCTTCACCCTATGATAAAATTTTCGAACATCTCCCCTACCGCTACAACCCTCAATAGACTCTACCGCCCGCTTCTCGTGCTCTCTCTTTTTCCTCCTGAGAAGTCGGCGTTCCTCTTTTCGTTTCAGCCCGTAGAGCTCCCGGGCCACTCTCTCAGCAGCTCTTGTTCGAGTCTGCAGCATTGCCTGGTAGGCCTCGTCCTTAGCTGCATGCGCTAGCCGGCACTCCTCATCGAACCAGGGGTTTCGTTGTATTCGCCTAGTGAAACCCAGCACATCAGAGGCGGCACTTCTAATGGCTTGTTGACAGTGTTCCCACTGGTCCTCTGCACTTGATGCTGGTAGCGGACCTCCTGAGAGATTAAGAGTTACGTGGTCTGCAAAAGTTCTGGCAGTCTCTTGCGATTTAAGCTTCTCGACATCGAATCTTTTCACAGCATCTGCTCTGCGTTGTCGCGTCATGGATATCCGCATACGTAGTCTAGCTACCAACAGGTAGTGATCCGAGTCAATGTTGGCCCCTCGGAACGTTCGGACGTCCAAGATACTGGAAGCATGTCTCGCGTCTATCGCAACGTGGTCGATTTGGTTGACGGTTACTTGATCACGCGACCGCCAAGTCCCCTTGTGTATATTGAGGTGTGGGAAGTAGGTGCTTGAGATGATGACATTTCGCCCCGCCGCAAAGTCTGCCAGCCTGTGTCCGTTGCCGGAAGTTTCGTCGTGTAGGCTGTGTCCTCCGACTATCGAACCAAAGATGCCCTCCTTTCCGAATCTTGCGTTGAAGTCACCAAGAATGATCTTCACTTCGTACTTCGGGCACATATCATTCGTTGTCTCCAAGAGATCGTAGAATGCTTCTTTGGTTGAGTCTTCTCTCCTTTCATGGGGGGCGTGAACACAAATCAGCGAAATGTTCTTAAATTTGCCTTTGATGCGGATTGTGACCAGGCGCTCGCTTACACTTCGGAAGCCCAAGACTTCTTGCCTAAGTCTTCCCCTTATCACAAAACCACAACCCAAGAGGCGCTGACCCTGTTCCTTCAAGCACCCGCCGTAGTAGATGTCACACGTTTTCAGTCTCCGTACGCCCTCTCCATCCCATCGCACTTCCTGGATGGCTGTTACGTCAGCCTTTAGCCTGTCCAGGTTCTCCACTAATTGTTCGGCTGCACGTGTTCTGTATAAGGACAGGACGTTCCACGTGCAGATCCGAAATTCATTGTCCTTGTTTCGTTTGCTGGGGTCGTCAACTTTAAAATCATCCATATCCGAGGCTTGTTGTTGTTTCGGAACAACTTTTTTTTTACGTGGTAGGGAAGTTACCCCGACGCACAACCCCCGACCCGGAGGACCAGACCCTTCGTATAACTCCAAGGGTAGGGAGCCGGATAAACCGCTCCTTATAGGCCTGAGCTACAAATATGTCGTAGTAGCCCATATAAGGTGTTCACTAAGTAGTTCAACCTAACTGGAACTGTAGACGCCACCGTTGATTCCATCTAGAGAATTCGTCCGCTGCCGCCTCGATGAAAGGAGAAGTGCCTTAGTGGGAACACTCCTCCCCCCCCTCTCTCGTTGGCTGTCCCCAACAGCTTTCCACGGGGATTTAAACCCCGTCTCCAGCTGAGGTACTAGACACCCGATGTTCACCACGTGGAGGTGAGAGTAGGAGTTGGTAGACAGAGGTGGATTTTGAGAAAAACCTGTGGACGCTTGTGTCCTCTTGAATGCACATAACTACCCTTTTGAACATCAATATATATATGGTAGTATATATGTACATATAAATAAAAAATAAAAACGCAGAGACATGTGATTTCGTTTTGTTCTGAGCGATTCTTAAGTACATAGGTAAATGAAATTTAAACTGTTTTTTTTACACATCTACAAAGGTTTTTGGATTTGAAAAAATTATTAGTGGGGAAGAATTAGAATTTAAATAAAGTCAAGTGTATTTAGGTTAGTCCAGTCAAATGGTGTTTTGGTCAGGAACAAAATATAGAAGTTTTTTCTCACTTGTCTTTTATGTTTTACGGATCGCTGAATACGAATTTCAACTTTGCTACTTCCTTCGGATATGGCTTCATAACGAAAATCGCAAAACACTCAAAATTTTCAACCTTTTTTCAGGTTTTTGCCAAAAAGTCAACAAAATATACACTTTGGATAAAATTACCTTCATAACTTTATAGAACATAACATTTCCTATAAAAATTGCTTAAAACTTTTTTTTGTAAAATTAACGGTTTGGCCGGTAGAGTGCACAGTTCTCTTGTTAGATTTTTGATTGTAACTCAAAAACCATGCCTGTAATTGTAGAAAACCTAAGCTTCTGCTTAAACAACATTAAATTCTCTACAATTTTGAACCTTCATGACTTAAATTGGCGAAAAAATGCACCGGCTAGAGCGTGATTAAATTATATGTCATATTACAGGAAGCCACCAATAGGCTTTTTATTATCTCATATAGAACGGAAATAAGACGTTCCAGGGTTTTTGTTGTTAAAATCGATGAGAAAACCATGGAGCGATTTCACTGCAGTCCTTTGGTTGTTTTTTTTGCATACAACTTGAAAACCAAGCTAAATTTCGACAAAAATTCCGAAAACATTTTTTGTAGAGAATAAAATTTAATATAGAATTGGCCTATTCAAAAAATTTTAAATACATTTTTAATGTGTTAAAATAAAAAATTTTTTTGATTTTTCTTTTATTTATTTGCCTATAATTCTTTTTCCAGCAGAGATAGGTATAGCAATTGGTCCACATAAAAGAAAGATAATAAAATTTTCTTTAAAGTGACCTATTTTGAAAAGTGTTTTTAATAAAAAATCAACCAAGATACGGTCGCTCAATGTAAGCCATTTTTTCAATTTTTATTACGTTTACCTCGACATTATTTTAATTCTTATTTTATACAACAAAACTTGAATGTATTTAATGCAATGAGAATAATAAATTAATTTAGTAAAAATAAATGATTGTTTTTACAGCTTTAAACCACACTTTTGGTTTTTAAGTATTGTAAAAATCATACAAGAAAAAAGAAAATTAATTCATACAAAAATTAAATACAATTTTTCAATTCTAGATTGGTTAAATCTATTGAAAATCGTCATCCATGTCTTCAAGAATATCATCTTCTTGAATTTCATTCTTTGTGATCTGTCGCAGTTTGGACCCATGTAATTCTTACAAAACATAGAACACGTTAGTCCTAATTTTCTACAGCTTGGTTTTCAAGTTGTATGCAAAACCAACCCAAAGGACTGTAGTTACTCCCCCTCCTCAAAATTTCGCCCTCTCTCTTAAAAACACTCTATGGTTTTCTCATCTTCAATGAGCCATTGAATGATTTTTACAACAAAAACCCTGGAACGTCTTAGTTCCATTCTTTATGAGATACAAAATAGCGTATTGGTGGCTTCCTGTAATATGACATATAATTTCATCACGCTCTAGCCGGTGCATTTTTTCACCAATTGTAGAGAATTTAATGTTGTATAAGCAGAAGCTAAGGTTGTCTACAATTACCGTACTCTACCGGCCAAACCGTTAATTCTACAAAAAAAAAAATTATAAGCAATTTTTATAGAAAATGTTATGTTCTATAAAGTTATGAAGGTAATTTTATCCAAAAAGTGTATATTTTGTTGACTTTTTGTCAAAAAACCCGAAAAAAAGGTCGAAAATTTGCGCGTTTTTGCGATTTTCGCTGTGAGGCCATATCCGAAGGAAGTAGCAAAGTTAAAATTCGGATTCAGCGACCCCTAAAACATAAAAGACAAGTGAGAAAAAACCTTCTATATTTTTTTCCTGACCAAAACACCATTTGACTGGACTAACCTAAATACACTTTTGACTTTATTTAAATTCTAATTCTTCCCCACTAATAATTTTTTCAAATTTAAAGACCTTTGTAGATGTGTAAAAAGCAGGTTTAAATTTCATTTACCTATGTACTTAAGAATCGCTCAGAACAAAACAAAATCACATGTCTCAGCGTTTTTATTTTTTATTTGTATATAACTACCTAGTTTTCATTCATAAAAAAATCGTATGATGCAAAAATGCGCAAGCGGACAACGAAGGTCCATGCACTTGACATGCTCAGGCGGCCAATAGGTACCTAAATACACTTGACTTTATTTTAATTCTAATTCTTTTCCACTACCGTTTTTTTCTATGGAACGAAAGAGAGGCAAAATATATGAGCACACAAAAAAAAATATAATAAAGTAAAGAGGGAAAAGAACCTTCTGTGATCAGGGTTGCCATATTTGAAATTTCATTTGGCGACACGAAAATCGGTTTGGCGATGAACCCCAAAAAAGGCGATATATTTAGTTTTTGGCGTTTTAATTTTTTTGAATCGAAATTCTAATATTCTTTTCTCAAATGTTCACTTTGACCTTACATCTTTTTCATCGCTATTTGCGCTGAACGCACCCCAAAACTGAAATTCGATTTCACTTCTATCCCTTAAATAAATGACGTATGTGTGTCAAAAAAAAAACAACTTTGTTAGTTAACCAAATCAAAGAAAGATGGGTTAGCACATTGCAAAATTTGCGACTGCGATATACGCTCGCTCAAAACTGATTTAGAACGGCCGGCATGCTGTAATTTCTTGCCAAGTTGCAAAGGCTATAAAAAGGGTCCCATTGATAAAATACTACATCGCATATTTATTGAAGAGGACTAAGTACAAAAGAGTAGGTATTTTTTTTTTTTAATTTTAAGTTTTTATGTAGAATTTTTATTTGGTTTTGTTTTCATTATTTATTTTTTATTATTATGTTAAAACTACAAATTGTTAATTTTTTTTCATATTTAAATTTGGTGATTTTTTGGGTAGAAAATGTTGAAATTTGGCGATTTTTTGGCGATTTAAAATTTAATTTTGGCAATTTCGCTTTTTAAAACCTGACAACCCTGTCTGTGATTTGCTATGAAAAGGCAAAGAGCTTCCTTGCCTTCTCAAAGCACAGATAATAAAGTAAAAGAGGGAAAGAACTTTCTGTGCTTTACTATGAACAGGCAAAGAGCTTTCTTGCCAGCTGATCGCCAACCGGTCGTGAAGAAAATATGGGACATTTTTTTCTATTGGGTAAGACATCTGTATAATTTATTATCTGTGCTACAAGGTTACTGGACTATTAGAATTTCTAAGAAAAACAATTTTGGAAAATTAAAAAAAAAAAAAAAAAAAAATGAAAAATCCAAATGTTTGTTTATACCTAGTTAAGATTTTTGTTTTTATTTTTTAACTCGTTCAAGAAATTTTGTAACCTAAAATTAAATTGGTATTCCTATTAACCATAAGCTTGTGCTTCAGTTCTTATACTTAAACGGAAACCTTAAAAGATTATAAAATGTTCGCTATCAAGATGTTACTTTAATTTAGTTATTGTTCGTTTTTAAGTAAATTATGAGACTATGTAACTTAGTATATAACGCTACCTCTCAGATTATTAAACTGGGGTATGGGGATGCAAGAGTGCCCAATACTTTTGTGTAGGTGTTAGATTGTTGCTGTGCGGTGCTGAGTTGTAATTATTTGGACTTGCATATAAATATCTTTGTGCCTATTTGTTCAGAACTGTGACGTTCGACGTTAAAAAAAAAAATAAATAAATAAAAAAATATGTGATGGATGACTGCAGATAAATTGAACGATGCCAGAGCACAAGAGAGGCAAAAGCATAAGAATTCACAACCTTGTAGGTATATTTCTTTATGCATGTATGAGTAAGATATATAGGGTATACAAAATATGGTATAAGTAAGAAAAAAAGCTGTAAGCAAATGTTGTAAAAAAAAATCTAAATATAAAAGTCCTTTTGTTAGTTGCATGGAGGCGCAGAGCAATTATAATTTTCCATTACACCATTATAGCAAAATCGCCAAAGGCGCAATCTAGTATATACCTATACATATCCCATACTTGGCTATGGGATGGCATACTGATGGTGGACCTGTTTATTATATACACTCCCTGTCACTTGTTTGAGGCCACTATTTTCATAAAAGTTCTTTCTCGATAAATACCTGTTAGCAATATTTTTCCTGGAAGTTTTTGATACGTGTGAGTAGGTATATATATTTTGCAATAAAAAAGGATAAAGTTAAAGAGTTAACTTGGAAAATCCGTAGAAATTTCCCAAATTATGTGAATGGACTGCAAAAAATGGATATAAGAAGTTGCATCACTTGATTGAGGCCATTCCAAAAATTGCTTGGCAAAAGTAAACATCGCCGATTTTTTTCAAACAAAAGTTTAAAATATTTAAGAAAGTATAGAAAACTATATTTTATATTAAATTTCAAGTTAAAATGGGCTCTGAAAACACGTCAACAATAGCAGAAAGAGGATCAATAGATGATTTAAAGGAACTGGGATTCTCAGGCCGAGAAATAGCTAGGAGACCGAACAGAAGTAAGACCGTTGTCAGCAACTATCTAGCAGACACTGAAAACTATGGAAAAAACGAAAAGGACACACATCTGAAGCAACAACAATCCAACGAAAACGAGGTCAAAAAGTCGGGTATCAGCTAGTATTTCGACGGTTGTGGTAGCATCAAGAGTATGAAAATCAAATGGAAACCGGTTCTACGGCAGCTACACAAGATGTTGAAAATTTATCTCAGAGAAGTAAAAAAACACTAAACTTTTGAAGTGACTAATACAAAGATACTTTATTAATTATCAAATAAAGACAAGAAATTAGTTTTTGAAAGAAACTCAAAAAATTTTAGTTCTATTCTTCTTCGTTTTAATTTTACTTCTCAACAGAAATTGTCTTCCGCTGAGGTCCGTTATATTTCTTCTGGAATATTATGGAATTCGATTTCAACTTCCAGTCTAGTTCGCCAGTGTTGGCGTAGTTGACTATGGTAAATTCAGATTGGAGTTACTACTTTTTTCAGCTTCCGTTTTGGCGTTGCTACTTTTCGCAACAGTTCCCCCCGGTACGAGAATTCCCGGTAGGGTTGTTGTTGTACCACCATCTTCTTTATAAACTTCTAGCTTCGCCAATTTAACTGCAGGCCGCTCCAAAACTCCAATGTTGGTCTGAACTGTAGCGCTGCGAACTTGTCCATCAGTTGACGTCTTCACGGCAATCACCCTTCCTTTCGGATAATTGTTTCTAGGAAGGTCTTTATCCACGATGATAACAACGTCTCCAATTTTCAGCGGTTGCACTGGGTCAAACCACTTTGAGCGTAAAGTAAGCTCTGGTGCATATTCGACTATAAATCGTTCCCAACACTTGTTTGCGAATTGTTCTCTATATTGGAATGTGTATTTCAGGATCTTAGCACTATCGTTTATTTGTCCAATAGGTTGCGCACCTCCAGAAGAAAGCCTCAAAAAATGGTTTGGAGTGAGGGCTTCTGCAAGGTCGTCATTCAAAGGCATATATGTGAGTGGCCTTGAATTTATCATGTTTTCAGCAGCCACTAAACAACTTCTCAATAGTGGGTCGGTCGGAGTTCTTGTTGGCAAGGAATTGTATAACGCAGTCTTGAATGAACGGACTAAGCGTTCCCACGCTCCTCCCATATGTGGTGATGCTGGTGGGTTAAAGATCCACTTCACCAACGGACTCACAAAATGTTTCGCAATGTGAACAGGATCCACTGTCTCAAGTTGTTGACGCAATAGCCTTTCTGCACCAACAAAATTGGTTCCTCGGTCACAGAAGATTTCCCTTGGTGCACCTCTTCGTTGAATAAAGTCTTGGAAGCATAAAATGAAGGAGTCCGAATCAAGCTTGTAGGCCACTTCTACATGTACAGCCCTTGTAGTAAGACATGTGAACAATACTCCCCATCTTTTCTCCTGACGACGTCCTACTGCAACTGACAATGGACCAAAATAATCCACCCCAGTAAACGTGAATGGATTACAATATGGTGACATCCTTGAACGAGGAAGCGGTGCCATTTCTGGTATCTTTGGTTTTGTTTTATATACCTTACACCATTGACAATTTTTACAAACAAGTTTCAACATGCATCTTAATTTTGGAATAACATACCTTTGCCTTAGTTGATTGACCACACTCTCGTTATTAGCGTGTTGAAAGTCTTCGTGGATTTTCTGAACTAAAAGATGAGTTATGATGTGATTTCTAGGAAGTATAATTGGCCGCTTTGTGTCGATGTTAATAAAAACAGCTGCATCCAGTCTTCCGTTCACTCGTAGAAGTTGATGTTCGTCCAAGTATGGTGAAAGTCTTCTTATAGAACTTGAGGCATTAACTCGCGGTGGTAAATTATTTGAGTTTTTATTTGATTGCTTGAGACTTATTAGTTCTTCATTATACACGTCCATTTGAGCTGCTCTGAATAATATTATCTCAGCTTCTTTTAATTCTTCACATGATAAAATTCCAGTAGTTGAAAAATTAGGCTGTAGCTTTAGTTTTATGTTTAGGAATCTATACACGTATGCTATGGTTCTAAGCAGTCTGTTCCATTGTGAGAATCTTTTCAAGTCAATGAATGGTTGTGACGATTGATGCACACACAAGAGTTCTTCAGCTACTTCTTTCTTTGGTGAAACATCCTCTGGCCACTCGTCCTCCTCATGTAATAAGAAATTTGGACCACTAAACCATCGGTTCTCGAACTCAAGCTTAGGTGGTCTTGTCCATTTAGTGGCGTCATCAGCAACATTTAATTTTGATGGTATATATCGCCAATTCCCGCCTTTATCAGTGTCTTGTATTTCTGCTACTCTGAATGCCACGAACTTGTTGTATCGATGAGGATTTCCCATTATCCAACCCAACACCGTCTTAGAATCAGTCCAGAAATATATTTTACTTATGCTTGTTGACAATTCATCAGAAAGTTTTCGGGCGAATCGGCAACCCATGACGGCTGCATCCAGTTCTAGCCTCGGAATCGATCGCAGTTTTATAGGGGCAACCTTCGTTTTTGCTCCTAAAAGTGTGCATTCAATTTGGGTTCCGCTGCTTACTCGAATGTACGCTACAGTTGCACAAGCTTGTTCCCCTGCGTCCATGAAAATATGAAGATGTACAGTAACTCCATTCCAATTCGGAAGATGTTTCAACAGGCATCTTGGTATGCGACATGTTTCAACTTGTGGAAGTACCTTAAGCCATATCTTCCAAGCTTCGAACTGCTCATCATTAATCGGAACGTCCCAATCGATTCGGCTGCGCCAGATTTCTTGTAGCAAAATCTTGAGATAAACCAAGAAATGTGCAATTAAACCTAACGGATCATAGATGGACACGAGGATGCGAAGAATCTCTCTTTTCGTTGGACGGCGTTCCCCTTTCAACACACTTTGGTTGCCTTTGTTGTATCGCAAAGAGAAGGTGTATTCGTCACTCTTCAGAACCCACCACATGCCAAGTACTTTCTCGATAGAAGAACCTGCGTCCGGGTTCAAATCAAAACATTCGTCAGTAGGTTTGGTATTAAGCGCCTTCATTACCAGCGAGGAATTGGATTTCCAATTTCTGATTTCAAAGCCCGCTTTAGAATGTATTGTTGTGACTTCCTTTGCTAACTGTAAAGCTTCAGCTTCGCTGTCTACGCTTTCCAAAAAATCATCAACGTAATGACTTTCTACGATACTTTTCACGGCTCTTGGATAATCGTCTTTATGTTTCAGTGCATTACGATTCTTTATATATTGTGCGCAGCTGGGGGAGCAGGTAGCGCCGAAAGTCATAACTTGCATCACGTAGGTGTCCGGTTCATCATTCACTTCGTCTCGCCAAAGAAATCTTAAAACGTGTTGATCCTTTTCAGGAATTTTTACCTGGTGGTACATTTCTTTGATGTCACCGCAAATACATATCTTCTTCTCTCTGCTACGAATCAGAACACCTAGAAGCGATGCATTCCAGTCAACTCCTTTCATCAGTAGCGTATTTAAGGAGATCCCATCAACCATGGCCGCAGCATCCCACACAATCCGTATCTTTCCCGGTTTATTTGGATTACGAACCGGAAAAATTGGCAGATACCAAACCCTGTCATGGTGTTGTTTCAGCTCTTCACTGGTCAGCTTTCGAATATATTTTTTCTGTTCATAATCTTTTATTTGTTGTTTCACATTTGTTTTTAGCTGCTGGTCACCATCCAAACGTTTTTCAAGACATCTCATCCGTCGCAACGCCATCGGTTTGCTATCTGGCAATTTAAACTTTTCATATCGCCACAAGAGTCCAGTTTCGTATCGGTTCTCTAAATGGTTCGTAGTTTTGCTCAGGATACATCTGGCTCGATCTTGTTCTTGTATATTTTTGAAGTCACAAGGCTCTACTATTCCCAAGTTGTCTACTGAGATGAACTCTTTAACCATTTCGTGAAGCTTCATGTCTGCGGCTTTTTGACATTCACAGATTTGATGACTATTGTCGAAGTTATTTGCTTCTTTAATTTCTTCCTTGTCGAACATCGAGAATATCGTCCAACCTAGTCGACACTTCGCTGCTATTGGATCAACTTCAGAGGCCTCTAATATTTTTGTAGGTACCGCAACATGCCAGTTTCGAAGCCCAATCAATATACCAGGATTCGCATTTACGTAAGAGGTCACTGGCAAATTCTTCAGATGAGAATATCTCTTAGCTAAGTACCTATAATCCAATGACTGCGTTGGTAAGTTGAGTTTTTTGACGGTTCGTACGTTTTCCATTCTGTACCTCTGAGCATTTTCGTGAATTCCAGATATATTCACATCGACCACTCTCGAATGTTGTTCCTGCCTTGAAATAGTGCCACTCCATTTTAAACACAGTGGTGAATTTTCTCCTTCCAATCCTAGCTGGTTAGCAATCTCTTCATTCAATAAGGTACTAGAGGATCCTTCATCTAGAAATGCATAGGTGTTAATTTGAATGCTATTGGAGCACGGGTATAATTCTAAAATGTATCGAAGTAAATACAGAATGAATCATACTTAATTCACTGTTGCTTTTATTGCTGCCAGCCGGTTGGTTGGGATTATGCAACAAAGGATGATGTTTTTTGTCACAATTAATCTCTGTGCATGCAATTGGTGCCCAGCATTTGAGCGGATGCCTTTTCAGACACTGTCTACAGAGATTATTTTTTCGTAGTAAGTCCCACCTGTTGGCAATATCGCATCCAAGAAATTGTTTGCAGACTGAAACAGCATGACAGTCTTCGTGGCACACTGGACATTTCTTAAGGCCAACATTCGGTGGCCGTTTATTCGATTTTCTTGTTGTGTCAGCGTGCACGTAAAGCTCTTCTTTTTTATTCCTGTTCTTATGTTGATGCTCTTTGGTACTAAACCATGACATTGATGGCTTCGCATTGCATATATCAGCAGCTACATCCTTAAGCCAGTCACCAAGTACACATATGTTGTCTGTATCAATTTCGGATCGCTTATGAGTAGCCCAATTCAGTTGTAGTGTAGGCGGCAACTTGTCGACAAGCTCAGTCATCAGATTTGGATTTTGCATATAGTTCTGAAGCCCTGCTTGTTCCATTGTAGCACACAGATTTCTCACAGCAACCGCATATTCAATAATCGTTTCCATGCGTTCGATTTTAGGTGACGTCATTCTTTGAATTTTTTCCATGTAGTGCTTCATTATAATCTCTGGCCTACCAAAATATTGTCTGAGTGTATCGATGATCTCAGGAACACAGCCAGCTGATGTCAATAAAGCTTCGACGACATCTCTCGCTTTTCCTTGCACGCAGCGTTGCAGACGCATCAAATTTTCATTTTTTGTGAAACCACACGCTTCAGTAGTTTGTTGGAAACTGCTGATGAACACAGGCCATTCACCTGGTTTCCCAGAAAAAATAGGTAGATCCTTAGCGACAACATGTCTTGAAGCGATTTGATGCGATGATAAACAAACAGCTTCGCAAGATGCAGAGGACTCATATATTTTGTTGAAGTGCTGCTCTTCCTTATTCTTTATTGGCAATTTGCCCAAGTTCTTTTCGACGACGTTATTATGAAAAACATTAAATTTGGACTTACCGCACGGTTGAATATTTTCCTGTTGGGTAGTCCTTTCCAAATCGTCGTCTGACATCTCGTCCAAAAGAGCGTGGCGCCTTGCAAGCAACTCTTGTTGTTTCTGTAGAAGAAGCTCTTCCGCCTCCAGCATTCGCATCTTGATCCTGATCCTTTCAGATCGTGTTTTGGAATGGGCTGATGCTATGATTGATGTTCGCCTCTGTGGTTGTTGTTCGGTTTGCGGGTGCAGGCAAACAGCGCATTTCCAATCATCGATCGCGGCAACTTCATCACCAACCTCGGCACATTGATAGTGGATCCACTTTTTGCACATTGTGCACTCCACCATTCTGTCCTCAGTGTAATCTGCATTGCAGACAGGACACTTTTGTCCCACCACTGTTTTGGTCGACGTAGACATTATTTAAATTTATAAATTAAAATTTTTTGAGAATGTTGAAAATTTATCTCAGAGAAGTAAAAAAACACTAAACTTTTGAAGTGACTAATACAAAGATACTTTATTAATTATCAAATAAAGACAAGAAATTAGTTTTTGAAAGAAACTCAAAAAATTTTAGTTCTATTCTTCTTCGTTTTAATTTTACTTCTCAACAGAAATTGTCTTCCGCTGAGGTCCGTTATATTTCTTCTGGAATATTATGGAATTCGATTTCAACTTCCAGTCTAGTTCGCCAGTGTTGGCGTAGTTGACTATGGTAAATTCAGATTGGAGTTACTACTTTTTTCAGCTTCCGTTTTGGCGTTGCTACTTTTCGCAACACAAGAACTACGGATGAATTTCGCCAGGGAGCATGTTGCCTGTAGCAACGCATGGAAAAAGGTTGTCTTTTCAGATGAAAAAAGTTTAATCTTGACGGACCCGATGGTTACAACTTATATTTTCACGATTAAAGAAAGGAAGAACTTATTTTATCAAGACATCACGGTCAAAGATCAGGTGTTAGTGTGTGGGGAGCGTTCACCTATGATGGAACAATTAAATTGGAGTTTATAACTACAACAATGAACGGAAATAGTTACAAATGTCTGCCGTAACGGATATTTCCAAAGCTGAAGAATATTCTTGAACCTCTACCTTGGATATTCCAACAAGACAACGTCCCAATCCAAACTTCCAGGGTAGCTAGAAGCTGGATTCAGTCGGAAAACGTTGAACTTCTACCATAGCCACCCTATTCACCGGACTCAAACATCATCGAAAACGTTTGGGCCTGGCTATCTCGAAAAGTTTCTGATACTGGTAGACAGTTTGAAGATAAGGACGTCTTGGTCGAAGCTAACTGCGTTGCCTGGAGCCAGATTTCACTGGATTATTCCAAAAAACTGAATGATTAATTTCCAAACCGTCTAATAGAGCTCATTTCAAATAATGGCGGGCATACTCATTAGCTTTGTTCAGTGACGTTGTTCCGAACAGTTTGGAACAGTTTAGAACAGAAAAGTACAAGGTTTTGCTGTTTAATGAGAATTTTCTGTTCTAAACTGTTCTGATTTGCTGTTCAGTGAGGCTGTTCCGAACAGTTTGGAACAGAATAGAACAGGATTTTCTGTTCTTACTTTTTAGGTAGAACAACTTAGAACAGGTTTGTGACAACTGTCAAAATCAGCTGCTGTCACTTGCAAGTTGATATTTTTTAACAAATTTCGTGGCTCTTTGTGCTTTTACTTTGGAAACAAACAAATAAATATTTAAGAAAAAACATAAATTAAATTAAATTAAATTGTGTAGTTAAATAAATACTATTTCCAATTGTTTTTAATAAAAAGTATTTCTTGCTTATTCACCAAACTCGAATTTTTTTTTTGACAATTACATCTGTCAGACAGCTGCCTGTTCTATCTTGTCTGACGTTTCTGTTCTACTCTGTTCTGTTCTGTTCTAATCTGATAAAACCTCACTGAACAATCTTATTATTAATTGACAAAAACATAATACATTAATGTTTTTTAAAAAAAAAAGTAAAAGTTTTGTATAGTTTTGTTCTTTTTGTATACGATTTTTCAAGTGGCCTCAATCAAGTGACGCATTTTTTTATACCCATTTTTGCAGTCCATTTTTATAATTTGTGAAATTCCTATGGAATTTCCAAGTTACCCCTTTCAATTTATACTTTTTTATTGCAAAATATAATTACCTACTCACACGTATAAAACATTTCCAGGAAAAATACTTCCTATAGGAATTTATCGAGAAAAAACTTTTGTGAAAATAGTGGCCTCAAACAAGTGACAGGGAGTGTAGTATAGGTACTTACCCAACCTGCCTATACAAAAAACTACATATGTGCATTATAGAGATGCACGATTGAATGTGAACAAAATGGAAGAATCCTTGCTTTATTGAAACTGAACCAAGTAACAAGCAACGAAGGACATAAGTATTCAAGTCAGGCCTCTAACTATATAGATGATTTCCTGTCATAAATTTGAGTTTAATACAGGCGACAGTTTTTTTGTTTGTATAATGTGCGGATTTTGGATATGAAATTAAAAATACGGACCTTGATTTAAGAATATTATTTTTCATTAGGGCTGGCCAAGTGACGAGACTCTGCGAGACTTTTGTAAGTCTCGTCTCGGTCTCGTTAAAATGTTCAGTCTCGTCTCGGTTTCGTATTATAAAGTCTCGTCTCGGTCTCGTCTCCGAAAAATACGATTTTCGGACAAACTGTTGATTATTGGAACGAAATATTTTCGATTATCGTTTGAATATGTGCAGAAGAAAATAAATATTTAACTGAAATTGGATTTTTTTATTTAATAGACTCTCTGTAAATTTCGGTCCAAATATACAGTCTCGTCTCGGTCTCGGTTACTTAAAAGGCAGTCTCGTCTCGTATCGAGACCGAGACTTTTCTCGTCTCGTGACCAGCCCTATTTTTCATATGAGAAGAGTATGTAATGTATAGGTATGTATATTCAAAAGGAACAAGTATTGAAGGTCGCTAAAAATTGTATAACCGGTCCCTAGGCAAAATTTACTTATTACAAGCCTTCAGTTTAAACAACTTTAAAAGTTTCGATCATCTCAAGGATTGATAAATCATGAGATGGTGTTTTAAAAAAACGATAGAAACATACACAATGAATGAGATTTTTTTTTTGTTCTCAAAGTTGAGTAAACACGGTACTTAAGGGATTATTTAAGTGTGTGACATTGGATAGTTTGTTATATACGTTTTCGTAACGTAAGCGTGAAATTTTGTTGCAAGGCAAGAGAAGGCGCGGAAAGGTCGGTAAGTGGATAGGGTAGGAAAAAACCAAGGTTAGGAAAATTGGATAGAAAGAGGTTGGAAAAAGGATGGAATGTCAAGTTCCAGGGGATGCAGCCTGCCTGCGATGCGCGGCATTTAGCTCACCGGAATGGAGGGAGATCTTACCCCCGAAACTCAACGTCACCAGCTATAAAACATATATCAGGCCTGAACTCACATAAGGTGAAAAAGCGGACGGACACTTACCACACAACAAGGGCACTGCGGATGTAGTTGTAGTGTGGCCATTACCCACACAACCTGGGAATCCGGCGGCCATTATTTGGATTCCTAGCTGCAAGGAGCTCTCCGGAGGTGAACAAAATAAAATATCTTGATAAATTAGAATTTGACGTGAATTTATAACTAAGGGAACACTACCTTTCACTTACAAATAAAATCGTTATCACTTATTAAGGTATGATCGGCATAATCTTATAAAATATTTACTGTAAAATTATAACGTACCTAAGTAGGGTATTTTTAAGAAACTTCAACGCCGACAAAAAAAAAGGCACAACACAAAATCATGAACAGGGATGGATCAATCAGCAGCGTTCAAGAAAATTTCTAGTGAGATATATATACAACATAATAGATGGCCACTTCAATCGGTCAAACAAATCGATTTTTTAAGTTTTGTTTGGTTTTCAATATTATCTAATTGTTTTGCCTTCTTCTTCTTTTTTCTTTCTTTGTGTCAATAGTCCAGTAACCTTGTCGTTTGTATGGAAGGCCCCGTTTGCGTCAAATCTGGTATTTCTGATTTTTTGCTGAGTTGTTCAGGATATGAGCCTAGTGAATCACCTAAATTTTCGACCTCGAGTGGCGACCGCTTCATGGTCAAAAATCGAAAAAACCGCGATTTGTTCGCTTTTTTTTCAGTTATGGGCGATTTTAGTCTTAAAGAAGTAATTTTAAATAAAAACATTGTTCCACGATTTCAAAGCAACCTATTTTGCTCCAATTTGAGCCCAAAACCATCTCTGTAGACCGAATAGTTTCCAAAATACAGCATTTTAAAATTTAGCGATAAAAAAACAAAATATAACAAGTAGTATTATCAAACAGTATAATGGAAAACAAAGAATGGTTGACATAAATGCATCAAAGCACTGGAACGCGTAGGTTGAGCCAAAATAATAGGACAATCATACCGGAAGGGGGGTCTATACACCCGCGTTAAGATGGGAGGGGCAATTATCTAAACAAATTACTAACGTAGAAACAACACTCATATCCTGAACAACTCAGCAAAAAATCAGAAATACCAGATTTGACGCATACGTGAATGTATATAGTTACTAGAAATAAAGTTTTTTAAAAAATATTTTTTGTTTGTTTTCTTAAAGATGTACATACTACCTATATATACAGATACACTCACTGCGCTCGATCTTTTTACCAATTCAAACTGGTGTCAGATGACAGGTTATGTCCAACCACACAGGCGTATACGGGGCTCCTGTGGGCCTAAAAAGGCACTCCAGTTGCAAACAAAATCGTGCCGGGACGCAGATGTCAAATTTCATTCCAACAATGAGGAGTGATTCCAGACCGCAATCGTTGATATATTCCAAATAGAAGACGAACCATTAAAAGTACAGTACCAAAGTTGATCACAGTTCATTGACAAAAAAAAAGATGGCGGGCGAAAAAAAAGATGGTGAGCCAAAAAAATGGGGAACATACAAAATCGTGGCGGCCCAGTGCTTCACTGGCAACCTGTGACCGCCAGAAAATAGTTAACCTACAAAATGTAACACTTTAAGCAAACTTGTAATAAAAAAAACATCTTTATAAAACTCACCCTTTTTTGTTTTTCCTTATTTGTAAAAAAAATAAAATTTGAGAAAAAACAGGAAAAAATAAAGATCCCGCCGGTATTGCAGTAGCCTCTTGCAATACCTTTTAAAAGGTATTGTGGTGCATTCAATAAAACTAGTATCACCAAGGGGCAAAAATTCGACTATTCTCGTATTTTATATACTTCTCTATTTAGTCTAGGAAATATAGGAAATTTAATATGGGCAACCGGGGACAAATTAATTCATGAAATTTTATTGCTGGTATCGACGCAGAATTTTATCCTCAACAACATATCCAAAGTCCTCCAAAATCCATGAATTGACTTTTTGTGTAGACGCATTTTAAGAGTTGGAGAGGGGATGGAGGCCGGAGTTGGTCAAGCTGAAAAATTTGTTGTAATAGAATCTAATCATATGACACATGTTCCTGGGTGCTTTTCAACGCTGATTCTAAAGAGACTAAAACTGAAAAGATGCATGTATCCTGTGGAAAGTTAATGTCATTTTTATGGAATGATCATACTTTTTTTAAAGTACAACAAGTAATATATTACCACAAACCATTTTAAAATAATCGGATTTTAATGAAATTTGGTACAAATGTTTCATTTGGCATGTTTACTAAGAATCAAAATAGTCCCTAAATATCTGTGGTGAAAGGGTGTTTTTTTGAGGGCGAGATGTTAGTGCGTCATTTTTACCATAACATCTATGAATAAGTTTGGACACTGATGAAATTTACTAATAATATTAAATATTTCATGGTTTCTAAGCATCAAAAGAATGCATTAAAATAGCTTGATCCAAATAGTTTTTTTTAGAAAGTTTATGTTTGACCTGCCCTTTACGGAGCAAAATGTTAGGTCTTACGAAAAATTGTATTTTCGTGTAATTGAGATAGTACATATGACATATGATACATGATTTAAAGGTATTTTTGAACGCCGAATCTAATAAAAGAAAGACCAATACGATACAAGCACCCTAAAAAAAGTTAGATTAATTTTGAAACAGAAAAGACTTTTTTTTTTCATTAAAGCATGTCAAACATTACACCCCCAAAAACACACTTGGACCTTAGGTATTTGTCAGGACTCTTCTGCCCCTTGGGTGCCAATATAAATTTAATATTTTTAGCAAAGTTCATAAGTGTCAGAATTTGTTCATGGATGTTATGGTAAAAATCACTCACTTGCATCTCTCCATCAAGCATGCCAAATGAAATATTTATACTAAATTACATTAATATCCCATTATTTTAAAATTGTTTTAGCTACTTTAAAAAAGTGATCGTACCATAAAAATGACATTAACTTTCCACAGGATACATGTATCTTTTCAGTTTTGGTCTCTTTAGAATCAGCGTTGAAAAGCACCCTTAAAACATGTGTCATATGATTAGATTGTATTACAACACATTTTTCAGCTTGACAAACTCCCGCCTCCCTCCCCTCTCCTCCTCTTAAAATGCCTTAAAATGCGCCTATACAAAAAGCCAATGCCGGGATTTTGGGGGACTTTGGATATGTTGTTGAGGATAAAAGTCTGCATCGATACCAGAAATACAATTTCATGCATTAATTTGTCCGTGGTCCGATCCTATCTTTCTTAGACTAATTATCCTACCTACATTTATTTGGCTCTGTAGGAATTGTCTAGGACGTCATAATCGAGAAACCTATAGTTCTTTGCAATGAGTTTGCGGCTTATTTTATTAAAGAAACAAAATTACAAAATAATTATTTTAGACCAAAAAATATGTTTCACATACGCCATATTGACCCATATTGTTTTTTTTTAACCTTTGCACAAAATTGAAAAAAAAATAAGTGGGTATTGTTAAAAAAAATCAAATGCACGAACTTTCTCTTGTATAGACATTGACGATTCGACGATTTATGTTAGGGCTTTTATATTGTAATGTTAAATATGAATTTCTAGATACTCAGCACTGACTGTGTATCTATATATATATATTCCCACTCTCATCTCGGTAGGCTTCCGTTCTATCTTTGCATCTTTGGGTGGATCGTTTCACCCTCTCATACAATTTTCGAACATCTCCCCTGCCGCTACAACCCTCAATAGACTCGACCGCACCCGCTTCTCGTGCTCTCTCTTTTTTCTCCTGAGAAGTCGGCGTTCCTCTTTTCTTTTCAGCCCGTAGAGCTGCCAGGCTAATCTCTCAGCACCTCTTGTTCCAGTCTGCAGCATTGCCTGGTAGGCCTCGTCCTTAGCTGCATGCGCCAGCCGGCACTCTTCATCGAACCAGGGGATTCGTTGTGGTCGCCTAGTGAAACCCAGCACATCAGAGGCGGCACTTCTGATGGCTTGTTGACAGTGTTTCCAGTCCTCTGCACTTGATGCTGTTGGCAGACTTCCTGAGAGAGTAATGTGGTCTGCAAACGTTTTGGCGGTATCTTGCGATTTAAGCTTTTCGACATCGAACCTTTTCACAGCATCTGCTCTGCGTTGTGGCGTCATGGATATCCGCATACATAGTCTAGCTACCACCAGGTAGTGATCCGAGTCAATATTTGCCCCTCGGAACGTTCAAACGTCCAAGACACTGGAAGCATGTCTCGCGTCTATCACGACGTGATCGATTTGGTTGACGGTTCGTTGATCACGCGACCGCCAAGTCCCCTTGTGTATATTGTGGTGTGGGAAACAGGTGCATGAGATGATGACATTTCGTTGCCGGAAGTTTCGTCGTGTAGGCTGTGTCCTCCGACTATCGAACCAAAGATACCTTTCTTGACGAATCTTGCGTTGAAGTCAACAAGAATAATATTCGCGTCGTACTTCAGGCATATATCATACGTTGTCTCCAGGAGATTGTAGAATGCTTCTTTGGTTGATTTGTCTCTCTCTTCATGGGGGGCATGAACACAGATCAGCGTAATGTTGTTAAATTGCCTTTGATGCGTATTGTGACCAGGCGCTCGCTTACACTTTGGAAGCTCAAGACTTCTTGCCTAAGTCTTCCCCTTATCACAAAACTGCAACCAAAAAGCTGCTGACCCTGCTCCTTGAAGCACCCGCCGTAGTAGATGTCACATGATTTCAGTCTCCGTATGCCCTCTCCATCCCATTGCACTACCTGGATGGCTGTTATGTTAGCCTTAAGTATGTCCAGTTCTGTATAAGGACAGGACATTACACCTGCAGTTACGACATGCATTGTCCTTGTTTCGTTTGCTGCGGTCGTCAACTTTAAAATCATCCATATCCGAGGCTTGTTGTTGTTTCGGAACCAGGTATTTTTGCGTGGTAGGGGAGTTACCCCGACGCATAACCCCCGACCTGGAGGACCAGACCCTTAGTATAACTCCAAGGGTAGGCTGCCGGATAAACCGCTCCTTATAGGCCTGAATTACGAATATGTCGTAGGAGCCCATATAAGGTGTGGGCTAAGTAGTTCAACCTAATTTGCACTGTAGATCTGGAGAATTTATCCGCTGCCGCCTCGATGAAAGGAGATGTGCCTAAGTGGTAACATCCCCCCACCTCTCTGCTCTCTCGTTGGCTTTCCCCAACAGCTTTCCATAGGGATTAAAACTCCATCTTCGAATTCCTATACTATGAAAACTTAGACAAGAAACTTTTTGACAAGAAACCAATACTTGCCCTATAGAGATCAAGTATCAATATATATCGTTGGTGCGGTTTTTTATGTATACACTTTTAAGAAACAATTTTGGAACGCGAAAATTATATAATCATTTATAAATATACACAAACAAATTAAATATCAAAAAATTTCATTAATCCATTATTGAAAAATAGAACATAAAAAAGTATTTTTTTTTTTGGAAAATGTTGATGTACTTTTAAGGAGCATCTGAAAAAAAATTATTTAAATCGTTTTATCCAAACATGAAATATGGTTCTATGGGAAGGATGATTTTTCAAAATTTTTAAGGAAGATGTTATTTTTGAATTTAGAAACATTATTTTTTTAAACTTTCTAAAAAATAAAAAACATTACTTTAAACCAAAATACCGAGTTTTCAAAAAATAAAATCGAAAATTTATTAAAAAAAATAACAATTTTTTTAAAATTTGGATTTTAGAAGATTCACCTTAACAAAAATAAAAAGAAAATATCAACAGAACTGTTTTTGAGAAAATCGAAAACTAAAAAAAATTGTAGTAGAGGGTACCTCTACTAAACTCGATAAATGAACATAATGTTTTGTAAAAAAAAATTTACAAAAAAATATCCCCATTTCAATACTTTGGATTTTTTTTTAAACAAAATCGTTAAAGCCGTTTTTGATAAAAATAATAATTTCCTTTTTAAGGAAAAAATGCTTGTACCGTTGTTTTTAATACTTAAAAAAAATCAAAAAAACGCGTTGGCATATGCCCCATAGAGCAAGTAAAAATATTTATTGCGGTGGTGATCACAAAAAGTTAAAGGCTGGTCAGTTATTTTCAAAAAGAGACTTCGACTGTCACGCTGGAGGTCTGGGTTCGCTTCCCAGCCTCGTCTACCTAAAATCTAAAAAGTGTTTTTTCAGGGCTACTGCCTCTTGCGAGGAATTGACAAATCTGCCAAGAGTATCACTTGTCACGAATAAGTGCTTCTCGTCTACCCGTTCGGAATCGGCATAAAATTGTAGGTGCCTTCCATTCCTGTCGACAGGCGCACACAGGAATGGTTGCGAGTTGTTAGTCACTAGGCCCTGGTTCTTCACGAGCCGTTGTGCCACCCAATTTATTTTTTATTTAGACTACTAGAAGCCATTATTCAAATATGGAACTACATATATCAATTGTTTCTTTTGGGGACCGTTCTCCTTTGCCCCTCTCTCATTATTCAAAATAGACTTTTTTTTAAAACAATGGGGGGTTAAACAAAGTTGATAATTGGCCAAAAGTTGTAATTTTATTGGTTATCTCTTAAGCAGCGTCCACATTATGTGGATTTGTGTATATCAACAGTGCTGATCAACAATGTTGAGTTAATGCGGACGGGTAAATCAACAGTTTCGATCAACTTTTTTGACCCGAACGTAACCTGATTCAAATGGGTAAAAATCAACAATGTGGAGTCGACTGAACAATAATTTTCAAGTCTGGACGTGTTGATCAACACAGATGTCATTTTTATTGCGGTTGTGATGTCTGGTGTGCAATATATTTGTTTTGTATTTTGATTTGTGTAATCAGAATCAGATACTGTTTTGTTTTCGTTTGTAGTCTTATTTGTATTGTTATTTGAAATGAATTGGTACCAAACAATGAAGATTTTTTTTTTAATTGACGTGCAAAATTGAGTAGCTACAAAATGAGTCTTTCCATGGACTTATGTACCTACTGGGCTTGGAGATGCCCAACATCAAAGCCACAAAACAATCAACAAACTGATTTGTATAAACACCGCTTGGGGATTTGTGCCTCTATTGGTAGGCACATGACAAATATCCCAGCGGGAAATATCGTCCCCAATGAATTTTATAGCTGAATTCTTCAATCAATTCACTAGCCAAATAATAAAAGGAAACGTCATGCAATGATTTAGTGAGTGAAGAGTCATGCGAGGTTTCCTCATTTCATAGATTTGAACCTACTTTTAGCTTTGTGTGTAGAAAACAACAAGACAACAGCAATCAATCCACTAGCCAGATAATACAAGGAAACGACATGTAATGATTTAATAAGTGAAGAGCCATGCAAGGTTTCCTCAGTTCATTGATTTGAACCCACTTTCTGTTTTGTGTTTAGAAAAAAACCCTTTCTGTCGTTGAATTAAAAATTGCTTTTGATATGGAAAATTATAAGATGAAAAAACTGTTGAAAAGTCATGTAGAAGTTCATCAGTTCATCGTCTATGTCCACTCATATGCTTTGTAAAGTGTGCACCGCCATTGTGTGTTTTGATAGAAGTTGATTTTTTTTGTGTTCTCTGTGTTGACATTGTCTACTGACAGTAAATATTATAAGACGACTTATGAACTTCCATTAAAAAGAGGCAATCTCAGATTTTCTCAAAGTATTTCAGTTTTTTGGTTAATCACCACTCCGCATATGACTTTAATTTAAAGTTTTAGTTCTATATTTTAATTAACCAATCACAAATAATTCACAACACAACACAAGAGTTAATGAATTTACTATTTATTTAATTTTCTTCACATTTTTCATATTGAATTAACTAATTGCTGAATAAACAACAACCTACTTCTATATCTTGTGATTTGATAATTGAATTTTCATTACCATTTTCATCGAAAATATTGAACTGATGAATAAACCACATACGTTTATGCAGTGAATTCATAGATTATGCAACCATCATGTTTTTCATCATCTGGGTCGGTGAATAAACAACTTCCAACGAAGTAGTGATTTCGTTGGCGAATTTGCATCGGATTTTCAGCATGTGCTTCCCGCCTAGGACATGCCCATGTTAATTTCATCAAAGGAATCAGCTGAAAAATGGACGGTGCAGCTGCCATTCCTCAAGGAAAAAGCTGATTTTTCCTCAATGAATTTTTGAATTTTTCCCGCTGGGATGTCACATAACACATGGCAGTATACTGTATACCCTTCAACATGTACATGTACACACTAACAGGCAACGTGTGGACAGGTTAAAATGTTGAGCGTGTTTATCGACAATGCAAATAAACAATGTTGATTGGCGTAATGTGGACGCTGCCTTAGCAATAAAAAACATCGACACCGGGTAAGTTCACACAGCTTCTCTAAATTTGGCAAACAAAAAATTATGTCCGTATTAAATTCCCTAAATACTATGAATCAACAAATTCCCTAAATACTATAAAATGAATCAACAAATCCAGGCGCGAACGCGGAAATGTATGAATTTAACTTCCTCGACATACAATTTCACTCTTAATTTTTGAGTTTTCAGTTTAAACCCCCCCCCCCCGAAATTTTTTCCTGCGTTCCCGCCTGAACAAATCTAATAATTTTTTTGTTTCGTGGTAAAATTATATGAGTTATTTTTAACAAATAATAAAAGGGATGTTAGGGTATCTAGGGTTTTCACAATTCGAATTCAAAATCTTAATTATATTATTGCACTAAATTTACAAAAAGAAAAAAAAAAACACAAAGCGAAATAAAAAAAAGGAATTCAGGAACTTTGATCCACATCTGATACCTCACAGACAAAAAATCCTAACCACCATTATTTGTAATCTATCCCATTAAATTGGCACTCCAGATAAAAACAATTCCCAAACTTCATCAATCAAATGAAACAGAATTATCGTGTTGTTGTCAGCAGCACAAGTAACTCCCTCCCCATCCCAACATAATGAAGTTTTTTTTTTCTTTTCAAGATCCAGTTCGATACCTACATAAAACCTACTTGAATAAAAGTTAAAGTTTGAAAATTGTTCATCAAAATTGCAATTTAATAAATGAGTTCCCAAGCGAGAGCATAAATTCTCTGGCGTAGTTCTTTTTTTTTGTTTTAGACACAAACAATAACAATTTTGATGGAAGTTTCATAGCCCGAACTTAATCTTAATAAATACGAAGGAAATTTTGATAATTAAACTTGGATTACAGTTTACATACAAGCGACTTAAAATATTTGCTCCAATTGAGAAATGATTTTTTCATTCAAACCAAACCAAACCAGTCCGGCCCAAGGAAGTATTATTATGAAAGAAAATGTCAGATATAAATCGGTTTTTAGTTTTGTTTATATTACTTTTTAAGACTGAAACATCATGCCTCGCAAACCTCAGAGCCCAGAAAGTTTATAGGCAGCCTATATATTTTCAATATTATGAAATCCTTTTGGAATAAAAAGTAAAGCAAAGTAATATAAATTATTATCGGTCCGTGAAGAACTAATATCTCTGATGACTGGGTCAATGAAAAATGCCACGTTGGTTTGTATTCAAGTAGAATTTCTAAGCTAGATAGGACTAAGCTTTTTTATTGTTTGATGAAACGGTATTATTGTGTACCTGTAATTTATGTTTCTTTTTAAGGAAACCCTTAATGTAACTTATAGATTTATTTGTTCTCATATAAAACATTTTGCTATATGATGCCTTTTCTGGAATGAAAAATAAAAAAAAAATGATCTCGTTACTTTGAATGCTGATGTGCTGAATAAAAAGCAAGTAAGAAGGGTTAATAAGGTACATTTTGTGGTAAATGCAAAATATGTATCTGTAGTGTTTACTTATAAAATGTATGGATATTTCCAAGTTGTATTATGTCATATGAAGGGTCCAGGGGAAAAACGGCTTAAGTCCATTTTTTTGAAAAATGAAACTAATAATGACATCTTGTAGGTTTCTGTAAGTACTTTTTGATGGAATAACAAAATTTCCATACAAGTTTTGGATACCTCTCGAAGTGACACCTTTTGTAATCAAAACAAAAACTTACCCGATATTTTAGATACTTATTTCGTAGTGATGCCAAAACTAATACATGAAACGGTCTAATAGCCTTTTCACACCAAACCCAAAACGCGGTTTTCGTGAAAATATCGGTTTTGGCTGAAAACCTAGATCGAAAACACAAGTTTTCCCATACATTTATGCTAAACCACAAGTTTTGATAAAACACAAGTTTTAAATAAAACCTGTCCAAAACATGTTGGATTTGCAGGATGAACTAAACAAACACACCTTGTGAAACATTCAGCACTTAATTAAATGTCATATAAATAGCTGATGGGTTGCTGCCAGGAAAAAATATTTTTTCTGCTGGGACACAAGAGAGCGCGACGCGCGACGCGAACACAGTGTCGCGCATCCTAGGTTAGGTTAGGTTGAAGTGGCTGCCAGCAAGGGACTGACACACTAAGACCATAAGTTGGTCCGTTGTGATACCACGTGAATCTAGAGAGATTTTCTCCCCGCTTGTTAAAACCAGTTGGAGCTTCTAATGAAGCGTGCGAGATTACTAATGTCTATGTTTGTCAGATCACTAGGATCATTGAAGAAGAAGTCTCCGAGATGGAGCCTACGTCTTTTAGATAGGGCAGGGCATGTGCAGAGAAGATGAGAAACAGATTCTTCCTCCTCTTCATCCATACAGCTCCTACAAAAATCGTTTGCGAAAACTCCAAGCCGCTTTGCGTGCTTGCCTATAAGACAGTGCCCGGTTATGACACCAATTACGGAGCTGTTAAAAGATATGAAACACTTAGAGCGCCTCACATCTAGCGTAGGCCAGATCTGTTTTGTCGCCAGGCAAGTGGTTACGTTGTTCCACCTAAGGTTTGTTCTCCTTAAAGCATCTTGCTTCAGAAAAAATTTGCATGTAGCTATAGGCATACCGGTGTCTACCTTTTCAGGTAAAATAGGTAGTCTTGTTCCAACTTTGGCGAGTTCATCAGCTTTACAATTACCCGGAATGTCCCTATGGCCCGGCACCCAACAAAGGAGAATTTGGAACTGTTGCCCCATCTCTATAAGAGATGATCGACAGTTAAGGGATGTTTTAGAGTTTGTAGAGACATAGTCGAGAGATTTTATGGCAGCTTGGCTGTCTGAGAAGATGCGGATATCAGAAGTCAATATCACGTTTTCCTTAATCCAAGATAAAACTTCTTTTATCGCCAAAAGTTCCGCCTGAAACACGCTACAATGGTCTGGAAGACGAAATGCGAGACTTAAATTTAATCTTTCTGAGTACACGGCTCCACCAACCCCATCATCGGTTTTTGAACCGTCCGTATAAAAGTGAATCGAGTCGTCTTCCAAGAATGTCACGTCCTCCCATGTGGATCGGGAGGGTATGGCAACTTGAAAATTTTTATCGAAACGGAATTGTGGGATGGTGTAGTCAATTATACTTGGAAGTGATCTGTATGAGTTCAGAATAGCTGAGTGGCCTATTTCATTATTGGTCCACTGTGAAGAGGCTTTAAGACGGATTGCCGAACTCGCTGCCGTTTGCTTACTAAATATATCGAGGGATGTCAGATGAAGAAGAGTGTCCAGTGCCGCGGAGGGAGTAGAACGAAGTGCTCCACTTATACACATGCAAGCTGATCTTTGGACTTTACTAAGTTTATCGCGGTTAACCGCTATATCTAGAGCTGTCCACCATACTGCCACCCTACATGTTAGAATCGGTCTAATTACCGAGATGTATAGCCAGTGAGTAATACGGGGTTGGAGTCCCCATTTACTTCCAATGTCTTTCTTACAAGAGAAGAGTGCTACTGTGGCCTTCCGGACTCTTTCTTCTATATAAGGTTTCCAACTTAACTTCTTATCTAAAATAAGACCCAGATATTTAGCTTTGTCGGAGAGTGTTAGTGGAATTCCTTTAATGGTGGGAGGATCTATGTGTGGAATTTTATATTTCCTGGAGAAGAGGACAAGATCAGTTTTGTGGGGGTTGACACCCAGTCCACACCGTTCTGCCCAGTCTATTAGCTTGTTTAAGGCATTTTGTAAGAAATCCTTTAAGACAATAGGATACTTACCTGATACGGCGATAGCAACATCGTCCGCATAGGCAATCACTCTGTAGCCCTCCGCTTCCAGGCTTGTAAGCAGTTCGATTACTACAAGGTTCCAGAGAAGGGGAGATAGAACACCGCCTTGTGGCGTACCTCTACTGACTGATCTTTTTGCCGAGAAATCGCCCAGTTTTGAATTGATAATCCTGCTTGTCAGCATTTGATTGATCAGTTCACCAAGCGAACAGTGCAGATGCGATTGCAGATGTGTCGACATTGTTAAAAGCGCCTTCTATATCTAGGAAAGCAACCATTGTATATTCTTTATGGTAGAGGGAATATTCGATGGTGCGTACCAAAGTATGTAGTGCCGTTTCCACCGATTTCCCTTTGCAGTACGCGTGTTGAGACTGAGACAAGAGTCTCGTATCAATACTGGTTCGTAAGTGAATATCAATCAGTCGTTTAAAAGTTTTGAGAAGGAATGATGATAGACTAATAGGTCTGAGATCTTTCGGATTAACATGGGAGCATTTACCTGCTTTGGGTATAAAAACAACTTTTACTTCTCTCCATGAACTAGGAATATGAGCCAAGTTCAAGCAGCTATTAAAGATTATTTCTAAAATAGGCAGCATTATACATGAGCTCATTTGAAGTTCGGCTGGTATTATGCCGTCTGGTCCTGGAGACTTGTAAGGTTTGAAGCTGTTGATAGCCCACAACAATTTTTCCCTTGTTATCAAACCTTGTGGAAAAGTTAGATTATTGTTAGATCTAATGTGATCAGTACTGTTTAAAGTTAGCGGGACCATTATTCACAACCCCACTACTACTGGATTTAGGTACAGCTACCTTTTCACTTCCCCCGCTGCGAGGTGCATCAGGTGAGGGATCACGATTAGCCGCAGCCTCCCCACTGATACACAACACAGGAGATCCTGTGTTGTGTGCATCCTAACTACTACGTGATATTGATCGATTAAGAAATAAATTAATTATACCGAATCAGGACTGATTGTATTTCCATTATTAAATTCCAATATTAATAAATTGTCTTTTAATTGCACATAAAACATTTGATTTTTCCCTTTTCTGTGGCACTGACAATTTTCAAAGCAGCGCGGCCCTTCCTCGAAACCATTTTGTTTAAGCAAAACAAATGAACTGTCAAATGAAAACTTGTACATTTTCGGTGTGAACGCATTTCAAGTTTTCGTAAACCAATTGCCGAAAACCCGGTTTTGGGTTTGGTGTGAAAAGGCTATAACACGTTTCTTAATATTTTTTGTTTTCAAATATAGATTCTTAAAATCGAAAGAAATTTTCAAAAAATATCTTCTAGTTTTCGGTAACCATTTAGGCCGTAGATGTAAGTCTCCCTTAACGCATATCATTTTATTAGAATATACAATCCATAAAATTAAAATCAGTTTGTGTTGTATAAATAAGTACATTTAATTGGAAAAAATAATTTCATCTTTTATTTAATTTTCCCTATAATTTAGCATTTGTTTAGAAAGCAAACTTATATTATCGTTTTTCTCGGAATCAGTTTGAGTGGACTTAAGCCGTTTTTCCCCTGGACCCTTCAAATAATTATTTGGAAAATGTTTCTTGATGGGAATGGGGGTTTTCTCCGTGGCGGAGGGGAATTATCTAAAAAATTCACTTAAAATTAATCAAAATTGTTTAAAAAAAAAGCCAGAACCTATATAGCCTAGGAAAATTAGCTTTTTACAAGGAAAAAATTAATTCGAGGCTGAAATTTGGTATGAACATTGGTAATGGGACTCTTTATAGACTGAGGAAGTTCCTCATCGAACCGAGGACCGCTACCTCAGTTACAAGGGGTCAAAGATCTTGAAAATGTTTTTTTCGAAAATAACTTGAAAACGGTTTGGTTTAGAAAAAAAATTTACACTACAATCTTGTAGCTGAGGAAATTTCCCACAAAAATATTTGTATACATTTTCCCGTAACATCTACCGTTAAGAAGTTATAGCAGTTCAAACAATCGCAAGTAGCGTGAAATTAGCCCTTTTTTGCACTTTCTTCCACACCACCATAGAGGCCAAGTGCCCAGGTGCGTTTTTTCTATATGGTATCCCCAGGAGGCTTATTTTACCTTGTTATGCAAATAAAATTTAGTCAACATTAGATACTAATCAATGTTTGAAACTCTGATTGTTTTGTTATGGCGTGGTAAGTTATGCCTCATCATTAATGTCCTCTTCATACGGATCAATTTGAATTGAGTTTGTACATGTCTGTCTGTTTATTTTTTATTTTTTTTTTAAGAAAATCATATTGAAGTAAAAACTTTCATATTAAATAATCTAGTAATATAAAATGTCATTCAGGCAGACGGCAATAAAGCCATGTCCTTATATTCTTAGCTTTATAAAAATGTAAATTTGGTATACCGAAATAAAGAATTTTATCTATCTATATATCTATCTATATACATGTCTGTCCATGGCATTGCCCACAAACTATTGAACATTTTAACTACGCTTTTCGATAACTACAATTAGATCCGCAACCTTTACTACAATTACAAACAAATTGTTGTAAGAAGTTCATCAGGTGCTGGTTGGAGCTTTTTTAAGCAGAGTGGTAATAGGCTCCAAAACATTATTTCTCAATACCCATCCCCAGCTTTCAGGATTATTACTATCTCTTCCCAGCCAAATTTGAATTTGATAGTAAATAGGGTAGATAATTGTACAGCCTTGTTGAGGCTGGTCAATCGGACAAATATGAAATAACTTATTGCATTGATACGATCTTCTTTTCCAGGTGCTTTGTAAAATGCTAGAAGTAGACATATACCGTTTTCATAAATAATTTTGGGAGGGCAATTGCCTCTTGAAAATACTTCGGCATATTTTAAGAGATCGTCACTCTTTTCGAAAAGCTTGAAGAATTTTAATTTGCCTTTGTTGTAAAGAGCAGAAGTTGAATCACAACCAGTAAATGTATGCAAAAATAAGATGTGGGCTTGACATTTTGGGTAAGTGGCTAAACTTTGAGTACAATATAATTTAGATTCAATTTTAGCTTAACCTTGTTTTTGAAAGTAAATCTTTTTTATTGCTATTAAGTCAACATCCTACAACAATGCTCTTGCGTATCTCAGCACAATCTATGGCCGTTTCGATTATCAAAACGTCTGCATCATTTTTGGCTTGCCTCACTAGGATGTTAGCAGCCTTAATCTTTTCAGAAAGCATATCAATTAGTCGACTTTTGTTGTTTGCATTAGCGAGAAATTGTTGTTGGGAAGTTGACGCCGTCATTGATGTATCAAACAAAACATCTGCTGATGAAGGAGCTGAATTACACCAACAACGCTGCTCGGTAGCTTTTATATTGTTTTGCTGATCTTTATAGCCATCGAACACAATGCTGACATGTTTTCTAAAATGTTTTTGTATAATAAGTGTAGCTCTTAAAAATTGCGTTGAGTTCTCTCAATTCCACACTACATGATGCAGTAAAAACCCTCCATCGATGATGTATTTTACCTTTTTATAATCGATATCTTCTTCAACTGGCTCTAATAATTCATAAAGGGCAGATTTTTTATTTTTTCGCATTCCAACCTCGTCAAAAAGTGACAACGGATAAGGAGCCACCTCGTACGTTAAAAATGTCTACAGTTGGTCTTCAAAAAATTTTTCTAATTGGTTAATAATATTTCGGACCCAAAAATTAAAATTAAATAAATTCGCGTAAAATACTTACGATTCTTTGATTAGCAGTAAGTTTTTAACAGTAAGTGCTACGGACAAGATAACAGTAACCATATCTGTGGAAAATTACCTCAGCTACAAGTTTGTGCAACAATTTTTTTTCTAAACCTAACCGTTTTTGAGTAACTTTAAAAAAAACACACCTTCATGGCCGATTATTGTACCAAAAATTAAAATTGATTAATTTTACGACCCGAGTGATTCTTTGAACTGCTATAACTTTTTAACGGTAAATGCTATGGACAAAATGTTTATAAGCAATTTTGTGGGAAATCGCTTCAGCTACAAGTTTGTACAATACATATTTTTTCTTAACCAAACCGTTTTCAAGTTATTTTCAAAAAAAAAAACATTTTCATGACCTTTGACCCCTTGTAACTGACCTAGCGGTAATCGGATTGATGAGGAACTCTATCAGTTTATAAACAGAACCATTACCAATGATCACACCAAATTTCAGCCTCGAACTAATTTTTTCCTTTCTTTGGCATTTTTTTGTCTATTCTTACTGGACTAATATCATGTTTTTGGCTTGCGATGTATGCAGATATTAAACGGGTCTTTAAAAAGTGTCTTCTGCACCCCTATGAAAATATGAAAATAGATCAAACAAATTCCATAGTCTTTCCAGACTTTTTGTCCAACGCCCTGACAGGGGCGTATACAGCTTTAGTTCTTGGGGGGGGGGGTCATGCAAAAAAAAAATAACACAAACTAATATTTGTTAAAAGTCAAGTGCCTTATATTTTTTTTTTTTTTTTTCATATTTTACTGTGTGTAGCTATATAAAATAAAAGCGAAAAAATCATAATTAACTATACTAAAGGGTTTTCCAATAGGGACGGGCTGATTTTGGCAGCTCGTGGCGGCCATATTGTTTCTTTTACTTTCGGTCAAAATATCGTCTTTTAATCATTCACTGCAGACAAATCATCATGGTGAGTTACAGCGTCGAGCAACACGTGCAAATGATGTTTTAGAGCAGTTAGAAGTTTATCCCAATTTTGGTCGAAAATCATCTTTAGCGATGAGGCTCATCTTTGGATGAATGGGTACGTGAGTAAGCAAAATTGCCGGACTTGGGACGACACTAATCCACGCGAGATTTACGAGGTGCCAATGCATCCAAATAAATTTACTGTTTTGTGTGGATTTTGGGCTGGATGCCTGGAGGCGTCATCGGTCAGTATTTCTTCGAAAATGATGCTGGCCAGGCCATCACCGTCAACGGCGATCGCTAAAGGTCGATGATCACCAACTTCTTGTGGCCTAAATTGGATGATAAGGACACTGAAGATATATGGTTTCAACAGGATGACGATTCGTGCCACACAGCCTAATACACAATCGATATTCTGCACGAGCGGTTTCATGGTGTGGTTATCTCGCGCCGAGGCAACGTGAATTGGCCACCAAGATCGTGTTATTTGACCCCTTTGGACTTTTTCTTGTGGGGCTTTTTTAAGTCGCAGTCTATGCGAATAAGTTGCAAACCACCTCGACCCTCAAAGACAACATAATCGATGCCATCGGTCAAATTCAGCCTGATTTATGCGCCAAAGTCATCGAAAACTTCATTTTCACTACGCCAATTCAGGCAATTTCGTTGAAAATATATATTTTGAACTGCCAAAGCCTATTCAAAATGAAATGAGCTACCTACCTTTACAAAAAAATTAACAAATTTAAGACGAAAACACTTTTTTGGTATTTGCAAAATAACCTCATTTTCGGTTCTAAAGAAAATTAAAATAAACAACTGAGTCGAAAGAACCTTCATTAGCTGGACCAGTGAACACGTTATTCGTTTTTATTTCTGACTGTTACATTTTTTATTTCGGAGGGCCTCAGCAACAGCATACAGCAATCTCCAGTTGCCTGACCAAAGACAATCAGATAAGCTAGCTGTGAAAATACTGAGGAAAAAAATTTTTTGGATTCGCTTGATCATTTGTTTTGAATTTTATTCAGAATTTATTTTAATCCTATCAAAGTTTTTATTTCAGCGAATTGAAGTTGCAGGAAAAATTAGTAAAATATCAAAGGTACTGTGCACTGTTTTCTGTTTCTTAATTTTAGTAAATAGATATAAATATTCACTACTGAAAATGAAAACAATAGCTCTGATTTTCAAAAATGACCACTTGTGTAAATTGCTCTTTTTACAATAGTGGAAAAACTAAAATACATTACTTACTTACTTTACTTTTGATGGCGCTCACAGCCCAGTATGGGCTTCGGCCTCAAATAACAAGCCCCTCCAGCCAGCTCTGTCCCTAGCTAGCCGCTTCCAGTTGCGCACACCGAGTGCTTTGATGTCGTCATTCACTTGATTGCACCACCTGTTACGGGTTCTTCCTCTGCTGCGTACACCATCGGGGTTGGATTCGAAGACTCGTCGGGCAGGTGCGTTGCTGTCCATACGCTCCACGTGCCCCAGCCATCTCAGCCGCTGTATTTTCAGCTTTTTGACCAGGTCAACGTCGCTGTATAGCCCGTATAGCTCGTCGTTGAATCTTCTCCTCCATACTCCTTCGATACACACCGGACCGAAAATCACACGAAGAATCTTCCTCTCAAAGCACCCTAGCAGATTTTTATCCGAATCTTTCAGTGTCCATGCTTCTGACCCATAAAGCAGGACCGGGATGATTAGGGTTTTGTATAAAGTCTCCTTGGTTCTCTGAGAGAGGGCCTTACTACTTGAATGCCTTCTTAGACCGAAGAAACAGCGGTTGGCAAGAGTAATTCTTCGCTTGATCTCTGCACTGATGTCATTCTGCGATGTAATAGTGGAGCCCAGGTAGACAAAGTCCTTGACAACTTCGAAGTTATATCTGTCCATCGTGATATTTTGCCCGAGTCGACGATGTTGAGATTCCTCTCTCGATGACAGCATATACTTCGCCTTGTCCTCATTAACCGCCAATCCCATTCTAGCCGCCTCCGATTCAATGCTCGCAAATGCCCCTGCCACAGCTCGCTTCGTTCTGCCGAGAATGTCTATGTCATTCGCATATGCAAGCATTTGAACGGACTTTTGACAGATTGTACCGCTGGTGTTGACATGTGCGATGCATACAATGGCTTCAAGAACGATGTTGAATAGGTTGCATGATAACGCGTCGCCTTGCCTCAATCCTTTCTCAACATCAAAGGAATCGGTGGTCTTCTTACCAATTTTGACGGAGCAGCGAGATTTCTCCATCGTCATCCTGCACAGGCGGACGAGTTTGGCAGGGATGCCGAGACTCGACATGGTTTTGTATAATTCGTCCCTTTTCACGCTATCATACGCGACTTTAAAATCGATAAAAAGGTGGTGTGTATCGATCTGGAATTCCCGGGATTTTTCTAAAATCTGTCGGAGTGTGAACATTTGATCGACAGTTGACTTGCCTGGCCTTGCCTTTTGCACTTAGTCTAGATGCACAGCTTCAGCATTTTTTAAATGGTTTTCCAGAAACTTCCCTTCTGTATATGTTCCTTATTGTTTTTAATAAAAATGTTTTCTAACCCCCATATTAATAAACGGAGCTAGCGGCAAGTTATAATTATTAATTCGTGATGGACTAGGAGTTAGATTTCTGCCACTTACTAGCAAGCTAAACCAACAAGGAAGGTGGTTTAGCGAAGGGTTAAATAAGATAAATAAATATACGTTTTAGTTCACCATTTGTCTCTTAATACACGCTTACGCGAGAGCTCAAAAGATACAGGTGAGTTAAGCGCTGTTTTTATTAATATGGCTTTAAAAGTCTAACATTTTCAAAAAATCTATCACTTGGTTTCTAAGTCAACCTTCAAACTTTTCATGCACCAACTAAAGCTGCAGGATTTATAAGGGTCATGGTACTGATTCTTTATTTAAAGCTCTACTCTAAAAGCATATTCTTAACTGTATAGTCACTCTATACTAAATGTCCTGAGCAAACACGAATGTTTTAAAGTATAATCGTTTTTATGCCCACAAGCACTAATCTACAGTTTGCACATTTTAGCGTCTTTCAAGAAATAGTGATATGTACATACATTTTTGTTCACTGTTTTTTCTGTGCGGTGTAATTACACTTCAAAACAGAACACACAACCATTTTCAAATTATAAAATTTACTTTTTAAACCGTAAAACAAATACAATAACAAAAACCAATCGAAAACTTCCAATAAACAATCTCGCTTGTCTGACTAGCAGATGACCATGACGTCACAGCATAAGCAAGGTGGCGAATTGGGTGTATCTTATGAACATACCTTATTTCTGTTTATTGTGGGTACTACCAAGTTTTGCTGAGCCTCTATATTTGCTTCTTTCTCCGCTTAAAAATAATTCCCATGTTAAACGCATTCTCATATCAATTCCAAATTCTTGTTAATATACTTTATATTGAAAACATTTAAAAGCTCGATAGGAGCGGACATAAAGGTACAAAATACACGGCTATTGTTAAAGGAAAAGTGAAAGTGTCAAAATTCGTTTTCTGTTATGTATATAACTTTATATGTACTTGTAGGTAGGTACATACATATATATTTTTCTGAAAAAAAAATTGAGCCTTAAACATATTTGTTATAAATTGTAAAATTAATTTTAGGACAATGAAATATTATTACTTAAGGTCTCAAACTGGATCTCCAAACTCCAAGCCAAGTCCTAGATCCGCTACTGGATATAGTTCACAATTGATTTTCGATGTAAAATTGATGTAAGCTGGACTGAACTTAATAAAAATTGCGTCTTGACAAGGCCCTCACTGTCAACTGAAGAGTCCAAGTGGGAACGCCGGAACGAAACGCCAATTTGTATGGACTAACGCCGTTAAAAGCTATATTTAATCAATAATTCAACAAGTCCAATTAAATAATGCTTAGTCTTCTACTTGGCTGATGTATTTCAGTAGTGTATAGAATTTGTAATGGGTGATTTTTTAAGAGGTTTAGAACTTTTTAAAAAAAAAAAACACAAAAAATTCAAAAAAATGAATGAAATATTTATTTGAATCGATAGTTTGAACCTTGCAATTTAATGTTTAAAGATAATTTCATGCAAATGTTGACCGCGGCTGCGTCTCAGGTAGCCCATCCGCTGAGTCCAATTTTGGCATACTCTTTCACACATATCGGCCGGTATCTCACTAATGAATGCATGGATGTTGGCTTCCAGTGCGTCAATCGAAGCGGGCTTGTCCCTATAGACATACCCCCACAAAAAATAGTCTAATGGTGTCAAATCGCACGATCTAGGCGGCCAATTGACCTGCCCGAAACGTGAAATTAACTGTTCACCAAACTCGCCTCGCAATTGCGCCATTGTTTCGCGTGCTGTGTGGCATGTGGCACCGTCTTGTTGAAACCACATATCATGCAAGTCAAGAACTTCCATTTCGGGCAAAAAAAAGTTTGTTATCATCGCTCGGTAGCGTTCACCATTGACAGTAACGCTGCGATTCGCATCATCTTTGAAGAAATATGGCCCAATAATGCCGCCGGCCCATAAACCGCACCAAACAGTGGCTTTTTTGGGATGCATTGCTTCTGGCTGATCTTCACTCCAAATGCGGCAATTTTGCTTATTTACGTACCCATTCAACCAAAAATGAGCCTCATCGCTGAACACAATTTTTCGATAAAAAAGCGGATCCTCGGCCAGCTTTCCAAGAGCCCATTCACCAAAAATTCGGCGTTGTGGTAGGTCGGCTGGCTTTAGTTCTTGCACCAGCTGTATCTTAAGAGGCTTTACGCCCAAATCCTTCCGCAAAATTTTCCACGTAGTGCTGTAACAAAGGCCTAACTGCTGGGAACGGCGCCGAATCGACATTTCGCGGTCTTCTGTCACACTAGCTGATACGGCCGCAATATTTTCTTCACTACGCACAGTACGTAAACGTGTTGGTGGTGTAATGTCCAACAAAGTAAATTTGGTGCGAAATTTGGTCACAATCTTCCGAATAGACTGCTCAGAAGGTCGAGAATGCCGACCATAAAATGGAAGCAGCGCGCGATGAACATTTCGAACCGAGCACGAATTTTGATAGTAAAATTCAATAATTTGCAAGCGTTGTTCATTTGTAAGACGATCCATGGTTAAATTGCAAACCAAACTGAAGCTGTTTGACAGTGACACAAGGTACTAAACACACGTCAGCTGTCAAAACCAGTGTTGCCAAAACAAACCAGCTAAAAAATCAGCCGTTATATACAAAACACTCATATGAATATTAAGAAGTCTAACCCTCAGTTTCACAGTTTCGTTTAAACCTTGAACAGAGTTAATTTATACTGGTGATCTGGAGTTTAAACTAAAAGTGGAGTTTAAACTTCCACTGTGAAACTGGGGGTAAGCTATACAAAAAAATAACCCTTACAAAAACTTTGACTTTTTATGCAGCTTTGCATTCTTGCAGATACTCGTTTTAATTAGTCAAACTTTTTCCATGTCACCTTAGCCTTGCAATTTGCAAACTTTTATATTTTCACGGCACATTGTTTAGAATTAAAATTGTTCATCATCAATCATCAGAAATACGTAAAATGAATTTATTTTGCGCCCACAGAAAATACAAAAGTTTATTGTTGCGTAAAAGGGTAGTCTAGAGATAATTTATCAAATAAATTATATCTTAATGAAATGCTTTTAATTAACTAAGCTCAACAAACCACCAGATTCATATTAGTTTGGTAATTTATTTGTTTTATTATAGGAGTGGTGTACTCTTATTTAAATATTGAATGTGTGAACAATGTACATAAAATGAAGGTTTTAATAAACTGATGATGTCTTAGTTTCATTATGCTCGACTATTGTTATTACATTTGATTATTATAAGGAATTTTTCATTGGATTGTTACTTTTTAAAATAAACAAAAATTATATGAACAATTATAGTACAAAGTATATACGGTGGGTCTAGGGGGTCTTGTGTCGCAAACATTCATTAAACATTTTAAAATTTGCAAATATTTTGCAAACGATTTATTTGTATTATTTTTGATTTCCCTCCAAACCTGTGCCGAAGAGATAAACAAAAATTCTCCAATTTGAAAATTCTGTGAACAAATCATTCTTAAATACGATTTTCATTAAACACAAAGGCTGTGTCATTTTCCCTCAAATAACGTCACACGAATTTCAAAATTTCTAAACCTTTCTTGATTTCCAAAAAACATGGAATATTAAAAATATTCCCATCCACAGGACCATACACCAAACATTTCTCAAACACGAGTCATCCGTTTTTTGTATGCTTTCGAAATATATAAAATGTATTTTCAAAAAATATCAAAATATCATCCTGATTTATGGCGATGATTGAAAAAATTGACCTTTAAAGCTTGCCTAACCCTATGTCTTGACTTCATTTCGCTAGCCAACCCATTCGCAAATTGATTATTGATTATACCACTCATTTGGTAAGCAAATCAGCGTTTTGCGTTCACGTAACGAGTAATTTTTTTTGCTTCGTACCGGACGGGATTTTGAGTTTTCTGGATTTTAGGCTTGTAGAAATTCTTTATAATTTTTTTTGTTTAGTATATACACTCGCAAGCAAAAAAAAAAACTCAAGTTTGCCTTCTAAAAACAACAATCGCGATGGATTCAATATATATAATTAGATGTTAATGTACTCGTTTTGAAGTTTGAATTTAAAACATCAAATTATGGCCAAAATCATAAAAATCCATTGGATAGTTTTTGCGCTATCCGCCATAGTAAAAAAAAAAATAACAAATTATACTTGTTTAAATTAGGCAAGAGTTCGAAACATTGATACGCAATAAATGCGCCCATAGTTAGTCTTTGGTGTTGATTGTGCTGTTAAAAGTGAATTTCAACATATCTTTACTTATTAGGCTTCCTAATCTTAGAAAGCAATGGAAACCACGTGTCTAGAAGTTAGTCAAGTTGTCACACTACTGCAACAAGGAATAAACCAATGTTATGTGTCTCGTTAGCTCGGCCTAAACCAATCTTGCATATCAGAGATCTACTGAAGGTTCAGACAAACTTGTAGCTTAGTGTAAAGGCCAAGGGCTGTGTGCCACCGGATGTTATGACTGATTCATCGTGATGACGTTTCTCCGAAATCGTGCTTTGATTAGCGTTGACGTCCAACAATAGATTATAGACTCGTAAGTTAATGGAAAGTTACAGTTAGGAAACGACATAAGAAAGCAGACCTTACCCCTAAATGTCCCGCCACGGGACCAAAATTAACTGCACCTCATCGACAAGTTCGAGTACGATTTTCACTATGCACTACAATTGGGAAGTTGAGCAATGTAGGCGACTTACGTTATCGGATGAGTGCAGAGCTTGTCTCCATGGAAGACAGGTCATCTGTTTACTCTGTCTCTATGCTATAGCTTCCAAGCAGACACATTCTGCATTCATCCGATAACGTAAGTCGCCTACATTGCTCAACTTCCCAATTGTAGTGCATAGTGAAAACCGTACTTGAACTTGTTGATGAGTTGTAGGTAATTTTGGTCACGTGGCGGAACATTTTGGGTTACGGTCTGCTTCCTTAAGTCGTCTTTTAACTGTCCATTAACTTTAGAGTCTTTATCGTACCTGTCTCAGCTATTGTTGGACGTCAACGCTAGTCAAAGCACGATTGCGGAGGAACGCCATAACGATGAATCAGTCATAACATCCGGTGCCACACAGATCTTGGCCTTGGTCTTGTCCTTTCGGTCTTTTTCCATCTGGTGGGTTGTGGGTTCCATATTGTTACTATTTTTGTCCATCTTTTGTCTTCCATTCTTGATATGAGCATCGATTATGTTCGTTCTTCCTCTTATTTCGTCATTTTTAATTTTTGGAACTATTCTTATGTTAAATACTTGTCTTTCTATTTTTTTGAAGTTAATCCAATTGTTTGTAGTCTATATGTCATTACCGGAAGTATTGTTGAGTCTTAGATGAATTTTTGTGTGTCTCTACCGAATTCTGAGTCTGAGGTTTGATATTCAAGAAATGCTTCCAGATATTCCTTATAAATCTGGTCTACTTCCCTTTCTTCTTGGTTTGTAAAAGATTTTAGTTGTCCTAGGCAAACGTAGTCATCTGTATAGTCTATTTTTTCGCTTTGAATCTTGTCCTTTCTTATAGGGTTCGTCATGGCTTTCGATTTTGTTTAAATTTATTTTAAGTCCATGTGTGTTTGATTCCAAATCTATTTGTCCGGTTTAGTTTCCCAAAAATGTCTTCCAAAACTGCTGAGAAAAGGAGATGTAGGGTCCCCTTGTCGTACTCCACTTTGTATGTTGAATTCTCGTCCGATTTTGTCCGTTTTTACCTTTGCGGTGTTGTTGAGGTATATGTTTGTCAGGGTTTGGATGAATATTGGCTTTATTTTTTGATTTGTCAAGCTTTACTGAAGTCAATAAATAAAACGTAAAGAGGTTTTTTATATTTGTTAAATTTTTCCATGAGTTGGTTTATAGTCTGGAGATGGTCAATTTTTGAGATGGCTTCTCTGAACTGAAAAGTATTTCATACAGAACTTGTGGATCATCCCATCTGCAAGAAAAAAAAAATGAAAACAAATTTTTTCCTTCGACACATTGTTAAGAAGATATCGATATTTCTAATTTCTGGGTGCAAAGTTTGTCTATTATGTGACCCCTTATAGGAAAAATGTATTAGTTTTTTTTTTGTAAAAACAACCACTTTAAAGAAATAAGTACCTAATTATTTTAAAACTTTAACAAAAATTCAAAATGTCAGTTTTTTTTTCGTCTTAATCCTAAATGACGAGGTTTTCAAAAAAAAAAATATTTAACTCGACCCGTAGTCCATAATATTATCTACAATATATCTTTTTTTTTAATAGAGGGCCACTAAAAGGGTTTTTACTATCCTTAATATGGACGAGCACAGTGCGAGCTTTAGTAAAATAAGGAAGGGTTTGACTTTATTGTTGACCCCTCAGTTCTTTTTTTCAAATAACAAACTGAAAGAAAAAAACTGATGAAATTCAAAATTTAACAATAATTCAAATATTTTTTTACAGATTGAATTTCTCAACAAAAAAAAAAAAGAATAATATACCAAAAGTAGTCCTTTGTCTTCGTAATATACAATTTTGTAAAAATCTAAGTATAACTTTTCCAAAAGTTCAGAATCATCATTAAAGAAAAATAAATTAAATTCGGTGGCACAACGGCTCGTGAAGAACCAGGGCCTAGTGACTAAAAACTCGCAACCATTCCTGTGTGCGCCTATCGACAGGAATGGAAGGGACCTACAATTTTATGCCGAATCCGAACGGCTAGACGAGAAGCACTTATTCGTGACAAGTGATACTCTTGGAGGATTTGTCAATTCCTCGCGAGAGGCAGTAGCCCTGAAAAAAACTTTAAAATTTTTTTTTTAGGTGGACGAGGCTAGGAAGCGAACCCAGACCTCCAGCGTAACAGTCGAACGCAATAACCATTACGCTACGGGCTACTACAGATCATCATTAATGCCCTTTAAAATGAGCATATATCCCAAAAATGTGATTTACAACAATTTATTACAATGAAAGCTCTCATATTTCATATACCTACAAACGAAAATTGTAATGCACATAATTCTTATTCATTTAAAGCAACGTGAACCACTTTATTCCCCATCTAACACCATTAAACGATTTAAACTTATCCAGTCATTAACAACAACAAAAAATCAAAATTCTATACCGAGCATCTCTATAGCTTCCCACATTCCAGCAGCTTCTCAGGCTAAAAATTAATAGATCCTTTCAAAAGTTCCCCTTTCAAGCATCACGTTTGCAAATGCATGTACAACATAGATAGGGATAGGGAACTAAAAGAAGTTCTCTTTTGAGTTCACACGCATAAAGGAGGAAACCCTTTTTCTTAAGGAGCGAAAACTAAAGCAGAGAAGAAACGAAAGAAAATATGCACAAAGATTGCGTTTGTATGCAATGCTCAACTCCATTCAACTCCTATTGAAGATATTCATTACTCTACTCCTATACTCCTTTAATAAGACGCATGACATTCTCGATGTTGTTGCACTTCCAGATAATGTATCTATTTTTAGCAGGGGTAAAATTATTTACGGATGCATAAATGCATTATAATACCTAACCCAGTTTATGTGTAGTGTGTATCTATAGCGGTTGGTATATAGTATACACACAATGTAGAGCAATGTTGACCGAAGACAAAAATGCTTTTGAATGAAGGCATGCATACACTTTTCTCGAGCGTAAAGCATGCTGTGAGAGAGCTTTGACCTAGACCTGCAGAACTACATTCACAATATATTTTTGCAAGCAATTTCGCAAAAGATACGAGCACAAGTTGCACATTTTCTGGATATCAGGGGTGGTTTGTTGGGCGCCATTTTTTAGCTTCGCTGTTCTAGGTAGGTTGCATTTGGCGTGGGTGGTTAGCTGGGAAGTAGGTATTGGGGTAATAGCATGACGTGGGTTCAAAATTATTTAGTTTTAATCTCTTCATTCTGCAAGGGGTGTGTGTGTGTGTGTGTCGTGCAGCAATATTTATGTCCTATGTACAAATATATAAATGTAATTTGTAAATAAAATAACAGAACAGATGTTTGAGGCAAAATTCGTTCGATAAATGACACTGAAACATTTGCAGCTGCATATTCTAAAGTCTAAACATTCACGTAAGGGATTCCCGTAGCCCTGGGAGCTTTTTCTCTAATAGAATATGGTTTTTCAGTACATATTTACTATATTTACTGGATATCGAAAGTTTGGATTCAAGGGTGCGTGGTGGTGGTAAGGGGTGGGTTAGTTTGTTGATGTATTAGGGATGCCTTGGATTGCATTGTAACTGTAGTTGACTGTGCAATTTATTCACCATGTGATGAAATCCATTTCCGCCACACTAAGCTGCAGATAAAAAGGAATTTATTTTAATTTTCGCTGGCCCATAGCTAGCAGAAGTTAGCTTAACAGTTTCAACTGCAACTGCTGCTGCCACTGATTTGATGGCAGTTAAGGGCTGAACATACATATTTATATACATAGCTAGCTAAGTGACCTCGTTTTGCGAAAGATTCTTTTTTCTTGTGATGTTATTTTGCACAGCATCAGAGTTGTGCACATGAATTTCTTTTAATTGATTTTTAATTTATTTTCCGAATTGCTTATTGGTGTGAATGAATGCAAGGCATGACTGTAGTTGATTTCTTTTTTTGATTTTTGTTTTACTTTTGAAATCACCTACAAGCATGTTATATGTTGTGCATAGAAACTGTAGAAAAGGAAAATTGAAAAATTGAATCAGAAAAGTCATTTCATGATTAAATTTTAATTGGTTTCATTGTTGTCAATTAAAAAAGAATTACGATACAAAATATGTTGACGAAGAATTTAGGAATGTAAGAAAAAAAAAATATGCACGACTGGATTGCACAAACTCCCTCTCGTAGTTTACAACTAGAATGTAGCTAGACATTGAGGGTGTAGATAAAGTAATGGTTTGCTAATAGTCTTATATCATTAACGAACAAATAATAAAACATGTTAAATAAGTCAATTTGATTTTTTTGATTAAAAAAAAAAAAAAATGGGAAAAAAATTAAAAATAAAAAAAAAAGTTTTCCTTTTATTTTTTCGTAAAAAAAATAATTCATACAAATTTTAAAAGCAATGTCTAGAAATGACATGTACAAAGTTTAATAAAGATCGTTAAAGCCGTTTTTGAGAGTTGATAAAACCGAAATCTTTATATGGCAGCTATTCGTTCCAATAATAGGTGCTATTTTGAACAGCCCGCTATTTCGGTATATGTCACTTTTGAAGATGTAATTTTTTGACATTTGACAAGTAGAAACTACGCCATTAATAATAAAAATGGAACGATACACGCTTCAACAATGCATTAAAATTATTAAAATTTACTATAAAAAATGCATGAAAATTATCCGGAATTTCATCGAAAAATCATCTTGACTAATGAGGCACATTTCCACCTAGGTGGCTACGTCAAATCTGGGGTTCGGAAAACCGAAGATTTATTGTTGAAAGGCCTCTCCATTCTCAACGAGTAACTGATTGGTGCGGTTCATGGTCCGGTGGGGTCATTGTACCTTAAGTTTTGGAGAATAAATCTGGAGCAACAGTTACGTTGAATGGATTGCGCTAACGAGAGATGATTAATAATTGTTTATGGCCGGAATTCGATACTATTGATCTAGACAACGTTTACTTTCAAAAAGATGGCGTTACGTGCCACACAAGCAACGAAACCATCGATCTCTTACGGTAAAAGTTTCCGGACCATGTTATCTCTCGAAGAGGTGATCACAATTGGCCACCGAGATCTTGTGATTTAACACCTTGCGACTTTTTCCTTTGAGGCCACGTGAAATATAAGGTCTACGCCAACAGCCCAGCGTCGATTCAAGACCTCAAAGATGGAATTCGTGAAGCTATTGAGGGCATACAGCAGCCACTTTGCGATTTGGTGATGGAAAATTTCATGAAAAGGATATTAGTCTAGGAAAGATAAAGGAAATTTAATATGGGCAACCGGGGACAAATTAATTCATGAAATTTTATTGCTGGTATCGACGCAGAATTTTATCCTCAACAACATATCCATAGTCCTCAAAAGTCCTTGAATTGACTTTTTGTGTAGACGCATTTTAAGAGGTGGAGAAGGGAGGGAGGCAGGAGTTTGTCAAGCTGAAAAATTTGTTGTAGTACAATCTAATCATATTACACATGTTTTTAGGGCGCTTTTCAATGCTGATTCTAAAGAGACCAAAACTGAAAAGATACATGTATCCTGTGGAAATTTAATGTCAGTTTTATGGAATGCTTACATTTTTTTGAAGAACAACAAGCAATATATTACTGCAACTCAACTGCAAAAAGCCTTCAAATAAAGGAGCAAGTGGCAACTGAAAGATAAGTCTATCTAACACATACTAATCGAAAGTATATGATTTAAGAGTACTTTGGTTTAAAGTTTCCCAGAATTACTGTGGCGGAACATGTCCAAATCCTGCTTTAAAGGTGCCTGCACACTGTTTTCGATATTTCATTTTTTAAATTAGAAACAAATTGTAAAAATCTAAATTTTTGTGAAAAGCTTTATTTAGATACCCTTAATATGTGGTCAAAATTTTTCTTCATTTCACTTACAAATTTTCTCGTGAGGGGGTAAAAGAGGTTAAAGGAGAATTTGTACCTGTTTTTTCAATATCTCAAAAATTATCAGCTTTACAGAAAAAATGTCAAGCTCAAAATTATATCTTGTACAATTCTACACAAATTAGGTTTTGGAACTTTTGTTTGTAAGACCAATATTTTGGAAGATACGAGTTGAAATATGTCTTAGTCTTAAATGCTTATGTTGTTATGAGTTATGTTGTTATGTGTATACAGCAAGCACAATTTGGGGAAAAATGATCGTGATGAAAAGTTGAGTTTCTTTTTTTAGTTTTTAACATTTTTTTTTTGAAAAGTGATCTGGCGGAGAACAGGTGGCTTAATACACACTTTAAATTTAGAAGACCTACCAGAATCGGGTGAATTCGAAGATGACTCAGTAGCGTAGCGTGAATTTTTACCGCCCGGGGCAGACCCAATTTTTGCGGGCCCCCTGAATTTTTTTGTTCAGCTTTAAAAAAGTAGTAACCAAGCACCAAGGCAATAAAATGATATTTATCTGTATTTGATTGAATAAAATAAGAAATTAATGATAAAATATGAAAAAAAAACGTAATAAAGCGATTTCATTACCGCGGATGCAAGGGTGCTACATGAACAGGTACATAATAAAGAATAATCTTGAACCATTTGTATGGAAGAACAGCCAATAAACAAGATTTAAAAGACATTATAGGAATTAGCTTTAATTTTAAAACAGTAAAATTGTATAACAGCTTTTAACCTGGTACAAGAACTTTGAAAAATTTGCCGCCATGGTATATCCCTATTATATACATATATTTCAAAACACTGGCTCGCGGCAGGAAAATTTTAAAACTAAATTTTCGAGAGCGAGAAATTATTACCCTGCATTTTTGAGAACATGTAATTTATTTTGCACATACATTTCGCTGGCTCATTGATTTAATGTTCTGTGTCATATAAAATGCACAAATACGTTTTTTTTATATCAAAATGTTCATCTTTTTGTCGACTTTAAGAAAATGCATGTTTCATTTTTTTTCGTCAACAAATGACTTTTGTATAGCCCTGACAAACAGAAACCTTCCAAAGATTCTTAGTTTTGCTCAGTACTTAAACGTTCATCTATATATATAAAACAAAGTCGTGTTAGTTACAACACTTACAACTCAAGAACTGCTGGACAGATTTTAATGATTTCTTTTTTGTTGGATTCGCCTTCGCCCGAAAAAAGTAAACTGAAATAGTGGTAAAATATCATTATGAAATCTTATATGTAGAAAATATTTTAATCGAAATAAAAAAAAAAAAAAAATATATGTACATAAAACAAATAAAAAAAATGTCAAATCGATTTTATTTAAAGTTCGTTTTGAAAAAAGTGAATACCTACCAAAAGGTTAAGGGTCGATTTGTATATTTAGTGCGAGTGCTATAATTGTTATTGAAAACTATGTAGCTGTCCTTCAAACGTTGCTCTGCCCTTTCCCAGTAAGTAGTGCGATGATATGGATAGAATCATTTCAAACATTATCAACATAAACGCGTTGCCCATTCTTTTCACATTCTTACATATACATAGCCCTAAGAACATTTATAAGAGCATTCCCTCCAAGTATTAGCATCTTCATCACCCCATTCACATACAAAACCTAGTCAATTCAACCAACTGATAACACCCATTTCGTGCGGATTGAAAGTAGTAGAAGGTCATCGAACATTATTTATATCAAAACTCGACTCTTCAACTAACGCTCTCGATATAAAAAAAACATGTTTTAAAAAAGATTGGAGCAACATCGTCGTTAATAACAGTTGAAAAGATGATACATAGAAACTACAAAAAATATGCATCTTTTCAGTTAAGAGTCCCGGACTCAATTTTTAATATTATCATCTCAATATCTCTCTGGCCAAACGGAATAGTAATACACGAATTCATAAATAAACAACATAACCCATGAACTTTACCTGGAAACCCTTTTCGAGAGACCCAGACAATGCCAAATCTTCGAAGAAGCAGCTCCAACAAGTTCTGATTTATTATCAAAACGTCAATGGACTAAGGACAAAGATCAACACGGTCTACAAAAACATAAACAATCTCCCACATGACATAATTATTTTAACAGAAACTTGGCTAAATAATTCTTTCTTGGACACTCATTTGATGCGTCCTACCAAGTTTTCAGGCGAGACAGGCACCACTTGAATGACTTAGACACAGTCGGTGGTGGAATTTTGTTTGCAGTCAAAAACTGCTTTATATGCACTCTGGTTGATGATTTTGATCTATCTGACGTCGAAATAATGTGTATTAAAATTAAAATGGAAACAGGTTACTTTTATATTGTCTCAGTGTACATACCTCCAAGATCAACAAATGGTATTTATGAAAACTGCATAATATGCATAGAAAACATTCATGACCAAATGGAACCAAGTGATGAGCTCCTAATCTTGGGCGATTTCAATCTTCCAAACCTGAACTGGACAATGTCGACAGATTTCAACTACTTTTCGCCAGCTAATTCTTCTTCTAATAACGAATTCTTGGTAATCGATGGTCTAGCTTCGTGTGGACTTAGTCAATTCAATGGGGTTGCTAACCGTTTTGAAAAAATATTGGGCTTAATATTCTTCCCAGACACTATATATGCTGACGTAGCTGTAACTCCAGCCGATACTATTTTATTAGATGAAGACCGACACCATCCAGCATTAGATTTATCTCTCAATATTAATGTTTTCAATGTCCCTCAAACGAAAAACTGGAATTCAATTTTACAAAATGTAATTTCAATAAGCTAGTTAATTTGTTATGTAATGTTGACTGGAATCAAATACTTTTTAATCGTGATATTGATGATATGTGTCTTAAATTGTAAAGTACTCTGTGTTGACTGTTTTTATGAAACCACGCCATTACGTAAATCTTGCTGCAATCCCAAAACTCCGCCATGGTTTGATACTCACTTAAAAAACTTAAAAAATAAAAGAAATAAGGTGTGGCTTAAATATAGTAAAACGGAGGCTGATGGAGATTTTAGGATATATTCCCAACTGAAACATATTTTTACAGACTATTTCAACACTCTTTATACAGATTATATAATCAAACTTGAAGATGAGTTAAAACAGTCTCCAAAAAACTTCTGAAACTTTGTGAATAGTAAAAGAATTGTTGATGGCTACCCTAACTCCATGTCTCCAAGACTCCGAAGAAATTTCAAACATGTTCGCAAATTTCTTCAAAGATGCTTTTGAAGTCCCTATTTCTTCCCAAACTTCCGACCCATTCTTTCCGTCTCAAAATTTTTCTCACCTTTACTCACTTAATTTTACCATTAGTGAAGATTCAATTGCACATAGCGTTTCAAAACTTGACAACTGTTTTAGCCCTGGTCCTGATGGTGAACCATCTTGTGTACTAAAAAAATGTATTTCCAATTTAACTTATCCTCTTTTTATTCTATTCAATAAATCTCTAAGGTGCTCAATTTTTCCTATATTATGGAAAAGTGATTTTATAACACCAATTCATAAAAAAGGGTCCAAAAACGACATCAGGAATTACCGACTTTCTGACTTACAAACTTTCTGTTATTCCTAAACTGTTTGAGTCCATTATCTGTAATGTCTTATCTTTTAATTGTAAATCAATTATTTGCGACAGTCAGCACGGATTCGTCCAAAATAAATCAACTGTAACAAATCTCTTTCATTTTACTTCCTTTTGTCTTGATTCTTTTGAAGATAGGAAACAAGTAGACTGTGTGTTAACGGATTTTAGTAAGGCCTTCGATAAATTGTGTCATAAACCGTTAACTCATAAACTAAAGGCCTTAGGATTTAATGAAAGTTTTTTAACGTGGATTTCGTCTTATTAAGGCAATAGAAGCTATAGTGTTACATTTAGGAATGAACATTCTACTCAATTTTTCGTCAACTCTGGTGTCCCGCAAGGAAGCCATTTAGGTCCCTTATTGTTTATTTTATTTGTTAACGACTTTACCTCGATTATAAAATACTCCTCGGTTCTAATTTATGCCGATGATATTAAAATCTTCAAAGTTATAAGTTCAATAAACGACTGTTCACTGCTTCAAGAAGACCTATATAGGTTTAGGGAATGGTGTAACGAAAACCGACTTCTGTTAAACATAGACAAATGCAAAACCATGTGTTTTACATGCAAACAAAAAATTATAACTTATAATTATTTATTAGATTCTTCTCCTTTGTGCAAACTTTCCGTTTTCTCCGATCTAGGTATTATACTTGACAATAAACTCACTTTTACGGACCACTATAACTTTATAATTAAAAAAGCCAATAAAATTCTAGGTTTCAGAAAACGATTTTCTCGTGACTTCCGTGATTCTTACGTCCTCAAACTTCTTTATATATCTTTCGTAAGGCCAATACTTGAACACGGCTGCGTAGTTTGGGCACCTTACTATACAATTCATATAAGTAGACTTGAAAGTATCCAGAGAAGGTTCATGCGTTTTTGTCCCCGTCTTCTTCCGTGGTCCCCAAGATCCGCACTTCCTCCTTATACTCATAGACTCATGCTAATAAATCTTCCCTCACTGTTAAAACACAGACAGTATCTCCAGCTTTGTTTCATTATTAAATTTATCAATGGATCAATAAATTCACCATCAGCTTTATGTCGTTTAAATTTCAGCTACAGTCTAACTAGCATAAGAACACAATTGCCATTATATCCGATATTCAGCAGAACAAACTATGGTGTGAATAGTCCTTTAAATCAATTGATATCAGTCTTCAATAATTATTATTATTTAATATAAACGACAATTTTAAAAGTAAAAAATTTAAAGAAAACTTTTTAAAAATTTCATTGTAGTTATACTTGTATTTATATTGTAGGTAATATTAAGTGTATTAAAATTGTATTTAAATAGTTATAAGTTCTAACGTTAGTTAATTAACGGATTAATAAATAATGAATTAATGTTTTCTAAAACAGCAGTATGTTCGATTGTTTTCCGCGTTTGCCCGCATATGAAGCTTATGAAGCACTTGACCGCACTTTAAAAGATCTGCTCAATGACTCGGGATGTTTTGGAGGTGCAATGATTTTGCTGTCTGGCGATTTCTGCCAAACACTGCCTGTCATTCCAAAATCGACTGCTGCCGATGAAATAAACGCTTGCCTCAAATCATCAAAGCAAACATGAGAGTTGCATTGATGAACGATCCATCTGCTGGAGAATTCTCCAAGCAATTGTTGACTATCGGTAATCCGTCGGTACTCTGCAATCATATAAGTCTTTCAACACTGTAACAAACGAAGACGAAGCCACAAACTATCGAACTGAATTTTTGAACTCTTTGGATATGCCTGATGCCTAACCACCGCATAATCTGCAATTGAAGGTTGGCTCAGTAGTCATGCTACGAAATCTAAACCAACCAAAATTGTGCAATGGAACGCGTTTGGTAATTAGGAAACTGATGATAAATGTAATTCACGCGACGATACTAAAAGGACAATTTAAAGGTGACGAAGTTCTCATTCCGAGGATTCCGATTATCCCAACCGATATGCCCTTTGAGTTTAAAAAAATTCAATTTCTTCTTCGTCTTGCATTCGCCATGACAATTAACAAGTCACAATGTCAGTCCTTCAGTGTTTGTGGTCTGAATCTGGAAAAACGCATTTGTTCTCATGGTCAATTGTACGTGGCATGTTCACGTGTCGGCAAACCATGCGCTTTATTTGTTTTTGCCCCTGATAACAAAACGAAAAATATCGTGTATCATAGAGTGCTTCAATGAAAAGAATCAACCAAAGTCCAAACGTCTTGCTGACATGTCAATAAAATAATTAATTATTTTACTTTTACTGAATTGAAAATTATTTGAATTGTTTTATTACGTTAATTTAATCATACATACATAAATTGTGTACTAAAAGTTAATACAGCACTAATTGACTGTAAGGCGGTACGAAGTTCACCGGGTCACCTAGTATACACATAAAATAAATTAAATCAAAAAGTAAATGATCAAAAAGTATTGGCAAATGGTAAAAACTCTATTGATATACTTTAATCTAGAATTTTATAGTTTATTATGTAATTTTTAAGCATAAATACTAGTTTTTTTACCGTCTAACAATCGCAGTAACCAGTTCTTATAATTTCACTGCATATTTTATTCCATTTTTCTCTTATTATCTATTGCTTTCTATATGTCTCCCTCAGTGCTATAATGTTCTATGTCCGACATAGAACAAAAAACTTACAAAAAACTCAAAAAATTTAGAAAAATATTCTATGTTAAAATTGAAAAGTGTTAATAAAAAAATATAAAATAAATACAGAAAAAAGAAAGTAGGTGCTTAATTTAATATAGTTTATTTGAGGTTTTAATATTTTAATATTTTTTTTAATAAATCATGATATTTTGACACAAAATCAGCTTCCTAAAACTTTGCAAGCGATTATCTCTGAATAATGAAAACCTTACATAGAACATTAATGTATTAAGCCAGCGATTTATTGATCAATTTCCTATTATTTAATTACCATCCGGATAAACGACCCACTCTTATTCGACAAATCTGGCGGATTTTCAATCACTTTAAAAAATCAGCGAACCAACGTTACTTTTTAATAAATTGAATAATATTTAAATTGAAATTCTAAATAGAAACAGGATACGAAATTTTTCTAATACATTTTCTTTTAAAAAATTGTTTCCGAAATCCCGAGTGTGAGGTCACACAAGTTGTTGGACATTGATTTGATGACAAAGGCTACATTCTGGCTATACGTTTCCAAAAGTTTCCATTAAATTGAATATAAATTAATATATAGCTGATTTCATTACTGTTTTTCTGCGTTAAATAAATAAATAAATTTATATAAACATGTATTTAAATAAAATAAATTATTTATGAAGCATTTTAACCACTGGGGACATTTTGAATTTGATTCTTTGGGTCCACCAAATTAATTAATTTGGAGAATAACTGATTTTTTTAATTTCTTGTCGCTAATTTTGCGGTCCCTGCCAAAGTGCCGCTCGATGTGGTATTTTTGTTCAGCAACGTAAGACATAAAATATATATATAATATAATAATATATTAGGGGTATTCATGCAACGATGTAAAACACTAGATAAGTTTACCATTTGGTAAATGAACTGTCAAATTTTTTATGGGAAATGATTTACTCAAATTGGATAAAATTCCCCAACGAATTAACTTGGGACAATGATTTGGTAAAATTTTCCAAACGTCATTGTGACTTTTATAAAAAAAAAAATTAGGCGTGTTCAGAAATATGACAAATATATCTCAGAGAACTAAAAACAAACTCTGACCGTGTTCTGTAAATATTGAATCACATTTAGTTGGCGATAAAAGTTGTGAATAGTATAAGAAAGAATAATTCGGACGTCTACATATACTCAACGATTAGGAAAGCTACTTTTCGTACACTATTAAGGTAGAATTCTAAAGGTTCTCCCCAACGGACGACGACGAAACTACATCAACAACGTGTTTTTATTGTTGTTTTCTTCGTCGTTCAACGAATGATTGGCATTGGTTAATTGGTTTCTTTTTTCTTTCCTGCCTCAACAAACGTTACGAGGTGCACTCGGGGGCGCTCTTCACTAGCGAAAGCAATAGCTGACGCACATCAAGAAACCGACATTATGGGCGCACCGTGAGCCTACGACTTTTGTAGTTTCATGGTGTTACTAAAATTTTTTTATCGTTCCGAGACATTCGGCTCCGATTTCGCGTTGGTTCGGGAGAGGTTCTTTATTGAAAAAAAACTTCAAAATCTGAACACGTCTAATGTGTCACACACCAAATCTGTCAAATAAACGAACAGCTAATTCAAATTACACAGCATTTAACCATATGAATAAAAAGGTCGTTCATGCAAACTTTTGTGTAAACTCATCATTTTGCACAATTTGTTAACTTACGACGTTGCATAAATCCCCTTAATCTCCTGTAAGACCTCGGGTCTTTTAAATGCAATGCACGGCACTAGTTGAAGAAATGGAAGGAAAGGAAAGATTTTTTTTTGGCACAGTGGATTGAGAATTAGATAATAATTATCTCATGACATAATCAATGTCCGATTATTGACTATGCCTATGAAGTATTTTTACCACTGGGTAAATTTTTAATTGGATTCTTTGGGCTCAACAAATTAATTAATTTGGAGAATAAATAATTTTTTTTAATTTCTTGTCGCCGATTTTGCCGCCCTGCCTTGGAAAGTGCCACCCGGGGCCTGTGCCCCCTGCCCCCTACTTGATTTTTGTTCGCCTGTAAATTTTTAAATATTAACAATACCGAACAAATGTTTAAAATAAATAATAGGAAATTCAATTTTGTTCTACGCATTTAATGTCTTATATGCATTTTAATTTTTTTGTAGGACTAATATGAGCCGAGATATTTAGCAAAAACTAAAATTAAGTAAAATCCAAGATGGTGCCCAAACGGTAAATGTTGCGAATGCAAAAACTGAGATTTATCATCTTCGATCAACTTTCTATCGAATAAAAAAATTGGGTGTGGTACAAACTACTGGGTCCCCCATCTAACATTTTATAGGTAATTGCACTGGACTAATAAGGATAAGTGTGAGAAACGAGAAACAGAAATTTAATTTTCGAAGTTGAAGAATAGTTGTGAGTTTAATTTTGAAAAAAAGAGTGGATAAATTTGGAAATTTGGCTTTGTGGATGAAAAGAAGAAAGAATGTTTAAATAGAAGAGAGAAATTGGCAGAATAAAAAAGATAAGTATGTACCTACCTATAGTGGTTTAATCCAAAAGTGTGTCAGTTTATTTTTTTTTTTTATATACAAAATTTCAACGACCGACGCACGTAAAGAAATCGTCATTTTAAAATAGTTTGGCTTGGCTTTTTTTTTTTTTTTATATTCCACGCGCCCAAAAGGGTTATGGCTACCCTTAAAATGTTTTTAACACAGCACGAGCGATTAGGTAAGTAGGAGAGGATTTAGAAGGAGATACCGATGCACATTGGTTTTGAACGTTTGCACATCGAAATGGGAGGGGGAAGTCGAGTCAGGTAAAGCATTCCACATTCGTGTGGTGCGACTGAAGAAAGAATCTCCGTACATTAAATTACGTCCGCAGTTGGGCTCGAGGGTGATATGATTGAATTTTTTAAGGGGAGGAATGCAACTGGCTATTTCACTAGACCACTGGTTATGGTAGGTAGGTAGAGATGGCGGTCATAAGCATCCTTGCTCGATGACCCAATTAACGCGGTAATGCGCCGTTTTAATACCATAACTCGTTTGACCTGTGGTTTAAAGGAACATTTTTAAAGAAAAAGAGGGTATTTGGTGATAGATCTCCCAACGGATCATCGCCTTCGCCCGAGTTCAGCTGCAGTATGCTACGCTAAGCAATTTTCTGATTTGCCCGAGACGCATACGACCTGATCCCTTAGGGTGATCGTCTAGGCGCACACTTGGATATGGTTATCTCTGTACACCTCCGTTTGTTTGCACAACATGACTTGTGGTTACCAGAGAAAGTACCACCCGCCTGTATGACCAGACGCTTTTATTGGATTTAGACATGTGATGAAACTTATTAAGGATTTGGACATAGGAAAAACACCCGATAGGACCAAAGTTCGCAACTAAAAACCATCTACACTGTGTCAACTAGGCAACTTGTTGACTGGTATTGAAGCGAAGGTTGGCACAACCGTGTGATCCTCCGGTCCTCGTGCACCATGAGCCACCTTCAAAAACCAGTAGTCTGCTAGCTCACAGTCATAGGAGTTTGGGGAAGAAAATGGTGCAAAAGGAAACCGAAGTTAATTTTAGATCCATTGAAACATTCTTGAACTTGAAAATAGGAAAACACTCAAAAGGGTCGAAGTCCGCAACTAAGACCCATCTACACTGTGCCACCTAGGCACTTGTTGGCTGGTATTGGAGCGGAGATCGGCCCAATTGTGTGATCGTCGGGTCCTCGTGCACCATGAGCCACCTTCAAAAACCGTTAGTCTGCTAGCTCGCAGTCATAGGAGTTTGGGGAAGAAGACGGTGCAAGAGGAACCGAAGTAAATCCTAGATCCATTTCGTCGCGTTGAGGAAAGAAGTCAAATCTTTGATCTTCGTTCCGGAGAGTTCGTGAAGGTCGTCAAAAAAGGGCTTACCAAAAGATTGTTGCCTCATTCTGGCCCGCTTTGGCCAGAATGAGGAAACCACATTAACAGAGGAAATGAAAGACTGTTTCCTTTTCCTGCTGGTCCCCACAACTACGACAGTGAGTATTGTAGGGGATGCCAAGCTTAGCCGCATGTTCTCCTATTGGCCAGTGTCCAGTGCATGTTGCAACAATCCTTACTATGTCTCGCCTGGGTCTGAACATTAAGTTAATAGTTCGGGATTTATTAAAGGTAGGCCAGATTTTTCTAGCAATAATGCAGTTAGTTAAACTATTCCACCTACGATTAGATTCTGAGAGAAAAATTGAGAATATATTGCCCTTCATAACTCCAAGAGGAATACTGACTCTTTCCGCAAGTGAGTTATGAAGGGCTGAACTTTGCCTGGCCAGCTCGTCAGCCCGCTCATTCCCCTCAATGCCACTCTGACCCGGAACCCAGATAAGAGTGACCCTGAGGTTAGTGTTCAGACTCAGAAGCTCTTCCTGGCATTGTCGTACTAATTTTGAGGATGATGTAGCCGAATTAATGGCTTTGACAGCCGCTTGACTGTCTGAGAAAATAGCTGTATTTCGGTTCTGGTTTGGATTTTGTTTAAGTAGCTTGCATGCTTCTCTGATCGCCAGTACTTCAGCCTGAAAGACACTAGCAAAGTCAGGTAGCCGAAAAGACCTGGATATATTTAGGGACTCTGAGAAAATACCCGCACCAACACCGCACTCCATCCTTGACCCATCAGTAAAGATAGTTGTGTCGAAGTCTTTCGTCACGACGTCATCATTCCAATCATTTCTGGGTGGGAATATAACTTTAAAATCTTTACCGAGGCTCATTGAAGGGGTGCAGTAATCAGTGGGAGTCGAAAACATTTCGGTTGGAATTAAACCCATGATGTTGCTGTGCCCATAGGGTTTGGCAAACCAGGAGTTCGATTCTTTTAGTCTTATCGCGCTGCAAGATATTAGGTATTTAATGTGTAAATCTAGTGGTAAAAGGTGAAGAAAAACTCCTAAAGCATCTGTTGGACAGGATCGAATAGCCCCTGTGGTGCCAATGCTAGCTGTTCTTTGAACCTTCCTAAGTTTGTTGATATTATACAAATTCTGTAATGCTGGCCACCACACAATCGAACCATACGTGAGAATAGGTCGCACCACGGCTGTGTATGTCCATAAAATCATTTTCGACTGGAGGCCCCACCTCTTACCAAAAGTTTTGCTACAGGCATAGAAAGCTATACAGGCCTTCTTTACCCGTTCTTCAATGTTTAATTTCCAGTTTAATTTAGGGTCGAGAATTACACCCAGATATTTTGCACTAGAGGAGAGCGAAAGTGTTTGACCGTTGAGTCGAGGTAGATTGAAGGGGTTTGGTAGTAAAAAGAATAAGTTCAGTTTTGCTTTGATTAATACCCAGTCCGCAGCTCGCAGCCCAGTTACTAACCTTCCTTAAAGCCACCTCCGTGATCTCACTTATCACAGGGGTAAACTTACCCGACACTAGTAGCACCAAATCATCGGCATACGCGACCGCCTTCACTCCACCCCTCTCTAACTTAGCGAGAATTTTATTCATGACTAAAAGCCAAAGAAGAGGAGACAGAACACCAACCTGGGGTGTTCTTCTACTGACGTATTTGGTTAACATTGTATTTCCTAACGTAGATTGAATCCTTCTATCCCTGAGCATGGAAACTATCCACTCCCGGATGTAGAGCTCTACACCAAAGTCAATAAGGGCTTCTAGAATGGACTCAGGTAGGACGTTGTTGAAAGCCCCTTCTACATCTAAGAAGGTGGCGAGTGTATATTCTTTGAAGTTAATAGTTTTCTCAATTGTACGAACTACCTCGTGAAGGGCCGTCTCCGTGGACTTACCCTTTAGGTATGCGTGTTGAGAGTTTCCAAGAGGGCATCCAACTAGGATTTCCCTTATGTGTTTGTCTAGGATGCGCTCCATCGTTTTAAGCACGAAAGAGGTCAGACTAATTGGTCGAAAATCCTTCGCGGATTCATGGCCCCTTCTACCGACCTTCGGGACTCTGACATGTCTCCATGTCTCGGGTACATGGTTGAGATAGAGGCAACCTTTGAAAATTATTTCCAGCCAAGGAACAACCACATCTTGCAGTTTTTGAAGCATAATAGGCAGTATGCCATCCAGGCCTGGAGATTTATATGGAGAGAAGGAATTAATTGCCCAGGCAATATTTTCTCTTGTTATGACGGTATTGATATGCTCTACATGAGCTAACGGTGTGATTTGAGTTTCAAGTGGTTCCGGTTTATTGTTTTCACACCCCGGAAAGTGTGTCGTCATCAGAAGTTCCAAGGATTCAGCTGGAGAGGCTGACCACTCCCCATCGTTCTTTTTCAAAAAAGACGGGTTGCAATGCTCTTTTGACAGAACTCTACCAAGTCTTGCGGAGTCTTTGATGTTTTCTATCGACTCGCAGTACTCCCTCAAGCCTTGTTTCTTGGCTGATGCGACAGCTCGCTTGTATACTCTAAGGCTATTTTTATACGGTTGATAAAATTTGTTTTTGTGGCAGATGTTGAAAATTTTCCTTGTCGATTTTCTGAGTTCAGACAGATTTTCATTCCACCATGTAGGGAGAGTTTTTCGGCTATATTTAACTGGGCAAGAGATCTTGAACGCCGTGTTCATAGATGCTTCAAAGGTTTTCACCTTTGACTCTAGATCTGCAACCGATTCTGGACTCAGATTGGGTATATTGCGCAGTTTAGAATTAAAAATTTTACTGAACTTCTTCCAGTCAATTCGTTTAGGATTTCTATAAGGAGGAGGGGTTTCAGACTCAAAACCTATGCTGAAGAGTATCCACCTGTGATCCGAAAACGAATTCAGAAGAGATACCCTCCAATTTTCCACTAATAGATTAAAGTTATTGTTGACAATTGTAACATCGAGCACATCCTCCCAACCTTCAAAATTTTCAGAGCTCGGAAAGACGAAAGTGGGAGTATTACCTCTGTTACAAACAGTTAAATTATTATCAATGACAAAATTAAAAAGAGACTCACCTCGTTCGTTTCTCTCGGAACTTCCCCAAAGGGTGTGTCTTGCGTTTGCATCACATCCAATCAGGAGGTTTGTTTTTTGAACTTTCGCCTCGGTTATGAGTGCGCACACTTCTTCTGGTGGTGACTGCTGGTCATGCCCGAAGTAAGCAGATGCCAAGATTAAGCCGTCTGCATTTTTTGCTTCCAACCTGACAACTGTCAGATCAGGAGTGCTAAGATTATGACACAGAAAAGCTTTTAAGTGTTTTTTAGCTAAAATACAAGTTCTAGGCACCATCGTTTGTGTTTGCGATCTTGTAGATCAGGTCGTATTGTTTATCTTGGAGGCCTACATAGTTTTTTTTGAAAAGAACTTGGGTTTTAGCCCTCCATTTTTGCAAGGTTTTTCAAGCATATAATTTATAAATACCCATAAATTCCTTTTTGGAAATTCTCATAAGACTTTTTTTAACATAAAATACTTTGGGTTCCGCTCCAAAGGATTTCCTTAATTTTCAAAAAAAAAAAAACACACTGAAGCCCTTTTATCTTTTGAGCTACGTCCCTGTGGTAAATTAAAAAATCAACAATCAATTTTTTTTATAATAATCAATTTTTTTTTAGAATGACCATGGGTGGGTTATCAAAATATTTTTGGTGCACCCACTCCCTTGCTGAGCATAGTCGTGGTGGGGTGTCAGCACTTTTGATTGCTGCCTGTTAGTGGAGGCTAGATAGCCTAAAAAAGGCCATTATTCAAGAACAAAGAGAAACTGCTCCGATTTTGATGATTTTTTTTTCGAATTGAATTGAATAGTAGCCCGTAGCGTAATGGTTAGTGCGTTCGACTGTCACGCTGGAGGTCTGGGATCGCTTCCTAGCCTCGTCCACCTAAAAACTAAAAAGTTTTTTTCAGGACTACTGCCTTTTGCGAGGAATTGACAAATCCTCCAAGAGTATCACTTGTCACGAATAAGAGCTTCTCGTCTAGTGTTCGGATTCTGCATAAAATTGTAGGTCCCTTCCATTCCTGTCGAAAAGGCGCACACAGGAATGGTTGCGAGTTGTTAGTCACTAGGCCCTGGTTCTTCATGAGCCGTTGTTATTTATTTATTTTAGGGAATTGAAATTAGAAAAAAGTTTACAATTCAAAAATCGACGCTCTCCACAGGTTTTTTTTTAAACTCAAAAAACCAAAATAAAAAATAATTTTATTTGTAAAATAATCTTAAATTAATAAATATCACTGCCATAGATTAAAGAAAGGTTTTTTTAAGTTATATTATAAAAGTCCAAGACCAACAACCCACAGTAAAACCCGCTTATAGTCAAAAGAATTGATATGCCAGCTAAGGAATGTTAATACATATGAGCTAAAAACTATTGTACCCCATGGTTAATTCTGGTACTGAACTTTGTTGGTTGTAATACTAATCGGTTTAACACTAAAAGAGAAGACAATTTTTTTTTAAACCATAAAGAGGTAAAACAACACAAAAAATATATTCTTCGCATAGTCTGAACAAGAAGCCTTTGTGCGAAGAACATGTGCTATTTTTACATGGATTCACAGGATAAGATACTACATCGGCCTTCTACAATACAGGAATAATCACATTTGCTTAAAAATTCGATGAGCAAAAACATAAGGTTAGGTTAGGTTAGGTTAAAGTGGCTGTCAGGAAAACGGCTGACACACTTAGACCATAGTTAGGTCCGTTGTGATACCACATGATAGGAATGAGGAGATTATCCTCATTACGAAAACCATTCGGAGCTTTTTATGAAGCGAGAGAGACAGTGTATGTCTGTATTAGCTAGATCGCTTGGATCATTGAAAAAGTAGTCCCCAAGAAGGAGTCTGCGCCTCTGTGAAAGAGCAGGACATGTGCAGAGGAGGTGAGGAATTGTTTCCTCCTCCTCTTCGTCCATGCAACTTCTACAGAAGTCATTTGAGAAAACGCCAAGTCTTGTGGCATGTTTTCCTATAAGGCAGTGTCCTGTTATGACACCTATTACGGAGCTAATTTGTGATCTGCTAAGTGATAGCAAACTTTTAGAGCGCCTAGGGTCTAGCGATGGCCAGATTTCTTTTGTGGCCAGACATGTAGTAAGGTTTGTCCATCTAGAGTTTGCTTTCCTTGCAGAGTTTTGTTTTAGCAAAAGTTTACACGTAGCGATCGGTATACCTATGTTCCACCTGTTAGGCAAAACGGGCATTAGAGTTCCATTTCTGGCAAGTTCATCGGCTTTACAATTTCCCGGAATATCTCTATGGCCCGGCACCCAAAGAAGGTGAATATTAAACTGTTCCGCCATCTCTTCAAGAGACGATCGACAGTTTTGGGCCGTAACGGAGTTGGTAGAGACAGAGTTGAGAGATTTAAGTGCTGCTTGACTATCTGAGAAGATGCGTATATCCGATGTTGATATCACGTTTTCTCTCAGCCAAGACAGAGCTTCTTTAATTGCCAGAATTTCCGCTTGGAATACGCTACAGTGGTTAGGAAGCCGGAAGGAGAGACTTAAATTAAGTCTGTCTGAGTACACTCCGCCACCCACACCTTCCTCAGTTTTCGACCCATCAGTATAAAAATGAACTGAATCACCTTTGAGAGGGTCCCCAACGTCCCAAGATTCTCTTGAGGGTATGGTGACCTGGAAACTTTTGTCGAAATTTAGTTTGGATGTGGTGTAGTCGGAATGACAAGGAATAGATTCATATAAGTCTAGAATTTTAGTATGACCGATAGAGTTGTTGGTCCATTGAGAAATGGCTTTAAGGCGGACGGCTGTGTTCGCAGCCATTTGCTTGCCATATATATCGAGGGGTGTGAGGCTGAGGAGTATGTCTAGTGCAGCTGATGGTGTCGAGCGGAGGGCTCCACTTATGCACATACTTGCTGATCTCTGGACCTTGCTCAGCTGTTCACAGTACGTGACTTTATCTAGAGCAGTCCACCAAATTGTTACCCCATAAGTGAGAATCGGTCTTACGACCGCAGTGTAGAGCCAGTGAGTTATGGCAGGGGATAGACCCCATTTAGTACCTATAGCTTTTTTACAGGAGAATAAAGCAACAGTGGCTTTTTTAATTCTCTCTTGAATATTAGGTTTCCAACTTAGTTTTTTATCCAGTATGAGACCTAAATATTTGGCTTCATCTGAAAAGGAAAGTGGAACACCATTAATTGTTGGAGGATTTATCTGTGGTATTTTATATTTCCTTGTGAAGAGGACAAGTTCTGTTTTGCGGGGGTTTACACCTAGCTCACAGCGTTCTGCCCATTTTATTAGCTTGTTAAGAGCGGTTTGAAGAAGTTCTGTAAGAACCTGGGGGTGTTTCCCTGATATAGCTATTGCAACATCATCGGCATACGCAATCACTTTGAATCCTTCACCCTCCAGGACAGTCAGTAAGTCATTTATGACCAAGTTCCATAGAAGTGGTGAAAGGACCCCACCTTGTGGTGTGCCTCTAGTGACAGATCTTCTAGTGGAATAGCCTCCCAATGCAGAGTTGATGACCCTACTTCCCAACATATGGTCTATCAACTTAATCAGTAGGCCGTCCACCTTCAAATTTTCCAGTGCTCCTACTATTGCACGGCCGCTGACGTTGTTAAAGGCGCCTTCTATATCAAGGAAAGCCGCAAGCGTGTACTCTTTATGGTGCAGGGAGTATTCGATAGATCTTACTAAGGTGTGAAGAGCAGTTTCCACCGATTTTCCCTTACAGTAAGCGTGTTGTGCTTTAGAGATAAGGTTAAGCTCTATAGTGTCACGCAGGTGGATATCAATCAGACGTTCGAAAGTTTTAAGAATGAATGATGATAAGCTAATTGGTCTCAGGTCTTTTGGATTAATTTGGGAGTATTTTCCAGCTTTGGGTATGAAGACAACTTTCACCTCTCTCCATACTGAAGGAATATGAATGAAATTCAGACAACCGATCAGTATAGTTTCCAGTAAAGGAATTATGATATCTGAGGATCTCTGAAGTTCAGCAGGTATAATGCCGTCTGGTCCCGCGGATTTATAAGGTTGGAAGCTGTCTATAGCCCATTGGAGCTTGTCCCTTGTAATCAGACCTTGGATTTGATTGACCAAGTCATGTGACTGAGCGAATTCAGTATTTGAGACAATTTGTGAGCTACCTGGGAAGTGAGTATCAAGTAGCAAATTTAGTGATTCCTCACAGGATTTGGTCCAGGAGCCATCTGCTGTTTTAAGAGAGCTTGGCATCCCTGGATTGGTAGAGAGGACTTTCCTAAGTCTGGATGCTTCTGAAGAATCTTCTATTTTGTCACAGAAGTTCCTCCAAGAAGTTCTTTTAGTTATCCTCATTTGTTTTTTATACACTTTCAGCGAGTTCTTATATATATCCCAATCTAAACTCTCTCTGGTGTATTTAGCTCTGTTGAAAAGTTTCCTACATTCTTTTCTGAGCGGTTCGAGCCCTGGCTTCCACCAATGAGGTTTCTTTTTGCCCCTAATTTTAGTTAGAGGACAGGAAGTGATCATTGATTTGTTGAGTGCATTTGTTAGATCTTTGACTTTATTATCGAGATCAGTTTTGTTCAGGGGAGGATTAAAAAGGTCAGGTTTGATTAACTTTTTAAGAGTTTCCCTATATAGGAGCCAATTTGTTTTCCGGTAGTTCCGGAAGGAAGGAGGCTTTTCAGTTTCATCATTTAGACTGAATTGAATGTATCTATGGTCTGAGAACGAGTGCTCAGAAGATACTTTCCAATCCAATATCGATTGATGAACCATATCTGAGACAAGAGTGATATCTAAGACTTCTTGTCTATTTCTAGTTACAAAAGTTGGTACGTTTCCAACATTACTTAGAAGTAGGTTAGTAGTAAGAATATAATCGAAAAGAGACTCACCTCTGTCGTTAATATCCGAACTCCCCCATACTGTATGGTGCGCGTTTGCGTCGCACCCGATAATTAGGCGTATATTCTGCCGTTCTGCATCAGCGATCAGTCTCCTTAGCTTTACACTGGGGAGAGGGCCAAGATCGTCATGGCCAAGATAGGCGGACACTATCCAGTACAACCCTTTTTCGGTTTGTAATCTGACGGCCGTTACATCTCGATCGCTATATTCAGGGAGTAAAAATACATTAGTATTACATTTAGCTACTATGCAAGATCTAGGTTCACCTTTATCTGGCGCATGCAGCGTGTAATAGCCCGGAGTCCTGAGTCCTTGAACACTGGAGTTAGCAATCCATGGTTCCTGGATCAGGACAATATCTTCTCCGCTTGTGTTCAGACGGAGAAGAAGGGAGGCCGAAGCCATAATACAGTGTTGGAGATTAATCTGAATCAGCTGCAGCATTGTTACCACAGTCGGTCAGATCAACCTCCAGCACCGTTTGGTCAGCGTCTTCGGCTTCAGAGGAAGATCTTAAAAGTTCTTCCTCGCTTAGAAGAACGTTGATAGGGGAGTCTACGCTCTCCATGTCGGAGAGGTCGACGGAAGGAGCCTTCCTTTCGGTTGGCAGATTGGGCAATACCATAGCCGGAGAAGTGTCAATGTCATCTATCTCCATCTCTGGAGTTTCGATGCCGACGACAGGGTCTTCGTCTATGGTCATGTCCTGGGGGTTTTGTGGAGGGGCTTCTTGTGCAACTTCCTCATCTTTTTTGAAAACCTTCAAGGCGATTTTGTGGAAGCCGTACCTAATCACATTTTCGGTCGACACCAGAGGAGCCAGAGATTCCTTGTTGATTACTATGATAGCAGATCTAAAGGAACCCCTGATCTCTTCCAGCTTCGCGACTACCCAATCTTTTGTAGGTAGGCTTGGATTGCTGTACTGCATCATCTGGAGTATTTCATCCTTGCTGGCTGGTTCGATCGGGATCCAGGCACGAGCTCTAGGCCTGCAGGGGATATCATCCCTAGCAACAGCCTCGAGACTAGCACCTGGCCAGACCTCTCCCAGTCTGCTAACAGCAAGCTTAAACAGATCACATGATCTCTGATCTGCACAGGCGATGAGCTTAACACGTCCTTGGTGCCAGCCTGCATCGTCTGTGATTGGTTGAGGTCCGGGATGCTCCCTCACTAAACTCATGAAGCCAGCTGAGAGCTTCACTATGACCTTCAACCAATTCTCAGGAGAGATCCTGCCATCTGCATTACTTCTGTCGATGACTGCAATGACAATTTTGTCCTTTAGTACGTCACTAAAGGGCAGACCTTTATTCACGTGAAGTGATTTGTCGGTGCCTTGCACCTTGGGTCGTTTGGGATCGGGGATGGTGCTCCCGATGGACCGTTGACGCTTTGACGTGTAGTCCCCGCTGGTCTTTCTGAGAGCCATAATGTTCATGGCCCATTGGAGTTTGGCAGTTTGTCGCGAGTCACGATCCGCTACCGGAATGTCACCGATAGCTTTCACGATCCTCTCGGCATTCCGCCTCTCCTTACGGTTGATTTGGTTCCACCCCAACTCGGTGGAAGCAGAGCCATTTTTCATGACCCTACCACCAACGGGTTGTGGTATCTTCCTTGAGCCCATGGGCGGTATACTTCGGCCAGCAGTGGAGGATCCGTAAGTCACGGACGCGCTGCTGGCAGAAGTACCCGCCCCTGGGGGGGTGTTGAGCCCCATCCCGATGGAGGGAGGACCGTTGTCAGCGGCCGTGCTTCCAACGGGTTGGGGGTTCTTCTGTGAATACGGAGGCGGCTTAAGCACCCCAGCAGTGTTGGATCCGTAAGTCACGGACGCGCTGCCGGATGTGATATCCGTCTCCGAGCTCATCTGCGGGGGCGTGGCTTTGTTGAGCCCCATCCCGATGGAAGCAGAACTATTTTTCATAGCCCCACTTCCAACGGGCTGTAGCACTTTCTTTGCAACGGGGGTCGGTATGTTCCTACCAGTAGTAAAGCTTTTAACGGCTGCACTACTGGGCGAGACACCCGACCCGGAGTTGAGCACATGTGCATTTTTTCGCCCCAATCCGGTGGAGGTAGAACCTGCTAACGCACGCCGACCTCCAACAAATTGGAGTCTCTTCTGCGAACTCTTTTGCGGTCTGCCTCGTCCGGTAACGGAGAAGGCACCCGCTCCGGAGTTCGCTTGTTTACGGGCAGTGGTAATGGCAGCAGCAGCGTACGTCACGCCACTACTACCACTACGGTGGGCATTAGCCAACGAACCCGAAGAGAGACCCCCACGGCCAACGGCAGTGGAGCTGTTTTTCGCAGCAGCACTGCCAATGGTCGCGGGGGGTCCCCCCGAGCACGAAGGATTTGTACTACTGGCGGGGAGGACAAAGCCCTCTTCGCCAGCAGTAGCGTCTAGCTCACGAGCCGATTCACCCCCCACGGATGACTTATCAGTCTTTCCATGGATTGTGGTCGGCTCGCAAGACCTTCCGCACTTCGTTATACCAGGTGTACTAATTGTCACTGGCGACTTCTCCTCGTTAGAGGCCAAGCCATCGCCGGTAGTCGCGACTCCTACCGACTTTTGAGTGGATATCCCCACTCGCTTTTTAAATTCTTTAGTACTCATTTCATATTATATAGTTTTCAACATTTCGGTTTTCGGTTTTTTTGGGTTATGTTAGTTACCTAGACTTGCAGCTGGATTGCTGAAAGCCTAGGTGTAAGCCCCCTCACTACGACAAAGTCTAACCCGTGAGGGGGAAAAACATAAGGATGCTGCAAAAATATTCAAGCAACCGAATCAAAATAAAGACACCATTTATCAAGCCGGTGAGAGATGTTTTTAAGCTTTATATGGTGTTCCAAAATCAGCGGTTGATCTAAATCTGTTCAGATATCGTTTTTATTTTACTATAACAATTGTTCATGACGCCATGTACAATTGAACAGTTTACCGTGCACAGCGGATGCAGCGATGGAACATTTAAAAAAGTAAATCTTCAGATTCAATTATGGCTAGGTAATTGTTTATCACAAGGTTGCATGGGGATGGAAGTTAAATAACGTCCTTATATCAAATCCCATGAACCAGTCATCTGCTCCACAAAACGTATTAAAAAAATGAGTCTGAGGTCGACCCAAACCCATTGGTGCACTTGAAAACCATATAGGTACATTTGTACATGTTTACCTAAGTGGTTGGTGATAGAGTATGTATTATATAATTATATATTTTATAGAGTAATAACTTTTGGTTTATTGATAACACAGGCCTACAGTGGTTTTGGTGCCGCCAAAATTAAAACTGTTTCTTTCTTCACTAGTTACCTAGGTTTTAACTGTACACCTACTTACTTTTTTGGTTCTACGTGTAGTTTGTGAGATACAGCATATATGGACAAATAATACAAATAAAGAAAATATTTCAGTTTATTGCCTTGTTCTACTGAAGAAAGCTTCTTTTTAGCAATTTTCTTGCATGAGTGTCCCTAAGATAATCTCGCAGTAATCAGCCATCATGTGTTCATCCCATCGACATTGATACCTATCTTCCATGACTTTTAAGTCCTGATTGAACCGATCTCCTTGCTCCTCGCTATATGAGCCAAGATTTGTAGGAAATCTGTCCAAATGACTGTGGAGGTAGTGAATTTTAATACTCATATAGCCTCTTAAAACTTTCCAGCAAGTCCAGCACTAAGTCTTGGTAATTTATCGACTTATGGTTTCCTAAGAAGTTGTTAGCTAAGTTTACAAAAGCTAACCAGGCTGTAGATTCTAAATCATTCATTGAATGCATGCAATTATCATCTTTCATTTAAAGTCTTATCTGTGGTCCATCAAATATACCAGCCTTAAGCTTTTCTGTATTCAAACTAGTAAATTTTCTCCCTTAATTCGTCAATAGTATTTTAGAGCATGATTCTTGGGTATATTCTAAGAAAAAAAATCGTTCTACAGTAAAGGTATATCTACAATTTTGATACATTTATCGGGGATTTAAGAAAAGTCTAACTTTGGTGTACCTTGACCCATGGTAACGGTAATTGCGCTGTTAATACTAACGATAGAAACTTAGTTTAGGTCTTTATCAGCCTTTGTAACTGCTTTTTAATAAATTTGATATCTTTTCTCAGTCTGAAGATATTCAGTTTTTAGCCTGTTCCATTTTTCCTGCCCATGCTAAGTTTTTGACTTTGTTGTCAATTTTCTCCAAAAAATGCGTAATCAACATGATGTTTTAATATTTTTTTGAATGTATGTAATAATACTAAAAATAAAAATCAATGACAATTTTTGGCGAAAAACCTATAGATTAGAAGATAATTTGGAAAACCAGCGGCAGCTAAAATTGAAAAAAAAAAAGTTTTCGCTGTGGATTCACCACAGATAACACAAAATGGGTTTAGATCATTTAAGCATCTTCTTTTAGAAGAAGCCATATCAAAAACTTTAATTTAAACAGGTCAAAAATATGAAATTAAATTAATAACAAGAAATCTTAACCACATTTGCGAACAAAATTTGATATCAGTTATGGCGGCACCAATTTTTTTTTTTTTTTTATTTTGTAGGCCTGTGTAATCAGTATAATTATAGGTAGGTAAGGTATAGATATAGATATACAGGGCACAATGTGACATTACGTATATTTTGTACTTTAGCTATTTATAATAGTAAAATTTTTATATTTTTTTTTGTAAATAGCATACAAAATTCTAAGAATCTTACTTGTAAAACTTTTTTTCTAACTCTTCCCGATATGGAATTATTAATTATTTAAGCCAGTTATTTCAAAGCAGGCTAAAAAATACGAAAAAATATGGGAAGTTAAAAAACATGGTTTCAAAGAATATAAAAAGACAAATTAAGTGTCATTTGCTAAATTTTGATTTTGAAATGAGTTTGAGTGTAAGTGTCTGTTGATTTTGTTTTAATATATACCAATTTGGTATTGTGTAATTATGTGTAAAATATAATTAGTCTGAAGTGAATGTCTTATTCCGTTCTCGAGATATTCCAGATAAATGACATTTTACAGCTCCTTTTTAAATTGTTGTTGTAAAAAAACGGTTTATTGAATTTGTTAGAAAACCTTTCTTAAATATAACATAATATTAAATATTATGTTCTTAATATTGTGTATTATAAAACATTTCCTCGTAATTAAGATAATAAGAACTATTAATTATTTTAAATACAATTAAACTTTTATATTAAAAATAACATATAATAATATTTATTTTGAATTAAATTTAAAAAATTTACCTTAAAAAATTGGTTTCATCGCATGTTAATATAAGCGGGTTTTACTGTACTTGGTTTTGAACTTTAGTTACAAATGAAAAAAAAAAAAATAAACCTTTGGAATGTTTTTTTTTATGAATGTTTGAATGTTCAACAACCACTTGAGTGGGCTACCACCATTGTATTTGGCTGGAATTATTGCAATTTCATGGCTGCCATACCAATCATCAGATTCCTTATTAGTGGTGCTTAGTCTTTATGTTCAATTTTAATTTATAAATTATTAGTGCCGTCAATTGGAATCGAACCTAGACCAGCTACCTCTGAAGCCTATAGGCGTTTTTTTTTTTTCGCTCAGAAAAGAGTTCTGAACAGAGTTCGAGCATATCGAGCATGCTCTGAACATCCTCTGAACAAAGCGTGTTCTGGTTCTGAGCGCTCAGAATTATTTTTGAAACACTAAGTTGTAACTTTTTTTTTCAATTTCACCTATCAAATGCTTGTGTTTAGCATTCAACTCGGTCTGCTCAGTTATTTTATTCTGAGCTCATAAAGCGCGCTCTGAACAAGCCCAGAACACGTTCAGAACAAAAAAAGAAACACAAATTTGAAGCTCTGAACGTTCAGAGGTAAAAAAAGAAACACAATTTTTTGTTTGACAGGTCAGGCTCTGCTCTGAACTAAAAAAGAAAAACGCCTTATGCACTACGCATTGCGCCACCGAGGTCACCTGATCATGCACATCCAATGTAGGGTTTTTGTCTTTATAAATTGCATATTGAGACAACTAGCAGTTTTACTAGCCGCACACAAGTTGGTTGTTGATCATTCGGGTTCTTTCTCTTTTCTCCGTACACGATTTACAAGCCAACAATTCGTTTGACAATTGTAAGATGGGAGAATGTATGAAAGATTTGACACTGGTCAAGAATTGATTTCATTCAATTGGGGTTTTTTTGTGTGAGAACACACTCGCAGTTAGTGTTTTTTTTTTAGTTTATAGCTAAATATATTTTAGAAACAAAATACAAACATTTTTTTTTTTTAATTTTCGATTTTTTAGTTTAAAAAAAATGTCTGTGGAGAGCGTCGATTTTTGAATTGATAATTTTTTTCTAATTTCGATTGCCTGTATTTAAAAAAAAAATCATCGAAATCGGAGCAGTTTCCCCGGGTTCTTGAATAAAATGCTATCTAGCCTCCACTATGTTGCTCTTATTGATTTGCCATTTTTCGTTTTCTTGTTCGCCCAACTTCTGACATTTCGACTTTAGATTTTGTATTTCATTGGGTTTCAACCACCCCCACCCCTACGTTCACGCCTGGATTTAAACATATAAAACCTTATAATTCGGGGTTTTAAAAAAATGACCGTTGGAAATATGGTTTTTGAGAAATGAGAATTTAAAGGTTATTGTTTCCTTAAGTTAGAGTAACCAACCTATTTTTTCCTTCACAACTTCCACACTCTCATTCTTTAAAACTCTTACTTACCGAATTATAAAGAAATAAAATTTCTTTTTCCGCAGTAAACTGTGTTGCCAAGTGAATAATGCTATCGAGTTAAATAAAATAAAATAATTAAAGAACCAATCATTTTAAATGTGCATACGAATTTTCATGAAAAAACCATTACTATCACAATACATACATTACGTAACAATTTCCCTAACTTTTATGTTCTTTTGATATCCAAGTCACGTTTTTTTTTTTTTTTTTTGAACGTTCATTGGCAATGAAACAAAAGACCATTATTTGTTGTTTCCATGAAAACAACAAGAAGAAGAAAACTTAATATAATTTAAGGCATTTTCAAATTCAATGTAAAGGAAAATTAACTTTTTGCCGCCACACAATTTTAAGAACCCAACAAAAAAAAAAACCCATCACTATCGCCATTTCAAAACCAAACTCAGACTTTATTAAAAGTCCGATGAATTTATGTTTGAAGAATTTTACCTAGATATACTCGTAAATTCCTTTTGCTTTGTTTTTGTTTTGTGTAAAAGATTTTTCTGGTTGAATGCACTGGAAGTGGAACTCATCATCTCCATTACAACTTAATCTACGTATACTCGTATACAGTTCATGAAATACTATACCCTATCCTGATACGGAACAGATACCGCACATCCCCAATACAATCATCGTTCGATATGGAATTTTAGATTCGCTGACTTTTCCTTTTCTCATCTGTAATTGATCCTTGACAAATTCCGCCTGCCGTTGACAGTGGTAATGATTGTGATTCCAGCTTCCGCAGTGGTATCGTTATAGAAGAATGAACACAGAATCAAGAGATAAACGAGTAAGGAGTTCGAAAACCACCTGGGATTTTTGAATATTGGTTTTTACATAATTGGATTTTTTTGCTTAAACATTTTGTATAGCATAGTATGGGTTTGTTTGTGTGGTCTTATAACATATACCTTTATATACTTGCGGTATTGATATACTGTAAAGGGTAAGTAGCGATTTTAAGAAAAAAATAATTTTCGTGAAAACGAAGCGGAGAGAATATAAGCGCTTCGTAAGATAATGTTATAAAAACTGGTTTATCGGGACTCCTATCCCTAGTCCTACAAGTTAGCCTTTTTCCGAGTTTTACTTGCTCTATAGGAAAGTATTAGTTTGTTGTCAAACAAATTGAGGTTTTAATCAAAACTATCATTACGATGATGGGGAAGGAAAAAAAGTGCTTTTCGGAACTACATCCCCCGGTCTGCTTGTCTGTTAGTCCTGATGTGTATCGAGCTGGAACCTAAACAGTTAGATGGATTTGCTTCAGATGTGAATTTAGGTGGTTCCCTACAGGAGGAATTCAAATTTTTGTTTTGTTTGGCACCCCGATATTTGTTGCCACCCTGGCATTTTTTTGCCACCATGGTATTTTCTTGCCACTCCGGAACTATTGTTGCCACCTCGCATTTTTTTGCCACCCTGATACTTTTTTTGCGACCGCGGAATTTTTGTTGCCACCCTGGTATTTGTTGATACCCCGGCATTTTCGTTTGCCAACCTGTCAACCGGCATATTTTTGCCACCCCGGCACTTTTTTGCCACCCTAGCATTTTTTTCCACCGCAGCATTTTGTTTGCCACCCTGGCACTTTTCTGACACCCCGGCATTTTTTTGTCACCACGGTGCTTTTTTTGACACAAATTTTTCGCCATCCACAGCACAATATCAGGAAAGTTTTACAAGACACTATTTTCATGATTTACACTTCTGATAAAATCGTTTTGCGATTTGTATTCAAACTAGGGCTGGCCACGAGACGAGAAAAGTCTGGGTCTCGCATGACGAGACGAGATGAGACTGCCTTTTAAGCAACCGAGACGAGACCGAGACGAGACTGAAAATTTTCGATTTTAACGAGACCGAGACGAGACTTACAAAAGTCTCGCAGTCTCGTCTCGTGGCCAGCCCTTATTCAAACACAACTCTATGGTTTGTATTAACTCTCTACTCCTATGTTAAGAGTCTCTATAAACAAATACATGCGACGCATTTGTGTACCCTTCCAACATGTGATTAAAAAAGAACAATTTTGAGTTTGGGGTATCTAAAAGTTTAAACTCTATATCCTCCTTAGCAGTATGGAAGTATGGTTCTTTAATTAATTTTAAAAGGAAAGTCTTTTACAACAAAGAAAATGTATTTCATATTTTGAAGGAAAAACCACGAAGAGTGGTTAAATTTAAGTTAATGAAGGATTAAACTACCTGATAGCGATAAATCATTTCAATTATTGTCGATGGTGTGCTAAACGAAATCAATTTCTACATTAATTTTAAATAAGATACAATTAATAATCTTATATAAAAATAAAGAAATACTCTGATTAATGATAAGTATCGGCTTAGCACTGCGGATGCCGGGTTGAAAATTATAAATTAATCTCGAAATATGTGCCTATTTCCTAACGCCGACTTTAAACTGAATTTTCTCCCTTCTATCAGTTTGTTTCTTCTTAAAGCCTATTACGCTGCTGATGCGAAACGAAAAGTTTTTTTGTACAGTTTTACAAATTGCAAATAAATAAAACAAAATTTAACGAACAAACCAAACAAATCACATGCTGTAATTAAAAGAAACAGCAAATAAAAACAGAACAAACCCAAATGTCATTTTTCAACATCAGCAGCGTACTTGACTTAAACCGAAACTTTAATTTTCAGAGGGGCACTGAAGTGACCGGAGAAAAACAAGCGAATACTAGATAATCTCATGATGAGCCTACCAGTACGACACGTATATATTTGCGGTTTGTGTTTTTTCGCTTAGTTTCGTTCACTTTTTGTTTCGGAAGAGATGAGCGCCTTCTAGCGCACCTCACTTAAGCGAAACTAATACCTGGTGAAGTCGGAATGACAAAAAAAAATTATTTCACTTAAATAAAACATGACTGACTTGTCCTTTCGATTGTTCGGAAAGTTACTTTTCGTTGGTTTATGACATTAGCTTCAGTAGCCGTCCGACGTTAATAGGTTCAGCTTTATATCATTTTTGCAGGGCCAACGATAATAGTAGAATTACAATTTTGTCGGACGTGGACGGACATATGTCAAAAACCAATTAGAAATTAATTTATTTAACAAATTTTTAACGTTTCTGGTTCAGAGCGTCCAAGTGAGTCGGTTGTGTTCGCATTAGTTTATTTCTCAAACATTTAGGTAAACAAAATATCAGAGGAGTCTTGCATCTTTTTTTGCAGATTTGGAGGTTTTAATCAAAACTAATATCACAACGATAGAGAAGTTCAAAAGAGTGATTTTCGACAAGACGTCGCGTCCGCCCGTCTGTCGTCGGTCGGCCTGTTTATATATGTGTCTGTTAATCCTGATGAACATAGGTACATACATGCACCGAGTTAGAACCTTAAGAGTTTGAAGGATTTGATTCAAATTCCGTGTGAATCATTTGTATGTGATAGAATATTATGAGATATAAGAACGGCTAGCTACCATACGATTCCAGTTTTATCAAGTTTTCTCAAAAACTGATTTAACAATTTTGATTAATCTTTTTATATCTAAAGTTATTTAATGTTTTTGGCAACAAATTTCAATAACGGAAATAAAATTTTGGGGCTTTTCAAGCAAATCTCCTTTTTGGAGAGTTTTAAGTTTTTTGACTCAAAATGATCTAAAGAAACCTTCATTTGGGTCTACGTGCTGAGTGTAAGATACCCTATACATTTGTACAAGGCACCTCCAAGCGTATGTCACCCTAGGTTTTCAAATGATTTTCACACCAAGTGTGACTGGCATTGCTGTGCGCCTGGCGATTAGCATTATATTTTTGCGTTTAGGTCATAGGGTGGGTGTCATTTTTACTCCCACTCTTCTCAAGCTATTTATGGCTATATGACCTACACCACCATATAAGAACTCTTCGTATTCTAGAATTCTGCACTTATAAAAATGCATGATTGCTCTTAAATTAATTGCTTAACAAGACATGCAAAACACAAGTACCACATTATGTCAATGTACCCTCCCATCATCATGGCATTTTGAAATGGTCTTCTTTTGAGAAGACACTTGGTAAGATACTGGTGCATTATGAAACACTTTGAAAACGGTTTGAAGTTGTGTATTTTTAAAATATCCCCACCCCATACACACATCAAGCCCCATCTCCACATATATACAACAGAACTATCTTGAGCGTTGCGTACACTCGTACCATACCACTTGTGCGATTTTACAATGGAACATAAATATCACATACATACATGTACTTCTATATTCGCATCTCTGTGGGATACACACACGTATCCTGGCCTAGTTTAAATATCGCCTCTACCTCGGCACTCTCCACTCTCGGCTCGGCAGTAATGTTCAATGTGCAACGCTAGCGCTGTTTCATAGTGTGTAGATACGTAACAGTTAGTATAGTAAGAGATAAGTGCAACCCATAACAGTATACACTCCAATGAATTTTCCCCGGGAAAAGCTTTGTCAAAATGTCAGAGTTCACTGCAAAGCAAAACGAACAAATAGGCAATAGAAGTCTCATAGTAAAATGATGATTCTATACTCTGCTATAGAGCTGCTGAAAGTTGAACGCGATTGACGGCAACGACGCCCGACCTACGGCTACACGCTACAGCTATAGCTTCATCAAGGAGGAGGTGTGGATGTTGGGGTTTTGGGAACATTTTCAATCAAAACGAACATTTCTAAAGGTCATCTGGGAAAGGATTCTGGATTTTTAAATGTCATGTTTGAGTTTAAATTAAAATTAAGAAACACACCATGTTGTAATTAGCAGCAAGACAATTGAAAGCATTATTATTTCTTAGTTGGAAATTGAGTTTTGAATATTCAGGCATCTTTTTTTGTAAACTCAGCGGGTGGTCGAACAATGGACAAAAGATTGTATTAATTTTTTTGTATAATGCCTCGAATTTGAAAACATTTTCAAAGAATATAAATCTTTCCTTTCCTTCTATTCCTTGTAACTAGTGCCGTGCTTTGCATTTAAAAGACCTGAGGTCTTACAGGCATATAGTTAAAATTATTATTATTATTATTATTATTAGAATGCCATTCTTTTTGAAAGAAGGTGTGAGTTAGAAGGTTGATTCAAAATAAAATTAATGTGGACCAGGATATTTTATATTTTCGTCCAAAAGGAATTCATAATAATCCTTACATTGCATTTGGGGAGTAGTGATACCACTGGAGAGCATTGAATCGGGGGGCTTAAATGGGATTGGCGGTTATTAATGAGGACAAGACGAAGTATATGCTGTCATCGAGAAAGGAATTACAACATCGTCGACTCGGGCAAAATATCACGATGGACAGATATAACTTCGAAATTGTCAAGGACTTTGTCTATCTGGGCTCCACTTATTGACATCAGTGCAGAGATCAAACGAAGAATTACTCTTGCCAACCAATCTGATGAAAATCTGCAAGGGGGCTTTGAGAGGAAGATTCTTCGTGTGATTTTCGGTGGGTGTGTATCTAAGGAGTGTGATGGAGGAGAAGATTCAACGACGAGCTATACGGGCTATACAGCGACGTTGACCTGGTCAGAAAGCTGAAAATACACTGGCTGAGATGGCTGGAGTACATGGAGCGTATGGACAGCAACGAACCTGCCCGACAAGTCTTCGAATCCAACCTCCATGGTGTTTGCAGCAGAGGAATAACCCGTAACAGGTGGCGCGCGCAAGTGGAGGACGACATCAACCAACTCGGTGTGCGAAACTGGAAGCGGCTAGCTAGGGACAGAGCTGGCTGCAGGGGCTTGTTGGTTGAGGCCGAAGCCCATCTTGGGCTGTGAGCATCATCTGAAGTAAGTAAAGTAAAGTTACCACTGGCACTCATTTGAGACCAAAGGGACTCATTTTTTTAAATTTGCATTTGAATCACATTTTAAAGAGTACAAATAAACACTTTATAATACGTTTGAGTCCAGTATTAAGTTCAAGCAGTGCTTTTATTTATTTAAACTGAAAAAACCGTATGTAAAATAAGTTAGTTTAATTTATTTATGAATTAAGATTTTTTTTTATGATTTCAAAGTATTTATTTTTATTATTAAAAAGTAAAAAAAAGTCTTTTCATACACCTTGAACAGTTTTTTTATTGGGATTCATTTATTTTCATAATTAAACACATTTTTACAGCCTCCAGGGGGTCAATTCTCGATTTGTGAAGCTGTGAAGTGAAACATTTTCCAAAAACTTCACACGCTAATAACTCTATTCTGGATGACTGTTTTAAATTGATATTAAATGTCGTCTTGATAAAAAAATACGAAATATTGGACATTTTATTTCACTTTTTCACACTCATTCAGAATCGAAATATTAACGTTTGAAGTTTTGTAAAATTTATCACTTCATAGCTTCACAGATCGAGAATTGGCCCCCAGGACTCATTAAAAATTTAACCTGCGGTAACACTAGTTGTATGTATAAATCACCTCAAATTTAGTTGAGCCTTAATTCATAACTCATCCTCATTTTGATGTATAAGGAAGCGTACTCAAAGCGTACTCGAAGCGTACTCGAAGCGTACTTGAAGCGTACTCGAAGCGTACTCGAAGCGTACTCGAAGCGTACTCGAAGCGTACTCGAAGCGTACACGAAGCGTACTCGAAGCGTACTCGAAGCGTACTCGAAGCGTACTCGAAGCGTACTCGAAGCGTACTTGAAGCGTACTCGAAGCGTACTCGAAGCATACTCGAAGCGTACTCGAAGCGTACACGAAGCGTACTCGAAGCGTACTCGAAGCGTACTCGAAGCGTACTCGAAGCGTACTCGGAGCGTACTTGAAGCGTACTTTCAAACTATAAATATTATACAAATAAAGTGAAAAATTTGTTTATTTGTTTGTCACGCATAATCTCAGAAACGAGAGGTAGGAAATTTAAAATTCTTTTGGTGTCTCAAAGGCTTTACTTAGAGGACAGTTTTAGGGCTAAATTTTATGCTGACAAATTATGTAATAAAAATAAATAAAAACTGATGCGTTTACGAATTTAAAAATTCTTTATGTGATCGAATTGTAGTAGGATGGAAAGGACTGAAGGGAAAGAAATTTTCCACAATTCAGCTATTTATAGGGTGAAGTGGGGAAAAAATAAGAAACTTATAAATGTACCTATATCCAATTCCAAATACTCTTTTAGTGTAGTGTACTTTTTGCTTCTTTTATTAGATTCGTTTACTAACTGCTTTCAATGCAGTTTCAGTGCTGAAGAAAAGATTCTGACACTAACGTCAACAACTTAATTAAGTGGGATTAAAAATCCTAAAATGAATTCAAATCAAATTAAAAACCAAAGCTATATTTATAAAAAAAAAAGATTTTTTGTTTCCTTTTTTGTTCGTCACGTGTAATCTCAGGAACGACCCCAGTCTAGGTTTATATTGCATTATTTTCTGTATTCCCCAGTTTCAACTGGATGCAACCTGTGGAATTCCATGAGATAATTAACATCTAATTCTCAATCCACTGTGCCAACAAAAATCTTTCCTTTCCTTCTACTCCTTCTAACTAGTGCCGTGCAATTGCATTTAAAAGACCTCAGATCTTACAGGCATATAGCTAAAAAAAAAATTCCGATATTCTAAATTCTGTTGGTGTTTGAGAGGCTATAATTCGAGGGTGGTTTAAGATATAATTTTTATTTGAAAACTAAGCTTTTTAAAGGCTGAAATGGGTAACAACAAAAAATGATACATATTTATAAAATTTCATAACTTATTATTTGAATGGTAAAATTTAGAAGATAGACTTCGGGAATCACTTAAGAGACAGATATTCTATAGTTTTTTTCACAACTTAGCTGCAATTAATGCGATAATCGGTATAAAAAAACCTATATCCAATTCAAAGATTCTTTTACATTGCTTACTTTTTGTTTATTTTAAAAGTTGCTTCGCATTATTTTATTTAATTCAGATTCAGAAACAATCACGATGCTGACACTTGCGCAAAGGTTTTTGTATATTGAAGAACTTGCCTACTTTTTTAACATTTATTTTTTTGGTGTGATTTCACTACTTTTTGCAAAGGTTCTTTTTATCAGAAAAAGTGGGTGGAATAAACTCCCAATGAGAGCCTCATAAGTAAAGTATTTTTACAATACATGCTTTTTGTACAAGTCCCACCCATCTACCAATTTTCATAAGTAAGAATTGCTCCATTGAAATTGATAAGAAGTGGGTGGATGAAACGCCGCTGCATGAAAAAATTCATTCAACTTTTTCTTTGTATACCTTACTCCTGAAAACGAACCGCTTTACCAGATTTCATAATCCTGCACTAAACGGAATTGCTCTCAATATATTTAATATTAATTCTGTGAAAATGGGTGGTTGCCACGCCCACTTAATGTTCAATCTCAAGTTTTTAATTTTCCCTTTGCTTGCACGACAAGTTCTATCGCTCTGCCAAGTTTCATCATTCTACGACAACTAGAAGTGCTCCATATAATTTTGATATTAGTTCTGGGAAAATGGGCGGATGCCACGCCCTCTGAATTTAAAATCTCAAATTTTAAAATTTTGTAATTGCTTGAACTTCTAGCCCCACCGTTCTACCAAATTTCATCATTCTACGACAATCAGAAGTGCTCCTCATAACTGATATCAATTCTTTTCATATGGGTGGGTGCCACGCCCCTGAATGTAAAATACCAAATTTTAAAATGTTTTCTTTGTCTACACTTTAAGCCCTACTGCTGTACTAAATTTCATCATTCCATGACAATCAGAAGTGCTCCAAATAATTGTTATCAATTCTATAAAAATGGGTACCACGCCCCCTGAATGGAAAATCCTAAATTTTTTTCCTTTGTATACACTTCAAGGCCTACCGTTGTGCGAAATTACAAGATTCTACGATGTCGGGAAGTGCTCCATAATTTTGATGATCTTTAAGTGAGTCAGTTACGGTTTTTGCTATTTTTGCAGTTTTATACCTCGTGAACCACTGATGCTAAGGAATTGAAATTTGGTGAGTTGTCTAAAGCTGGTGAGCTTAACAAGTGCTGCGAGTTTGAAGTTTCTGCAACTTTATTGCTACTGAAGTTAGAGGGGGGTCGAAAATCGTCTGAGTTTGATCCTGTAAAAAGGGTGTACTGCCAGAACTTGGCTGGGCATTACCGTGCCCTTTGATATTTAGGACATCATAATAAAGTATGAAATTTTACTTTAATGTTCCTTAATTTAAATTTCAATATTGTTTGAATTTCATAAAGGAATTTGCTTTCTTGTGCACCTTTGAAGACTTTTAATTAATCAACGTTAAATAGGTGCTTATGCTATCATAAAACTGTTATATCTTCATTAGAGTTCGTTGCGGATCCGCTTCTTATTCTGCCAGGCAAACTCTCTGTTACAATGTTGAAAAGAATTATCCATTTAATTATTAACTTCAATGAATGAAAACAAAAACGACGACGTTGGTAAATATAAATTCAAACAAAAACCAAACAAAAAAAAAAAAAAACAATTTAAATAAGCTTTGGTAATTATAATGAAACGAATTCAAACAATTCGCATTCATATTCAACACGCAAAGAATTTGTGTCCCAGTTTCTGGCTTGTTTTTTTGTTTTTCAAATGTCTTGCGCTTGGTGTTGGCAGGATGAAACTAAGCTTGGACGGAGATTCTCTTAAAAAACGTATATCCTTTTTAGCCTGGAGTGCCATTTACCATTGCTTTTGCTCCATACCAACCACCATCACTCCTCTTTACTATATAGGCTTGGAGTGTATATAATTAGGCATACTGCATTTGTAGAAACTCGAGACAGTCTGTGCTGTTGGTGATGGTGATGGTGATGGGGCTAAGGAATCTTATAGAGATTTATGTATATCATAACCATGTTTAACTAAAAAAAAATTAGGTTCATTTTCTTTATGTTGAAACTTATGATTTTAGGCAGGGAACCAACTTTAAGTGATTCGCTCTTGTTTATCTTTTCAAAGTCTTATGCATGTATAATGTACACTTGTATGCGGAACTATGTGAATTTTTCAAAGTCTTTAAATTAAACTTTTTTTCAAAAATGTAAAACAAAAAGTTTACATGTGGTGGCAATAGCTTATTCATAGGCATCAGCTACGCAAACTTGACTTATCTGCATAAGTTTGAAAATTTGGAACACACTTTATTTAAGAAAGCAGATAGTAGGCGTTTTTCTTTTTTAGCTCGAGCGGTTGGAATTAGCTCTGAGCAGATTTTGAACGAGATTTCCGAAATAATTTTGAAACACATCTAGCTCTGAACTGTCATACAATGCGTTATGAATAGGTGCGTGCAAAACACCAAATTAAGTCTTCTTCTTTTAACCGGCGATTGTCATGATCTCGAGGGGGACCAGGACCACAAATCTCCCACTCAACTGCTTCATCTAAGGTTCCACTTGTGGGGTTCGCCAGGTTGACCTCAGAAAACGTCGACAGGCCTCCCGGTTTTGGATAATTCCATGTCTGAGGCCAACTTAATGCCGATGCCGTTGCATTTGTTTCATCCAGGAGTTTTTGCGCCTGCCTTTCTTCCGCGATAGTGTTGGAACGCCTTGCGCTATTGCCTTTTGAACTGTGTTCTCATGGCATCTTCTTTGTACATGACAGTACCAGCTAAGTTGGTCATGCTGAATTTTGTGTTTGTCCAAGATGGTATTTTTGACTTGTAGGCTTCCTCGGATTCTCTTGCTCATTATTCGATCACGTTTTGTCACTCCTGCTGTCATGCGAATCATCTTCATTTCAGCCGCCGTCATTTTACTCTCATACTTCTTGTACATTGTCCAACACTGTGAACCGTATGTAAGCGCTGGACGAACAACTGCCGTGTAGAGCTTTCCTTTCAGCTTAGGCATTTTTCTATCACAGAATATGTCGGAGTTTTCCCGCCACTTTATCCACCTTACGCTTACTCGATGTTTGATGTCCTTCGGATCCTTCGCTATTGATCATTGATCCAAGATATTTAAACTTTTCGCACTTGGGAAGCACTGTTCCATTCAAATAGATGTCCGGAATAGGCCTGTGTGGATCAGAAAATGGACAGCATAGGTATTCGGTCTTTTTCACGCTAATGCGGTATCAATTTCCCTCCAGAACATCCACCCATACATCAAGTGCTCGTTGCAAGGACACAGGATCTTCATTTATGGTGGCTCCATCGTCAGCAAAGAATAACTGATTCACTTTGGGGTCCGTCACCTTATCACCAAGCAGAAAGTCAACGTAATAAAGAGCAAAGGACTCAAGACACTTCCCTGGTGCACACCTACTCTAATTGGGAACTCTTCGGTGATTCCTGCGGGGCACCTTACCTTTGTTTTATCTTGCTCTTACATGTCCATGACCATCCGCACGTAGACTTCTGGAACTCCTCGTTGCCTAAGTGGAACCCATATCAGATCTCGTGGTTGTCTGTTGAATGCTTTTTCAAAATCAACCAATACAATATGTAAATCTCTTGAGGTATGCCGATATTTTTCCATTCTGATTCTTATACTCTGAATAGCATCTGTGCTTGATTTACCCGAAACAAATCCGCACTGGTCGTCAGACAACCGTGTTATTTTTCGTACGCGACCAAGTTAAGTACTGACTTTTAATTTTCATCTGACAGCTGGCCAAATTAACTACTTGTTTTTAATTTTCATCTGACAGCTGGCCAATCCAAAACACTGATGTCATTTTGCGAGGTAATAGTGAAGCCAAGGTAGACGAATTCCATGACAATTTCGAAGTTATGTCTGTCCATCGTGATATTTTGCCCGAGTCGACGACAAACATATTTTATAATTAAAACCCGTGAACGCAAATGTTCCTTTCCTTTCATATTCAGGTGTATAAAATGGGCTATTGTTAAAGCTTCAAAAAAAAAGCAGATTGTTGTCGAGAAATCTGCGTCTGAAGCAAAACGAAAATTCCCATACAAAAATGGCAACGAAATAAAAGAGGAAAAATTCGATCTGCAGTGAGCACGCTGTTTGAGCAGCGAAGTTAATGTACATATATACCAGTACCAGATTGGTTTGAGAAGCAGCCCCTCTTTTTGAAGAAAAATTATGGCGTCCAGCTAAAATAAGTTTTTTTTAATAAAATTCTTATAGTTGAAAAATAAAACCAACAAAAGTACGAGACCCAATGCTCTCTCTATGGATCAAGTTGGAGGGTTTTAATCCGCCCCCTCGAAAAGTTAAAATTGAAAAAAAAAGCTGATATTCTTAAAAATTGTTAAAAATATTTAGTTACATTCGTCAGTCGAGTACTTCTGCGATGCATACCCTACAGACTGAAGAAATGGCTTTTTTCCACTGGTTTTATACTGGTGAAATTTATCTCTATAGACTCAATAATTTTTGTTTGTAGATTCTTTAAGAAAACAAAGTTGACGTTAGCAGGATGCTGACACGGGGCGTTGGCGGTTACCTTGGTCGCTAGACTACATACCCAGCCAGATTTTATTTGCTTGATAGTATTTTTTTTTTTTTTTTTGTGGAGCAGCTCATTTAGCTATAATAAGCTATATTCTTCACACGTGTTAGACATCTAAGATTCTCCCTCTTCTGCTATGGCCTTGTTTTTGGCACGTGTGATTGCTTGCAATTATTGCAGTCCCACAACCTTGACATTTCAATTGTGAAATCGATTTTTCGATGCCGGCTTCCCTCTGATAGTGTTATTAAGATACACTGTTTGTGCGGTTATAATGGTTATGATGACTATAGTTTGTTTGTTGCTGAGTTGCGTTATGGTTAGGCTAGGCGTCAACGTCGTCGTTGATTTATAAACCTTTTTTTTCGCCTCTGAGATAATTAATATACCTATGTATACATTAGAATGAGCTGCAATCGAATATGCATATTGGTTGCTTTTATAATTTGATTTTCGTATTATATGATACACAACAACAGCAAACTAAAAATGGCTCAATGGCTATGCCAGACGGAGACACTATTGAATAATAGTGTAAAGTTTCTTTAACAAGTTAGGTAGGGCACATGCATGTGTACCTAATTTATTTGATGAATCCTGCTGATATTTTGTTCTAGTGATCCTCTTAGGATATCTATATATTATTGCAAGGGAAAGAAAGGAACATTTTCGTTTAACGGATTTTGTTATTTGATATATTTACTACTTAATTCACCCACGAACTTTTTGAGAGAATGTTTATATACATCACAGTCACAGTGGTCAATTTTCAAAATGTTTTCTTTAAATCGAAAACTGTGTCAATTTTGAGAATTCAACTTTAGATACTTTGTAATATTTTTTATAAGGGCCAGTTTATTGTTCATAGCTAATTATCTTTAATCCATTATTATTAATTACTTGCTTTAGATGGCGCTCACAGGCCAGGGTGGACTACGGCCTCAACCAACAATTCCCTCCAGCCTGCTCGGTCCCTAGCTGCCTCCAGTTTCGCACTCCAAGTTGGTTGAGGTCGTTTTCCACTTGTGTGCGCCACCTAAGGTGGGGTCTTCCTCTGCTGCGCATACCATCAGGGGTATATTTGAAGACTCGTCGGGCTGGTGCGTCGGTGTTCATACGCTCTACGTGTCCCAGCCACCTCAGTCGTTGTATTTTTAGCTTTTTGACCAGGACAGCGTCGCTGTAAAGCCCATAAAGTTCGTTGTTAAATCTTCTCCTCCATACTCCATCGAGACAGACTGGACCGAAAATCACCCGAAGAATTTTTGTCTTCAAAGCACCCAAGCAGATTCTCATCCGTTTTTGACAGGGTCCATGCGTCTGCCCCATACAGCAGGACCGGGATGATTAGGGTCTTTAATAAGGTCTCCTTGGTTCTTTGGGCTTTTTTACTCAAATGCCTTCTTAGCCCGGAGAAACAGCGGTTGGCAAGATTAATTCGTTTGATCTCTGGACTGATGTCATTTTGCGATGTTATAGTGGAGCCCAGGTAGACAAAGTCCTTGACGACTTCGAAGTTGTACCTATCGATCGTGACATTTTTCACGAGTCGACGATGTTGAGATTCCTTTCTCGATGATAGCATATACTTCGTCTTGTCCTCATTAACAGCCAAACCCATTTTAGCCGCCTCCGATTCAATACTTGCAAACGCGCCGGTAATAGCTCGATTTGTTCTCCCAATGATGTCAATATCATCTGCATAAGCAAGTGTTGAACAGACTTTTGAAAAATTGTACCTCTGTTGTTGACTTACGAGTTGCGTACAATTGCTTCAAGAACGATGTTAATCAGGTTGCATGGTAACGCGTCTCCTTGCCTCAAACCTTTCTCGACATCAAAGGGTTCGGTGGTGTTCTTACCAACTTTGACGGATCAGCGAGATTTCTCTATTGTCATCCTGCACATGCGGACGAGCTTGGCAGTGATGCCGAGATGCGACATGGCTTTGTATAGTTCTTCTCTATCTAAGCTATCATATGCGACTTTAAAATCGATAAAGAGACGGTGTGCATCGATTTGAAACTACTGGGTTTTTTCAAAATCTGTCGGAGTGTGAAAATTTGATCGACGGTTGATTTGCCGTGCCTCACACTGATAGGGGCCGATCAGATTGTAGACAACCGGTTTTAAGCGATCACACAGTAAGAGCGAGTTCGTAATCGCAGAAATCTGCGACAGATCTGCCGCATATCTGATCTGCTTAGCTTCTGCGTATCGATTTTATTTTTCTTCTGCCCGCCGAAAGTAAGCAGGCGGCAGTTTTTGAATAAATTTGTATTCGTAACATCGCAGCGCAGAAAATTAATTCTTAAAAATTTGATTATAAAAAAAAACGAAATATGCTGTAATAGACAAATATGCTGATGATGTATGTATGTACTTCGAAGCCATTTCATATACAGGGTGGGCCAAATACAAGTTTCTTTTTAAAAATTCAATAAAATGAAAATAAATTAATTTTGTTCTGTTATGGACTTATTCATTACAACAAACATTCCCATCAATTATGGAACACAATTTTGTTCAAGTGGCTGCATTCGCTGTAGCGCATTCGGTCACTCAAATTTTTCAAAACTTGTTGATGGTTTCGGGCTGTAGCTCACAGATTGCTTGGATGATTGGCCTCAATTGCTTGAATCATTTCCGGATTGTTGGCATGACAAGGGTTCAAATCGCAGCTCCGAGAAGACCAATTGACATTTTCAAGACGGCTGATGACACACAATTTGGGAATTTGGTGCGCAAAAGAACGATTGTGGTACGGGGTGAGTGGCATGATGGAGTGCCATCCTGCATAAAGCAGAGGTCGTCCGAATTCATGTCTTTAATTTCAGTAACAAAAAAATCAGTTAACATGGCTCTGTAACAACGTTGGCCCAGGCTCGTTTTCGAAGCAAAATGGTCCAATGATGCCACCACTCCACCATCCGAACCAAACTGTCACTCTCTGTGGATGATTTGGCTTCTCGACAACAACGTTCGGGTTTTCCTAGCCCCATCAAATGCGGCAAATTTGTTTGTTAACGCAGCCGCCGAGATGAAAATGGGCCTCGTCAGAAAAGATGATTTTAACACAGCACTCACTTTGGAAATATGTTTTCAATATTTCTCAATGTGTTTCTCAAACTGACTTTCTGTTAACATTTCGATTGAGAAACAGCTTTCAGTGTCAATTCATATAATTCAAAAAGAAACCACTAGATTGCCCACCCTCTACCTATTCATGTTTTCCTGTTTTAATTTAAATTTTTTTTTCAGCAGAAATTACTTTTTTTCAGCAGATTTTTTTTTCTGCCCGACGGCGACGCAGACTTTATTTCTGCGTACTTTTAATGTTTACGAACGTAATTTGTTTTGCAGGCCTGCTGAAGTCAGATTTCAATTTTTGTTTACGAACACAAACTTTGCAGATCTAAGTAAGTCAGACGATTACGAATTCGTTCTTTGTCCAGGAGCTATACCCCCTTCCCGTAGGCACTTGAATGTCACCTCAGTTTGAGGATGGTTTTTTATGGCTTCGGGGGTGGGGAATCCGAATCCGGAGTTAGTTTTTGCAAAATCCGTTAAGAAGTCATTGTTATTAACGAATTTTTGTAGTGCAATAAAAGTTATGAATGTTAGGAAAAAATATTCCGAGTAAATGTCGTTCCTTATTTTCTAACGAAGAAATTTGTTTTTTATTCATGTAAATCGGTTGATAATTATCCAAGATATTGCCAATTGTTTCTTAGTAGGCGCGCGCTCAATTGAGGGAGCGTGAGAGAGAAGAACGTGTTTTTTAGGTTAACGGTCAGAGTTATCGTGAAAATTGTCATAGAAAAAGTAACTCTCTATATTCTGACAAACATTTTCGTTTGTATTTTGTCTCAATTGAATAATTAGATTCAAAGATATACACAGAAACGTAGACTTAGGATAAGATTTTTCACATGGTTAAAGAAGACCAATTTACTCAAATTTGCGCACGATAAAGCATAAAACAAGTATTTTTAATTTATACTCCTGATTTTAACTAATAAAGTGCCCCTCCCGTCAAAACGGGGGGAAAAAGACCCCCTCCCATACGATTTTTTTCTTCTCTAAGTCCAACCTACCTAGCCTTTTATGACACCTTATGCACATCACCCTGTATAAGGACAAGCTGTTATTATATTAAAAAATTGGAATGTGGAATAAATCTGTCATGCCTCAAAAAAATTTATATCTTTAAAACTAGACGCTATAAATTAAAAATTTGAAAAACGATTTTATTAGTTAAAATCAGGAGTATAAATTAAAAATACTTGTTTTATGCTTTATCGTGCGCAAATTTGAGTAAATTGGTCTTCTTTAACCATGTGAATGTGAAAAATCTTATCCTAAGTCTACGTTTCTGTGTATATCTCCGAATCTAATTATTCAATTGAGACAAAATACAAACGAAAATGTTTGTCAGTATATAGAGAATAAATTTTCTATGACAATTTTCACGATGACTCTGGCTCTAACATGAAACAATTGGCAATATCTTGGACAATTATCAACCGATTTACATGAATAAAAAACAAATTTCTGCGTTAGAAAATAAGGAACGACATTTACTCGGAATATTTTTTCCTAACATTCATAACTTGTATTATTACAAAAATGGATCAAAATTCGTTTATAACAATGACTTCTTAACGGATTTTGCAAAAACTAGCTCCGGATTCGGATTCCCCACCCCCGAAAACATAAAAAAACACCCTCAAACTGAGGTGACATTCAAGTGCGTACGGGAAGGTGGTATATCTCCTAGACTAAGTACAGATGACAAGATTTTGTATGCGACGCGACGTTTAAGAGACTTATACCTCTGTAGTTGGCACAGGTCAGAGCATCTTCTTTTTTGTGGCTGGGGCACACTATACTCAGGTTCCATTCATCGGGCATACTTTCATCCGACCAAATTTTGGAGATAAGTTGGTGTACACTCCCTACCAAGTCATCTCCCCCTACTTTGAATAGCTCGGCTGGCAGTCCATCCGCACGAGCAGGCTTGTACTCTTTAAGCTTGGAAATCGCTAACCGCACTTCATTTAGGTCGGGTGGACGGAAATGCTGACCATCATCGTCCAGGTTGAATGGGGTATTCTGTCTAACAGCGGAATTTTGGTCATTTTCACCATTTAGGAGCCTAGAAAAGTGTTGTTTCCAGATCCTTAGCGCGGACTGCGTGTCTACCACCATATTCCCACTCTCATCTCGGCAGGCTTCCGTTCTAGCCTTGTAACCCTGGGTAGATTGCCTCACCCTTTGGTAGAACTTTCGAACATCCCCCCTGCCGCTGCAGTCCTCAATAGAGTCGACGCCCACTTCGCATGCTCTCTCTTTTTCCTCCTGAGAAGTCGGCGTTCCTCCCTTCGTTTTTGCCCGTAGAGCTCCCGGGCTGCTCTCTTGGCAGCTCTGGTTCTAGTTTGCAGCATTGATTGGTAGGCCTCATTCTTTGCTGCATGCGCCAGCCTGCATTCTTCATTGAACCAGGGATTTCGTTGGGGTGGGCTAGGGAAACCCAGCATCACAGTGGCGGCGCTCCTGTTGGCACTTTGGCAGTGTTTCCACTGGTCTTTTGCAGATAATGCTGGTGGCGGGCTTTCTGAGAGGTTAAGAGAGACGCCGCCGTGGTCTGCAAAAGTCCTGGCGATCTGTTAAGATTTTAACTTCGCGACGTTAAATCTTTTCACAGCATCCGCTTGTCTTTTTGTCGTCATGGATATCCGCATTCCTACTTGAGCTCCCACCAAGTAGTAATCCAAGTCTATGTTGGCAACTCGGAACGTTCGGAAATCCAGGATACTGAAAGCATGTCTGGCGTCTATCGCAACATGATCAATTTGGTTGACGGTTCGTTGATCCGGAGACCGCCAGGGCCCTTTGGCATAGGCACCGATCAACGTTATGTTCTTGAATTTCGCTTTGATGCGGCTTGTGACCAGGTGCTCGCTTACATTTCTGAAGCCTAAGACTTCTTGCCTGAGTCTTCCCCTTACCACAAAACCACAACCAAACCGAAGTAGTAGCCGAAGTAGACGTCACACGATTTCATCCTTCGTATGCCCTCTCCATCCCATCGCACTTCTTGGATGGCTGTAACGTCAGCCTTAAGCCTATCCAGGTTCTCCACTAGTTGTGCGGATGCATGTGGCCTGTTTAAGGTCCGGACATTCCACGTGCAGAACCGAAATTTATTGTCCTTGTTTCGTTTGCTGGGGTCGTCAACATTAGAATCATCCATATCCGAGGCTTGGGGTCGTTTCGGAACCGGTTAGTTTGTCCGTGGTAGGGAAGTTACCCCGACGCAGACCCCCAAACCTGGAGGACCAGACCCTTCGTATAACTCCAACGGTAGGGAGCCGGATAAACCGCTACTTATAGGCTTGCGCTACGAATATGTCGTAGAAGCCCATATAAGGCGTTCACTAAGTAGTTCAACCTAACTGGAACTGTAGATGCCACCGTTGATTCCATCTGGAGAATTCGTCCGCTGCCGCCTCGATGAAAGTAGAAGTGCCTTAGTGGTAACACTCCTCCCCCCCTCTCTCGTTTGGTGTCCCAAACAGCTTTCCACGGGGATTTAAACCCCGTCTCCAGGTGAGGTACTAGACACCTGATGAGTTGGTAGACAGAGGTGGGCTTTGAGAAAAACCTGTGGACGATTGTGTCCTCTTGAATGCACATAACTACTCTTTTGAACATCAATCCATGATTATTGGAATTGTTAAATCCTCGAATGTATTTTTTTGAATTGTTTTTCTCAAAAAATCCATAGTTTAAGTTGTTAATCAATGAAATGACTAATCAACCAGTTTTGGTATTTCACATTGTTAAGTTTTCCAGTATAAAAGTAAATGAATACATAAACAGCGTGTCCTGAAATTTCTTCTATCAGCCTGTCATCTGTCTATTTGTGTGGATCCAAGTCTACAAGCTAAACAGCTGGATAAATTGATATAAATTTCGATATTCGCTGGTGAATACCATCGCCAGAGGAATTTTAAATATTTGTATTTTAATACCAAAACTATCATCACCTGAAGTAGATTTTTTTTTTTTTCATTTGCAACCTCCATTGAAGGAAATTTTTAAAAGTTATCGGTTAATAGCTGATTTTTCAATCATCAGTTAAACATCAAAGTAATACTACAGCAGCAGGAACAAATATTTGTTTTATTCGGAGAAATAGTACCTACTATCTGAAGTTTAACTAAGGCTGGCCACGAGACGAGAAAAGTCCCGGTCTCGATCTCGGTCTCGCATGATGAGACCGAGACGATACGAGAAGAGACTGCCATTTAAGCAACCGAGACGAGACTGTATATTTGGACCGAAATTTACAGAGAGTGTAATAAATTAAAAAATCAATTAAACATTTATTTTCTTCTGCACATATTTAAACTATAATCGAAAATATTTCGCTCCAATAATCAACAAGTTGTCCGGAAATCGTATTTTCTGGAGACGAGACCGAGACGAGACTTAATTATACGAGACCGACACGAGACCGAGACGAGACTGAAAATTTTCAATTTTAACGAGACCGAGTTTGTCAAGCTGAAAATTTCTTTGTAATACAATCTAATCATATGACACATGTTTTTAGGGTGTTTTTCAACGCAGATTCTAAGGAGATCAAAAAGATACATGTATCCTGTGGAAAGTTAATGTCATTTTTATGGAATGATCACTTTTTTAAAGTACAGTAATATATTACCCAAAACCATTTTAAAATAATGGGATTTTAATGAAATTTGGTATAAATGTTTCATTTGGCATGTTTACTAAGAATCAAAAGAGTCCCCAAAAATATCTGCAGTGAAAGGGTGTTTTTTTGAGTGCGAGATGTTAGTGCGTCATTGTTACCATAACATCTATGAATAAGTTTGAACACTGATAAAATTTGCTAAGAATATTAAATATTTCATGGTTTCCAAGTATCAAAAGAGTCTATTAAAATTACTTGATCCAAAGAGTTTTTTTAGAGAGATAATGTTTGATCTGCCCTATACGGAGCAAAATGTTAAGTCTTACGAAAAATTGTATTTTCGTATAATCGAGATAGTAAATATGACATAATGATATATGATAGGTATTTTTTAATGCCGAATCTAATAAAAGAAAAAGCAATATGATGCAAGCACCCTAAAAAAGTAAGATTAATTTTGAAGCAAAAATTACTGTTTTTTCCGTTAGGCAGGTCGAACATTACACCACCAAAAAACACACTTGGTCCTTAGATACGGACTCTTTTGATTCTTGGGTGCAGATATAAATTTAATATTTTAAACAAAGTTCATAAGTGTCAGAATTTGTTCATTGATGTTATGGTAATAATCACTCACTTGCATCTCTCCGTTAAAAAAACAGCCTTTAAACACAGATATTTTTGGGGACTCTTTTGATTCTGGGTAAGCATGCCAAATGAAACATTTATACCAAATTTCATTAATATCCCATTATTTTAAAATGGTTTTGGGTAATATATTACTTGTTGTACTTTAAAAAAAGTGATTTTACCATAAAAATGACATTAACTTTCCACAGCATACATGTATCTTTTCATATTTGGTCTCTTTAGAATCATCGTTGAAAAAGCACCCTTGAAACATATGTCAAATGATTAGATTGTATTACAACAAATTTTTCAGCTTGACGAACTACCGCCTCCCTCCCCTCTCCGCCTCTTAAAATGCGCCTATTCAAAATGCCAATGCGGGGATTTTGGGGGACTTTAGATTTGTTGTTGAAGATAAAATTCTGTGTCGATACCAGCAATAAAATTTCATGAACGAATCTGTCCCTGGTCCGATCCTAGCTTTCTTAGACTATTAGGTATGTATATGACATAATTAAATTCTCAATCAAAATTAGTTGGAATTAAAAAATTATCATTTATATACTTTGTTAATATATTAAGGCCCAATTTATTCACTTTAAATACTATTTAAAATCATTATTAAACATTAAAAATGTATTTTAAATATTTTTATTTAATCACCCGGTTTTAACGATTTTATATGACGTTGTCTCTATTAATAGACCGATAGCTGGCAGCAGATTTTGGTCGTGGAAGGAAACCAAAAGGTTTTAATAGTATAGGTAGTCCTAGTGAAGGTGATAACGAATACGTTCGTCTGCCAGCATGTAGTGGCCCCGTAAAAGTGCATCAAAAGTACAACTTTTCTGAAAATTGAAATCGGGTGGGAAACCATTTCAAATGTTATACAACTTGACGCCATCAACTCCTTGATTACAAAAATAGTTTCGACAGACGTCTAGGTGGCCCCAAAACCCAGACAGACGTCCCCGAAAATGCGATTTTTTTTTGGCGTTTTTGGGCTTTTGGGAAACCACCTGAAATTGGTCACAACTTTTAGCCACGTACCCCCTGAGTGTGAGTATGTACGTGACAGACGTCTAAGTGGCCCCGAAACCCCCGACAGACGTCCCTGAAAACGCTATTTTTTTGGCGTTTTTAGGATTTTGGGAAACCACCTGAAATTGGTCAAAACTTTTAGCCACGGACTCTCTGAGTGTGAATATGTACGTGACAGACGTCTAAGTGGCCCCGAAACCCCCGACAGACGTCCCTGAAAAGGCGATTTTTTTTTGGCGTTTTTAGGATTTTGGGAAACCACCTGAAATTGGTCACAACTTTTAGCCACGGACTCTCTGAGTGTGAATATGTACGTGACAGACGTCTAAGTGGCCCCGAAACCCCCGACAGACGTCCCCGAAAAAGCGATTTTTTTTGGCGTTTTTAGGATTTTGGGAAACCACCTGAAATTGGTCACAACTTTTAGCCACGGACTCTCTGAGTGTGAATATGTACGTGACAGACGTCTAAGTGGCCCCGAAACCCCCGACAGACGCATTAAAGTCGCGAATTTTTTATTGATATTTTTAGATAATTGATGAATGCCACCAAAATTTATCGCAATCGGAATGTCTTGACTACCAGAGTACTAATGTATAAACAAAATTAGTTTTTAGTGTCACCCAACAGCTGGAAAGGCGCGAAATAAATCGCGGATTTCTTATTTTATTTTATTAGTAATAGGAATTGAAAGAAACCACTTGAAATGTATCCCAATCAAAAGGTCTTGACCCAAACAAAATTAAAATGTAAAAGACAGACATTTTAATGGCCCCAAACAACTGACAGCTGTTATTATTTTTTTTTAAAATTGTATATTAGTGGTAGCTTCTTCAAATGTATACCATTTAAAAGGTTTTGACTCAAGAAAGTGATTTTATAAGTTACAGGCGTTTGAGTTACGCTAAACTGCTGAAAAGCGCGATAAAAGTTGCGGATGTAATTACTAGTTTGATTATAGATGCAAATCTCTTGAAATGCATTTCAATTTAAAGGGCTTCACTCCCTGAGTCGGAAAATTTAATTGACAGACGTTTTGAGTTACGCCAAACAATTGAAATCCACGGTAAAACTCGCCTTCAAAAATTATTATTGTTTTTACTTTCAATTTAAATGGTACCTACCTAATTAAAAGGTTTTGACTAGCTGAAAAAAAAAATTTTAAGGAAATACTTGAACACACCAAACCATTCAAATAAGCGATATCGCGATCGCAGCTGTCAGTTGTTTGGGGCCATACAAACGTCTGTCACTTACATTATAATTTTTTTTGGGTAAAGACCTTTTGATTGGGATACATTTCAAGTGGTTTCCCTCAAAATCCTATTACTAATAAAATAAAATAAGAAATCCGCGATTTATTTCGCGCCTTTCCAGCTGTTGGGTGAAACTAAAAACTAATTTTGTTTATACATTAGTACTCTGGTAGTCATGACCTTCCGATTGCGATACATTTTGGTGACATTCATCAATTATCTAAAAATTTCAATAAAAAATCCGCGACTTTAATCGCGTCTGTCGGGGGTTTTGGGGCCACTTAGACGTCTGTCACGTACATATTCACACTCAGAGAGTCGGTGGCTAAAAGTTGTGACCAATTTCATGTGGTTTCCCAAAAGCCTAAAAACGCGAAAAAAAATCGCTTTTTCGGGGACGTCTGTCTGGGTTTTGGGGCCACCTAGACGTCTGTCGAAACCAGTAAGCAGGGAGTGGATGGCGTCAAAATGGCGTAATCAGGGAGTTGATGGCGTCAAGTTGTATTACATTTGAAATGGTTTCCCACCCGATTTCAAAAGTTGTACTTTTGATGCACTTTTACTTGGTAACGGGGCCACTACATGCTGGCAGACGAACGTATTCGTTATCACCTTCACCAGGACTACCTATACTATTAAAATCTTTTGGTTTTCTTTCACGATCAAAATCTGCTACCGGCTCTTAGACTATAACTAAATGTTTAATAATTTCAATTCCAACTTTGTCGGTTTTTGTTATTCTTTACTTTATTTAATGCTTAATTGATAGTTCATAATTAACCAAGAATATTTGTAAAAAGTATTTAAGTTTAAAGCAGAAATTTAAAGCGAGCCAGTTAACTAAAAAGTGAATGAATCAACAAAATTAAGGAAGTATTCTGAATGACATTATTACATATACATAAAAAGCTACAGTTAAAACGATACAATCCAGTTTTTATTGGACTGCGTGAATAAATTCGAATTCATATCACTTACCCGTGAAGTAGAACTAGTAGCATTTATATCATAGTATTAGTTTTATGGATGTATGTGTGACTAGTAGCTCTCTGCGCGTTTGGTCAACTAGTATGATTTTAAAAAAAATATTTCATACAGAAAAATATACAAATTATGGAAACTATGGAAACAAAACAAATAAATGAAAACAATAGCAGGATAACTGGTATGCTACTCGCAGGCAAACATATTATACTATTTGGCCTGCTAGTCGACTCTCTCGTGTTCAGATACACTAACACACATATACGCTACTAGTTCTACTCGCTTGTCTAAACCCCGGGTTAAACATTCAGTTACCTTTTTCTTTTTAGAGGAATATGTATGAGCAAATTTCCACTTTATCTAATATTCTACTGACTATTTCAAAATTGGCTCTTGCGATTTATGGCTTAGAGATCTAATCGAGATAATTCAAATAAAAAGTACAAGTGACCTCAACTCCAGAAATTATTGTGTTTCGCCCAAGGTATAACAGTGGCCTCTTCAGTCAGTCTGTTATACCCTACTAAGACACACATTTTGGTCGTAAACATCGACTCTTATAAAAAAAATGAAGAGCCCACTGTTATACCTTCGGCGAAACACAATAATTTCTGGAGTTGAGGTCACTTGTACTTTTTATTTGAATTATATTCATTCACTCCACTTAAAAACCAAAAAAATTTTAATGTTTAAATTTATTTTTCTTTATTACAAAAACCTGACCACGGGTAATTATTTTCTGGGCGCACGAATTCAAACAAATTCCCCTAGAATAATAAAATTCACAGCATCTTCTTGCTGTGATTTTTATAAGAGTCGGTAAACATCGACCAAAATTTGTGTCTGAGTAGGGTATAACAGACTGACTGAAGAGCCCACTGTTATACCTTGGGCGAACCACAATAATTTCTGGAGTTTAGGTCACTTGTACTTTTTATGTGAATTATATTCATTCACTCCACTTAAAAACCAAAGTAATTTTAATATTTTAATATTTAAATTTATTTTTCTTTATTACAAAAACCTGACCACGGGTAATTATTTTCTGGTGCACGAATTTAAACAAAATCCCCTAGAATAATAAAATTCACAGTTTCTTCTTGCTGTGATTTTTATAAGAGTCGGTAAACATCGACCAAAATTTGTGTCTTAGTAGGGTATAACAGACTGACTGAAGAGCCCACTGTTATACCTTGGGCGAAACACAATAATTTCTGGAGTTTAGGTCACTTGTACTTTTTATTTGAATTATATTCATTCACTCAACTTAAAAACCAAAGTAATTTTAATATGTAAACTTATTTATCTTTATCTAATCGAGATATACAATTACCACGTGGTTTCTTCTTTAAAATAAAGTTAAAATTCCTAAGAGGCATAAAGCGGTTTTTAAGAAAAACATTTGGTGGATGGTTAATGCAATTTTTAAAACTTTGTTTAAAATTTGCAGTTTGAAAATTAATTTTCCAAATCCTTTTTTTTTTATTACAAAATAAGAAGGAAGTTCTGGGTGCACAAAAAAGTATAACTGGGCATTGTATGTATTACAATATTTTTTTTTTAATAATTTGTTTTTTTTTTTAAACTTTTTCTCTCGCTTCAACGTGAGGAACAGACTACCCCTTCCCCAGGCGCAAACGCAGGGGGGATTTTGCGGTTGAAACCCCCCCCGCAATGTCAGTAAGAAAATTAAAAAATAAATATAATCTAACCAATATAAAGATATTTCCAATTGTTCTTAATAATGAAATAGTAAGAAAGCTTTTGTTTGTAAATTCAATATTCAGGTATAACGTATAAGCTACGATATTATGAGGCATCCCGAAAAGCAATCGTCTAAATGAATGGTTAAAAATTACGTTTATGGTTTATGGCGCTATAATTTTTTAAATTTAAAGTAGGTCCACTAGAAAGAAAACATTCAAAAATAAATTTTATTCTGGTGTTATTGTTAAGCAGCGTCCGCATTATGCCGATCAACATTGCTGATTTACATTGTCGATCAACATGCTAGTGTGTACGTGTTGAAGTGTATACTGTCATGCGTTCATGCAAACATTCACTTACGTACTCAATTTTCCACGTCCATTTCATTTTTAATAACAATAAAAATAAGACCAAAAATGAAAACAAAACAGTGTCTTATTACACAAATCAAAATACAAAACAGAATACCTTCATTGGCCGAAGACAGCGCATGTGCATTGCAAATGACAGCTGTGAAGAACAACCTTGTTGATTTCTATCCATTTGAGTCGGGTTACAATCGGGTCTACAAAAGTTGATGGAATCTACTGATCAACACGTCCACATCAACTCAACATTGTTGATCAGCACTGTTGATATACACAAATCAACATACTGTGGACGCTGCTTTAGAGACATGGACCGATTTGGTTCAAAATTGGCATTTGAAGCTTAGGGAGAGATTCGAAGTTTTCCTCCATTCAAACTAGAGTGGGGATCGGCTCTACAAATTTCGATTCAACTTCTTGTATGTAATAATTAAATACATTTGTTGTTCATTCAAAACCTTCAATGCAAATATGACGGAGCGAAAGCTATGCAGCCTAACTGCAAGTGTTATCACGAGAAAACACCTTTGAATGAAACTTAATTCTTGACCAGTGTCAAATCTTTCATACAATTTCCCGCCTTACACATATGCAACGAATTGTTGCAGTGATAACGGAGAGGAGAAAAAGAAAGAACCCGAATGAATAACATCTAACTTGTGTGTGGCTTGTAAAAATGCTAGTTGTCCAAATGCAATTGTAAAAATTAGAAAAAACCTTCATTTGGAAGGGCACGATCAGGTGAACTCGGTGGTGCAATGCGTAGTGCAGCGGCCTCTGAGGTAGCTTGGTCTAGGTTCAAATCCAGTTGACGGCAAAATAATTTATAAATTAAAATTGGAACTATAGACTAAGCACCACTAAAGGAATCTGATGATTGGTGTGGCAGCCATGAAATTGCAATAATTCCAGCCTATGTAATACTCGGTGGTAGCCAACACAAGTGGTTGTTGTTCATTCAAAACCTTTAATGCAAATAGGTATGACGGAGCAAAAGCTATGCAGCCTAACTGCAAGTGTTATCACGAGAAAACACCTTTGAAATAAATTTTAATTAAATTGCGTATTAAAATTGACACAATGGAAATAGGGTTTTGACATTTATTTGTTGTTGAGTTTTTGGGTTATTCCCGCATATCACGTAAACGGCTAAGATTATTTTGCACACAGGTCCTCTTAGATGTTGCTGCATACTTATCATATTTAATTTAAATTAAAAAAAAAGCTAAATAAGCGAATAAATAATTTGTTGGTACTTTTGAATTCAATAACACTTTTTCATTCAAATTCAAATACCTACATACAATAGCATTTGTATGAAAAATTGTATAATTTTTATGTCTGAAATACAATCCATTCGTGCATTTTATTTTCCAAAAAAACTGTTTTTAACAGTCTATTCCATAAAACTGTTTTTTTTTTTTGTTTAATCTTTGAATTTCCCGGAAACAGCATCCCTAATTTGAATTAAATTTGTATGTTTTAGACTCCCAATCAATATTTTAAAAGTGAATATTACAGTGAGCCCTCCCTCAGGCGGACATCCACGGTGACAACACTCTTGTCCATTTTAGGAAGTTGTCCTTTTGAGTGAAAAAATTAATAAATTTCATGACAGTTCGTTTACTCCGAATTTCTGTGATTTTCTTTGCATTTTATTCCATAATTCCGTCAATTCTATTTTTTTTTTATATGAATTTTGGAATTCAATTTCAATATCAATTTATTTCAATTTCATTGATTAAGCTTGACTGAAATGCACATATATTCAGAGAAAAGCAGCGGACTTATTATTTGTATTGATAAAAAAATAACCAAAAATTGCCTCTGTGACCAAGTGTGCACGTTTTGAATTAAGAAACAAAGTTTTTAAAATATATTTCTGAAAAATTGGACCTTTCGTGATAAAGTATAACATTTAACATTTTTCTGCGTTCGCGCGAGCCCTTTCCATATGATTTTTATTGTCTCGACCCAACTTACAAGGTGCTAGCTTTGTGTCACACCTTATGCAAATCACCCTGTATAGGGTCCTTAAAATGTGGAGATGCTACATACCGAATTTTTCGATTTCACAAATCGGATCAATTACAATTACTTCCAATAAAAAGCTGAAAGTGAGTAAACTTACTTTGCTTTCACAAGATCATATAAAAACTTACTAAAATCATATAGGACTTCTTAAAGCGTTCCTTGGAACACAGAATGTGTTTAGCACAAGAATAGCGCGCCTGAATGAGTGATGTCTTTATAAATTGTAATGCATTGTGAAAATGTGATTATTCCAAGCTTCGATGGGATATAACTTGAAACTTTAAGAAAGGGAAGTTTATCTAGGTCAACCACGTCATTGCGGAAATAGGAATCTCTGACCAACACCTTGTCAGCTGTTTGTCTGTGATGCTTTGCGCCCTGATGTCAAAAATAACTTTTTTGGACTTCTCCATCATCGTAATGTTAGTTTCGATTAAATTCTCGAAATATTTTTAAACACGAGACAAATACATGCATTTTCAAAATACGAGGCACCCTAACCTACGTGTACGATATATTTTTGTCAACCACAATTCCTTACTGTAACATGTGATTACATTGATTTCTCCATCATCAAGCAGAGATCGTATATGATGTAGAAGAGATAGAGTAGAGAAGACATTTTACTTTTACATGTACGTTTTTTCAGTTGAAATCCGGATTATATTTTTTTTTTTTTCAATTTTTTTTTCTTTGTATCCTTTGGTAAGCTGTCAATAAGTTGTTTGCCGGTCATGAAACTATTCTCCAATGGAAGCAGAATTCAGGGCAATTGGAAATTGTTGCACAATAGATAAGCCTTCCTGCTTGTAAAATTGGCTATGTCCGTGTTCCGTGAAGTCGTTCGGTTGATATCATATTGGTAAATGATGTAAGCTGGATCCATGATATTCCTCTTGCCGTAAATAGACACACATACTCGTACATACAAGTCACATAAATGTATACTTCCATAAGGATATTGTAAACGTGTGGCTGGTAGGAAATTAAATAAAAGAGGTTTTCATACGATATGATATTGTGACAACGGGTGGCTTATGAAAAAAATATGAGGCGCGAGTGAATTTTTTAAATTTATTTTATTATTTTGTAATATAAAAACTTTGCGTGGGTAAAATAGGACATACAATATATAAATCGAAAAAAAAATCATACCCTAATGATATTTTTTGAAAACGTTACGTTTACCACAAGAATAATGAATTGAAAGATACTATGAAAATATCGTTTAAGGTAGGGTGTTTTTTTTAAGGAAAGAGGGGGGGGGGGCAGATTTGTTTGCATCAAAAGGAGAAAATGACTGGCACAATCTATGCATATGGCATATGATTTTAAGGGTACTTGAAGCTAATGAAATTTAAAATAAGACGATACGACAGACAACGGGAAAAAGTTATAATCATTTTTATTTATTTTCAGTAAATAGGGTAGAGTTGCCTAATTCCGGCCGTCTCCAGTAGCCGGCCGCCTACCAAAAAAAGGCTCGTAATTAGTGAAATAGTAGTGATACTTCTGTGGTTAGAGTTTTTAAAGGGTCTGTCATCTCTCTCCTACTAATTGCAACTTTTTTCGTTCCATTATACAAGTATACTTGCTCAGTTTTTACATCTGTAGTTGTGCGATCTCGCCGGCACACGATTTTATTAAGTTTTGTTGTCAAAAACGTTAGTTGGACATTGCTCCAAAATAAGCGTTTGTTTTGAAATATTTGGAAGTAAATGTCTTTTATGCATTTATATTTGTTTATTATGTTATATTTTAGTCAAATCTACTTTAAAAAGCGAAAAAAAGTAATTTTAACGATTTTTTTAGGTGGGCCGGCAAAAATCCTCTGTTGCCTATATTTGGCCACCCCGGCCGAAGATAGGAAACATTATTTTTTGTCTGTCTCCTTATTTCGTCCCCTTTAAAAACAAAAGGAAAAATACCACAATTTTATTATATTTAATTAGTTTATTATATAAGTCCTAACTTATTCACTCTACATTAGATTTAAATTTGCTATTAAAAATGGGAAATTAATCAAATTTGTATGAAAATTTTAAACAATCCCTTTTTAAATTATGGGTTTAAATTTAAAGGGGATTGAATAAATTAGGCCTTAGTGCCAATTTTTCAATAGTCAGTTAAGCAGTCAGTTAGTACTTAATCCTCAGAAAGAGCAAATTTTTTTTAAGGCTTGGACTTATTTCAGGAGGCTTGAACTGGACGAGAAACATGACTGTCCTTTTAATTTCTTTAGTAAAATAAAATAGTGACAGCTAAGTGTTCAGGTGTGTTTCGAAAATAATTCTGAGCGCTCAGAAGTCAGAACACGCTTAGTTCAGAGAATGCTCAGAGCATTCTCGATATGCTCGGACTCTGTTCAGAACTCTTTTCTGAGCTAAAAAAGAAAAAGCCTATTTTCTGGATAAAATTTACCTTAAAGTCAAAAAATGCATGGGCAAGAAAAATGGTACAGGCTACAAACAGGATATCAGAGCATTCTCGATATGCTCGGACTCTGTTCAGAACTCTTTTCTGAGCTAAAAAAGAAAAAGCCTATTTTCTGGATAAAATTTACCTTAAAGTCAAAAAATGCATGGGCAAGAAAAATGGTACAGGCTACAAACAGGATATCTGAAGACTCAAAAACGAAATCAAATTTATTTAAACACAATTACAAAGGCTGGTATTTCCTCTACACATAAAAGCCTAAACGAAGTTTCTATCATTAGTGTTAACAGAGAAATTTCTGTTAACATGGATAAGGGTACACCAAAGTAAGCCTTTTCTAAAATCCCCAATAAAAGATGTAACCATTAGAGATAGACCATTACTGTACAACGATTTTGTTCTTAGAATATACGCAAAAATCATTTCCTAATGAATTTTAATTTTTTATTTTAATTTTTATTTTAATTTTATATAGTAAAACTTAATATCACAAGTTTTGATTGTGTTGGGAGTGCTACTCCATCCTTAAGCTATCGGGATATTAAGTTTTAATATACCTATGTACCCATAAAATAAAAATTAAAACTAAAATTAGAAAAATAATTTGAATTTTATATTTAATTTATTAATTTGAAATTTATTTTAAGATTAAACATTTATAGTGAACACAACTTGGAGACAAGAAACTCATAAAATGTATTTTTGTATGTTTAAGACTTGTTTTTCTAATATAACTAAAAACGAAAGTAGGTAGGTATGTTGTTTTGTTATAAGGAAAAAGAAATAAAATAGTTAAATTCGTAAGTATAGCCTTTTTACTGAGGGGGCTGAGTATAGGAAACACAAAGGCCGGAATCAGGATCCAAGGGGCCGAAAACAGGAAAATGTGAGTTTTTTCAGAAAAACAATGAAATGAACAATGTTTTACGTTAAAATATTATTGTTTTATGTTTGTATAACTCTTAAGAAATCTCTAATGAACAATTTGGTAAATAAAACAATATCAAAAAGTTAAAAATTCAAGGCTTAATCATAAGTTTTGTCGGAAAATTTCGTTAGGGACCGGCTACTGGCAACTCTACCCTAGTAGGTAAATATTGCCAACCACCCTTTAAATAATGGTACGTTGATGAAACTTGGTAGGTATATAAATATTCTATTTTTATGAAAACCAAAAAGGTATAAGAAGAGTGCATACGAATATTTATTTTAAAAGGGTGCTTTTTTTAAAAGTGATGGACTATATACCCTATAAATAAATAAATTGGGTGGCGCAACGGCTCCAGGGCCTAGTTAATAAGAACTCGCAACCATTCTTGTGTGCGTGTGTCGACAGGAATGGAAGGGACCTACAATTGTTTGCCGAATCCAGACGGCTAGAGGAGAAGCACTTATTCATGACAAGTAATACTCTTGGAGGATTTGTCAATTCATCGCAGGAGGCAGTAGCCCTGAAAATTTGTTTTTAGTTTTAAGGTGGATGAGGCAGGGAAGTGATACCGTAACACTTGTAAAAAAACTTGGTATAAATGTTAAGAGTGTCACGACAATCAAAAGAGTCTATATAAATTTTTAGTAGGGAAGGGTGTTTTTTTTTTTGAGGGTTAGAGAAAATGTGTGATTTCTAACCCAAATTTTGTTTACAGTTTTCTTAAACCAAAAATACTACTATAGGGTGTCCCAACAAGAGCGCCGGATTTAAATTTGCCACCATTTTGTTATTTCGAGTTGTACGGTGTTTTTTTTGTTGTAAAAACACATTACAAAAATGGTGAAAGTTTTTTGAAAACAGTTCGCCAACTAACGTCAACGAAATACGGCCCAATTACTCCGCCAGTCCAAAATGCACACCAAACAGTTCTGAATACAAACGTATACCAACATTTGTCGGATAGCATGGATAGCTATCACAAGGGATTGGCTGCATAGGTTTTCGAATGTATTGGTTGTTTTTGGCATTTCGCATGGGGATACAAACGTATAGGTACCAACATTTTTCCGATAGCTTGGAAAGCTATCCAACAACAAAAGCTGTTTTGTCATCAGCTGTTTTTTTACACGTGATTACAACAACACGAACGTATCTGGATAGCTCTACATAGGTTTCCGAATGCGGCCATTGCAACAACACGAACCTATCCGGATAGCTCTACATAGGTTTTTGAACGTGGCCAATGTCATTGTTATATCAGTGCTGCTAAATTCTTTTATGAAGCAACTATGAGCGTTTTTTGTGCCATTATTTCTAAGCTAACACAGAGGGCACAAAAAAAACACGCCTAATGTGTCTCATCTGAAAAAAATGATTTTCTTCGAAAAATCCGCATTAATTTGATGATGTTCCAACACCCAATCAGCAAATTCACGGCGGGGGCGCTGCGCATGGTCCCTTGGCTTGATTTCTTGCACCAAATGAACCTTTTACACGTGCAAATGCAGATCTTTTACCAAAATTCGTTACATAGCGCTTCTGGAAATGTTTAATTCTTGACCACTATTCCAAATGGAATAGTTCCTGGATTTTCACAGATTCCCTTACTGACTGTGGCTATATTTTCGAGTGACTGACAAAGACGACTACGAACAATGATTTTCTGATCCATCAACGTAAATTTGATCTCAACTTTCGTAATTAAACGCCTCACTGTCGATTCTTTTGGCACTTTATTTTTTTATTTATTTTTTTTTTATTGAAATTCGATTTCCTTACACAGGAAGATATAATATCTTATAATATAGTGCTAGGTTAAAAATAAGAATTTGTGGAACTACTTAAGAAATAATAAAATGATTTAAAGAAATAATCTAAATATAAATAAACATAATAAATATTAATACAAGTGTTAATCAATTTCAATTGCTCTTTTTCTCCCTTTACAAGTTTGAAACATATAGCCCAGTCAACGAAGACTCAAAATCATAAAATAAATGCAAAAAATAGTGCTCTCGAGATTATTTTTTTATATGGTAGAGGATACCCCCAGGTATAACATACCCAAAGTCCTAAGCCCAGGGCCGCGAGCTAAGCTGAGGAGGGGGGGTTAAAGGTACCCCTTTTTAGATTTTCGTTAATATTTTCACAACCTAGCATATTAGCGGAAAAGTCAATACTACAAAATTAGAGACAAATAAATTGTCTATAAAAATAGTTATGTTCATATTTTTGCTAGGGTTAATAATAAGGGAAATGCGGGGGGAGAAAAGTCAACAAATCTGAAAAAAACTGTTATTGTCTTAAATATTGAATGTTTTCTGACCAATGTACTTGGAAAAAAGAAAGAAGGTAAATACACATTCATTCACTGTTATTTCATCATGTCATGAGGCTGAGAGTGGATTTCAAATTTATTTTTTTTTTTTCTATATATCCGAAACTTTAAGAAAAAGGTGATGTTTACTAAATTAGGCAAAATTTAATTAGCAAGACTTGTTTTCATACGGCGCCAAAAACTGATAACGTTTTTTTTTAAAGGAACACAATACTTATTTTATTTGCCGTAGAGGGGGGTTCTTTCTCCCCCCCTTAAGAAGGAGGGGCATTTTTTTTTTAAATAATATTAAAAATCAACGGCAACACTTACAAAACAAAAAAGTACTTTTTCTGAAAGCCAGAACTCCGTTCTTATATTTGATATAAAAATCAGGTTATTTGTGTCCATAGTTTTTTTTTTAAATTACTTTCAAACTCAAAATAAAAAGAAAAAAAATTTATATTTAGATTTTTTTTTTTTAATTGGCAAATAAAATGCTAAATTGGATTTTATTATTCACTACTCCTAATAATTCCTAATTGAAAACTGAAAGCGAAATGGTTCTATGTCTCCCAGTTTTTGAGAAAATTGAAAGTTGCAACTACAATTTTGTTGATGTTTTTTTTTTTTGTATAATTTTTATTATTATTAATTACTATACTGGGTAGTATGTGTAAGGGAAAGAATAAATCAATTATATATGAACCTTCGAAGCAAGCCACCCAAGGTACTGTTTTACTGGTAGAGCTGATCTTTAGGTACAACATACACAAAGTCCCAAGCCCGGGCCCGCAAGCTTTATGTAGGGGTCCCCTTTTGTAGTTTTTCTTCAATATTTGTAAAACTTTATGTGACAAAGCAAAACAGGCTGCGGAGGACGTGGCGGCTGTCGAAAAGCAGGCATAACCTGCTCTATTGTTTGCGGTACTTGTCATGGTGCTTGCACGAATGGTCCTCCTGTACAGGACTTGCACGAGGACACAGAAGACCTGAACAGATGACGACATAAGTGGACAATTTAATAATCATGATGATCACAATCATGATGTGTTTTAAAATAAAAATTGCTTCTAGAAAAACAATAAACATAACTTTTATTTGTAGGATTTTAATTTTCTTTCACTTTGTCACATAAAGTTTTCCAAATATTGAAGAAAAACTACAAAAGGGGACATTTACCCCCTCCCCTACCTAAAGCTTGCGGGCCCGGGCTTGGGACTTTGAGTATGTTGTACCTAGGAATCTTCGTTGACTGTATTATTATGCTTTCTTATTTCCCTTTGTACTACCAATGGGATTTCTAATCTTCTGATATTCCGCGGGAGGCAGTTCCAAAGGCGGATACTATTGACAAAAAATTGACGTTCTGATGTTAGGGATGAGTATCTTGGGTAAATAAGTTGCCCAGATCTATTCGAAGAAGCCATTCTTATTCTCTCAAATAGATAAGGTGGTTCTCGTGTAAGCTCGATATTAGAAAATAAAGTTAAGGAGCGGAACTCCAGCAAATTGTTTAAGAACATGCTGAGAACTTTTTGAGAAAAATTGATATTCGTTCGCATCTTTGTAGCCCAAAAATATATCAAATAGCACTGTTATATGCCACGTTAAGTCTTCTCTTGCTATCGAAACTACACGATCAAAAAATTTCACATCCATAAGTAAGAACGGGTATAATTAACGTTTTAACTAGCGTAATACGGGTTTTAATCGGTGTGAAATATTGGACTGACCTCAGGGATCGTAGAGGACCATAAGTTTTTCGACTATATAATTAATGTGATTGTCCCATGTGAGCCTGCGATTGCAGAGAACGCCTAAATTTTTTGCTGTTTCACAATATTCGATTGGAACGTTGATCAGTAGCACTGGAGGAAAGTATGAAAGATCGATAGGTTTTTTTTTTTGTTATAAGAAGAGAGATTTCGACTTTGATGTGTTTAAAAGGAGACCGTGTGATCGAGACCAGTTCGAAATTCTCTCTAGTTCTTCATTACTTACTTTACTTTTGATGGCGCTCACAGCCCAGGATGGGCTTCAGCCTCAACTAACAAGCCCCTCCAGCCAGCTCTGTCCCTAGCTAGCCGCTTCCAGTTGCGCACACCGAGTGCTTTGATGTCGTCATTCACTTGATTGCGCCACCTGTTACGGGTTCTTCCTCTGCTGCGTACCCCATCGGGGTTGGATTCGAAGACTCGTCGGGCAGGTGCGTTGCTGTCCATACGCTCCACGTGCCCCAGCCATCTAAGCCGCTGTATTTTCAGCTTTTTGACCAGGTCAACGTCGCTGTATAGCCCGTATAGCTCGTCGTTGAATCTTCTCCTCCATACTCCTTCGATACACACCGGACCGAAAATCACACGAAGAATCTTCCTCTCAAAGCACCCTAGCAGATTTTTATCCGAATCTTTCAGTGTCCATGCTTCTGACCCATAAAGCAGGACCGGGATGATTAGGGTTTTGTATAAAGTCTCCTTGGTTCTCTGAGAGAGGGCCTTACTACTTAAATGCCTTCTTAGACCGAAGAAACAGCGGTTGGCAAGAGTAATTCTTCGCTTGATCTCTGCACTGATGTCATTCTGCGATGTAATAGTGGAGCCCAGGTAGACAAAGTCCTTGACAACTTCGAAGTTATATCTGTCCATCGTGATATTTTGCCCGATTCGACGATGTTGAGATTCCTCTCTCGATGACAGCATATACTTCGTCTTGTCCTCATTAACCGCCAATCCCATTCTAGCCGCCTCCGATTCAATGCTCGCAAATGCCCCTGCCACAGCTCGCTTCGTTCTGCCGACAATGTCTATGTCATCCGCATATGCAAGCAATTGAACGGACTTTTGATAGATTGTACCGCTGGTGTTGACATGTGCGTTGCGTACAATGGCTTCAAGAACGATGTTGAATAGGTTGCATGATAACGCGTCGCCTTGCCTCAATCCTTTCTCAACATCAAAGGAATCGGTGGTGTTCTTACCAATTTTGACGGAGCAGCGAGATTTCTCCATCGTCATCCTGCACAAGCGGACGAGTTTGGCAGGGATGCCGAGACTCGACATGGCTCTGTATAATTCGTCCCTTTTCACGCTATCATACGCGACTTTAAAATCGATAAAAAGGTGGTGTGTATCGATCTGGAATTCCCGGGATTTTTCTAAAATCTGTCGGAGTGTGAACATTTGATCGACGGTTGACTTGCCTGGCCTAAAACCGCACTGATAAGGGCCGATCAGATCGTTGACAAAAGGTTTTAAGCGGTCACACAGGATGGCCGACAAGATTTTATAAGCGACGTTTAGGAGACTAATTCCTCTGTAGTTGGTACATTTCAGAACATCTCCCTTTTTATGGATGGGGCACACTATACCGAGGTTCCATTCATCGGGCATACTTTCCTCCGACCAAATTTTGCAGATGAGCTGGTGTATGCTCCTAGCCAATTCATCTCCCGCTGATTTAAATAGTTCGGCTTGTAAGCCATCCGCACCTGCAGCCTTGTACGACTTAAGTTTGGATATCGCCAGCCGAACTTCGGTTAGGTCGGGTGGACGGAACTCTTGACCATCATCGTCCAAGTTGAATGGAGCGTTCTGCCTATTAGCGGCATCTTGGCTGTCTTCGCCATTAAGCAGTCTAGAGAAGTGTTCTTTCCAGATCCTCAGCACTGACTGTGTGTCTACTACCATATTCCCACTCTCATCTCGGCAGGCTTCCGTTCTAGCCTTGAATCCTTGGGTGGATCGCTTCACCCTCTGATAAAATTTTCGAACATCTCCCCTACCGCTACAACCCTCAATAGACTCTACCGCCCGCTTCTCGTGCTCTCTCTTTTTCCTCCTGAGAAGTCGGCGTTCCTCTTTTCGTTTCAGCCCGTAGAGCTCCCGGGCCACTCTCTCAGCAGCTCTTGTTCGAGTCTGCAGCATTGCCTGGTAGGCCTCGTCCTTAGCTGCATGCGCTAGCCGGCACTCCTCATCGAACCAGGGGTTTCGTTGTATTCGCCTAGTGAAACCCAGCACATCAGAGGCGGCACTTCTAATGGCTTGTTGACAGTGTTCCCACTGGTCCTCTGCACTTGATGCTGGTAGCGGACCTCCTGAGAGATTAAGAGTTACGTGGTCTGCAAAAGTTCTGGCAGTCTCTTGCGATTTAAGCTTCTCGACATCGAATCTTTTCACAGCATCTGCTCTGCGTTGTCGCGTCATGGATATCCGCATACGTAGTCTAGCTACCACCAGGTAGTGATCCGAGTCAATGTTGGCCCCTCGGAACGTTCGGACGTCCAAGATACTGGAAGCATGTCTCGCGTCTATCGCAACGTGGTCGATTTGGTTGACGGTTACTTGATCACGCGACCGCCAAGTCCCCTTGTGTATATTGAGGTGTGGGAAGTAGGTGCTTGAGATGATGACATTTCGCCCCGCCGCAAAGTCTGCCAGCCTGTGTCCGTTGCCGGAAGTTTCGTCGTGTAGGCTGTGTCCTCCGACTATCGAACCAAAGATGCCCTCCTTTCCAAATCTTGCGTTGAAGTCACCAAGAATGATCTTCACGTCGTACTTCGGGCACATATCATACGTTGTCTCCAAGAGATCGTAGAATGCTTCTTTGGTTGAGTCTTCTCTCCTTTCATGGGGGGCGTGAACACAAATCAGCGAAATGTTCTTAAATTTGCCTTTGATGCGGATTGTGACCAGGCGCTCGCTTACACTTCGGAAGCCCAAGACTTCTTGCCTAAGTCTTCCCCTTATCACAAAACCACAACCCAAGAGCCGCTGACCCTGTTCCTTCAAGCACCCGCCGTAGTAGATGTCACACGTTTTCAGTCTCCGTACGCCCTCTCCATCCCATCGCACTTCCTGGATGGCTGTTACGTCAGCCTTTAGCCTGTCCAGGTTCTCCACTAATTGTTCGGCTGCACGTGTTCTGTATAAGGACAGGACGTTCCACGTGCAGATCCGAAATTCATTGTCCTTGTTTCGTTTGCTGGGGTCGTCAACTTTAAAATCATCCATATCCGAGGCTTGTTGTTGTTTCGGAACAACTTTTTTTTACGTGGTAGGGAAGTTACCCCGACGCACAACCCCCGACCCGGAGGACCAGACCCTTCGTATAACTCCAAGGGTAGGGAGCCGGATAAACCGCTCCTTATAGGCCTGAGCTACAAATATGTCGTAGTAGCCCATATAAGGTGTTCACTAAGTAGTTCAACCTAACTGGAACTGTAGACGCCACCGTTGATTCCATCTAGAGAATTCGTCCGCTGCCGCCTCGATGAAAGGAGAAGTGCCTTAGTGGGAACACTCCTCCCCCCCTCTCTCGTTGGCTGTCCCCAACAGCTTTCCACGGGGATTTAAACCCTCTCCAGCTGAGGTACTAGACACCCGATGTTCACCACGTGGAGGTGAGAGTAGGAGTTGGTAGACAGAGGTGGATTTTGAGGTACTAGACACCCGATGTTCACCACGTGGAGGTGAGAGTAGGAGTTGGTAGACAGAGGTGGATTTTGAGAAAAACCTGTGGACGCTTGTGTCCTCTTGAATGCACATAACTACCCTTCATTAAGACAGCAAATATTCGCAAGCAAAGTTCGTTAATATACAAGGAGAATAAAAGAGGGCCTAATATTGATCCTGGGTAGTAGCCCGTAGCGTAATGGTTAGTGCGTTCGACTGTCACGCTGGAGGTCTGGGATCGCTTCCCAGCCTCGTCCACCTAAAAACAAAAAAGTTTTTTTTCAGGGCTACTGCCTCTTGCGAGGAATTGACAAATCCTCCAAGAGTATCAGTTGTCACGAATAAGTGCTTCTCGTCTAGCCGTTCGGATTCGGCATAAAATTGTAGGTCCCTTCCATTCCTGTCGAAAGACGCACACAGGAATGGTTGCGAGTTGTTAGTCACTAGGCCCTGGTTCTTCATGAGCCGTTGTGCCACCCGATTTTATTTTTTTTAATATTGATCCTGGTGGAACACCTTTTGCCGTCGACAAAAAATCGGAGAGGTTGTTGTTAGCTTCAACCGCTTGCTTTCTTACGGTGAGGTAGGAATCGATTAACTTAATAGCACAAGATTTAAAATTAAATTCGCGATAAAGCTTACGGCATAAAACGGAATGGTCAACACAGTCAAATGCTTTTGAAAAATCTAATAAAACTAGAAACGAAATAGTCTAAGAGCCGACAGCAAATTTTGGGAGTGCATAACCGAAATCTGAGTATGAGGGAAATGACAGAGCATCATAATGAATTTTCAAGAAATTGATGGAAGTGATAATACCTGATAAGAATTTTAGAAAATTTCTATTTTCATCCCCCCCACACCCGCCAAAGGCTGAAATAAAAACCTGCCAGACTTTTGATTTCGATATCACAAAATATGCACCTATAAACCCTCATACTCAGATTTTGGTTATACATCCACTACCAGAATTTGCTGTCGGCTCTTGTACTAAAATTTTGTCACTATCTATTGACTGCCGCAAATCTTCGATTGAACTTATTAGAAAAAAAATACAGCTGTTGGTTTCCTGAAGCCATATTGCTTTGGATTTAAAAGTTTAGAGCGATTTAAAAAAGTATCCATTTGTTTTTGCAAAAATCTCCCAAAAACTTTTGAAAGAAAGGGCTAAATAGCTATTGGCCTAAATTATTCCTTCTTAGAATTTTTGGGATATGTAGAATATTCGCCAGACATTATAATAAAATTAAAAATGTGGGTTATATATGGCAAAATTATTGGCAGGATTAATTTTAAAAACGTGAAATGCATCTCATCAAAACCAACAGCATTAGACTTAATCGACAGTAAACACTCAACAACATCTGCACTGTCCGCAGTTCGAAAACTGAAATTGGAAGCGGAGTCAAGTTTAGGTTGAAAGGGTGCCGACAAATCCCGAGCGTCTGTGTCGATTAAATTTGCAGAAGATGGCACAGAGACAAACTTTGCATTTAGAGAGTTTACATTGATGTCAGCAGGCACCTTACCTTACCTCTTGTCTTACCAATACCTATTTCACGTAAGTTTTTCCATAGTTGACGACCGCTTAAGGAGCCGTTAAGACTGTTAGAATGCACCTGTGATTTAATCTTCCTTATTTCCACAACAACCTTGTTACGAAACGTACAGTATATTCGCCGAAGTTCTGGCAAGCGATATTGTTTCCATGACTTGTAAGCTTGATCCCTTTTATTAATGAGCAGACGAATTTGAGCAGTGAACCATGGAGGGTTATGAGCATTCAGTTTCATAAAGCATTTTTGCCAACGAAAACTTGACATAATTAGCGAACTGTTTCCGCAAAACTTTCAACATTTTTCTAATGGATTTTTACAATAAACGTTGTTGGCTTGAATAATTCTCCATATTCTTAAATCGCGTGGACTGTACGTGACAACTGTAAAAAAAATCACCGTACAACTCGAATTAACAAAATCGCGGCCAATTTAAATCCGGCGCTCTCATTGGACACCCTATATAATCTGTTGAAAAATTAATTTCAAAACAAAAATTTGGACATTTTTTTCTACACGTAATGAATGACACAGCTAATAATTCATATGGTTTCCAAAAAAATTCAACTGATAGCTAGTTTTTTTACTGCCAAAAAAATTATAAGAAAGTACTAAAAATTGTTAAAAATGTTTTTTATCTTGAATATCTCTTGAAAAAATGGGCACGACTGGATCGCACAAAACTTAAGCTAACAACTTGAACGTAGCTTAAAATTGACAATGTACATGTGTAGTGGTTCTATAACATTATGATATCATTAAAAAAGTTTTGAAAACAATTTAAATAATATAAATTATTACTAATAAGAAGATGAAGAAATTTAAATATTAAAATATTGAAATTACTTCTGTTTTAAGTGGAGTGAATGAATAAAATTCAATTAAAAAGTACAAGTGACCTCAACTCCAGAAATTATTGTGTTTCGCCCAAGGTATAAAGTGGGCTCTTCAGTCAGTCTGTTATACCCTACTAGGACACAAATTTTGGTCGATGAGACCACTTTATACCTTGGGCGAAACACAATAATTTCTGGAGTTGAGGTCACTTGTACTTTTTAACTGAAAATTATTACTATAAATTTGTATTTTTAATAGCTAACACAGATAGAGCTCAAAAAAAGTATGCCATCTGATTTGTTTAATAAATATGAATTTTAAAAAAAAAATTTTTATATATAAAAATTCTTGAAAATTAAAAAAAAATGTTTTTGTAATGCCAACTTTTATTATTTAATAAAATACAATTTTTCACAAAGTTTAAAAATAATCATTGAACCGTTTTCAAGACATTGAATTTTCAAAAAAAAATTGTATATGCAAAATTGTTAAAATTGCAAAGGAGCTCTGACATAAAAAATTTGGTTGAAATCGGTGTAGCCGTTAACGAGAAATTTGAAAACCCAAGAATCCGTTCTATGACAGATACCGTTAATAACCGTTACAAATTTTTTTTTTCTACCAAAATATTAATTGTAGTAATTAAAGCAGCTCGTAATTTTTTTTTTTCAAAATCGTTAGAGCCATTTTTGAAATAAAATGGTTTTTATAAATTGGTTGTATGGCAGGTACCGTTATTTTTTGAGCTAAAAAAAAATTTCAATTTTCCCTCTAGGGAATCCCATAACAACCTTAAGTCCAAAGTTGGAAGAAAATCGCATCAGCCGTTAAGGCTGCAGGTCGAGGTACAGACAGACGGACAGACGTACAGACAGACAGACGTACAGACAGACAGAATTGCGAGACCCACTTTTTTCGCTTTCTCTATCATCGTAATGTTAGGGAAAATTATTATCTCGATTTTTTTTGTTGCACGAATCCTAAACTTGTCCTATAGCCCAGTCAAAATAGACATTTTCCTGAACAAAATTCCGATAACGCTTAAACTTGGTGGGGGCCTTCCAGTGACTATAACGCAGCAATGACTAAAAGTCCCCGACGATCTGAGAGGAGCATACATTTTTAAGCATGGTTAAGTGTCGAAAAAATCAGTTTTTAGGAAATAACTTTTGAATGGCAAATGCTATCGAAATGAAGTTCGAGTATAGTTTGTAGATCATAGAATTCTCTATAAAAAATATTAAAAATGACCAATAATTAAGAAGGTATTACTATTTAAAAATAATATAAAATGACGAAAATATTGTTTTTTTTTTTGAGTATAGCTGTTAAGCCCTCAGTGCTATCACAAAAAAGTCTAGGAACACTTTGTAGACCACATAACGTTTTATAAAAAAGATTAACGAACTTTTTTTTTTTTAACAGAAATATTTTTTTTTTTTACGGAAAAAAAGTGTGTTAATCTTTTTTATAAAACATTTTGCTATCTACAAAGTGTTCCTAGTCTTTTTTTTTTGAAAGCATTGACGGTTTAACAGTTATATTGAAAAAAAAATATTTATATTTATTTTTAAATAGCTATACATTCTTAATTATTGGTCGTAGGAAAAAAATCATTTTTTTTTATAGAGAATTTAATGATCTACAAACTGTAGTCGAACATCTTCTTGATATCATTTTCCATTAAAAAGTTATTTCCTAAAAACTGATTTTTCATCCACACTTTACCATTCTTAAAAAGTTATGCTCCTGTCGGATCGTCGGGGATTTTAAGTCAATGCTGCGTTATAGTCACTGGAAGGCCCTTACCAAGTTTGAGCGTTATTGGAATTTTGTTCAGGATTTGAGATTTGTATGTCTATTTTGACTGGGCTACTATACTACGTACATACATATATCGCATGTAAAAATAATGCTATCGACTTCGGATCAATTTTTTCGGAAATTTTCGTCACTTTTTGAGTACAGCATTCCAATTTGTATCATTATTATGTTTGGTGGGGATTTTTTTTAATCTTATCCAAGCCGGCTATGTTTTGTAATTTTATCAATTTTGATTGACATTTTTTAGAATAAAAAAAAAAAAACACTTTACCATGCCTTTGGATATTAGAATCGTATCTATCATATCTGAAATTCAATTTTGTTGGCATTATTATAAATGAAATATTTGATTTACTTACTACAGCTTCATACGAGTGTTCGCATATTGAGTTAAAGGGACAAAGCTACATTTCAAATACATTTATACTTTGCTTTAATTTCTACCACTATGTAGAATGTATATGTATGTACATTAGGGTGGTCCTTATAAAGGTCATTGGCTTATTTTGACGCACCCACCTAATTTGTTCTAAATAATTAAAAAAACATCCTCTAAAATTTAAGTTCATTTTATTAACGTTAACTAAAACAGACTTTTTGTATAAAAAAAACTTGATTGAAATCGGTAAAGACATAAACGAGAAATTGCTAAATCAAAAAAAAAAAAAAAGTTGTATGAGATGTAGGTACCGTTAATAACCGTAATTGGTAATATTTGTTTTTATCAAAATAATGACCATACCATAGTTATTGAGGATTTTGTCAAAATCGTTAGAGCCGTTTTTGAAATAAAAACATTTGCGTATATTATATTAATACAAACTTTAACTTCATGTGGTTCAAATTTACGGTCAATAAGCACATGATTCCTGTTTTATTTATCGAAGCCCAAATCTGGACAGAAATTCAACTTTTAACAAATTTGATGCTCTTTTCGACTTCATCCTAAGAATTGTTGCCCATTATCCTCACACTAAAATCGTTATTGCGGGCGATTTCAATGTACATAATTCTAGTTGGCTTCGCTTTTCGGGCCAGACACCACCCGAAGGAAGGTATAATGAGCTCTTTGCTGAGTTAAACCACCTGACTCAGCTTGTTGACGAGCCAACTCGAATCCCTGATGGTGCAGATCAATCCGCCAACTTACTTGACTTGTTTCTTACCTCTGACCCTGATAAATACATTATTAGTGTTTTATCGCCTCTAGGCACATCAGACCATTGTGTCATATCTGCTAATTTCTCGTGCCAAAAAAACTCAGTTAAAGAGAAAGTACCAACGAGAACCGTTTGGCAATACGAGAAAGCCAACTGGGACGGTCTCAACGGTTTCTTCAGTAACTTTAACTGGTCACTGTGCTTCCTCGATAGTGTCGTAGATGCCAGTGCGGATATGATAACAAACTTAATTTTTTGTGGAATAAGAAATTTTATCCCGAATAGGGTAAAATCTATAAAACCCAAATAAAACTCATGTTTTGATTCGAGCTGTAAAGAGGTTATTAGGGTTAGAGAAGTAAGTTTCCGATGTTATAAAGCCAACCCTACTGAAGAAAACCGGAATAAGTTCCAATAAGCTAGAAAGACCTGTAATGTTCATATTCGACGAACCAAATTTTAAAGCAAAAAATACTACAATGTCCCACAGGTAGTAGAAATTGTTGGTCATTTGCAAAGAACATACGAAATGCTACTTTGTCGTCGGTTCCAACGCTCGTCTTCAACGATACACCTTTTGTCAGCTCGATAGATAAAGCCAATTTGCTTGCAGCACAATTTGCTGTTAATTCAACGTTGCCAGAATGTGTTATGACTTCTCCTGTACTTGAGAGCGTAAACGATTTCATGGGACGGATCTTCTTTCGCACTCATGCAGTTGCCAGAGTTCTGAAAGATCTTGATATACACAAATCCGCTGGCCCGGATAGTATCCCTCCCATTGTTCTGAAGAGGTGTTCTTCAACGCTGGCAAAACCACTGCGTAAGCTTTTTCATCTATCCTATTCTAATGGTCTCTTTCCGAGTGGATGGAAAACAGAATTTTTCCAGCCTGTCCCTCAAACTATCGACCAATTGCACTTACGTCCCTTCTTTCCAAGGTCATGGAAACGCTGAGTAGTTTCCAGCTCAAGAAATATCTCGAGGAACGAAAGCTTCTTAATGACCGACAGTATGGCTTTCGTAGCAATAGGTCCACTGGTGATCTGATTGTTCTCGTATATCTCACCGAACAGTAGAACAAATCTTTACATCGTTTTGGAGAAAGTAAGATTATTGCGCTTGATATTTCTAAACGTTTGATAGAGTTTGGCATCAACTCTCTTATCGAAAATGCGCGCATTTGTTATTGATGAATCACTTGTTCGTTGGATTAGAAATTACCTTTCGGACCGTTCAATTCAAGTTGTATACGGACGGTTTCAAGTCTGAAATCCACAAAATAAATGCTGGTGTGCCTCAGGGCTCCGTTTCTCCGACTCTCTTCCTTATATTCATAAATGATCTTCTGTCAGCGACGTCTAATCCAATAAACTGTTTCGCTGACGACAGCACCCCCAGCTTCTCATATTCGTTTCCAGATTCACATCCATGTCCTTCGGATGTGGAACTTGAACGGCAGCATATGATAAGCTCATTAAATTCTGATCTTGACATCATTGTCCTATGGGGAAACAAAACCACGTGGAATTTAATGCTTTAAAAACTCAACGCTGTCTTCTGTCGTCTAAGAGAAACCCACCCCCCATGCCACTATCCATGAGTGGCACTTGCATTGAGAAAACCGAAAAGCTTTCAGTTCTCGGTATGTGTTTCACAGACCACCTTTTGTGAAATGATCACATATTCGACGTCGCCAAAAATGCTGCTAAGTGCTTAGGTTTTCTTCGGCGATGCAAGAAATTGTTCTCCCCTTCTGATCTGAATGCAATCTATAGAGTCTTTATTCGTCCAAAACTCGAATACAACTCTCATGTTTGGGCAGGTGCTCCAATAACCCATTTGAGTCAAGTCGATAGATTTCAAAAAAGAGCTTTGAAAATGATAGGCGATAGAAATATAACCGATACATTTGCTTCTCTAGAACACCGCCGCAATGTTTCTTGTATTTCATTATTTTATCGTTATTTTCATATACAGTGCTCTAGTGCAATAGCCAGTTGCATTCCTCCCCTTAAATAATTCAACCGTAATACTTGTGCTTCTAGGAATGCCCATCAGTTTACCCTTGATCCCAACTTCGGACGTACTGTCAAGTTCAGGGATTCTTTCTTTTCCCGCACCACGCAAATGTGGAATGCTTTACCGGACTCTAACTTTCCCTCCCATTTTAATATTCAGAACTTCAAAACATCGGTTTCTCCTCTTAAATCCTTCCCTATTTTCCTAAAGCTCGTACTGTGTGCAATCATATTAAGGGTAGTCACAACCCCTTTAGTGCGCGCACATAATTATAAATAAAAAAAATATTGGTGATACCGTTATTCCTCGAGCTAAAATAAAAATTTCAATTTCACCTCTGGGGAATCCCCTAAGCATCTTAAGTCAAAGATTTAAGAAAATCGCGTCAGTGGCTTGGGCTACAGGTCGAGGTGGAGCCAACTATACAGGCAGACTAACAGACAGAATTATAATAATAGTTTAAACTATATGTCTGTAAGACGTCAGGTCTTCTAAATGCAATTAGACAGAATTGCGGAACTCACTTTTCAAAAAATTCAAAACTTTGTTTGCGAATAACTTTTTTCATACAGCGATTTGGAATGAGCTGCTATAGTAAGTATTCATGTACATAAAAATACCTTTTCAACTACATAGGGGAGAGGGGGACAAGAAGGACTAATTAAGCTTCAGACATTCCTAATTTTTTTTAATATTATTAAAAATCGAACGCTTTTTTTCTAATAAACATTTAAATTTAACATTTGAACTTTACCAAAGTAAAAGAACATTATTATTAGAGAAAAATATATTAAGCTTTAACCAAAATCACAACTCGATCTCAAAAGTCCACTTTGCGGGATAAAACGGACTTTTGAATGGGCCAAAATAGATCAAATTCTAGTGATCAGTGCTATGGTCTGTCACGCTGGTGGTCTGGGTTTAATTCCCAGCCTCGTCCACCTAGTAACTAAAAAGGATTTAAAACAATAACAACAAGAAGTATGTCAGATTTTATCCTACAATGTTGCTAATTTAGGTAATAAATTATTATTTGGTAATTTTTATAAATTTCTTATTGAATTCGAAATTATTTTTTGTATGAAACTAATGTCATGAAATGCTAAGGAATGATGGGCTCTGGCAAACACAATGAAGGAAAAAAAGCTGGTAATAGGCTCAAATTTAACTCTGGTCTTTCTGCGAACATTTTTGTGAGCTCTTATCCTCACAAGACCTATTTTCAATGGCAATTTACCCGCAACATTACGTTACTGACGCAATTCTTGATCATCCCATTAAACTTACGGAGTTATATTCTGTGTTGACCAATGCTTAAGACAACAAAGCTCTTGGATTGGATAGAATACCTTTCGAATTTTACAAAAATGCTCTACTTAGTTTTAAAAATGAAATGGTGTTACTTTTCAATGCAGTTTTCAATGATGAAATTATCCCTAGCTCTTTTCACGATTCGGTTATTGTTCCCGTTTTTAAAAAAGGAGATATAAATTGCGTTTCAAACTATCGGGGTCTGTCGTTATCTGATGCTATTTACAAAATTTTTACAAGTGTGCTTCTGTACCGCATTAGCTGTTGGCTGAACGAGAACAACATTATCAACGAGTTTCAAGCTGGATTTCGGAAGGACTATTCTACAGTGGATAACATATTCAGCCTAAACAGCTTAGTTCAACTAAGATTCAAGAAGATGAAAAAGGTATATACATTTTGTGTTGACTTTAAATCGGCTTTTGATACGATCTCACGCAATGCCTTGTTCCATAAGCTTTCGTCTATTGGCATGTCAACAAAATTGTTGAAAACTGCAGCTCCTGTACAATAACACCAAAACTACCTCTGATTTCATATTTGTTAATCAGGGACTAAAACAAGGATGTGTGCTCAGCCCACAAATGTTCTGCATCTATTTAAATGATCTTTATGATGAATTACCTGGAGGCATACTTATCTCTGGCATATGGATCAAAGTTCTCCTCTATGCGGATGACCTGGTTCTCTTAGCAGGCAGGCCAAAGATGCTGCAGGCAATGATTGATAAACTAGCGTGCGTCGCCCAGCTGCTGAAAAATGGTACATCAATGGTACGGAAATAGAAGAGGGAAACGAGGACAAATATCTCGGGGTTCTTCTTACCTACAATCTTAAATACAAAAACAATTTGGAAGCTAAACTTGAGACCTCAAAAAGTGCAATAAATATGACGTGGCTATCGTTCATAAAAAATCCGAATATTATTCAAAGCAACAAACTGAAAATTTTCGATGCCGCATCACTGTCGATTATGTGTTACGCCGCTCAGATCTGGGGACAACATGAATATGATGTAGTCGACAAAAATCCTACGATTCTTCATTAAGAAGATGCTAGGCCTACCTAGTAACACACTAAACTATATGTTGCATCTCGAAACAAAGATCCACAAAATGCACGTTTTTATTATGAAAATGCATTTTGACTACATTCGAAAAGTATTTAATTATCCAAATAGCCGCTTGTCGAAAATACTAGCTGATGAAACAATCTTGGAATCTACGTATTGGGTAAAAGACTGGCTCAGCTTATTCAGATTGACTGGTGTCGAATCGGATTTCCATGTGTCGAATATAGATTGGTATTCTCAACATAATAAGGTTATTGATGGACCCGTCAAAGTACACTGAATGGATCATGTAGGCTTGGCACATAGATCACAGTTTCATGATGAATACGCCAATTTAACATACGATTCTCTATACTTTGATGACAGGCTGAAAGCAAAATGGATTTCACTAATTTTTAAAGCCAGAGGAGGTCTCCTTAACATAAACGCACGAGCATTCAAAAGCAACAGTGATGGAATTTGTTCTATCTGCAACACTGATGAACCTGAAAAAACATTCCACTTTACAGCCAGATGCCCTATTTACAAAGCTATGCGTAAAAATCACATGGGAAAAAAGTGTTAACAAAGGACGAATTTTACACCTTGCTGAATGGCCAGGACTATGAGCGTCTCTTCCTTTTTCTATCACATGCATTAAATTATAGCTATTAAATTATAAACGAATTTAGTTAAATCGTTCTTGCAGAAAAACATAAAACTTTTATCTTGCCAATCTGACATACAACAAACAGTTATTGTCATAATATTTTTTGATTTATTTTTAAAAGTAATGTTAAATCTTCATTTAATTGTTTACCTATAGTTGAAACCGAATGTTATTATTATTACAAATGATCTTTTATCAACTACTTTTGTAATTTTGTTCTTTTAGTACAAATAAAATATTATTATTATTATTATTATATTATTAAAACTAAAAAGTCTAAAAGTGAGGAATTGACAAATCCTGCAAGAGTATAACTGGTCATGAATAAGTGCTTCTCGTTTAGCCGTTCCGATTCGGCATAAAATAGTAGATCCCTTCCATTCCTGTCGAAACGCGCACACAGGAATGGTTGCGAGTTGTTAGTCACTAGGCCCTGGTTCTTCATGAGCCGTTGTGCCACCAGATTTATTTTTATTTATTTATATTTACCGACATCCCTGTAATTTTCTTACACGCGGATTTTAATATCCATCCGAAAACCATTCATCGAATTCTGTAATCGGAGTGAATAATTTAAACAAACTTAAACTGCAACCAAAATTGCATGGTACTAGTTAGAGTGACTATGTTGCGTCTCGCGTACATACCTATATTCACATTTTCATAAACTTTTGTTTTGATGCGTACAATCAAGCTCAATGCTTTTCACCAATTCATTCAATCAGTATATTAAAAAAAAAAAAAAATTTATGCCGATTTCATTTTTTATCGAGGACATCAATGTTGAATTTCTTTGTTCACCACGTACACAGAACATTATAAGGAACAGACAGAATAACAAAAACTCATCGATTTTTGCTTATTACAATTTTGTTTTTATTGTTGTTACTACACGTTGCAATTGGCATGGTTTTGAACGATTTGTAAGGATTTCTATCATGGCATTAATCCAAATCGTATGCACCTCATTACATCCAAACGAATAAATTTGCCCTAAAAACATAGTTAGGCGAAACGCGAACGAATATGTTTACATACAATGAATGTACCTACCTTCTCGCCAGTAGCATGGATTCGGATTGAATATTGGAAAGTCCTATATTTTCTTCTTCTGGTGCTTAGACGTTCTCCACTATTGTATACCTCCCTACCTTTTTATTTGTGTTCTATATAGGTACAGGTACATATGTATATGTATGTACAGGTACATGTTCATACACTTAAGGCAAGTTATGTTTTTTTTATTCAGAAAAGAACGTGTGCCTTTTGTATTTAGTTTTTCGTTTCCTTCAAAATATTTATTGTTTGACACAATCGAAGCATTTGAAACATATGAGTTTTAAAAACCACCACTCGAAAAAAGTTATAGGTAGGTAGTTCTTTTAATGAGTACTTTTTCATATAAGACTTTTGTCTGCTAAGAAATTTGGCACTTATATGTTAAATATTATATAGTGTGGTTATGTTATAATTAAACTAGCGCTACAAATAGACGGTTGGTAGATCTGACAATAGCGTTAAATATGTCAATAATAATTTTATGCGTCTTAAATGCCGCCTGAACTTACCATTTTTTCTGTCAATATTGTCGAAAATATCTTATTGTTTTGTCATTGTCAGTAGTTCATCTTATTGTTTACCATTGACAGATATGCGAATTTTTTGAGATATAACAATAGTCTGTACTCAGCTTAATAATTCCTTTTTGTTGTAACGTGTATGACTTCTCCTTAATTTTAAGTCGACATCGATTGTTGTCGATTCTAAGCAATTTCGTCAGACCTTTTTTACCCTTTATAATTTTATTACGAAATAAGAAATAAAATAGTCCTATGGGGATGGAAGTTGGAAATGAAGAATGTTACAAATTAAGAAAAAAAAAGCCATTGAGTGATTATCCTGAAAGTAAAACACTTTAATTAGCTTGTAATTAATTAATTTGTAATTGACTTACCCGTAACTCTGATATCAATATACATATAAAACTAAATGACGGTAGTTTCTTAAAAATATTGTATTGTTTTCCACACACGGTTAGTGGTATGTATGTAGCTAAGCCTACACTACACAATCATGTGCATGCAGAATATAATGTTCTGTATTTATTATTTATTAATAAAACAAAAATGTGGCCTTATGAGTTTTTAATTAACCAAGGAAATCAATTATTAAAATAAAAAATTAAGGTAAAAGTGTCTGATATAAATTCGATCATATAAATATTAAATACTTATACAAACATACATATGTATGTTATGTACTGCTATTTATAAGAACATCTACAACCTACATACAATTACATAGTTAAGTTACATTAAGCTTTGAACGATAAAGATAATCATTATCATTAGTTCCAATGAATTGAAAAGGAATGAATTCCTGGCTGGTCATTAATAATATCTCTGGTAACATTTCTGAAACAAAAAAAAAAAATAATATTTTGAGTCTGATGAAAAATCAATCAATCACATAATGCTTGTACACACACAGACAGGGTGTCCCACAGTCACTGGCCCAGACGATGGGTTACTCATGTAAGTTTTAAGTCGAAGAACTTAAACTAGGAAAATGTTCACTTTTTTGTTTTCATTTCGACTTATAACAGTTTTTATTAATTTCGGTTTCGTTTCTTCCATTTCTGTCGACACGCGCCACAGGAATGATTGCGAGTTGATAGTCACTAGGCCCTGGTTCTTCACGAGCCCTTGCGCCACCGAATTTATTTATTTTCGTTTCTTTTAACTGGCTTTAACTTTGCCAAACTGCAACCGATTCTTGTATTTTGTTTTCACAAAAGAGCAGTTTTTACCCTCTCTAGTAGTTTGTGGCTTCGTTTTCATCCATCAAGGATTCGATTGCAATTTCTTCACATATCCCCATAAGGCCGACCGAGGCCTTCGGGCAAGTGTTCAATTCATCTGTCGGATTTTATGTTGAAATGACAGGCAGCCTATGTAGAAAATAACCTGACAGCATTATCATTGCGAAACTGAAATGTCTTTCATCATTTCGTATATCTTTCAACATACGATTCAGGGCGTCTCATGCGCGTTTGTCAGCCATTGGGCACTTGTCGTAGGTGGTTATGTTACATTGTTGCAATACTTTCGCCATCGCAGACTTCTTTGAAATGTTGCATGTAGGTTCTTCATTCACTTGCAGATTCAATGTCAATTTCAATGCAGAATGGTTTGAGCCCCTACTTACAACGTCGAACCAATCCCAATACCAAAGCAATCTCAGATATCGTACAAATCGTAGCTAAAATCAGTGAAAACAGAAACAAAAATTCCAATTGCACTGAAAGCATCAAGAAAGAAAATGCCACCATTTCCATTATCGAATGCTTGCATCAATTCTTTGAACATCTTGACTCAATACGACTCGATCAAATCCATTTCTCGATCGAGTTCTCGATGTGACTTTGATATTTAACTTTGACAGCTGTCACTTTGACATCTGTCACTTTGGCATCTGTCACTTAGACATCTGTAACTTTGACCTCTGCCATTTTGACATCTGTCATTTTGACATCTCTCCTTTTGACATCAGTCATTTTGACTTGTCATTTTGACATCTGTCACTTTGACATCGGTCACTGTGACACTTTGACATCTGTCACTTTGACATCTTTCACTTTGACATCTGTCAGTTTGACATGCCACTTTGACATCTGTCGTTTTAAGATCTGTCACTTTGAAATAACGAAATGTGCACATACAGCGCCACGTGTTGATAATGTTAAGAATTTTTATTTTCCTAAACCTTCGCGGAGCAATTACAAACCCCCAGAAGGATGTATTCAATTTGGTCCAGCTGTTTTCAAGTTTTAAGCAGCCGCACAAAACACGATCCATTTTCATATATCTGTTTTAAGTGTATTAAAGTTACCGTTATTTTTAGATTTAGAAACATGATTTCTTCAAATATTCTAGAAGATAATAAGAAAACACTTCAAAGTAAGTTTTAAAAAAAATTTACCAAGTCGTTTCTAAAATATTGGGTTTAAGAAAAAAAATATTGATTTTTTTGTTTTAATTCAAAAAAAGTTTTCTCAATTCAGTGTCGTGACAGTATACATAGTCGCTACTATTTTAAAAAAGCTCGCCCACAAGCTCTGTACTGTTAATTTTTGTTGAACAGAGTATAGTGAAAATAATTCTTGAGTTCAATTTTTACTAATGAATCCATAATTTGCCCTATAGTTCCTACATATGTTCAGGGCGTCCGCCGGGAAGGTATACTACTGTGTTTTGCCGCCATTTTGGTAAACATTAGTCTTGATAGTTCATATTAAGCAGTCGTGAAGTAGACACGTGGCTAATTTATTATGGAAAAATATTCGATAAACCAACGTGTTGTAGTAGCCCGTAGCGTAATGGTTAGTGCGTTCGACTGTCACGCTGGAGGTCTGGGATCGCTTCCCAGCCTCGTCCACCTAAAAAAACTAAAAAGTTTTTTCTTAGGGCTACTGCCTCTTACGAGGAATTGACAAATCCTCCAAGAGTATCACTTGTCACGAATAAGTGCTTCTCGTCTAGCCGTTCGGATTCGGCATAAAATTGTAGGTCCCTTCCATTCCTGTCGAAAGGCGCACACAGGAATAGTTGCGAGTTGTTAGTCACTAGGCCCTGGTTCTTCATGAGTGTTTTAATCGTTAAAACATTTTATCAAAATCAATCCAACAAACCGAAACCAACAAAACGCACTGTCTGTAGGTGATATGCCCAAGCATGGACCACGATATCCATTAAAAGTACAGTCATTTGGTCAGGAGGAATCTGGACCTTACTTCTTTGAAAATGAAAACGGCGTAACGGTAACTGTAAATGGGGAGCGACATCGTGATATAATTGAAAACTTTTTAACGCCACAACTGCATGCTTTAGGCTTGATTAACATGTGGTATTAACAAGACGGTGTCACATCGCAACCAGCCAGGATTACAATGGAATTACTGCGAGACCTCTTTCCACAATAAGTTATTTCAAGAAATGGTGATGTTGATTGGCCTCCCCGGACCACGGTCGCCTGATTTGACTGCTCCGGACTTCTTTTTGTGGGGATATCTGAAAAGCAAGGTTTATGCAAACAAACCAGAAACGCTTGAGCAACTCAAACAAAATATTCGTGATGAAATTAATGAAATACCGCGTAAAATGTGTGAGAAGGTAATGAAACAGAGGCGGACATTTACCTGATATTGTATTCCCTACATAATTGCCGACATTAAATAAAACATTTATCAATATAAGATCCATTCTCTTTCATTTAATCAAAAATTATAAACAAACAAAGTAGTACAACAGTCGAAAAGGAAGCGGAAAAGATAAAGTTAGACCTTAAGTTTTTCAACTTAATATTACCTCAGGAACCCATGGTTTTCATCAGAGCTGAGCCAGTAGGGCTGGCCACAAGATGATAAAAGTCTCGGTCTCGTCATGCGAGACCGGGATCGAGACCGAGACTTTTCTCTTAAGCAGCCAAGACGAGACCGAGACGAAAATGTATATTTGGACTGAAATTTACAGAGAGTCTAAAAGTTAAAAACTCCAATTCCAGTTAAATATTTATTTTTTTCTGCACATATCCAAACTATAATCCAAAATATTTCGTTCCAATAATAATCAGGTTGTCCGGAAATCGTATTTTTTCGGAGACGAGACCGAGACGAGACTTAATTATACGAGACCGACACGAGACCGAGACGAGACTGAAAATTTTCGATTTTAACGAGGCCGAGACGAGACTTAAAAAAGTCTCGCAGAGTCTCGTCTCGTGGCCAGCCCTATGAGCCAGTGACTGTGGGTTAAGGGACACCCTGTATAGTAGGTACCTATGTACCTTTAGTAAAATTAGGGAATGAAATCGTAGTATTTGGTGGAAACGAATTTTTTGGTAGGCATGTGTTTAAGTTCATCCTCATTATAAAACCAAGTTGTTGGGGTTGTAGGGGTACGAAAAAAGCTACCATTATTGTGTCGAACATACCTAGCTATATGAGAACAAAATTTGTTTTAAATTGGAAGCCGAATATTTCATGGCCGCACACTTTTCCTCTTCCACCAATAATAGGAATTGACATAAATCGACAAAAAACAAAATAGGGGTGAGAGGGACGCATGCCAAATAATTTATGTATGTTGTTCCAGAGTTTTGTTTTTTGTCTGTGTTGTCTCTTGAAGATATACTTTGAGCACAATTAAAATGAAATGCCCGACTCTTATGTTTTATTTTAAAGTGGCTTATATTAAATTTTAGAAATTGTGTGTACCTAACATCTTAAAACAGGAATATTATGATTTTTCTTTTCATTGCACAAATTCTTTAGCTATAACAACTTCAGCTAAACAAAAAATATGCTATTTGATCACCGTTTAGAAGAGAGCGCAGTTGTCAAAAACCCTGACTTAAAACAGACCAAACATTATTAAAAAATAACGTCAGTACTAAAAACGTCGTGTTATACATTTTTGTAAAGTAGAAATCCCTTATTGAATTTAATTTTATTTCATTTAATTTTTAAATAAAGTTTTTTTTTGAAATATTATTTTTAGAGTTCGAAATAAAAAAAAAATTTGAAACAATTTTTTTTAAATTGTTTTGAATATATGGTATTTTTGTCAGAAAAAAAAAAAACAGGTGGTACTAGAACTTCTACTTTTCAAAATATTAAAAAATAAAAGAACCAACCAAACAGGAAAAAACTAAGCCGAAATGATCTTTTAGGTGAATCTGCTTATTTTTACGAAATAGTTTTTTTTTTTATTTTAATAAGAAATTATTTCTGGATTTAAAAAAACATGGCATTGCAAGTGTTATTCTGATTTTACTAGTTTTGTACTTTTCCAAAACTTGGCTGGGTACTACTGAGCTCCTTCACAAGATATTTTTAGTTCTAGAAACATAATTGCTTCAAATATATTATAAAGTGTTAAAAAATCACTTTATATTAAGTATAATTATAAATAATATTTGAATAAAGTTGACTAAGTACCAGTTTTTCAGTGTGGGGTTAAAGTTAAACCCGAGTTAACTCGACCGAATTTGCTCAGTTAACTTTGGATTAACTCAAAAAATGTTTATGAATAAAATATATATTACGTGTTTTATAAGGCATTCTGCATTCATCATAATCAATTGAAAATAGCTTCCTGTCCTGACGTAACTGTTGACTTTTATATATATTTCCCACCACTGATGAAAAATGGCATGTCTTTTTTGAAATATTTAGCTTTACAAACAAAAAAATTTTAAAGTTCTTAAAATTTTCATTTCGCATATATCTCTTAAGCCCTAAGCTTAATCCAAAAATTATCTTAGCAGAATTTTTACAATGATTAGTAGTATAAGCATGCATTAACAGTTTTTTTCTAAGAAGCCTAGTACGCTGCTGATGCGAAACGAAATTTTCCTGTGGTCTCCAAAAGGACAGCGAAATGCTTACGAAAACACATCGGAAAAATATTCATGGAGAGTTTAAATAAATTGCAAATAAATAACGAAAAAATCAAACAAAAACAGTGCTCTAATGAAAGAAACATCATATAAAAACACGAAAAAACCCAAATGTAATTTTCCGCACACAATAAGTGGTCCAGGCAATCAATTAATTGCGAAAAGAGAGTGGAGATTTGTCAAAACATTTTGGTATAATCATCAATTTCGCTGGTCGAACAGCGTACCACAGAACGAAAAGGACAACGAAATTTTTCGTTTATGATTTCGTCATGTCATTTTTGTATGGGATTTTTCATCCATAATTTGTATGACATCATTACTTAAATAAAAACACTAAAAGTCTAAAATACCGGTGTTTGGCTCTTTACTCTTGTGTGACGAACTTTTCGGAAAATATTTTATACCTCTTTTGTAGATTTTAATATTCCCTAAAGGAAACATTATTAGATTACACTATTTTACGTATAACGCATCAGTTGCAAGATATTTCGACTTCAAAAATGGACAACTTCGAATAAACAGGATTTTGTAATAAAAGGTATGTACACACAACTATATTTTCGAAGTTTGACCACTTTTGAAGCCGCAATATCTTCCAACTGATGCGTTATACGCAGAAAAGTGTTATAATGTTTCCGCTAGGGAATATTAAAATCTACAAAAGAGGTATAAAATATTTTTTACGAAAAGTTAGTCATTTAAGAGTAAAGAGCCAAAAACCGGTTGCTTATACTTTTTGTGTTTTTATTTAAAAAATTATGTCATAAAAATTATGGCTTACAGAAAAAACTGTTAATGCATGCTTATATAAAATTATATAATGTAAAAATTTTGCTAAGATAATTTTTCGATTAAGCTTAGGATTTAAAAGATATATGCGAAAAACAGTTTTTGTTTGACAGTTGACACTATTTAAATCACAATATCTTGCGACTTATGACTCATATTTTTTCATATTTTTTTTGAAGAAAATATTATGATCTTTTAACTGAGTGCACGATTTTTTCGACAACTTGTCCTTTTAAGAGTAAAAAGCAAAAAAAAAAACACAGAAATTTGAACTTTTTGTCAAACTTTAAACAAAATTACATCATAAATTATATAATAATTTTTTCTTGTAGGCATTCACATAATCAGATGTTTTCAAAAATTTGAACCGTTTAGGAGTTATACGTTAAAATCGACCGTTTTCAACATTTTACGTTTTTTGAAATGTCGATATCTTCTTAACAGTGGTGGGTCAATTTTTGATAGCATTTACCGTTTCTGAGTTTTATGCGACAAAATGATATTTTCGACATTTAACCTTGTTACTATTGACGCGCACACGATATGGTAATAGACTTTCGTGACAGTATTTCTTATGCCAAAATAAAGAAAATTTCGTTTAAAAATTTTTATTTGGAGTTTTTTGGCAGAAAAAGTACAATTTGCCTGGGCTAAAAGGTTTACACTGATGGTTTTGTTGCCGAGAAAAAATAATGGTTTCCAAATATGAAGGTTGTGTGCTAAGCAGTGGCGGTCTAAGCTTGTTGGAGGCCCGGGCGGCAATGCTTAATGGGGCCCCTTGTATGATCAGATATTTTTGTAGTCTTAATAACGTCAGCTTTTACGACAGATAAAACATAAACCATAGTAATTATAACACACTCTTTATTCTAAACTTTATTCGCTCTTTATATTGCATACAACATATCTACTAAACAAATTGTGTTTCAAAATAAATTTACTAGTTGCGGGTACATTTTTTATTATATGGAATATTTAAAGAAATATCACGGATTTTGTTAATGAACTGAAAAAATGGTATAAAGTTGTGTCAATTCATTGAGGCCAAGGTGAATTTCGCGTTTGAAAATTTAACGGAATGGATTTTATCTAAACAAAAATTTTAAATATTTAAGAAAGGGCAAAAAACTATATTTTGTATTCTTTAAATAAAAATGAAGTTTAGAAAAACGTGTACGGAAGCAGAAAAAGTAAAAACACATAAATGCGTTCAAAAAACTTTAACTCTTATGCCGAGAAAAATCAACCAAACTGAAAATAAGTTACACGCATGGTTTTAAGACTTTTACTTTTGAAGATATTATAAAATAAATAAACCAGCATCTCAGTAAAAACAAGAAAAAACGAGGTTGATAACTGGTTGCTGAAATGATCATTTAATAGGATTCTCCCTAGTTTTATGAGAGAGTTGCTTCATTATTTTTTTCATATCTTGAAAAGTAAAAGTCCTAGATCAATGTGGTTTTCAGTTTTTGACTAAAAATTAATAAGAGCATTGAGTTTTGAAAACCAAAATAGTACTTAATAAAGTAAAATTTTGAAAAAAAATTAGTTTGAACATTTTTTTTTAATTTTTTTTTTTTTTCAAAATTTTGACTTTGAAAATTAATTTTTCAAAAACTATTCATTCCAACAATTTAATAATATATAATAATATAAAAGAATAGACTTTTAAAATGCTATAGCATGACTCTGTAAGTATTAGTGTTCTTTTTTAATATTTTTTTTTCTGTTTAAAGTGATTTTTTTTTTTAAATTGCCCCTCCCGCCTAAAGGGGGAAATAGACCCCCCTTCCCATACAATTTTTTTCTTGTATAAGTTCAACCTACACGCTCTAACCTTTTGTGACACTTTATGTAAATCACCCTGTAGATATACCAAATTTAATATTTATTTTAAATTTTGTCTTTATTTGAAAGATTTCTGAAGTGGCCTCAATCAAGTGAGGCAAATATTTATGCCCTATTTTTGCAGTTCTTTAACAAAGCCCGGCAGATTTCGATGGGGTTTTTTAAATATATGAATTTAACTTCCTCGCCATACAATTTCACTCTTAATTTTGAGTTTTCAGTTTAACCCCCCCCCCGAATTTTTTTCCTGCGTTCGCGCCTCCCCCTTCAATTTGATGTCATTATTTTAGCAAAATGTGTTCTTTAACATAGCTTGTAAGTTTTTCCAGGAAAAATTATCCAACAAAACACAGCATCCAACACGGGCACATAAATTAGGACAACACATCAGCATAACAACCAACATGTAAATTGCAAAAAACAATGAATAGAAAACAAAATAAAAGCTTTTATTCAAAACTGGCGACCGACCCCCTGTTTTGTATAGGAAACACTATACTTTAACCAAACAAAAATTCTGTTGATCCAATCCGTCAGTGGTGCTATGCTTGTTCGTACAACAGTAAACATTTCGTTTTAAATCCTGCGTGTGGTTTTCGAATCGTCTCAATCAAAAAAGGAATGAACAGTTGTTTAAGGGCGTACGCAGGGGGGGGAGGTCAAAGTTTTAAGCTAGTTTGAAAATAAATATCGATCTTTTATTTAAATCCTTTTATTTGTATCAAAATGCATGAGAGCAATATACTATACATAAATTATGTACCTATGTTTCAAAATAAATATTGCCAAACAAAAATTAGTTTTTGGGTTAAATCAAATCATTTTAAATTAAAAAAAATATATAAGGAGTTTAAGCTTTTTGGAATAAATTAAAATCTTTAAAAGTAAGGAGACTATCTAGGTAAAGTTTAATGTTTTAAACACAAGAGACGTTGGACATATTTATTGAAGATGCAGGGCTTGATCCGCAGAAACTCAATGGGCAAGGCTATGATGGCTGTTCAACAATGTCGGGCAAAGAAAAGGGTGTGCAGGAAATGTTGAGAAAAAATACCCTAATGCTCTGTACTTCCATTGTGCAAGCCATAAGCTGAATTTGGTAGTTTGGACCTGAATGATGTTCAAGAAATTCGAACACACAAAAAGCAACGATCAAAGATGTCATTAGCTTTTACCGTAATTCCCTTACAAGGAAAAACATTCCTGCATTTTGTGAAACTCGCTGGTCTGAGAAATATGAAAGCCTTGCGATTTGTAAGGAAAATTTTGGCAGCGTCGTCAGTAAACTCTACAACAAAACTTTTATAATATGTCTTGTCCTAATAGCAAAATACTCAGCTTATCTCGAGCCATGTGTAAATATTCTCCAGTCAAAAAGTTAGACCCCCTCGCATGCACGAAACATGTACAACAAATTATAGCACTTGCAAAAGATCATAGAGCAAATGTGGACTCAAGAATAGATGGACTTATGGCTCATTCGTAATCTATTTCAGAAGGAATTGAAGTAGAACTTCTTAAACCTCGGACAGTAAATCGCCAGACTCATCGCTCTAATCATCCTTCGTCAAATGCAGATGAATTTTGGAAGAGATCCCTCCTGATTCCTTACTTTGCAGCACTTGAACGTAGATTCCAAGACGAAATATTACCAGTATATTCGGTATTTCTGTTACATCCAGCGAGATGTTAAAAATGTGCAAACATGATAATAAAGAGAAATCAAAGAGTTTTTCCGAGTTCTACAATTTCCAAAGCTTAATTGGAGAGGCCGAATTGTGGCATAATCTTTGGCATAACAAACAAATATCCACGGTAGAACTCCAAAAACTAGACATGTTAGATGTCCTACAAGAAGCAGACGACTTTTACCCCACAACAAAACATCCTCTGCATACTGCCCTGGCGCTACCTTGCACCACAAGCTCCGTCGAAAGAATATTTAGTACGTTAAGAAGAGTTAAAACTTGGCTTCGTCAACCATAGTCGAAAATCGTTTAAAGGGCAATTTAATCATATAAAAACTAACAAAACATAGGATATTGAATGTTTGAATTTAAAGGGTTATTAATGCTGAGTTTTCACACGAAAGCGGTAAAGCAAAATAAGATGGAAATTGTTAACAATGTCCTTGAAAGATTTGCTAGAGACCCACGCGCGCCGCTTAGCATTAAATTAACTAAACAGATATCTTGCATACGTGCATCAATGACCCCCTTTTTCTAAAATAGGTGTCATATAGGTACAAAAAAGTCACATACAGAAGTTCCTTAAGTACTTAAAAGTAGATTTTATTTTAAAATGAATTAAAATTAACTAAGAGTTATTTATTTTTATTATCCTTTTTATTTATTTATGCTTAAAATGTTTGTTCCAGTTTCGTATTAACGAACAAAATAAATAATTGAAACAAAATCATCTAAATTGTTTATGGAACGAGTTTTGAACGAGTTTAATCAAAATCCTGCGTACGCCCTTGCAGTTGGTTGCTATATTTTTTGTATATCAATTAATTTGACTCAACAAAAATTATGTTTGCTGCATGTAAAAGTTAACTAATTTTAATCTTCAAATGTCCAATTTAAGTATTTTGAATTCGTTCTTTTCATTTCAAGAAATAGTATTGTATTATTTGTCTTCGATTTATGCCCCTTCTTTCCTTTTATCCACTATTCTGTTTGGTTCTTCCCGACATGAAAACAGATTTAACTGTTTTTGAAATTTATTAAAACTACGAAAAGACTATCAAAAATCGTTAAAAGTATTTTACTGACAAAAATGAATGCACCATACGTAACTGATCCTCAATTATAACCGAAAGTATATAGCGAGCAAAACTTAAGAATCAAATCAAGATTACAAACTTAATATACCCCACCCCCCCCCAAATATTGGTCTGGCTACCGGTTTTGTCTGTTGTTGTAAATACTGTGCAGTAGTTTTAATTTGCAGTACAAGACTATTTCTATATTTATTCATCATTGAGTTTACGTCAAAAACTAAACAACATTATTAGACTAAGAGCCCACAGCAAATTTTGGGTGTGCACGATAGGGCTGGCCACGAGACGAGACTCTGCGAGACTTTTGTGAGTCCCGTCTCGTTAAAATCGAGCATTTTCAGTCTCGTCTCGGTCTCGTGTGGGTCTCGTATAATTAAGTCTCGTCTCGGTCTCGTCTCCGAAAAATACGATTTCCGGCCAACTTGTTGGTTATTGGAACGAAATATTTTCGATTATAGTTTGAATACGTGCAGAAGAAAATAAATTGGATTTCTTAATTTATTAGACTCTCTCTTAATGTCTGTCAAAATATACAGTCTCGTCTCGGTTGTTTGAAAGCCAGTCTCGTCTCGGTCTCTTCATGCGAGACCGAGATCGAGACCGAGACTTTTCTCGTCTCATGGCCAGCCCTAATGAACGATAGCAAAAATTCCTTTTGTTATAATATACATAAGTCCATAATATTCATATGCAAATATAAAAGTCTGGCATGTCAGGGTTGGGTCCTTTGTTTGCAATTTCTACTACATTAAAAATAAAGTGCATTGAAAATCAATTATAGGAAATTTCCAATGGCTACAAGACGCACTCAAAGCTACAATCTTTGAGTGCGCCTTCCAGAAATTTGGACCCACAGAAAAGGTTTTGAACCAGCGTTTTAATTAAATACAATTTTGAACTTCCTACCCTTGGTTCCTGGGCTTTAATAAAGAAATGCATTTTCAATGCATTATAACGCACGAAGGCCCCAACCCCGACGCACTGTGGGATCTTGCCTTAGCAGAAGCGGCGAGAAGTCAGTTTTTCTATATGTTACCAATTTCAATAAAAATAACTGTTTCGATTAACTGCTAATATGGCTTACATTATTTTTTTTTAGTCAGTGAGTTTGATGAATCAAGTATGTTCTTTATAATAGCATTAGTTTAAAGTCGATAGTGTAGTAAAAATGGCAACAAAAATACAAAAGAATGTCGACTTCTTATAAAAACACTAAAACATTTTTTAAATAACGGTACTTTTTGATTAGGCAAACATTAAAGTTAGATTTAAAGTGTTTTTCTTAGATAAATCTATTCTTTATTCGAAACTGAAGGTAAAAGTAAAAAACGTTTGCCTAAAATATTTAATTTTGTGTGTATAAAAGTATGCAAAATATTAAACCATTTTCATTATGTTTTAGAGCTCAACATGCAATTTTTCTCTTGCAAAAGGCAGGAACTTTGCAAAAAAAAATTTTAACAGTAAATTTAAGTCCATTGACCCCAAAAAACAAACCGCAGATTGAAATTATCGACTATTTTTCGGACTCAGAGTAGTAACAATTACGAAAATAATTTGTTAACAACACCACGCAAAGGTAAACGATATATTTTTTTTTTATCTATGTACCCAAGCCCAAGTGCACAACATATTTTTGTTTGTTTCTTTTTAAATATTGAATACATACATAATGTATTTCAAAATCTTATTTATTTGTCTTCAATCAAAATGTAGCTGTTGAAATGTTTTAAAAATGTTTACTTTATATACGAATATTTCACAATTAATCCAAATTCCTCGCTCTAATATACAGGGTGATTCAACTAAGATGTGAAAAGAAGATAGAGCATGTAAACCAACTTCTAAGTAAAAACAAGAAAAACATAATCTGATGATAAATCAACCGGTTGTAGAAATGATAATTTAGCAGGATTCTTCCTAGTTTTATGAGGAAGTTGGTTTCTTAATTTTTTAATATTTTAAAAATAAAAGTCCTAGAACCATCTGATTATCAGTGTTTGACTAAGAATTAATAAGAACACTGATTTTTGAAAACAAAAAAAACTTAATTACGTATAATTTTGAAAAAAAAAAATTACATAGTTTAAAAAAAAAGTTATCATTCTCAAAATTTTAAGTTTGAAAATTAATTTTTAAAAACTATTCACTAAAGCAACATTGTTAAAAAAGAAAATTAATGAAAGGGCTAAGAAAGAAAAGGGTATCTAATGATGTTGTAAGTGATACCGTTGTGTTTTAAGGGAGCGGGTCATAATACTGTTTTTCAAAATTCTGTATGACAAAATTCTGTGTGGTCAAAATACTGTAAGACCATAATTCTGTATGTCATTATATTGTAAATACAAAATTCTGTATGTCAAAATACTGTATGAACAAAATACTGACTCGCAAAATTCTGTTTTTTAAAATGCTGTACGGCAAAATACTGTATTTTCAATGCTGTTAAAAAACTTAAAAAAAAAATAAAACACATAATATAATATGTAATGTATTATGTCAAAATCAATATAATTTTAAACCGTTTTTTTTAGAATTTTTTAGAAAATTGCCCCTCCCAACTTAACGGGGCGAGAGATAACTCCCCCACTCCTATACAATCTTTTTCATATCTCGACTCAACCAACACGCTCTTACTTTTTGTCACACCATAGGTGAATCACCCTGTATACATCAAAAAATACCAAATAAGCGTATTTAAAATTTTATAACGGGATTATCTCAAAATCTTGAAGTGGTGGAGTTTTTTCGACTTCGGATTTCAATTCAGCATACCAAAAACCTTTCGAAAAATATATTTTGGTTTAGGTAACAAAAAGCTTTATTATTATCGCCGTTAATAAGGCATTTCTGCCTCACTGTGCGACGTGCCAGACTTTCATATTTGCATATGAATAGTATGGACCTATCTTAAAACAAAAGGAATTTTTGCTATCGTTCACACCCAAAATTTGCTGTGTGCTCTCGGTCTATATTCAAAGGATATGATATTTTATTCATCAAAAAAAAAAAAAAAAAAAACGCATTAGAATAGAATATGTATTTAGTGTCAAGTACCATCTCGTATCATTTAAATTAAGTGACTGACTTGAATAGAATAAATAAAAGAATATTTATTGGCCCCTCAATCCAACTTTAAGTGACCACGAATTTTTACTTAATAAAGAACGTGATGACGTCAAAAGAAGAATTTCTTATTTTTCAACTTATTTATTCTATTCCCATTTGATTTGCACAAACGTTTTCTAGAACAACTCGTTCTTTTCACAGCAAAGCAGCCATTTTAATGCGAGAATTAGGGAGGGGGTTGGTAAGTGTGGTACGTGAGAGTTCTTTTTTTCGAAGACACTTTTTCGAATTAATGTAATTTCTTGTTCTTGAGTTGTTGTTTTGTTTTGATTTTGGTTTTCCTTTAGTCATTCATTAGCCTTTGCGTGTTATAAGTAATTTGTGTTCTATTTTTTACAAAAAAAAAAAAAATAAACGAGAACACAATAATAAAAATTTTGCTACGGATATCTGAAGTAAAGGAGTATTTATTAATGCCCATACAATATATCCTCTGTCTTTTCTTATAATAGATTCGAATAATAACAACAAAAACAATGGATGTATATTTAACATTAAATGATATAATGTATACTAATTAGGGCGTTAAGGCCATATTTTAGGACAAACCTTGCACTTCATTCTGACGGGATGAGCTTTGGTACACTTATAGTCCACATCCTAAGGTTACTTTAAAAAAGTGTTTCCACGGTGGCAACACTAGCAGACCGGTTGCCTTCTGACCATGTTTTAACACGAAATTTCACATAAATTAGCCTATAAATCGGTAACCAGACATCGGTTGATATCGTGAAATGTCTCGTTGGATTAAGAATACTTGAAGCCATAGGGGTATGTTCATTTTTGTACCACTCCCTCACCCTTGTACGCGGGGGGAGTAAAATACCCTCGGTGGATAAGGGTTTTTATTTGTCAGAAAATAATGGTTATAAAATGAATATTCATAAAATTTTAAGATGAGCGTCGACATAGAATTTCATACTCTATAGCATACTCGAAGTCCATTTTTATCCATGTATTAGTTTTTTGTATAATCGCTTTTAAAATGGGGGAGGGGATTCGATGGATTTGTATAAATGTAACTCTTCGGTGATTTGATTTTGAAATGATCGACCCCCTTGTTGTTCGCAGCCGAAATCGCTTGTGCACTCAGCCAATTATGGTCAACATAAATATAAGAGATATTCGGGAAAACATTCGTGTTGTTGCCAAAAATTCGGTGAAAATTCGATTAAGCTGGTTAATTAGTCGACTGGAATCTTTCGCGTGTTCGATTTTAATTGCAGTTTTTTCTAATATCTCCATAAGGCGGACGCCTTCAGGTAAGTGTTCAATTCATCTGGCGGAGTGGCACGAGTACGATAACTTTGGCTACAAAAATGAATAAGAGTTTTTTTTTTATAGAAGGGTCAAAAACAAGCATTTTTTACTATCGGAGGGGGGGATTTATCTCACCCCGTTTAGGCGGTAGGGGTAGACAAAAATTACTTAAAATGGAAAAAAAAATATTAAAAATTAACGGAAATACTTACATTAAATTACTGTACCTGTTTTAAAAGCCAGAAATCTGTTATTTAATCCTTAGTTTAAATTGAATTACTCATGCCTACAGTTTTTGAAAAATTTGCATGCAAATTCAAAAGTTTGATAAAAAAATTAAGAAAACAAAGTTTAGACCAATTTTTTTTTCAAAATTGTGAAATGAATTGCTAAATTGGCTTCTAGTGGTCAATGCTTACATTAATTCTGAATCGAACATAAGAAAAACGAATGGTTTTATGTCTTCAAGTATTTGAGAAAATTACTAAAAGTACTTTTTATGAGATTTTTATTTTTTTGCTTGCTTACATAAATAGAATATGCTAGCAGCACCCAGCGCGGTGCGGCGTATAAACAGTGAGAAATGTCGCCTAAGTTTTTTGAATGTAAATTGTTTTTGTAAAATATAGGGGATTTTTCCTCAATTTTGATTTTTCCAAACCATAGGAGAATGGGCATTTTGGTCTACCTATTGCCCACGAATGATAAATTAGAAATTAGAAAGCTTAGCCCTAGTTGATCATTTTTTTGTATGGACACAAAGTTGTAAACCGTGGGATTTCAGCAGTATATGGCAACAAAGATTGCAATTAGAACTAAAATAAATTACAATAGCGTTCCATTGAAATGACAGTATTGGTCACTTTCGATGAACCTAATAGAACACAAAATAAAGGAACTTTTATACCAATGGGAAAAAACATCGAAAACTATCATGATGGGCGAATAATTCGCTTAACAGTATGAAAATTCTACTTTTTCTTATTCGATTTAGCAAATTTAATGAATAAGAATAATTGTGCGTCTAGTTCCCACAATTGAGGTATACAACTTTAGAAAGCTTAGTTCAAGAATATCATTTTGGAATATGGACACAGAACTGTAAACCATGGGGTTTAGGCAGGATATAACAAAATATAAAAAAAATTCGTGTATGTTTATTCGAATTTGCAAAGTGTTTTTCTTATATGTTTGGTCGCTTATTTTAGCCAACTCCAATTGTTTATGACAAAAGGTATACCCGCACGTTGGTACACTCCATAGTACCTAATCATTTTCATGATAGGTCTCGTTTCTGGGCACTAGGTAGACCAGCTCCCATATATTTTAGCCCATTCTCCTTTCAACGTTTTATTTAACAATAGGTATCATGGATAGCCCGCTTCGCAGGTTCAAGGATTTTAACTCCCTTTTTGGGTCCCGCTCATGCGACTCCGCTTTTTGGGGCCTCTGGAATGCTAAATTTTCAGTTTTAAAGAAAAAAACTACGTGATAAACACAAATAACTTGGTTGAAACAAATAATGAAATAATAAGTTTCTGGCTACCAGAAAACCTTTAATTTTAGCATTGTTGACCTTGCCGTTGTATTAAATTTTGTTTTGCATTTAAATTCATTTTGTAGAAAATTGCCCCTTCCGCCTAAACGGAGTGCGATAAACCCACGGCCCGTAATACAAAATTATCGTATTTAGCCCCTCTAAAAAATCCGTTATTATTTTGCTGCGCCGTAGTTATCGTACTCCCCCACATTAATCCTGAAAGTGAGATCACCGTTAATACCAAACAAAATATATAAAAGTAATTTTCAAATTTCTCAAAAACTAGAAGACATAAAACCATTTGGCTTTTTGTGTTCTTAATTTCAAAATTAAAAAAAAAAACACCCGTCTAAAATTTTATTTCTCATTTTGTTTATCAAAATTTTGAGTTTGCATGCAAATTTTTTAAAATTTAAATTCAGTATTAAAGGACATATTTCTGGCTTTCAAAACCGATAAATTACTTCTTTGTAAGTATTGCCGTTGTTTTTTTGTTTAATATTTTGTTATTCATTTTAAGTCGTTTTTTTATAAAATGCCCCTAACTCCTAAACGGGGTGAGATAGACCCCCCTCCAATAGTAAAAAATGCTAGTTTTTGACCCTTCTACAAAAAAGCGTTATCAATTTTTGGTGCCAAAGTTATCGTACTCATCCCGGCGGAGTTGATCTTGGAATGACAGGTAGCGTATGAAGCATTGCACCACCGAAACGTCTTTTATCATTTTGTATATCATTCATCGTGCGATTCAGGGCTTCCAATGCGTGTTTGCCAGCAATAGTGAACTCGTCCTAGGTGATAATGTTACATTTCTGCAATACTTTCGCAATTTTAGAATTCTTTGGAATGTTGCATGTAGGTTCTTCATCCACTTGTAGATTGTATGGCAAATTCGATGCAGAATGGTTCGACTGCCTTCTAACAACGTAGTCTCTCTCAATCTCTTAAGAAGCGAATAACGAAGCAAATCTCAGATTAAGTACAAAGTTTAGTCAGGAATGTGTTTTTTTTTTAACTTGACGCATCGTGGAAAAAAGTCCACCACTTCCCCCAGGCCCGAATGCAGGAACAAATTTCGGGGGGGGGGGGGGGTTTAAACTGAAAACTCAAGTGAAATTGTATGGCGAGGTAGTTAAATTCACACATTTCGGGGGGGGGGGGGGTTGAACACCCAACACCCCCCCCCCCCCACCCTGCGTTCGCGCCTGATTTCCCCTATCGACTGCTTGCATCAATTCATCGAACATCTTGACTTAATGCGACGCGACCGAAATACATTTCACAATCCCATTCTTGGTTAAATGCGAAGAAATGTACTTTAAACCGGATCTTCGCGGATACGAGACGAGACTGTATATTTGGACCGAAATTTACAGAGAGTCTAATAAATTCAAAAATCCATTTTCAGTTAAATACTTATTTTCTTTTGCACGTATTCAAACTATAATCGAAAATATTTCGTTCCAATAATCCTTAAGTTGGCAGGAAATCGTATTTTTCGGAAACGAGACCGAGACGAGACTTAATTATATGAGACCGACACGAGACTGAAAATTTTCGATTTTAACGAGACCGAGACGAGACTTACAAATGTCTCGCAGAGTCTCGTCTCGTGGCCAGCCCTAATCGCCAAAATTGAACGATCCGTTCTTGACTTATCCTACTGAAAAAATGAAATTTGCACATTCAGCGTCACCTGTTGAGAATTTTTCTTTTTTCCTAAACCTTCAAATAGTGATTTCAAACAAACTCGCAGAAGGAAGTATCCACGCAAACCACGATCCATTTTTATATATATAGATTAATGCTTTAGGGATTCAAAAACTAAAAAAAAATAAAATGAAAAAAATGTTTAAAATGTATATTTAATTCTAAGGTAATAATACAAAACAATTTATTTTAACAAACAAATGTATAAATGTATTGGGATACATATATTGAACGCAAAGTTTTCAGTAGGTATCGTATTTTGATTTCACTTTTTGATTTATACTTATAAGGTCAGCACCAAGGGGAATTCTTTGACCTTTGTTGGCTTATAAATAATAAAAAAAGTCATATTCAGGAATAAAAAAAAAAACAAATAATTGACACCTCATAAAATAAATATTTAAAACTTTTTTCAAAGCTATGGTTGCCCAAAATTCCGAAAAAAAAGAATCTCAAAGTCCTAAGGGAAAAAGTTACATTGCTATCTCCGAGCACTATGTGTTACACGAGAGTAAGAGTCATCAATCTGTATTTGCTTCTGTATTTAGGTACTACATCATATAAACAGAAGTTGAATGAATAACAGGAACAAATAATAACCTGGGCATGCATGGGCGCACATATTGCGGTGATAAAAGTTATGTACATATATATGTTAATGTGAATGTGAAAGCTTTCATATTAATCTTATGAATTGAGTGTTCAATCCTACTTGCTGGCTATGCTGGTCCTGGTATGCTGGCTTGTGAAATGTTAGGTACCTACGTATAGAAAAATTATGGGTTTCCATATTCGATTGTTTTCCACTCAAACAATGAAACATGAAGACAAGAGGAATCATTTCATTTTGTGGGGTATGCATTCTATATTATTCCCACAGTAGGCCAGTCGAATTGTAATTTGAAATGCAAAAATTTAAATAGTAGATTTTTTTCTTTTAATTGTTAGAGGGGTTCATAAGAAGTGTTCAGTACGGTTTTCGACCGCCTAGCCCTTTTGCGTTAGCCGCCATTTTAAATTTTCGGAAAATCGGTTTTTGTTAAATAACTCTTTCATTTTCACCTTCTCACTAAAAATGCCCTTGACAAAAGTTGTTTAAAATTTTATTATCTACATTTTTGGTCAAAACAATTTTGTGTCTAAGATTGATAGTTTTCGATATAATCCGGAAATTGTGATTTCGGTTATTTATAGGTTAAACGCAATGAGGGGTATTTTTGTATAAAACAAAAGGATAAAGTATTTTTTTTCAATCATTTAGGAGGCCATAAGGAGTCTAAATAAAAAAATTCGACCTCCTATCTTTTCAACTTTGGAAACCATCTTGCATTTAAAGCAAGTAGGATTTTGTTAAACAAATCATTCAGGAACTCGCTTTTTGTGACAGCGTAGTTATACTTTTGACTAAAATTGATAATTTTCGATTTCAGTCTGAAAATCAAGTTATCCGAACTAAGACTAGAATTCTTTTCCGCATCACCGCGGGGTTTTTTAGGTGATGTTTCTAGTTTTAGTATTAGTTTTTTTTTGTTTGTTATTTTTTTGCTAGATTGTAATCAGGTTAAAATCTACTATTTAATTTTTTGCATTTCAGCATTTATTTTTGTTTAATTCGACTGGGCTACAGAGAATATTAATGAAGGTACTGAAAAACAAAAACAATATAACTTCTATTGTTCAGGTTTTTTTCTTTCTTTAGTAATGAACTTATATCATCTTGTATCTACAATCAAATCAGCTTAAATGAAACGAAATTCCAATCAAAGGATAATGGGCAAATTGTCTTTTCCAGTACTTTATTTCATAATATGGCGACAAGAATCAAAACTACCGGAAAAAAGACTTCGGTACTGCTATTATTGCTAAACTGTGATTATGCTTAAAAGTGATTTTAGAGGCAATGTGTAAATTCCTAAAACATTGCTCAGTTCTGACTTCTGAAAATTTATAATGGTTTAGCTTTTTTGGAATTATCTGTTCATAACTGATTTCAGACACATTGCTTTAATTAAACTAAAAATTGTTGTTAAAAACTGATATTGCCAAACTGTTATTCTGCTTATAAGTGATTTAAGGGTTATTGTGACAATTTAAGAAACTTAATAGTGGTTTTGCTTGTTGTTACTAGTTATTTCAGATTCATCCTGTAAATTCAACAAAAAGTTGTTTTTTATTACTGATTTAGTTTAACTACGACTCTGCTTATGAGTTATTCTACAGTTATCGCGTAAATTCACCAAAAATTTTAATACTGAATCAGCTTAAAAGTGATTTTGCTTATTAGTGATTCTAGAGTTATTGTGTAAATTGAACAACTACTTAGGATTTTGAAGAGATTTTTGTCTCGTAAAAAGTTGTGGTAGAAAGAATATTATATATATAAGACAACCGGGCGTCAAAAATAAAACGACGTCCATTTATTTTTATTATTTAGTAAAATAAAATGACGCCCGGGCGTCAAGAATAAAATAAATTGACGCCCGGGCGTCAAAAACAAATTGACGACTGGGCGTCAAAAATAAAATGACGCCCGGGCGTCAAGAATAAAATGACTTCAAGAATAAAATGACGCCCGGGCGTCAAAAACAAATTGACAACTGGGCGTCATTTTATTCTTGACGCCCGGGCGTAATTTTATTCTTGACGCTCGGGCGTCATTTTATTTTTGACGCCCGGTCGTCATTTTATTTTTGACGCCCTGGCGTCATTTTATTTTTGACGCCCGGGCGACAAAAACAAATTTACGACTGGGCGTCAAAAATAAAATGACGCCCGGGCGTCAAAAATAAAATGACTTCAAGAATAAAATGACGCCCGGGCGTCAAAAACAAATTGACAACTGGGCGTCATTTTATTCTTGACGCCCGGGCGTAATTATATTCTTGACGCTCGGGCGTCATTTTATTTTTGACGCCCAGTCGTCAATTTGTTTTTGACGCCCGGTCGTCAATTTATTTTTGACGCCCGGGCGTCATTTAATTTTATTCTTGACGCCCGGACGTCATTTTATTTTTGACGCACAGGCGTCAATTTATTTGTAACGCCCGGTCGTCATTTTATTTTTAACGCCCGGGCGTCAATTTATTTGTAACGCCCGGTCGTCATTTTATTTTTGACGCCCAGGCGTCATTTTATTCTTGACGCCCGGGCGTCATTTTATTATTGACGCCCGGGCGTCATGCGTAACGCAAGCGTTCCGGATGCGTTCCGCATGCGTTCCGAATGCGTTCCGGATGCGTTCCGCATGCGTAATGCACCCGGAACGCATGCGTAACGCTTCGGGAACGCATCCGGAACGCATCTGTTACGCATGCGTTCCGGATGCGTTCCGGATGCGTTACGCATGCGTCCCGGATGCGTTCCGGATGCGTTACGCATGCATTCCGGATGCGTTGCGCATGCGTTCCGGATACGTTCCGCATGCGTTGCGGATGCGTTCCGCATGCGTTACGCATGCGTTCCGGATGCGTTACGCATGCGATCCGTATGCGTTACGCAAGCGTTCCGGATGCGTTCCGGATGCGTTCCGGATGCGTTCCGGATGCGTTCCGGATGCTTTACGCATGCGTTCCGGATGCGTGTTCCGCATGCGTTCCGGATGCGTTCCGGATGCGTTCCGCATGCGTTCGGGATGCGTTGCGCATGCGTTCCGGATACGTTCCGCATGCGTTGCGGATGCGTTCCGCATGCATTACGCATGCGTTCCGGATGCGTTACGCATGCGATCCGTATGCGTTACGCAAGCGTTGCGGATGCGTTCCGGATGCGTTCCGGATGCGTTCCGCATGCGTTCCGGATGCGTTCCGGATGCGTTCCGCATGCGTTCGGGATGCGTTGCGCATGCGCTCCGGATACGTTCCGCATGCGTTGCGGATGCGTTCCGCATGCGTTACGCATGCGTTCCGGATGCGTTACGCATGCGATCCGTATGCGTTACGCAAGCGTTCCGGATGCGTTCCGGATGCGTTCCGGATGCTTTACGCATGCGTTCCGGATGCGTGTTCCGCATGCGTTCCGGATGCGTTCCGCATGCGTTCCGGATGCGTTCCGGATGCGTTCCGCATGCGTTCGGGATGCGTTGCGCATGCGTTCCGGATGCGTTCCAGATGCGTTCCGCATGCGTTACACATGCGTTCCGGATGCGTTGTGCATCTGTTACGCATGCGTTACGCATCTGTTACGCATGCGTTCCGGATGCGTTCCGGATGCGTTAGGCATGCGTTCCGGATGCGTTCCGGATGCGTTCCGGATGCGTTACGCATGCGTTCCCGATGCGTTCCGGATGCGTTACGCATGCGTTCCGGATGCATTGCGCATGCGTTCCGGATGCGTTCCGCATGCGTTCCGCATGCGTTCCGGATGCGTTACGCATGCGTTCTGGATGCGTTACGCATGCGTTCCGGATGCGTTACGAACGCGTTCCGGATGCGTTACGCATGCGTTCCGGATGCGTTGCGCATGCGTTCCGGATGCGTTCCGCATGCGTTACGCATGCGTTCCGGATGCGTTCCGGATGCGTTCTGGATGCGTTCCGGATGCGTTCTAGATGCGTTACGCATGCGTTCCGGATGCGTTCCGGATGCGTTACGCATGTGTTCCGGATGCGTTCCGCGTGCATTACGCATGCGTTCTGGATGCGTTACGCATGCGTTCCAGACGCAATCCGCATGCGTTCCGGATGCGTTCCGGATGCGTTACGCATGCGTTCCGGATGCGTTGCGCATGCGTTCGGATGCGTTCCGCATGCGTTACGCATGCGTTCCGGATGCGTTCCGCATGCGTTACGCATGCCTTCCGGATGCGTTCCGGATGCATGCGTTCCGGATGCGTTACGCATGCGTTCCGGATGCGTTTCGGATGCGTTCCAGATGCGTTACGCATGCGTTCCGGATGCGTTCTGGATGCGTTCCGCATGCGTTAAGCATGCGTTACAGATGCGTTACGCATGCGTTACACATGCGTTCCAGATGCGTAACGCATGCGATCCGGATGCGTTACGCATGCGTTCCAGATGCGTTACGCATGCGTTCCGGATGCGTAACGCATGCGTTCCGGATGCGTTCCGCATGCGTTCCAGATGCGTTACGCATGCGTTCCGGATGCGTTCTGGATGCCTTCCGCATGCGTTACGCATGCGTTCCGGATGCGTTCTGGATGCGTTACGCATGCGTTCCGGATGCATTACGAACGCGTTCCGGATGCGTTACGCATGCTTTCCGGATGCGTTGCGCATGCGTTCCGGATGCGTTCCGCATGCGTTCCAGATGCGTTACGCAAGCGTTCCGGATGCGTTCCGCATGCGTTCCGGATGTGTTCCGGATGCGTTCCGGATGCGTTCCGGATGCGTTCCGGATGCGTTCCGGATGCGTTCCGCATGCGTTACGCATGCGTTCCGGATGCGTTCCGGATGCGTTACGCATGCTTTCCGGATGCGTTACGCATGCGTTCCGGATGCGTTCCGGATGCGTTCCGCATGCGTTACGCATGCGTTCCGGATGCGTTCCGGATGCGTTCTGGATGCGTTCCGCCTGTGTTACGTTCCGGATGCGTTCCGCATGCGTTACACATGCGTTCCGGATGCGTTCCAGATGCGTTACGCATGCGTTCCGGATGCGTTCCGCGTGCATTACGCATGCGTTCTGGATGCGTTACGCATGCGTTCCGGACGCATTCCGCATGCGTTCCGGATGTGTTCCGGATGCGTTACGCATGCGTTCCGGATGCGTTACCCATGCGTTCCGGATGCGTGGCGCATGCGTTCCGGATGCGTTCTGGATGCGTTCCGCCTGTGTTACGTGCCGGATGCGTTCCGCATGCGTTACACATGCGTTCCGGATGCGTTCCAGATGCGTTACGCATGCGTTCCGGATGCGTTACGCATGTGTTCCGGATGCGTTCCGCGTGCATTACGCATGCGTTCTGGATGCGTTACGCATGCGTTCCGGACGCATTCCGCATGCGTTCCGGATGCGTTCCGGATGCGTTACGCATGCGATCCGGATGCGTTACGCATGCGTTCGAGATGCGTTACGCATGCGTTCCGGATGCGTAACGCATGCGTTCCGGATGCGTAACGCATGCGTTCCGGATGCGTAACGCATGCGTTCCGGATGCGTTCTGGATGCCTTCCGCATGCGTTACGCATGCGTTCCCGATGCGTTCTGGATGCGTTACGCATGCGTTCCTGATGCGTTCCGCATGCTTTCCGGATGCGTTACGCATGCGTTCCGGATGCGTTCCGGATGCGTTCCGCATGCGTTACGCATGCGTTCCGGATGCGTTCCGGATGCGTTCTTGATGCGTTCCGCCTGTGTTACGTTCCGGATGCGTTCCGCATGCGTTACACATGCGTTCCGGATGCGTTACACATGCGTTCCGGATGCGTTCCAGATGCGTTACGCATGCGTTCCGGATGCGTTACGCATGTGTTCCGGATGCGTTCCGCATGCGTTACGCATGCCTTCCGGATGCGTTCCGGATGCATGCGTTCCGGATGCGTTACGCATGCGTTCCGGATGCATTACGCATGCGTTCCGGATGCGTTTCGGATGCGTTCCGCATGCATTACGCCTGCGTTCCGGATGCGTTACGCATGCGTTCCGGATGCGTTCCGCATGCGTTCCGGATGCGTTGCGCATGCGTTCCGGATGCGTTCCGAATGCGTTCCGGATGCGTTCCGCATGCGTTCCGCATGCGTTCCAGATGCGTTCCGGATGCGTTCCGCATGCGTTCCGGATGCGTTCCGGATGCGTTCCGCATGCGTTACGCATGCGTTCCGGATGCATTACGCATGCGTTACGCATGCGTTCCGGATGCGTTCCGGATGCGTTGCGCATGCGTTCCGGATGCGTTCCGCATGCGTTCCGGATGCGTTCCGGATGCGTTCCGCATGCGTTCCGCATGCGTTCCAGATGCGTTGCGCATGCGTTCCGGATGTGTTCCGCATGCAATACGCATGCGTTCCGAATGCATTACGCATGCGTTCCGGATGCGTTCCGCGTTACGCATGCGTTCCGGATGCGTTACGCATGCGTTACGCATGCGTTCCAGATGCGTTACGCATGCGTTCCGGATGCGTAGCGCATGCGTTCCGGATGCGTTCCGGATGCGTTCTGGATGCGTTCCGCATGCGTTAAGCATGCGTTAAGCATGCGTTCCAGATGCGTTACGCATGCTTTCCGGATGCGTTACGCGTGCGTTACGCATTCGTTACGCTTGCGTTCCAGATGCGTAACGCATGCGATCCGGATGCGTTACGCATGCGTTCCGGATGCGTTCCGCATGCGTTCCAGATGCTTTACGCATGCGTTCGGGATGCGTTCTGGATGCGTTACGCATGCGTTCCGGATGCGTTCCGCATGCGTTGCGCATGCGTTCCGGATGCGTTCCGCATGCGTTCCAGATGCTTTACGCATGCGTTCCGGATGCGTTCTGGATGCGTTACGCATGCGTTCCGGATGCGTTCCGCATGCGTTCCGGATGCGTTCCGGATGCGTTGCGCATGCGTTCCGGATGCGTTCCAGATGCGTTACGCATGCGTTCCGGATGCGTTCCGGATGCGTTCCGCATGCGTCCCGTATGCGTCCCGGATGCGTTACGCATGCATTTCGGATGCGTTCCGGATGCGGAACATGCGGAAAAAAGAAAGTAATTTATAAAATAATGATAGCGGTTTTTTTATTTATAAAAACTATTATGATTGGTTGGCTCAGATAATTTTACATTTCCAAACAAACTATTGATAGCAATATGGTAATTCGATTTGGTAGTATGTATACTTTTTCTATCTGAACTTAAGTTAAGAACCGAAAATTATCTGAACTTGGCTTTGTTTATATATGTTGTATTCACGGTAGTTAAGGTGTCGTTTCTTTTGTTCCAATTCTACCTGGGTTTGCAAAAAAACAAGGCTATTAAAATCATCGATGTTCAGAAAGCTAAGTGCACCGTTTACAAATGATATTTTGTATATAAGACCTGTTAAGCCGGTGAGTCGTGTGCGCTGTCAGTCCATATAAAATACACCACACAACCACACTTCATACGAGACAAATGTGGTTCTATGGATATGAATAACATTGTAGCGATAGCAACACTACAACTCTGGTTGCCTTTAGACATTCATTCACGTTAAACAATTTTACATCGATGTTAAAAAATTAAAATCATCGATGTTCAGAAAGGAAAGACGCCGCGCCGTCTACACAAGATTTTTTTACCTACGCCTTAAGATGTTCATTCATGCAAAAAACGATTTTTCTGATTCCATAATTTTTGCCATCGATGTTGGTTCTTCGATGTTGACATCGATGTTTTTTCAACGTCGCTCATCTCTAGCAGGCACTCTATATTTTCTTATATTGTTATATACTGTAATACAAAAAAAGCCAGCTCAACTATAACAGTTCTTCAAATGGAGTCAACCTCTTTGTATGAATATGCTATCTAGTGTATTATGTATAGAGATCAGTGGAGAAAAGTCAAATCATAATAAATAATAATGATAAATGAATGCATTCAGTTCTATTTTAAGTATGATTATTTGTTTAGGGTGGAAACACATTGTAGTAGCTTTGGTTAACATTTAATTTTGTAAAACTTTTTAATTATTATTATGTACGATATGATATGATGTTAAATTTTCTAAAACTAAGATTTGAGGGCCATTTCCAATTGGCCCGGGCAAAGGGCCATAATGAAAAACAGGGGGCCAAATGGCCCGATCGGGCACTTTGTGGCAACGCTGGATAAAACTTCACTCAAAAGAGAATTAATTTCTTCAAAGGAGAATAATGTAGTATTGTTCTCATTTACATATATTTGAAAATGATGTTTTTGTGGAGAGTTTTTGACGAATATCCAAGTATTGTTGGCTTATACAGTTGGATTCGGATGACTTGTGAGGTCCATTGCAATTGGTGCATCGAATCGCGTCAGAAATTTTGCATTCAGTTGTTTTGTGACTGCCGGCGCAGTTAGCACAAAAACTCTTAATGTGACAGTGCACGGAACCATGTCCATAGAGTTGGCAATTATGACATTGCGTTATTTTTCCGGGGTTTTGCCTCTTAAAATCCCATCGAACAAGAGTTTTAAACAAGCACGAATGGTGTCGCTTAAGTTCATTCAATTTGATTGTACCGCGTTGAATATAAGCAATATAAATGTAGCTTTTAGTTTGCGCATTTATTTTTGAGTTGTTAGTGATCATTTTCACATCAATGCATTTTATTCCCGACGAAATAAGTTCATCTTTAATGGATTTTTCGGCTATGAGATCAAGACCCGATAAAACTACTTTAAAAGGTCGCGCTTTTTTTCGCGAGTACGAATAAATTGAATTTCTGATTTAACAAGTTCGGCTTTGATTTGTTCAAAGATTTCGTTTGAAGGAGATATAATTTTTTCACCGAGAGAAATATTTTTTATAAGATACTTGTCGATCTTTAAGTCACTCAGCATGAGTCGCACTCGTTCACTTGTAGATTTGAGAACCACTATAGGGGGAACACTTTCTTTAATGACGTAGGAACGTTTACTATTATTATTTTCAGACATTTCATCAATATCATCAGCCATAAGGCTTTGCAAAGGTTGATAATAGTTTTGGTTGTTATTCATTTTATCATGAATATTTTTTTTATTTGTATTTAAATAATGTTTGCTGGGAGGGCGAACATCGCCGTCACCAGAGTCAATTTGCATCATAAGTGTATTCCTTTTTTCTGATTCATTTATGATTGATTTCAGAATGAAAATGTTTGCTGGCGCGATATGATAGACAAATTTGGCTCAAAATTGTAAACAGCTAGACCCTGGAACTTTTTTTGGTTTTCCTCTTGGTTGGATTTTAGCTTGCAGGACTTCTTTATTGATACACGATGCTATAATTAAAGAAATGATTTGTATGTAATTAAGAAAATTTAACACGTTTAAGTATCTCTCACATTTAGGAGTTTTGGGTTCATTACCCAAGCACATGTTTGTATAGGATTTTTCCCTTTTCTTATTTATTTAGACATCCGCTCTCAATTTAAATTTAAATATGTTGTTTGGCACTTATTTTATATTTTTGTATATATACCTTTATGTTTTATCGTTTGCTTTTTTATAATTTTTTTAGTAGGTAGATACCTATTATTTTCGTATTTGCTACGTCCGATCTATCGAAAATCTTTTCCGAACTGATAGTCGACTATGCAAACGAAACTTGTGTCGCGGCAATGACCCTTTATCATCACCTCTTTGTAAGAAAAATAAATAAGGATGAAACGAAGAAAACATCCTCATAAGGATAAGTAGGAAAGGACGAACAAAAAAGATCTCCATGTGAAGGATTTACCAACAAGATCTGAGTGTTGTTTTTTTTTTTTTTTTTTATTTTTTTGGCACATAGAGAATACATATCTTTTTGCGTCTCCCTGGTAAAAATTTAGGATATTTGTATACATTCATAATTCATTCAAAAAACTGAAGGTTACATGAATATTATTCTTCGTTTTTGGTGAACAGAATAAATGTGAATCTTCAGATAAATGTTTGCTGGGTATCGATTAAAGGTGTGTCAATCGTTCATTTTAAAAGATTCAATCGTTCATATGTCGTTCTTTTCAATCGTTCATTTTTTCCATCATTTTGGTTTCTGTTTCATTTTGGCTGCGAATAGAATGGGGAAATTTCATTTTATTCCAATCTTTCACTTTTTCAATCATTTAGGTTTCTGTTTCATTTTGGTTTTGAATAAAATGGGAAAACTTCGTTATTTTCAAACGCCCATTCTTTCTTTTGGTATTTGGTTTTTGGTTGCAATTCAAAGTTACATAAAATACCTACCTATTGGCTCAGGCAGCAAATTAATGTTAAAAAAAATTTAAATCAACGGAATTTTATTTTAATTTTACAGGTAGCTTTCTTATTTAAGCTGAATAGAAAATTTAAATAAGCATGATTATTTTAACTTTCTAAAGACAAATTTTATAATGTATCTCACGAACAAACGCAGTCCAATTTGGATGCATTTTTCTCAGACAACAGAGAAAAAGGCAAAATGCCTACATTTATTAGTTTATTAGTATCAGCCTGGCTGCCACCGAAAATCTAGGAAGGCATTTAAAAACCAAACACGTTGGCGTAACAATTGAAAAGCCGCGATATATTCAGAAGCGAAATATACCCGACAACAACATCCCATCTTTATCTTCTGTCAACCAACAACAACAATATTCTCACCCACCTACGATCGCAACAGAAGTTCCACCCACAGCAACATCTATTTCTATTTCAACATGTTTTTGATTGATGTTCTGATTTCCGAAATATTTTGTTCCCGTTCGTTCACTCTTTTTCTTAACTTTTGAACGAGATTGAAAAAATGATTGTATCTATAGTAAACTGGTGATTGCAATCAATCAATCTTTTAGGTGAACGAGTCAAAAAGAACGAATCAATCGCGATTGACACAGCTCTAGTATCGATACAGGCATACAAAATAGCAGCTCAGATGACACAGAAAGTCGCTGACGGAATTAGCAACGTCACAACAACGAGACGCGACGAATAAAAACGCAATAGATAATTATCCCAAGTTGAGGCTAACTTCGTTCTTTTTCTTCATATTTTGTATTTCAAAGCCGACTAAGGTTTTACCCTGCCTATTTTTAAATTATTAACCCTAAATTACAGAATTATATATAACTTTGAAAGTGAACTATCTATTCTTATTCTTATAAATATAATATAAGAAGAAGGTTAAGTGTTTTCAAAAATTATTTCATGGCTTAGAATATTAACATAGTTATACTGCAATATGTCCGAAAATTACAAATCGTTGCAGCAACAATTCAGTGCCAAGTTGAAACCTGACCTGAAGGTAATTTTGCCCCGATGAGATATAAGCAGTTCGGTTTTCAGAAAACAAAAATACCTGTATCCTCTGTTTTTTTTTTTTTTTTTTTATTCATTTTGTATAAATAAGACATCAGCTGGAAAAGGAAATTTTCATTTATTACTGTGTTCTGGTTGTTTTGTTAAATTGAAATTCTTCAAAAACAATCCACTGCAAAACGATTCTTAACAATTAAGTTTTAAAAAGTATCTTTTACGAAGAAAAGAAGAACATTTCAACGCATACCAATTTATTTCGTCTTAACACATTTTTTCTGTAATTGGTTTTATCCAAACACACATGAGCCCCATCGCACCGCAGGCCAGGGATAAATTGAACCCAAACCCTCCATTTCCCACAGTCAGCTTCGACCCGATGTCAACATTGACATCTACCAATCACTCACACATGCCACTTACGAGTACGAGTACGAGCCGTGGTGAATAGGAAATTAGTTGAAAGCTGTAACAATTGATTTCGTTACGGTTGATGTTTTGCGTTACATATTCGTCCCAGTGGGCGGTAAATGCTGTTCCGAATGATTATACCATGGCCAATATAAATGTATATATACATGTTTTTATTGAATAAATGTGTCATAGTATTTGTATGTACTTGTGGACTGACTATGTAAAGGAAGGTATTCATATATATTTGGATCGAAGAAATTGCACAAAAAGGCAAGAACTGAACAAAGTATAAAAGTACCTACCAATTCAATAGCCCTTTTGTATGGAGTACATACATAAATGCTATTATGGAGAACTGCTCTCTTCGAGCATAGTTATAAGGCAGCAAAACAAATGACTTTGGTCAAGGTCAACCTATTTATTCCATCAACTTGCTAATGCAAATCAAATATTTAGCCCTAACTTAAGGGTTTCTGCTTCTACATAGTACCTATGTACATATATACATAAATGCTGGATTGTGGCAATGAAGGGTAAGCAATTTTATCGTTTTTTCGTCCTTCCGATTGTCATGTCACGCAAATTTAGGTTGAGTAAATTTGAAAAAAGGGTTGAATTGTCGTGGTTGATAGAAGGGAAGGTTGATGGGTGAAAATAGACTCAATTTATCTTATCAAATAGTTATAGTGTTAGATGCAGTCAATTTAACTATGAAAAAGTTGAGTTTGGTATGTTCAAATTCACAGGGGACCATTTTTATGGTAGACAACTGTGTGTTGAAATATTGTTAACATGTTTTGAGACATAAAAATTACACATTGAGTGCGAACTTAAAACTAAAACGCACACGAATTAAGCATTAATGAGTTTCAACACGAAAATTATTACGTGTAAGTAGGTACATAAGTATCAAAGGGCACGGTAATGCTCAGCCAAGTTGTGGCACTACATCCTTTTAAAGGATCAAACACAGGCAATTTGCGATACCCTCTAACTTCAGTACCAATAAAGTCAGAAACTTAAAATTTGTAGTATCTGCTAACCTGACCTATCTAGTTTGTCTCACCAAATTTCACTGGCAACATTTCAAATCTGTTTTTTTTTATATTTCGCGTATTAACCGAGTAATGGGCGATTGTAAAAATATTTGTTCAAAAAATACCAATCCTCTTTTTTTTTTACCAAATTGCTAAGTCTTAGTTGCTGCCTACCCTCGTCGAGGCACTAGATGAGGGGCATTGGTACTAAACAATGCAGATGGGTGGCCTGATTAAATGATGCCATGGCATACAGTTAAGCCTATTTAAATTTCAATTCTTGGTTCTTAAAATTGATACATAATTTACATACCTTAGTTTTCTGAAATTGGGTATATCAGAAGGGTAAATTGTGGTAAGCAAATAGAAAAGTATAGAATCTGTTTCCTTAACGAAAAATGGTAGAATAAATTTTGGACACAACATGTTGTAAACACAAAAAAAAACACATTTTGTGCCAAGCACAAGCTTTGGATTCGGTTTCTCAGAAAATAGAAGACACTATTCCAACCTCTAATTTTAAGTGCTTGACTTATGATTTATAAAGCCATTAAATGTTGAATGCAAAAATAAAATGCTTGCATATATTTTTCGAAAATAAAAAATAAAATGGTTTACGACAAATTCTAGTTTACTTTTTCAAATTATTGAGTTTGAAAATTAATTCTTTCAAAACTAATCATTCAAATAAGGTTTTTAAAAATCAAATTAAAGACAAAATTTCTGACTTTAATAAAAGCTTTACAATTTGACTGCAGATGTTGTCATTTTTTTTAACTATTGTTTGTATAAGATTTTTACTTGCGATATACAGTGGTGGCGGCCTAATTAAGAACGTCAATTTTATAAAATTTTAAAATGCATAACTTTTGTTTGGGAAATCTGTTGGGGTTGAGAAGTGCGTCAAATTGCTTGTTCTGAGGATTTCTTATTTTACAGGTCAGACAGTAAATTTGATATTAGAAGCGCTTAGAACAAGAAATTGAATCAAAAATACACTCTTAAGACGGTACAGTGTACAGGATAAAACTTTAATTTGGGGTGCATTGACTTGGCATAGAATGATCGTTAAGTTAGAAAAAAAATGATCGAGTTAACCAGTAAGTTTATAAAAACATTGAGGAACATGTATTGGAGTCTTATTCATTTGAAATCATGCCCATAAAATTTGTTTTTAAGGACGATAATGATCCAAAAAGTCCTCAACGGATTGCTAAGAAGGTGTTTGCGTATTCAAGAAGTTATTTTTTAGATTAGACAGTCAAAAGCTCGGGCCTAAATTCTATCGAGAACTTGTGGGGAGACACCAAGGGATGGTTAAAGTAAAAAAAAAAACATTTTGATCAGAATATTCTACATATTGAGGAAATCTGATAGACTACACCACTATCAAGATTCCATGACTTACGCGAAAATATGCAAGGAATTTTGTCTGAAATTATAAAGAATTCAGATTTGTCTACAATATATTCACATTAACATATTGAAATTTCAAAATTTTTAATGTTATGACAACCTTTTGTTTCTGTTCTTATTTATATACCAGACGAAATAAGAGTTAAATTAATATTTATTTTTTTCCTACCAATATTTTCATGCTTATATTTTTTAAATATTACTCAAACTGTAACGTAGTTCGTGGGCTATTAATAAAACCTCAACAGATTTCCCAAGCAAAAGTTATGCATTTTTTCAATAATTTCATTTATCATTTTCCTAAATTAAAAAATAGAGGTACCTTCCACACAATTGTTGAAAAACCGTTAAGAAAAAAATTATTTTTCTCTAAAGCGGTTCCAAGAATTTGGATGAAAAGATGTGCGTTTATTTTCAAATATCGTTAATGGCTTCATCCATTGCGACCAAACTTTAAATTCAGGAGGTTCATTACTATATTAACAAATTTGCGAAGGTATACAGATATTCGAAAAATATTTTTTGGATGCAAGCACAATTTTGTTTTAAAATATTTTCCAAAAGTTATTATACCTGCATACACATTTTATTTGTAGTACGTAAACTGCAGAAATCGAAAAAGTGTTATTTTTAACCACTTTAAAATTCATGTAATGATAATGTGAATGTTCTTCTAAAAACTAGAACATCCTAATACATACCTATAAAAATCTGAATTCAATTATTGCAATTTTGTTCAGGCTTTCATTGTGAGTTTACAATTTTATAAACTCGGCTCCTTAAATATTTAATGATTGTAGGATAATTTTAACCCTAAACTCCTTCTTTTAGATTCTGTCTTCCGAATATTTGAAATAACTTCTCTCACAAAACAATTTCCTATTATTAATATTTAGTACACTTTTTTTTAAGAACCATTTTTATGCAGGTAGCTACATAAGAGTGCGTCAGTAAATATTGCCTTTGTCGTTGACGTCACTTTGTATACAAAATGTTATTTTTATGTTTTATTTGGCAACCTTAGAAAAAAAAACACTTTCTTTCAAAGAAGTTGTACTGACGATGTCGTAATTTGTATAAGGTGTTTCATTTTTTCCTGTGGTTTGTGTGCACTTTGTATGTATAGATACAAAGAGAGATGCTGTAACCAATTTGCATTATTCAGTTTTTTGCTTATAAGTGGAGATGACATGAATTTTAATAATTGGTTTCAGAGTTTGAAATACGAGTTAAATATTTTCTAAGAACTTAATGAACTTTAATACAAAAATAATACTTCAGTAAATATAAATACATTTATTTATATGAAAAATAAGTAACTATGAATCGGCCAATGTGTTAATTAATGTAAAGAATTAATTGTATAATTAATCATATCAAATTGACTTTAAACTGACTTCTTGATGAGCTAAAGACTTGAAATTTTAAGCATTGCTCATAACTAGATGAATAACACGTGATGAGATTCAAGTTTCGAACATTCAAGATCGAACAGAAAAAAAATTATTTCATAAAGATTTTTAAAATCGATTGCATTTTAGTTTATTTTTACTTGTGATATACGTAGTAAAGGGCAAGTTTAGGACAAGGGCGGATCCAGACTTTCAGCCAGGGGGGGGGGTCACGACGCCTATGTACTTACAAAGACAAACCCAATAAAGCCTTACACTGAACAAATTTCTTTTATTATTTTTTTATTTTAGTAAAATCTGTTGTTAAATAAAATGTAGGTACATATACATAAGTATGTGTTTGGCTTTTTTAGCGTTTAATCTATATCCTTAAAGTACGCAATAAATTTATTGATAAACCTTATATGGCTTTGTGGAAATAAGCAGGAATAGTTGAAAACCACCTAGCAGAGGCCTAACTGTGAGGTGGTTTTCTACCATTGAAGACCGCAAGTAAATTATCAGTGGAAGAATCGTATTACAAAATGTATAACCACTTAGCATCATCTTTGGATGAGTTTTTTTAACTCTGCATGACTCTGCATGGTTAGTGATAAGATCATGCAGCTTAACTAGCCAATATTTGGGTATCATGTTGGGCGTTGGGTTATTACACATCGAAATATTTATGTTCTACCAATACTGAGAGTAGTTATGCGTAGAACATGCGACTCAAGGTAGGGGTCACGAGCACAACAGATCTAGATTTTTCTCCTAATTTAAACAAACTCATATAGAAAAACAAAAGTTGAATCTCCTAAGGGGGAAAAAAGTGGGTCTCGCAATTCTGTCTGTCTGTCCATCTGTCCGTCTGTCTGTCTGTACCTTGACCTGCAGCCTTAAGGGCTGATTCGATTTTCTTCAAACTTTGACTTCAGATTCTTATGGGATTCCCTAGAGGGGAAATTGAAATTGTTTTTTTAGCTGAAAAATTAACGGTACCTGCAAGACAACCAATATATTTACAAAAAATGATTTATTTCAAAACGGCTCTAACGATTTTGAAAAAAGAAAATTACGAGGAACTATAATTACTACACTAAAAATAATTTATTGACCAATTTGGAATTAATAATTGTGATGTTCGCCTGGCCTTCAAATCAAATAAAACTCTGAGTCACCTTTTCACAAAACTCAAAACGAAAGCGGATAAGGATAAAGTAACTGATGTCATTTACAAAATAAATTGTAAGGGTAAACCTTATGAACAATGCAACCAGTGTTACATCGGAACTACAAAACAATTTCTTAAACAGCGAATTTTTAATCATAAATCGGATATCAAATCAAACGATCCTGGAAAGACAGCCCTGGCGAGCCACAGTATCGAAAACGGCCAGTCTCCAGATTTTGAAGGTGTTAAAGTCCTACAGACAGAGAAACATGTTTCGAAACGATACACCCTAGAAACATTACACATCATCAACAACAACAACATGAACAGAAAACAAGACACCCAAAACAACTCTGCCATCTATTGTTCTCTTGTCTCATCATAACACAATATTCTTTCAGTTTCTTTACTCCTTGTTTGAATTCCATAGACTAAACTTAGTTTAAAGTGGTTTTTTCTTTACTTTTGTAAATAATATTACAATTATTAGATACAATAATTTTAAAAGTCAGTTTAAATTTAAACACAGTTTTATTAAAGTGAGTGTATTTTGTATTGTTTCAATTATTGATATTAGAATGTAAACAATATATTTTTTCTTGTTGTCCAAATAAAGTTCCCCTGAAGAAGGCAGCAACCCCTGCCGAAACGTCGGGAAAGCTAATGTAACTTAATTCTTTCATTGCAAAAACTACAGTGACCAAAAAAGGCCGACGGAAAGATTATTTTTAATCACTTCACAATTATAATTACTACAGTTAATAATTTAGTAGAAAAAAAAAATATTTTATAACGGTTATTAACGGTTTCTTGGTTTCCTTTATGATTTTAACAATTTTGCATATACAATTTTTCGAAAAAATAATTTTTGGAGTTTTAAAAAAATATTTAATTTTTTTTTTTGAAAATTCAACATCTTGAAAACGGGTCAATAAATATTTTTTTTTTGATTCTGCAAAAACTTGTATATTATTTAATAATTAAGTTGGAATACCAAGTTTTATTTTTAAAAATGTTCAAGAATTTTTATGCATACAAATTAATTTTTAGAAAAACCGTTCTAACGATTTTTGAAAAATTTTGTCAATAATTTATATTTATCAAACAAATCAGATAGCATACTTTTTTGTAGCTTTATCTGTTTTAGCTATTTTAATAACAAAGGAGATCGCCCAAAAAAAAACCCAGAGTCGATAAAAAAAACATATATGGTTTGAAAGGGCATTGACTGTGGATATCAAATATGAAATTATTTTCTTCAAAAGCTATCCCCGGGACTGGCTATGACAATTTATTTATTTTTAATAGCAAGGTGTTTTTCCATGTATAAAACATTGGTGAGGGCAGTACAGAATGAAAGGTATTGATTAAAAAACATACCTACATATCTACTCGGCACATGATGGTAATCCGCAAAAGTGTCTTAAAACAAAGTATCAAATAAGACAAGGCTTCGAAAACTATTTTTCGAAAACAAATGATTTTCATAAGGCAATGCTCAAAAATACAAGGTTTCGAAAGAAAAATGTTTACAAGCATAGCTGACGCTATATTTTCTTTGGAATATAACGCAGAACTCTTATCCAAGAAATTAATTAACAAACTCTGGAATGAATTATGAAAACAAAACATTTCGAAATTTTACCACTGCCGTTGAAAAATTCTTAAATTTTTCCGTTTTCATTTCTGAGTTTTAAAGTTACTAAGTTAGGAAGAGACTAGTCTTATTATTAAGTATAACATTATGCGAATACCTTAAGTTGTTCTTAATTCTTACGCACACTATTTCCTCAAACTGTTGTCCGGCATGCCTAGGTAGGTTACTATTTTTGTTTTCGACACTGTTGAGTAACGGTAACGGTGATTGTGATAACCGCCATTTTATGGATGAAGACAGAATCAATTTAGGGCTGCTGATTTTAGTGACTTGTGGTGAACCTATTTAATAGCATGAATCAACCACAATATTTAGATGTGCCACTTTTTTAACATGAAGAAACACTGTGTTTTTTAAATTTCTAAATTGTCATATTCAGTCACAGTGATAACTTTTTAAGAAAAGGATTCCATATTTGTTATCAACAATTAATGTCCTTTCAAACCATGTATGACTTTTGTCCTTTCAAACCATGTATGACTTTTCTTAATCGACTCTGGGTTTTTCGCCCATACATTTTTGGGCATTATCATTTATAGTAATTTTTATGTAAGAGGCCCTTTGTTTAAAAAAAAATTTTTTTAATGATATCATGTTATGGAACCAATACATATGCACATTGTCAACTGCAAGCTACGTTAATATTTTTAAATACGAGAGCAAATTCGTGCGATCCAGTCGTGCTAATTTTTTTTTTTGTTTGGTACCACATCCAACCATGTAATTTCACCCTTCCGCCTAAAACTCGCATTTGAGGAGAGAGAAATTATCCAGATATTTGAGGCAGACTCAATTTTAACCGAAATATAAAACTCAAGTTTTCGTTTTCTACGTTGGTGAAACTAAATAATTTTAAAAGCCTATTATAATTTAAAAGCGCTGTAGATACATATAAACTATTTTACTGTGAGTTTATGAAATAGGCCATAAGTTTATTTTAAAATCGCATAGGGCCCTACCAATAATCAAAGGAGAATGAGCATTTTGGTCTACCTATTGCCTACGAATGAGATATATATCGTTGGAAAGGTTATTCCTAGTACATCATTTTTTTGTATGGACACAAAGTAAGTAAAAGTAAACCATGGGGCTTAGGCAGTAAATTGCAACAAAGACTGCAATTAGACAAAAAATCAATTGCAATAGTGTTCCATTGAAATGCCAGTATTGGTCACTTTCGATGAACTGAAAAGACCCCAAAATAAAGGAACTTTTATACAAATGGCTAATAATAGCGAATAATGTCAGGGTTGGCGAACAATTCACTTAACAGTATGAAAGTTTAACTTTTTTTTATTCGATTTAGCGACATTAATGAATGGAAATAATTGTCCGTGTAGTGTCCACAATTGATGTATAAAACATTGGAAAGCTTAGTTCAAGAGCATCGTTTTTGTATATGGACACAGAGCTGTTAACCATGGGGTTAAGGCAGTATATAACAAAATAAAAAACAATTCGTCTATGTTAATTCGAATTTGCAAAGTGTTTTTCTTATTTTTTGGTCGCTTATTATAGCCAACTCCCACTGTTTATGACAAGAAAATTACTCGTACGTTGGTACACTCCATAGTACCCAATCATTTTCGTAGGTCTCGTTTCTGGGCACTAGGTAGACCAGGTCCCATATATTTTTGCCCATTCTCCCTTAGAAGCGAATTAAATATTTAAGCAAAATAGACTATAATGGTATCGACTATAAAAAAAATGAACCTACATGTTATGTTTCATATTTTATAGCACATACCATGTAATATTTATTATTTAGGGTACACCTAAATATTTAAGTCATACCATGGTTGGTTTGTTATTTAGAGCCATTGGGTCCATTTTACTTAAATATTTAAGTCGTTACTAAATTTGATTATTGGTAGGGCCCATAGTTTTTTAGATACAAAATCAGTTCTATAAGAGGAACCGTACTACCGTTAATTTGAAGTAACTTGTCCACGCACCGAATCATAATGGCTTTCGAGAAACGCCTATTTTCTGATATTCGAAACAAAACTTTACTTTGAAGTTTGAACTAGTTTTTTGCTTACTCCATCCTTAATTGATTTTTGTTTTTTTTTTTTTTACAATTCTTGTACTTAAAACATTTTTAAATCGTGTTGAATAAAATATTGTGTTGAATAAAATATTCTTCAACAATATCACCATTTGACTACAAATTAATACACATAATCTTTATTTTTAACCAAATTTAAGTTTTTACTACAATCTTTTCGAATAGCCCCCTGAACAAAATTCATATGATTCGAAACTGGGTTTATCTTCTATTTTCTATTTTTTTTATCGGAGTTTTTAAAAAGGTATATTACAATACTTTATTTTCTTAGTTAGGGTCCAGTTATAGCTATCATTGGAAACCATCATTGAAAATATTAACTGGCAATTTTGAGAGATTTTGAAGAAAAAATAAATGATTATTTTGATGCCAAAGTAAAGCTAATTGATTTAATAATTATTTCTAGGTAAAACAACATTCAATTTGGCACAACTTTTCTCTTAAAATGACTTTTAATTTTTCAATGATGAACTACCTTACCAATGATCATTGACAAAATTATAATTTACTTTATCGCGAAGATATAGGTCAAAATGATTTTTTTTTTTTTAAGGAGAAATAATTTTTAAGTCGTAAGATATATTTCTGGATTTAAATATTCAATGATTAAACTTTCGAAGGGCCTCAAAATCAATGGCTAACTTTTTAAATGATGGTTTGCAATGAAAGCTATAACTGGGGCCTGAAACCAAATTTTGTTTTGCTTAATTTAAGAAAATATAAATTTCTAGATTGAAATTCGTAAGTACGTACGTATATTGGATAGAATTGAAAAGAGAGCTCTTAAAATGATAAGTGAAAGAACTATAACGGAAACGTTTAAATCTCTGGAGCACCGTCGCAATGTTTCATGCCTTTCGTTGTTTTACCGTTATTTTAACAAACATTGCTCTAGTGAATTAGCCAGTTGCATTCCTCCCCTTAAACAATTCAACCGTTATACTCGCGCTTTTAGGAATGCCCATCAGTTTACCCTTGGGCCCAACTTCGGACGTACTGTTAAGTACAGAGATTCTTTCTTTAGTCGCACTACACGAATGTGGAATGCTCTACCCTGCTCTATCTTCCCCTACCATTGTGATCTACAGACATTCAAAACCAATGTACATCGGTTTCTCCTTTCAAATCCCCTCCAACATATCTAATCGCTCGTGCTGTGTTTTTCTCTTTAAGGGTATTCACAACCCCTTTAGCACGCGCTAAATATAAAAAAAAAAAAAACGTACAACCTGGCGTATACGTACTTTTTTTAAATTTGTAAATTAAATAAGTGCCCAACTGTATAGATTTAAAAAAATATATGAAAATATGCTCCCGCTTTAGTTAAAAATGGACGGATATAATTCACCTAATTTTTGGCTTTTTAAAAGTACTCAAGCTTACATTACCCTTAATTTTAGTTAAACCAATCTTAGTCCTAAATATGAATTTTGTTGGCAAGTAGGTACCCACATACCCAAAATTCAAACAACCATTGGTCTTTTTAATGTTTAAAAAGAGTAACGTGAGCGAGACATAGGACACATAAAAGGAGTTAAAATCCTCGGAACCTGTGAAGCGGGCCTCCTAAAGTACTGATTCCCGAAAAAAATGCTGTAAAACGTTCAAAATGAATTATGAAAATTTCAGACTTTTATCAATGTTGCTGGAAAAACTCTAAGCTTTACCGGTAACTTCTAAAATGTGCTTATTTTGGAGTTTTACAATAACATTTTTTGCAGGTCTCGATCGAGTTTGAAAAAAGGTTTATAATAATAAACATCCTGAATCACTGCCACATTCAAGCCCTATTTATAAATGTTACTCTTTTAGAAGTGTTGATGTTTGCTTTCAGAAATGATATCAAAGTTTAACAAAATTATACAATCGCCGTGTTTTTTAAAAGAGTGAGTAGCAACTCAGCAAAATGTTAACACGCAAAACAATAACAAAACAAATTATTATAGAGAATTTCGTTTGTGTTTTCCGTGTAAAACTTTTACTGCGTTGCTAGTCACTCTTTCAAAAAACACGGCTATTAATGTTAAAATTAGTTCGCGATTGCTTTAACATTGATTCTGAATGTTGGGGGGTTATCTTGTAACATAACGTGTATCTAGTGGCCCTGGAAGATACAGAATTAAAAACTGCTTTATATTGAGAAATACGATACAAACAAACTATAATTCCACACAAACTCACTTTTTTTCAAATACTGTCAAATATATGGTTAGAAGCAGTCTTTTTTGAGAATTGAATTTGATTTGTCTCGTGTTATACGCCAAAGAGATCGAAATTTCTTATGACACAAGAGGGAGTGTTTATTGTGCCATAGCAAAACCTATGCTTGCACTTCAAGAACATCAATTAACGGCAGCTAAGAGAATAAATGTTAACTGAGTCACTTTTTTAAGTAATTTTATCGCGTCATAAGATTAGAAGCACATACAAAATTGAAGAAAAACGATTGTTTAAATTAAAAAAACAAAAAAAAATCGACAAATTTATTTACTTAACAGTGTGTGCTGCCGTCAGCTTAAAACAAAAATTCCAAAATTCGATGTTTAAGAGAGGTATACATACGGTGACCATACGTCCTCTTTTTAGCAGTTGTGTCCTCTCTGATTTGTGTGCTTAAAGAGGACAGTACGTTGTCATCTTTTTACTAAAATGTCCTCCCAATATCTTCTTTTTCTACTAAAAATTATTATGATTTATAATATGGAATAGCAAGAAACGTTAATGCCTGAAGCTTCTCTTATTTTAAAAGATTTTGAATTAAAAGTAATGGAAACGAAAGGCAGAAGATTTTTAACCATTGTCGGTTAAAAAAGAAAAGAATGTCTTTCAAATCTGGAATCTGAAGGAAATATTGATATTATCATTTTTTAAAGAAAAAGTAGCTTTTTTTATTTGAAAACTGTATTGATAGCTAAAGGCAATGGGAATTACTTAAAGACATCTTTTTGACATCATTTGGATATCTGAAAAATCTCAATCTCAAATCTCAAAAGTCGATGCATTAAAGTAAATATTGAAAACGAAGTTCAATTGTGCAATTTCGAGATGGATTGTGCAGAGTTCAAAATATTTTTAAGAAATATAACAATATCGTTAAAACAAAATCATTCTGCAGAACAATATGCAAAGTAGGTAAACCAAATCATAACTTTTTTTTAAGACTATTTACCTATCTAAAGTTATTTTTTTTTTTCTTCATTTTTTAAATTGATACGAATTGAGTGTAAAAATAATATGATCTGAAGTACAAACTTTGAAATGAAAATAAGGGGCTTATTGCGAGAGTCTATTCAGAATAGACTTAAAGTCGAATAGACTTATAGTCTATCATCGGTTTTGCGAATTTCTATTAGAATTAATTTTTTCTACTAAATAGAATTTTTTTTTCGATCAAGAATTTCTAATCGACTTTTGTGTAAATTTTTGTTTAAACCTATAATAAGAATGTATTTTAGTGGAAAAGAATATCATCTGGTACAATATGAAATTTCATATTTGGTGTCCTTCCTTCAAGATACTCAATCATCTTAACATGTGTTGCAATATAAAATTTGCTACCTTAATACATTTTTTTTAAAGATTTGTATGTACTTATTTATTATACATTCTTTAGAAATTATGCATTTTTAAAATGCATGATAAAATGCACTTTTGTCCAAAAGTCTTAATAGTTGATGCTGATGTATTTATTGATATCTAAATGGATGTCCAACAATTTTCTCAATGTCCTTCCGTTTGCAAAAAGCTGCAATGTCATATTTGGTACAAAGGAGCTTTACATTCAACTGCGAAATGATTTTTCAAGCTGTTATAACTATAAATTGGGCTTTTAGAGAAAGTGCATTTTGAAGATGCACAAATCACCACTGCACCCTTAAAGCAATCTGTGAAGCTACCACGTTATCATAAATATATATACACCATAATAATATTATACAAATGTATGTCTGCATATTTCCATCCAATGTCTAAATTTCAAAGGACCGGAGGTCATTTTTGCAATTAGTCGCGGTATGAAATATTATTTTTTTGCAGAAAAACTATTTATTTCATCAAAAAAAACGTCAAATTTTCGTCAAACTATATTTATTTTCTAAAACTCTTGGGAAGATTTGACATTTTAGTCTAAAGCTCTAGTCGAGAGCTTTTAATATTCCTTTTTCGAAAATCGATTCTATTCAAGAAGTCTACTGAGCAACGCGATACTAATTTCAAATTTGATAGAATCGCAAAAAGTCGAATAGACTTAAGTCGAATAGACTCTCGCAATAAGCCCCTAAATATAATAGCTTATAACAGTATTTTGCCTATCCTCTTTTTCGTGTTTGAAAAAATGGTCACTGTAGTTATACAGTGATTTAAGATAGTCAAGTAAAATTTTAATCAATGCCAAATTAACGGTGTGAATCAGTCATCGCATTGCTTCGATTTTTCGTATACTTTTCATGTGAGCCCCCCCAATAAATTTTCTTTTATTTTGAAGTCCGGTGAATAGGAAACCAAGGCAGCAATGGAACATTTTTCCTTAAAATAATGATTTAAACACTCGAGCTGCATGAAAAGGAGCATTATTTTGTTGAACCTTCATCACAACAGGGAAGGAGGCGTAATGATCCTATTAGGGAACAATTAACTTGGCAGTTGAAAGTACTAAGATGCCTGATTTCCAATCATCTTGGTACTACAAAACATTGCCAGAAGCATTGTTTCCGCGAACCAATGATCTTTTCAGACAAACCGCATTGATTTTCAACAAAATAATGCTCCTTTTCATGCAGCTCGAGTGTTTAAATCATTATTTTAAGGAACAATATTCCATTGCTGCCTTGATTTCCTATTCACCGGACTTCAAAATAAAAGAAAATTTATTGGGATGGCTCACATGAAAAGTATACGAAAAATCGAAGCAATGCGATGACTGATTCACACCGTAAATTTGGCTTTTATTAAAATTTCACTTGACTATCTTAAATCACTGTATAATCTCTTAAACATCGAATTTTGGCGGCAGCACACACTGTTAAGTAAATAAATTTGTCGAAAAAAAAAATTAAAAAAAATTTAAACCATCGTTTTCCTTCAATTTTGTATGCGATAAAATTACTTAAAAAAGTGACTCAGCTAACATTAATTCTCTTGGTCGCCGTTAATTTGTGTTCTTGAAGTGCAGGCATAGATTTTTCTATGGCACATTAAACAGTCTCTCTTGTGTCATACAAAATTTCGATCTCTTTGGCGTATAACACGAGACAAATCAAATTCAATTCTCAAAAATTACGGTTTCTAACCTTATGACGCGCAGTGTATGTATGTATGTAAGTTGTACATATAATTTTTTTTTTTTATTGTAAGGCTTAGACTATGGAAGTTAATTTTGGTCAAAAATATATAAAAATGTTACTTTCTGTGCTTTACGGTAAAACATGGATTCCAAATTTTCAACCAAAAAATCCAAATCAGTAATGGTCATTGTCTCCCGATATTTCAGACTTCTAAGCCGAACCCTTAAAATGATAAAAATCATTTATCTGGAAAAATACAAATGCCCATTAAATGCTTAAACAGCTACATACAGACAATTTTTGGTTTCTGCACATCTGTGGGGCAAAACCTTTCCAACGTTACATAATTTATGTAGTTCCGTTGAGTATTTACAGTACCGTTAGATTTTGCTTAGGTTTTGCTAAGCGTAGTAATATATACTGATTCAAAAATAAAAAAAAGTCTCTGAATTCCAATGCCACTAGCTAATTACGTAGAGTTGAGCAAACTAATAAGCCTGTTAAAAATTCAAATTTTTAAATTAATTTTTAGAGGCCGCTCATCACTATTTTCTATTTTCCATACGATTTGAACGGGACAAAACACATTTTTGTGCTTGGAAATTTATAACTTTATAAATCAAGTATTTTAATGAGTAGCATAACTTTTTTTTTAGAAAATTGTACGCTATACATGGTTCATTTCTTAATATCTTGAAAAATAAAACTTCTAGAAACATGCGATTTTGAGTGTTTGACTAGAAACTAATAAGAGCATTGAATTTTGAAAACAAAAATAATACTTAATTACGTAAAATTTTGAGAAACTATCGTTTAAATTTTTGTTTTAATTTATTTTTTGCAGAGTTTTCAGTTTGGAAATTATTTTTTCAAAAACTGTTCACTAAATGAACTTTATTTGAAAAGGAAATAAAAGAAGGGATTTCTAGGTTTGCAAAAAGGTATAACAGGCCGTTGGAAGTATTGCCATTGTTTTTTAATAATTTGGTTTCTGTTTTAAGTCAATTGTTTAGAAAACTGCCCCTCCCTCCTAAACGAGGGGGGCCCTCCTTCTACACGATTTTTTTCTTTTCTCAAATAGACCTACATGCTTTTTGTCACACCTAAGGTGAATCACTCTGTATAATAGCTGGAATTCTCAATAGGGAATAAAAAAAAAACTTTGAAATTAACCATTAGTTCCGCTTTGACCTGTAATAACTTTGGAAGGAGTACATTTATTAGTTATTAAAAAAAGTGAAGATCTTTTTTGTAGAGCGTTCAATTTTCTAAAAAAAAGTTATGCTACTCATTTAAATACTAGCTACTATAAAGTTATAAATTTTCAAGTACGAAAATGTGTTTTGTCCCATACAAATCACATGGAAAATAGAAAATAGAAAATAGAAAATAGCGATGAGCGATGAGCGACCTCTAAAAATTAAATTAAAAATCTGAATTTTTAACAGGCTTATTATTTTGCTCAACTCTAAGTAATAAGCTAGTGGCATTGGAGATCGGAGACTTTTTTTAATTTTTGAATCAGTCTAATTATACACAGAGAAAAAAACAACGTAAAATCAAAGCAAAAAACTTTGCTTCTAAGATTTTTCGGAACGATTTGGCGCCAACGCCGAAAATTCTTAAATCAAAGTTGAGCGACTTTATTTCAAAGTGATTCCATACTTAAAAACGAACTAAATTTACTACGTTTATATGTTGATTTAAAGTGGAATAATAGGTCAATCAAAGTCATCCATCTTTTAAAACAACATTTATCTACTTCGAATCAACGTAGATTGAACTTCGCTTGGTAAGGTATTGATTCAAAATGGCTACCCACGCCACGCTTCTTTGTTTGAATTTATATAAGCCAAAGACAAATGTATATTCATGCTCGGATCATTTTATTTTTGTGGTAAATCATTTATTTGTGACGAATTAAGTGAGTCGTATAATGCTATGAGAAATACATAGTAATAAATATAGGAAAAATAATTAAATATTGTTTTTGGATTATATGAGAGTGAATTTTGAGTGCGCGTTTAATTTGTTCACAAATTTAAGGGAGCTACTTCGAAAAACTACAACGCGCTCTCGAAATTCTTTGTATTAAGCTTACAAATACAAACAAATTGAGGTTTACTTAACTATGCAACACTTTAAAACTATGTTGATGACAATTTAAATGCCACAAAAGTGGATCGCAATGTAAAATGTGGATTTTAATGTAAAAATGAATACGTTTCACTTTGAAACAAGGTTGAGCGCACTTTAAATGTCGATCTCAATTTAAAAATGATAATGTTTCACTTTAAAATAACGTAGGACGGATTGTAAATGTACAAAAGTTGATTTCAATGTATAAATAAATACGTTTTACTTTGAAACTAGGCTGAATCTCTTAAAATTACGTCGCATATTCAAATATTCAAAAATGAAATGATCCACTTCATTTAAAATACTTTAGAGCAAATACGAGCGTATTTAATTATAGATCGCCTTTTTTCCCTCAGTGTACAAACATAGATCAAACATGGTTCGCAAACAAACAAAGATAAAACAATTTTTTTCAAATATTTCGATAAATTAAGACTTCAAAAATAACTCAAAAAAACCTAATTTTAATACATACTATGCTATTTCGACTTAAAAAATTGACAAAAATGAATTTAACCTTTTTGAAACAATTAAAAAAAAACTAAAATATGGTACCAGAGGTACCCAACAAATATTACCAAACTGTAGCTTTTTTTTATAGTTATAAACTTAATTTAGTTTTTATCAAAATCGTAATAGCTATTTTTGATAAAAATTAAATTTATTAAGTTTTTTATCAAAAATATTATATACTTACGTGTGGGCATACCACCAAAAAAACACTAAGTACCAAGTTTGAAGCAAATCTAGAAAGACGTTAAGGCTGCATGCACAGAAATAAAAAGACATGGCGAGACCACTTTTATAGGTATCTTTATAATAGCTAGTTGAATCAAAACTTCGACTACAATTTTGCTTAAGAATCCTTAACTTACATATACATAAGTCGCAAGTAAAAATTAAATAGGGTGGTCCAACAAAAACGCACGATGTTAATTGTAAATTAAACAAAATATTTTTAGAGAATTATCTTAATATTCTTTATTATGATAGAAGAATCTATGACAGTTATGCGTAAAATAAAATATTGGCCAAATGCTCGCCACGGTCTTGGTGGCATACCTCTATCCAATGGTCCATATTTTCAATGACTCTGAGACATCATTGAGGTTCAATGTCGTTAATGTGCCGAATTGTCTTATCCTTTATCTTTTGAATTATTCTTGTCTTATTAACGTACACTTTTTCTTTTAAATATCCTCAAAGAAAGAAGTCCAACGGTGTCAAATCACATAATCGTGGCGGCCAATTAACATCGCCACGACGCACGACGCGACGTGAAAAAACACGGCCATTGAATTTCTCGCGCAAAAGAGCCATTGTTTCGTTGGCTGTGTGGCAAGTGACACCAGCCTGTTGGAAGCACATATCGGCCAGGTCTATATCCTCAATTTCTGGCCACAAGACTTTTTTATCTCGCGATAGCGAACACCATTCGGGCACGACGACGAGTCGAGGTTGACGCGCTCTTCTGCCACACTATCGCGAACAACAGCAATGTTTTCCGCAGAACGAACTGGGCGAACATGCAAAGGTACTTTCATATTTTCTACAGACTCGATTTGCTGAAATTTGCGCACAATTCTACTGACTGTGGACACATTTGGTCGATTAGGCTGAACATAAAAAATCACGAAATGCATTTTGATTTGGACGCCCACTTTCGTAAAAGGCTTCAACAATCTTAACGCGCTGCTCAATTGTGTACCTCTTCATTAATCAAACACTGAAACAAACAAATGTCAAATTAAGTTGGGCAAAAAACTTGACGTTAAAGTGTGACTCACGATAAACATCGTGCATTATAGTTAGACCATCATTTACAAAACTTGATTCTCAACAAAAAAAAAATATTAAAAAAAAAATGTCCCTCGGGCAGATACAGTTGACGAAATAGAAGCGAAAACTATTTAATGTATTTTCAAAATGGCAAGGCATGTTGCCTGGAGGTCACAAGCCCTCCTTTTTTAAAGAAATTACGACTTGCACAACAACAAAAAATCTACGACGTGCTGATGATAAATTTCGCAGTGAAAAGTTAAATTTTAACAATTTAATGGTCCAGTTTATGTTTTAAAATATATGACTTCTTCTTGGGCTATTAGGTCTGTATTTATTTGTTTAAAATTCTATCAGATGCATCTGCAGAATTTTAAACAAATAAATTCAAGACCCATAGCCCACGAAGAAGTCATACACTTTTAATCAACTTAATAGGAACAGTTTATGTTTTCTGCCAAAATGTATAACTTTCTTAAGCTTAAATAATATACAAAAATTAAAATAAAAACTCTTATTTGAAATGAAAACATAAGATGTTACATCTTCTAACAAGGTACTTAAGTTAATTAAACCATGCACTTGTTAGCTTTTTATACGATATTTTATTTGCGTATGTGTATACAAATCCAGGACTTTTTCACATAACAACTACTTACTTTATTATTACTAGTTCCATAACACTTCTCTGTTTATGTGCCGCGTAGGATGACAGGAGCCCCCCATCAGCATCTACCTAACTCTAATTATTTTTTTGCCAAGCTTTTTTCCCTTCCAGACACTTAGGCAACAGAAAACACCTCACACGATTGCCATTTTCCACGCTTCAAGGATAATTGGCAGAAAAAAAAAGTCGAGAGCCATCCAATGATCATCTCTTTGTATGTTTGTGTGTTTGTATTAACAAGTACCTACAGTATATCTATGTATATTTTTGCTCTGTCTTTTTTTTGTCTTCCAGTTTCCCCTCATTTGCTCGCATAGTGGGGCAATATAGCCATCAGTAGAGCGCACACAAAATACTATGACCTATTTATGCCTTGAATTAAGAAGGGTAATAAAATCGATTTTTGGCCCTTTTCTTTCGACAGGGATTCTCTTCAAACCCAACGTTTTTGTATTGAATTTCTTTGTATTTTTTTTTTGTTGATGTAAGAGTGTAATTTATTTTATGTGAAGGCAGCTCAAAATGATTTTCCTTCTGTGAGACGTTATTAATTTCAAAATCACGACCAATGTTAATGCTAAAAATACCCTCCTCTGGGTTGTTAGGACTTAAATCATCCCTAGGGAATAAAGGGTCCTCTTAAGGATAAAACATTGTCAGGCACTTGCTTTTATGATAAAATAATTACAACGGCATGAACTTCAACACTAAAATAAAAAATAAAATGAAAGCAAGAGCATCCTCAATTTTTTTTTATTTTTTTTTTATAAACCTTTTTTGGATCTCAAACCTTACCCCCATTTACATTAACTTAACCACCTGGTTTCATTTACATGTGCAGGTACGAGTACTGTCAATAACACAATACTTACATCAGAAGAAAATCATCATAAATATAGGTAACAATTAACAGGATTGCCATGTTTCTGAAATTTGTATTTAAAATAGAAGAAAATATGATATTTAAAAAAAAAAGGCCAGGCATCTGTATGAAACAGCGAATAGTAGGTAACAGGTACCTAATGCAAAAGAAAATATTAAAGTGTGGCAACCCTGATTCTTAACCATTTTTTATTTGCAAAGATCCTGGTATATAACCCTGATTCTTAACCATTTTTTATTTGCAAAGATCCTGGTATTTTCATGCTTATATAGTAGAACTAGCTGACCTGGCAAACGTTGTTCTGCCATATAAAATATTTCTAGGGAATATTTTGGTTGTTAAATAAAAAAATAACGAATGTAATGTAGGTAAGTGGGTTCTAAATGTTTTAATAATCGATGATTTTGATGGAATGTTATTGATAAAATAGAACAATTGTTTATCGATATAATTGATTGAATGAAACTATTTGAACGAAAGTGTGTTTGACGTTTATGCTGACGGCAATTACGGTGCGCGCGCCGTTCATTGACGTGAAATGTTCGTGATTCTTGTGCTCTATTGAGAAGAAAAGTGTTGCAGCACTATATTGGTCCGCAGCACTTAGGAAATATTGGTGCAATAGAGCATTTCATGGCGAATGTATTGAACGTGTTTTTGAATGTTTGTGATCGAATGTAATAGATAAAATAGAACGATCTTGTATCCATAAAATAGAACGAATTAAACGATTTGAACGAAAGTGTGTTCTAGGTTTATGCTGCCGCCAATGACGAAGGGCTTATGTTCTATTAAGAAGAAAAATGTCGCAGCGCTTTATTGAGGTAGAATACTTCAGAAATATTGTTGCAATCAAGCGTATCATGGTATGTCGTCGGGTCGTTTGGACACCCAGGCAGAAATCTTCCTATTTCTTTCATAGATCCCATTTCCACATATCCGTTTGATCTTCTTCAAGAAATGGACCGTTCGTGCTGGCATTGTTAACTGTAATAAAAACACACAAATAGACCAAATTGTTGAACTTGCTGATGAAAATCGGTATGCCGATAATGTATTTGTTCTTTTAGTATTTTACCAACCTTTAACACAAAACATGTATTATATTTCTTGTAAATTAAAATAAATCATGCACAATTTTTCACACACTGGACACTGCGCTGTGATACATACAAATGCAGAATTAAATGTCAAAATGACGTGACACTTCAAGTCAATGAAAGTTCGATGAGGAGGATGTAGTGACATCTGTCATTCAACGACATAAATTATTTCGTTCTATTTGTTAAATTATTTGGATAGAAAAATACGAAAATCGCGATTAAACAATGAAAGATGGGTGTTGGAGGATGGAAATTTGGGGCTATAAGTTTTTTTTTTTATTTATTATGTATTTTTTGACGCCAAATCTAAAAAAAAAATATTTCATCAAAAAAAAAAAAATTCAAACAAACAATAAACTTACAAACTTTACAACCTATGCTCATACCTACAAAATATACACAAACAATTTCATAAAAATCGGTCGAGCAATTTCGGAGGAGTTCGATCACAAACACTATGACACATACCCTTTTCTAAAATTAAGTCCAACATAAAAAAAAAAAAACTAAAAAAAACACAATATTTGACCAAATTGTTGTAGGAACTTACTTTCGAGAAACGGTATGCCGATGATGTATTTATTCTTTGAGATCGTGTATTTTACAAACCTTTCACATGTCACAAAACACATATACAGTACATATATCGTCAAATCACGATATTGAAATTTTATTTGTTTTTTTTTTTTTCAATTTAAGCTCCATAGATGTTCGCGTTAATTAGAAATAAAAAAAAAACTTTCATAATTATATGAAATTGAGGGAAATAATTAATTTGGTTAAGTCGTAAACAAAATTTTTTTTTTTAGATAGACAGCGTCTTAAAGCAGAAATGGGATGATATTTTTCTTGTAAATTAAAATAAATCTTGGAATATTTTGCACGCCCTGTGTTTTGATCCTGAAGTACTTTTGTACGCACTTTGTTTTGTTCAACAACATAAATGATTTTGGTTCGAACGACGTGCCGCGACGGCGGCGGTGGTAAAGTAATTTTTGATTTTTGTATGAACAATACATACACAAATACTAAAATCCTGATTAAAAAATTGGTGGTTGGTATAGAAGGGTGAAATTTTAAAAGGTAATTTTTGATGTAAAATCTAAAATAGGGAGACCCTAATCACCTAGCCGTATAAGAAATACTTTGAAACCTATTCTCATATAAAAATTTTTTTCTGTCGGTCTGTACCTCTACTTGTAGCCTAAACAACTAAAACAATTTTCTTCAAATTTTTGATTTAATGTGTTGAGGGGATTCACTATAGGCCAAATGGAAATTTTGGTGTTAACTTATTTTACCAATAACGGTAATTAATGCTCCCGGTTTTTTTTGTCGATCAAATTGTTCATAAAGGAAGTCGGTCCTTCTCAATCTTAACAGTTTTGCATAATTATAAATTTTCGAAAAAAAAACAATTTTAGGATTTCGTAAAAGCTATACAGTTTTTTTTTTTGAAACAAGAACATTTTGTGTAAAATTGTATTTTACTAAATACTTAAAATTTGTATATTTTTATACATTTTGTAAATAAAAAAAATAACTTTAAGGAAAATCGCTCTAATGACAATTTATTCATAATTTATCATAACCATGTAATATTATATAACTACATTAAATATTTTTTTGAGCAAATAATTTTTTTTGAGAAAATAATAAATTCATAGCAATTTCATAGTAATTATTTATATTTTAATTTATTTTTACATTTTTGTTTACTACGTTAAAGTTGTTCGTTCGAGAGCAGAATTGTATGCTCCCTTCCTGCATTTAACTTTTTTTATTTAAATCCTAAAAACCGTTTTTAATTTTTGTTTTATCTTAATACCACCATTTGTCAAACAAATACAGCTCTTAAACAAAAAAAAAAAAATTGTTACCTTAATTTGTTTGACTAAAGTGTATTCTGACATACAAAATTAAGGAGGATACTTTAAGCCACCAATCCAAAAAGAAATCAAGCAGCGTCCAAATAAATTTAAACATTTAAATGTTTATTTGTTGGAATTATTAAAGAAAAAAATAACAAATAAAATCTACAAAAGTTTTAAAGAAAGTTAATGGTTTTAAATAATTTTAAATGTGTATTGCAATAAATTACGAACATTCCGCTTAAATTTTCGAACTGAAAACTTTGTCTATTCAATCGAAATACTTTTTCTTCTTCAAAAAGCTGATAATAATATTGGAGAGTATTTAAATCCTGGCTCAAAAAATGGGTTTTCATAAAAGTATCTACCAATGTCTCGCCTTAATAAAATGGCTAAACTAAGCATGTTTTTAGTTGTCCTATATTTATAACTTTATGTTTATATAAGATTTTTTTCTGAAGAAAACGACCTTTAACTGGACCAAGAAATGAAGCAGACTAAAAATTGAGTACCTGAAGACAAAATTTTAATTTTTGTTTTTAAAAAGTCCTGAACAAACTTTCTACTTTGAGTATTAACCAGAACAATTTTCGTTAACATATGTTAAAGTCTGCCAATGTAAGCCTCTTTTTGGGCTTGATGAATTCGTATTGGCTCAAGGAAAGACATAAGATACCGTAGGAAAATCCCGAAAAATGATCAGGAAAATTGGAAATCAGGGATCATCCAGTTTTTAATGCATAACTCGAGAACGGTTACTTCGATTTTTACGATTTAGGGCTAAATGAATACGTATTAGCTCAAGGAAGGACATATAGGAACTGGAGGAAAATCTTCCAAAATTTTCAGGAACATTGGTAATCCCGGAAAATCGATAAGCCTGCCAACGTAGACAATTGCTTGAAAATGACTATTATTGGGATTTGACCGTGGCCGATGCACTATCACCGCGCCTGCCAATCACCTTCGGACACTATTCGCCATCATAATTTCGACATGTCTTCCATCGAATCCTTTAGATTTGTGGAATAAATACAAAGAAGTTATGACCAACGATATTTTGTATCGAATTCGCACTGTGACTAATGATAATGAACTAGAAATGTCAGATGAAATACGCAACAAAGCTTTTATTTTAATTGAAGATATGTGTCTGCTTATGAGTGGTAATTTGTTGTGCAAATTGGGAATGCCACCACCAAATTGGCCAATGCATAACGAATTTAATCGAGAAATTGAGCGAGAAAGGGATTTCGATCGAGTGGCATTGAGTCAAGAGCAGTTCGAACACTTTGTCAATGTTAAATCAAGAACAAAAGCAATTGTACGATAAATTAATGCAGGCAGTCGATGGAAATGATAGCATTTTCTTCCTTGATGGAAATGAAAAAACATTCCTGATTTCACTGATTTTGTCTACTATTCGTCCAAGATCTGAGATTGCCTTAGCACTCGCCTCTTCTGGGATAGCGGCTACGTTGTTGGAAGGCGGTCGAACAGCTCATTCTTCATTGAAATTGCCATTGAACCTGAAGAACCTGCGTGCAACATTTAAAAGAAATCTGAGATGCCGAAAGTATTGCAGCAATGTAAGATTATCATCTGGGACGATTGCACAATGGCTCACAAACGCGCATTGGAAGCCCTAAATCGCACGTTGAAATATTTACAAAGTGATCAACGAAGTTTTGGTGGTGCAATGATGACAGGCAAAGTTTGACGAAAATCGCCTGACAGTAAAGGCGATTTTCTTCAAACTTTGCCTGTCATTCCAAGATCAACTCCGGCAGATGAATTGAACGCTTGTCTGAAAGCATCGGCTTTATGGCAAAACGTGAAGAAATTGCAATTGAAAACAACCATGCGAGTCGCTTTACGAAATGACCAGTTACGCAATGGCGTGATACCAGTGGACTTAGTCACCGACCTGATTGAATTTCCACCGAATTTTTGCCACTTTACAACAACGCCGGAAGAGCTCATCACGAATGTTTTCCCGAATATCGCTCAAAATTATATTAACCATGATTGGCTGAGTTCATAAGTGATTTTGGCTGGAAAAACAAGGATATCGATCAATTGAATTTCGTTATTCAAAATCAAATCACCGGTGAGTTACATTTATTCAAATCCGTGGACTCCGTGATGGATGAAAACGAATAAGCCACCAACTATACCACGGAATTTTTGAATTCTTTGAATGTTCCGTGCTTTCCACCGGGTTGGCTACGAAATCTCGCAAACTTAAATCTCGCACCCAAAATCTCGGAATACGAAATCTCGCAATTACAGAAACCCGCTCTTCATTATCCCGCAATGACAAAAACCCGCTTTTTATAATCTCGCAATTACAAAAACCCGCAAACTAAAAACTCGAAAACTAAAATCTCGCATTAAAAAACATAAAGGACTTATATAAATTACTTTATACTAGGTTTTTCGTTTGTGTATGTTGTCAGTTGGTGTGCTTTCAGTTTATTTGCAATAAAGAGTACATTGGGTGGCCCGCTTCGCGGGTTCGAGGATTTTAACTCCCTTTTCGAGTCCTCTGTCCCACTCACGCGACTCCGTCGCTCCGCTTAGGGTATGCTAAGTCGCCAGGCAGGCGCCTATGTAGTAAGTTGGTGTGCTTTCAGTTTATTTGTAATAAACAGTGTCTTGAGTGGCCAGCGTATTAGGTTCAAGGATTTTATCTCCTTGGTAGTCCTCTGATTTTTCATTTTCCATTTGCAGGATTTTAATTTTCAGTGCGGAATTTTCCAACGTCACGTGTTAATGCGAGATTTAAGTTTGCGAGATTTTAGTTGAAATTTGCGAGATTTTTAGTTGTGAAATGTAAATGCGAGATTGTCGTATTTCGAGATTTATAAAAAAATTCGAGATTTCGTTATTCGAGATTTTAGTTTGCGAGATATCGTAGTGCTCCCCTTTCCACCACACAATTTAAAATTGAAAGTCGGCAGAGTACTCAGTTACAATTTTGCTGCGCAACCTCAATGCACCAAAACTTTCGAATGGAACGCGTTTAATTGTGAAGTGCATCAAATCAAATCTAATTCAAGCCACGATTTTGAGGGGAAAATTCAAAGGCGAAGATGTTCTCATTCCACGGATTCCGCTTATTCTGAACGATTTGCCAAAAAGCAGGAAGAAGTTTTAACAGTTAAAAATCAATTATTATGCTTTTTTCAGTCAGTTTGTTTTTACACAGCTAAGCTTTCAGCAATCAACTCTTACGCTAGGCGCATATTGAGGTGCGTCAGAAACGTGTGACGTGACCTGACAAGTGTCGCACGAAACGATTATAGAAAAGTGTCATGCTGTTCTCCGCACATTGATTCGCGTATCTCGTCTCTCGCGTCAAAACACCATCGATAACATTGTTTTTATAAAAATTGAAGGATAAGAACATCAAATGAACTTTTCAAAAAGGAATCTTAATTTTTTTTCTTGAGATCTGAGACTCAGGAATATAATAACGAGGAGGAACTATTCATTGCTTTTTCTTTAAAGCCTGTAAAATCCCAATTCCGAAATGATAAATATTTATCGAAAAGAAGCACCCACTGGAAGTTCACAATAATGCTTAGTTCTTGAAATATTCTTTTATCATTTATCTTCTTATCGTTTTCGTGATCTTTCCTCTCGTTGTTCCACATCGTTATTGGATCTTGAATTTTCGTAACGTTTGGTGGTTTCATGTGCATAAATACGTACGTTCTATCCCGCTCATTGTTGCTTACAATTGGTTATTTATTGTAATTAAAATAAACTAAACAAAAATAAACTAAAAAAAAAAAAGGAAATGACTTTTCATATTTCAAATCCAAATGTAGTTAATTTTTTGTATTTTTTTTTACAGAAAAAAAAAAAAACAAACACGTGCCGGTCTCGCAGGAAAAACTGTGTCTCGATCACTGTGCCAAACGATTTTCGGAAACGCGCGTCAGGTCATGTCGTGTCGGTCTATCAATATGCGTTATTCTATTGATTTATATTCTTTACAAAAACTCGTGCTGTGCTGTGTCGCGTCACTCGCGTCGAACGCGTCTCAATATGGACCTGGCCTTACTTCAGGGGAAGAGCTAGTTTTCTAAAATGTTGACTAGAAAATATTTATGTATCTACTTGTTTTGGTTTCTTTTTGTATGAAATTGTATGAGCTATATCGCAATAAGCGGCAACTGAACTTCATACAATTTCATACAAATTATTTTGAATCGCAGTTCCACTGCTGTGCAGTTCCGCCTAGTGCGGTCTTACCTTAATTGAATTTGTTTGCTTAGCACTGTTTTTTGACAGGTGAGTCAGCTAGCCTTGATTTAAATTTTTTTTTCTGATACATTTTTATAAATATGACAAAAGTGATAACATGTGTTTTTTTATCAATCATTACCAAAGTCAAGAATTTTCATATAAAAAAAAAGTTCTTTTTCCCATATAAAACTTCAGATGTCTTGGGGGCCGGTTAACGTTAAAATAATGAACTCAAATTTAACAGGATATATTTTATTTATTTAGAAGAAATAAGGGGGGTGCGTCATTCAAAATAAGACAATGACATTTATTAGCACCACCCTAGTATATGTACATACATAAATTTGTAGAGCCATGTCTAAAATCTTATAAGCTTTTCGAGATAAATGAGACTCCATTAAATTACCAAATTCTAAACAAATCACTAATATAAACGCCAAAAACTACTTGCATAACGGCAACCCACCAGCTATATCTATTTTCGTATCGTCCATTTCACATGCGACCTGTAAATAGCACGCACACGAAAAAATCTTCTAAAGCTAAAAGAATGACATAAAAAAAATAAAATACAAAAAAATATAGATAATAATAAATAATGATATACGAACTGATATTTTGCTTTTTTTCCAACAACCACCACCCCCAACTGTGTGTGTGGCGGCGGAAAGCTCTGCGGTTGTATTAATCTGTGATTGTTGATTTTGGATACGTATACGCCACCGAAACCTATAAGAGCGTCACCAACATAATTGACGTATTCCATTGCCAGCAAAGAGCTGAGTTATTTTACCCTATATATTCGTTTACATTTTCCGTGTGCTTGCTGTGCTGGCTGATAGCGAGTTCTCTGTGTTTTTTTTTTTTGCGGGGGCCTAAAATATTGTCAACATTACTTTTGCTGGGGCAAGTGACGTCACATAGGAAGCTTGTTTGACGTCACGTAATTTCTCAGAGAGCTACGAGAGCGAGAACCTAAGATAAAATACACGCGGGAATTGGGTTAAATTTAAGCTTAAATTTTGCAAAGAAAAAAAAATGTAGGCAGAGCACGGAGAGAGTGATTTTGCTTATGCTTTTTCAAAGAGAATAATAATAATTAGGAAAGAGTATAATGGTGTAAATTTTGCTTACGTACGATATTAAGGGGTGCAAGCTCAATCATTCCACTAAAATAAGCTTCGACCAGAGATTCTGCAAGGAAAGTTTGTACTACGTATAGAATTCCTGTGTAGGAGGTTAGTTTGAAATGTATCAGTAATTGTGTTGATATGCGTGGAATTGAACTGTTGTTTTTTTTAAGGTAGAATGTAAGGAGAGCAGCAAAATAGCGGTTATGTAAATTTATTTTATGTATCTGAAATATTCTGTTTAAGTATATGAGTTCATGTAAGCTTGTAATATGGTCTTCACTTGTTAATTTCACTGCATATAGGAATCATTTCATTCAAATCAATTAGTTTGAATATTTATTTAAATAGTTAGGACATTTTACATTCTGCATACCTAATACTTAAATTGTTTTTGTATAAGTGATGAAAAATCTTTTTTTTACTAATGCACCTAAGACCTAATTCAATCTTACTAATGAGAGAGTCTCCTCCTATCACCTCAGCAAGAAGTAATCACCCCTTTTACGATTGTCGTTTCACTAAAACGACAGTAAAATGACAACGATCTAGAGGTGACAGTTCGCGTTTAAATAAACCCAAATCTTCGACATTCTCTCCAATCTCCACGCATCTTATCATTATGAAGAAAATTCGTTTGAATTAAACATCAATTGACACCTCCAGGGACGTGTCGTTTCCTGTCGTTTTATAGTGAAACAACAACCGTAATAAGGGTGAATATGTGGACAATGAAAATTGATCCTTTTAAAAAGCGGAAAACGAATTGAAAATATTTTTGATAAACCCCCTTTCCACCTATTTGGCGGTTATTTTGCAAATGGGAGCTTATAAAGTCTTGCGTGATGTATTGAGAACCTTTAGTAAAACAAATAGGGATGGTCTCGTGAAATCGAAAAACTTGAGTCTCGTATCGGTTCGGTTTGGTTTAGATCTAGCTATGTAACTAAGTAGCATCCCGATCTTCACTCGGAAGGGTTTACGTCTCTTCACTGTCTTTTTTTCTTGAGAGCAACTATTGATTTAGTTTTTAAATTCAAAAGCTGCAAGATATTTTTATAATATTTTCACCTTAGTTGAAGAACTGGATGACTTGACCTTTTTTTAATTTTGGAGATAGCAAAGTTTTTTGGTATCTTATTTAGATACCTGAGAAAGATAAACAAAACATTTTATCAGTTGTTTACTTCAGATAAATATACTGCCGTTCATTCATTCTCCCGCACTAATGTTGTTTTATGTTAATTCCCTTTTTTTTAATAAAAATGAATAATGAATATGTATGTAACTAATTCAAGACTGCGAAAAAAAAAATTGTAAAAATGGTCTTTTGATGATGATAACAAAATGTTTAAGTTCAATGAAATTTGTTCCTTTAATTGTTTTTCAAGACTTTTATCAGTCATAACGAAAGTTATTTGGTTCAACAAATCCATTTGAAAATGTATAAGAATTTATTTGGTCTATTTCTCTGTAAGACCTAGTACTTAAATAAGGATTGATTGACTGAAATTTGCAAATCTAACAAATATTTACTAAACCACTAAGAGAGCTCGTTTTTTTCCACTTTTTTCTTTTAAATTACGGTGAATGGTCAAACAAAATCTCCCAGAAATTTAACTCTGGTTTTTAAAACTGCCCTTAAATTTAATGTGTCATCATCATCAGATTTTGGCAAGTTATTAGTGATCTAAGATAAACGATGTTTTTTATTCAAGATCAAAGGCAAAATCGCAAGACAACGAAAAATAGTGAATTAAAAGTTGAATAAACAATTTAGCTGATGAATTAATTTGTCTGGCAAAACATTTTGAAGAAAGTGCAGCCCTTCAGATTTTTTTTTTTTTAAACTTTTGATACGTGCTTTTTTGTGATTGAGCAGAAAAAGTATATTTAAATGAAAAAAAAAACTGAAATCAAGGTAGTAGCCCGTAGCGTAATGGTTAGTGCGTTCAACTGTCACGCTGTAGGTCTGGGTTCGCTTCCCTGCCTCGTCCATCTAAAAACTAAAAAGTTTTATTCAGGGCTACTGCCTCTTGCGAGGAATTGACAAATCCTCCAAGAGTATCACTTGTCACGAATAAGTGCTTCTCGTCTAGCCGTTCGGATTCGGCATAAAATTGTAGGTCCCTTCCATTCCTGTCGAAAGGTGCACACAGGAATGGTTGCGAGTTGTTAGTCACTAGGCCCTGGTTCTTCATGAGCCGTTGTGCCACCCGATTTTTTTTTTCTTTTTTTTTAAATCAAGAAATATGAATCTTTAGAATGCTTTTTGTTTCATCTCAATACGATCATATTTCACAAAAACAAATCGTTCCTTAAATTTGTTAGACTATTGTATTTTCAGAAATTGGTCGCTGTCATAGACAGCCATATTAAAGACTTGTTTCAAAACTAGTTTTACCGCAAAACTAGTTCAATAGTAGTTTCAAGTCCCACGTTTTGGACAAATCAGTATTACTAACTAAAGTTATGGGGGCATATTCATAGTCATTTTAGACCTGGGTCTAAGTTAAACATGGCTTTGGTTGAATTTTCGGACGTTGATTCTATTTTTTTAAGGTTATCATTTCAAAATATTTGAAGCTATTTATGTAGTATACCAAGTTAATTATCTTATAAAAATATAAAACCAACAATTTGTAATTAAAATTGGTCTGTATTCATTGAGCCAAAATTGTCTGAAACTGTAGTTTAGTTAAACCTGGGTCTATCTGCGACTATGAATATGCCCCATGGTGTTTTAAACTCAAAATATTGAAAATGGGATATCAAATCTTTCATAAATAATACCAATATGTATAAAACTTGCAACTTGAAATCTCCATAAAACTAGTTTTGCTTTTAAACTAGTTTTGAAAAACTCAAAAATATGACTGTAAGATGTAAGTAAATAAAAAAAAAATTCTTATACCATCTCGAAAACAGTTTTCAAAGTTCGTTAAAAATATCTATGGCTAACCAATAATTACTGAAACTAGTTGATGTTTTATGAAGATTTGGTGGCCGCCCAAATAGTATATCTACTTATTTGCGAATATACAGCAAATAAGGTGCTTAAAATCACGCGTGACCTTTAAAATCTCAAACCAATGATTTAAGATTTCCTACCGCTGACCAATTTCTGAAACTACATGGCGTTTTTTGACCATCATTTACTGACTTGTTAGATGGAATGTTTTTGTTTTGCGAATATGCCATACACAATACATACATATGAAGAGCTAAGATTTCTGAGCGATCACTCTAAACAAAATATTACGTGGTGGAAGGACACTTAAATTGTCTCGACGATAAAAAAAAACATTGTTTTGTTCAGTTCTTCTAAAATAACAAAATTAATCTCTATGACAAAAACAAAATACATACCATTATCCAATAGGATACATGACATTTTAATAGAGATTTGTAAAGCTTGTTACATCATCATTCAGATCACTTTATTTATACCTTCAATATAAATAACCTCTTTTTTTTAGTACGTATTCGCCCTGGTGGACCACACAAATAATGAAGTGTTTAGTATAAAATGTGAGGAAAGGCTACAGCGCACAGTGGACCGACCCCATGTAGCTAGACGTAAAAAACCGATGACGTAGGTCACATGTTTTGTTTTTTCTTATCTATAATGGATTGTTGTTGACCCCCAAAAAGCATTTGTTCCTTGTCTAACCCAATTTATTGAAGAGCGAATGCTTTTCACAGTCAATTGTTTAGAAAATGCGATTAATTTTCGAATTTTAAGTTTTTGATTAGTTCACATTATTATTAATAAAAGTGTTAAATATTGATCAATTTTGATTAAAAAAATGGCAGTGATTTGTAAAGGTACAATCTTTTATGTGGCTTAAGTTTTAAACATGTGCCTGTGTTAGTTTGCTAGATAAAAAATGTTGAAATATTGTGAAATTAATTTTGAAAAAATCTATGTTCTGAAGATATTTTAGGCAATCTAAACTAGTGCTTGATGCTGCTTTGAATCCAAATTGTGATTTTTGAGTAGCTGTGAGTGTCTTCTTTTTGGAAATGTATATGATATACCTCGCAAAACAGTGCAAAGATTTTTTTATTTTTTTAGATTCACACCTTTTTGTTCCTCATATGGAATATTTTGAAATTTGAAATACACCTAGACGAAGCCAAGGACCTTTATTTACGACTATACAGTTGGTATCCTATGCCTCTAAGTTTCCATAAAATTGTATGCCATTATGTGGATGTCATTAAACAGCTTATCGTCCTCATTGGACAACTATCAAATCCATTGATAAATTCAAATTTCGGGAAAAACCATTACAAAATATCAAATCAATACCTACCAATTTTCAATTGAACCTGAAACAGATACCATACATCAAGAATTACCAACAGTTACAGAAAATTACTTATGTAAGTGACGAAAGTCACAAATTAGAAACCGAATAATCTAGCTCGGAATTATTTTTGGATTTAACGATAATACAAAGCAACTGTTTTTAGAAAACTCATTCGTCTTTAATTAACATACTTTTAATTTTAGTTTAAAAAATACATATGTATGTACATAAAATTTCTCCGGATTTATGACACCAAACTTTTTTAATTTATTTTTTCTGTATTTGAACTTTGTAAAACGCAATAAATATTATTCTGTTTTTATTATTTTTTCCAAACGGTCAATTTTTAAGTGTGGCAATTGTGAATTAAAGTTATTTGTTATTCAATTAATTAGATTCGAATTTTTCACTTCTAAGTGTATGGAGTCGGTCCACTGCGCAGCGCGCGCCAGCGCAGCTTGTCGAAACAACAGAATTATCACATTGGAGGAGGTTTATTTTTCCCCCAGTTAATTTGGAAGGGGGCCACTTTCTCAAGAAAAATACTAAATATAGAAAACAAATTGTAAGAAAAAAACAGTAAAAATCATAAAAATCATGATTGTAGCATCGAAATCACCGACTACATTATCCAAACTAAAAAAAAAACGAACTAACGGAGACAATTTTGACTGGAAATAAAATAAGATTTTTTCCAAGAATACATCTCCCTCATAAGCGGTTCTAGGATTTGGCTGTGGGGGGAGGGGTGCAGTGCATTAACGCCCACGGAAATATCCCCCGCGGGTGTTAATTCCCAAAAAAAAGGCATTCCTTTTTAAATTGGAATTAACACGGGGGAAAATTCCTTTTTCTGACGGGTTTTAATTCCAATTTAAAATAAACCCCATCTGGCAGGCACCTATGGTATCAGTCAGTCTGCTTTCAAAGTTTTTGTACCAAATAGTACTTTGGGTGGCCCGCTTCGTGGGTTCAAGGATTTTAACTCCCTTTTCGGGTCCTCTGTCCCGCTCACGCGACTCCGTCGCTCCGCTTGGGGTATGCTCAGTAGCCTGACAGGCGCCTATGTTTTCAGTCGGTCTGCAGCAAAAACACCCGCGGGTCTTAGTTCCTTTGTGTGGTGGGCCTTATTACCACTTTAAAAAGGAATTAACACCCGCGGGAGTTAATTCCTTTTTTTTTTTTGTGAGTTAACACCCGCGGGGGGATAATTCCGCGGGCGTTAATGCACTGCACCGAGGGGAGGCTTGGAGTTTGGAGATCCATACCTATGAAGTTATATAATAGAAAACGAATTTTAATAGCCGTGCTTTCTGTGCCTTTATATCCGCTCCTATCGCATTTTAAGAATTTATCGGGTTAACAAGAATTTGGAATTGATGTGTTAAGCGTGGGAATTATTTTTAAGGTGAGTTAGAAGCCAATATAAAGGCACAGCAAAACATGGTAGTAAAATGTTAAACTAATCTATAACTTTAATTTTTAACCATTGTACATGTCTCAAACCACATGAACAAATTTGTTTATTGACAATATGTAAGTGTTTGTTTAAATTAGCTGAAGGTATGATTTGAACTTCACATTTTTGATAAAATTTAAAAACTGTTTAATATGCTTCTTCAGAAATATAATATTTAAGTGGTCTTACTGGTAAAAGCTCATATGTTTTTTTGCAGTATCAGTCCTTTGAGATCTCATTTTCCTTATTGAGCCAAATCAACGAGTAGAATACCTACATGTTTTGTTCAAGCTGTCACTGGAAAGCACTGACAATAATATTTTGTGGATCGAAAAAAAAAATAAAAATAATTTATAATAATAAAATAACAAAACTTCAAGATTTTAAGTCGGGCATAAGAAACAGCTGCTCTAAAAAATAACCGGCACGGCCCAATTCTGCAAGTGTGAATGAATTTTCGTGTACGCACCCAACAACTTTTTTTGACCACCCACAGTTTTCGGAAAAATCGATTTTGAAAAATGGGGGGCCAAAAGAACGCTGCCCCAAAAACTACATTTAACTTATTTTGACCACCCCTACAAATATTTTTTTTTTTTATTTTGAAAAAAAAAATATCAATTTTTTTTTATCAGTTTTTTTTTTTTGTATTTTCAAAGATGACAACTGTTGATAACACAATTATAAAAATTTCACAATCTTTAGAATTATCTATCTCAACAAATAATATTTTTTTTTTGGAATTTAAATGCTGACCATTTGGAAAAAACACAATTATGGAAGATGACCATCCTTTAAAATAGCTCTAACTTTTGAAAAGAAATTTTGTTTTTAATTTTGAAAGATGACCATCTTGAAAAACATAATTATATACAATGATCACCGTTAAGAAATATTCTAACTCAACCAATTTTGGAATTTTAAAAGATGACCAGTCATCTTTGATAATTTAGTTTTTTCCAATGGTCATATTTTAAATTTCCAAACAAATATTTTTGGTTGAGTTAGAATATTTCTTAAGGGTGGTCATTGTTGATAATTATGTTTTTCAAGACGGTCATCTTTCAAAGTTAAAAAAAAATGTTTGTTCAAAAGTTAGAGCTATGTAGTTTAGACTTTAGAATTAAGCCCCAAAAGTTTTCCGGAATAAGTTTAGTTTTAGGGAGGTAGTTGTTTAACCCTGACTACGTTTTTTGTCCAATATTCTCACATCTTATTAGTCGCTAACTGTTTTATTTTTCAATTTTCTAGGTTTTGTTTTTAGGGAAAATTTTCATTGCATGAAACATGTCCATTATTCATAGCCCCCACTTGGTTTTTTGTCCAATTCGCTTCAGGCTTTAGACCCAACTTAATGGCTTGGAATAGAAGTTACATAACATGTAAATTGTTCAGCTACAACCACATTTTTTTTTCCATCAAATTTCTCTTCTTAACAACATTTTAGATGAATATAAAACTCCACACGTTGTAATGTATTGCTTTCTATATTTAAAATTATTTAAGAAATTGGTGTGGGGGAGGGGGTTAAGCCCTTATAGCCAACCCCTTGGATCCTCCACTGATCTCCCTTATCATCTCGGAGGAGAGTCTTCGTATATGTTAAAGCCAATTTAAGATACGTCGGACCATTATATCAATTCTAATTTTTATAAAAATTTTACAATCTGTTCAAATTGAAAGTGTTCAGAACTAAACGAACGAGTAAAGGTTCTTTTTTATTTGCTCTATAGGTCGAGTATTATAGGTTCGTGATGTCAAAATAAATGTCGAGGTTTTAATTAAAACTAATATAACGATAATAGAGAAGTCCAAAAAATGATTTCGACTAGACGTCCGTCGGTCTGTTTTTGTTATGCATCTGTGTGTCTTTGCTTCTGTGCGTTCTGATCTACATCAAGCAAGAGCCTAAACAAAAGGACAGAATTGCTTAACATACGATATGAAGCATTTTTATAAGATTTGCAAGAGAAAAAATTTAAATTTTGTTTTAGCTCGTCTATAACTGGTAGCTGCCATTTAAACTTTTTGTATTGCACAAAATTCTTCGAACGTTATTAAATACTTTTGCAAAATTAAGCTATGACGTATATAGTTAACATTGAAGCTCCACTTTACATTTCCTTCTCTCTATCATTTCTGTAACAAAAGTATAATTGAAATAAATCATTGGTATCTAGGCACACATAACCTAGTGCACGATATTAAACTGCAATAACAACAACATAGCTTTCAGTGTTAAGAGAATTAAAAAAAAAAATTGCTGGTATATCACTTAACCAAAAACAAAAACAAAAGTATGTATAGGTACGGAAAAGAGTACAATTTGAGTAACACTGACACACATATACAACAAAAAAAAAAGAATATCCAAAGAATATTCTATAGAAGTAGGTTCCTACACTAAACAACACTTCAGAATGTATAACTTTATCACTGCGCTGCGCATACACCCTACATTTTTAGAAGCTTTTTTTTGTTTTTTTAACTACTCAAACTCAAACGTTAAGCGATGAACCTTCGTTGGGCACTTCCAATTTTATGAGGGATTCCGTTCATTTTGTTGTTATCATATTATACTGTGCCGCCTAATCCATCATCCCTCTATTCTCAGAGCAAAAGCAACATCAACCCCCGGGTCCCCAATACAAATTAAGCTTTTCTCATTTATAATAGTAGGTATTCGTATATCGGGTATGATACAAAAACACAAAAACAAAAATTAAACGATTTGCCCCAGTGATATACTTTAAATAAGCTTTTGTTTCTCCTACTCCAACACCACCATTTCACCACCACAAGTAAAAATCTGTGTATCTAACTAAAGCTAAATAATCACACAATTTTCGGTTTCTCTCATGTGGAAATCTTTTTTTTTTTTTTTTTTTTTTCTGTTTTGTCAATTTCATTTTATTTATTTATTGTTTGTTTTTTGAGTTGAAGGGAGCTCCACACCATAACTAAGTCAGCCCCAGCTAACATCAGGCAGAGGCAGCGCCAATTTCGACTCTCTTGCCCGTGTTTTTTCTACTGAGTGTTCTCCGCTACCGACCGTCAGCGTCATCATCATAGTCGTTGCTCGTCGCCACTGCTACTGCTGCTGTCGTTTTTGGTATAACTCGGGGAAAAGCTCAAGTCAAAATTTCAATACTTTACCGTCAACAGAACACAGCGCACGCCATTCATATTTATTCTCTCTGTGTTATAATAATAATAATATAATTAATAATTAAGCAAAATTCAAGTGCAGGTACTAACAACAACTTTAAGTACCTATATAAATTCTTCTATAACCAAAAGCAATTCAATAACTTTGAATTGCACTTGAAACTAAAAAAAAAAAAAAAATAAAGATACAAAAATAAAATAATAGAAAAATCGACTCAGAAAAATACAAGTATTCATCTTTATACCTACCGTTGCTGTTAAATATTTTTTTTTTATTTTTTCTTATCTTATATCTACATAAATTTCGTATCCCAGTATCTTTCGCCTCGCATCAACCAACGATATTTGTGTATTGCAAAATTAATTGTCTCAAACATCAACAGCACACAACATCACGGATACAAATTATACTTAAACAACAACAAAAGAATAATTTAAATAATAAATCCAAATTCAGTTCAAATTACATAAAATAAAATATTTAAACAAAATAACATAAAATATCAATTAAATTATACCTCCCAGTGCAAGTCATATAATAATTTTAATTATTATTATTACCTACCTAAATTATATTAAAAATATTATTCCGTGCGTCGTCGTCGCTTGCTCTATATAAATACAAACAAACAAACAAAAATTAATAAATATACATAGATTTAAAAAAAAAATTGTTAAATTATTATACAACTATTCTTTAAATTTAAAAATAAATTCGAGTACATATATAGATAAAAGTTCAGTTCTTTTGTATTTTTCTACTTTTATAAAGTGAATTATATTAATATATTATTGCTGCTTGATTTGTAAACAAACTTATAAAATAAATAAAAATCTATTACCCAACGTTAAATATACCACACAATTCTACACAACCTAAAAAAACAACAACAACTTAAAAAAAGGATTCGTTCTATATGAAAATTCACTCGGAATATAGTGTTTTTTGTGTTATGCATAGAAAATAAACCAAAAACAAATTCAAATATTTTCATTGAATTCCCACCGTGTCGTAGTGCTATTTTTTTGTTTTATTTTTTGCTAAATCAATACAGAATTCGATTTCACATCATTTAATCCTCTTGTAATATTCATATCTCCCTTAAATTTTAAATGTCAAATTAATTTCGTTACAATACTTTAAATCATAATGTTTTGTTTAAAATAAATACAGAAATATTCAATTTATAAAAACAAAAACAAATTGTGAACAATCCACGGTGACACACACACAAGGTAGTGCGAGGACAGACAAATATACCAACTTACCTGCTCGTATCGCGATTTATCTCGTTGTATTTAAAAACACTTGCCAATTATTGTGTGTTGTACATAAATAATACAGCAAAAAAAAAAATAAGAATCACAAATTAAAAAAGCACATCCCTGTGTTTTTAACCATCGCATTTATTTCGGTTCAGTGAAAACTTTTTTTGTATTTCATTTTTTTAATCTTTAAACGCGTGTGTTAAGTTTCTTGTTCAATTTTTAGTTTAGTTTTGTTTCGTATTGTTTTTGTTTAAGCAAACAAAAAAAACTTTTAATGTTCTCCTAAATTTGAAAAGCAAATTATTTAATTCGACAAATAAAAAGAAAATAACATCGAGAAACAGAATTGAACATCACATTTGAAGAAGTGAGTTAAAATTTATTTGTAAATATTTAATTGTTTTGTTTGTTTTAAAGGAATTTCAAAATTATTCTCATAATAAAGATATAGAATACATTCGTAGGTACTAAAAAAAAAATAATTTTTTGGAAAAGCTGAAATTCATTTCAGAAATGCTTTATATTTATTTCTATGAAAAAAACAACCAATTGTTTTGTTTTCGTAATTAAGTATCAAAACGAGAACGGTATGAAAATGATTCCGATGCTAAAGGCATATTGCACACTTACCTGAATGAGTGGTGCTCAATTCTCTTATTTTGATGGTCATCTATGTGTGTGTTACTTGAACCGACTATGAAACTATGCCTAGGCCAAAAGAGGTCAATCATCTGAAAAAATTAAAATAAAAGTTTAAAATCCTTCCTTTCCTTCTATTCCTTCTTATTAGTGCCGTGCATTGCATTTAAAGGACCTGAGGTCTTACAGGCATATAGTTAAAATTATATCATTATATTATTAGAATAAATTTGGCACTGTTGACACTGACATTTATTTATCATAAAAATCAGTTTTTGAAAAAAAAAATGGCTGCATTATATTTAATGTTTGGGTAAAGTCATTTATGTTTGGTTCAAAAGTGAATCTTTAAAAAAAAGAGAAGCTAATATAACATAGAAAGCCTTATATTTTTAAAATCGAATAAATTGGTGAATCCATTTGATCGGATAGCACGACGAAAAGTGCTTTATAAACTTTATATAAGATTTCATTAAAATCTCGAACATTCTTTCACAAAATCAAAAGTATCTACTACAAGTATGAAGATGAAGTACAAATCTGCTTGACTATCTCATAGAGTCATTCCATATGGAAACGTCTAATCGAAAAGCCATGGCATTTTTGATTTTTTTCAAACTTTGTGGGAATAATCTCTAGGTTCCAAAAGATGGAAATCCAGCTGGATTTAATTTTCGCATTCACCGTTCCCCCTCTACCTCCCTTGACAAATTTAAAAATCATCATTTTAATGGTTTTTATCTCATTTTTAGAAATAATATTTTTTAAGATATCAATACGTTTGAGGTGTCATTTTAAAGATAAAAAACGACAGTTTTTGAAAAAAAAATCTTTTAATTTACAAAATCATAGAAAACAGTATCAACCACGGTGCTGAAAAAACGTGTTTTTTACTGTTTTGTTCTTGATTTTTAACTGCCTCCCGTTTGCCTACTGTTAAATTTAACGCGCTTATATTTTTCAAATACTTAGAACACATATTTTCAAAGAAACAAAACCAAAAATTAACTAATTTTTTTCCCCTTTGTATAAAATATCGCTGCTTTAAACATCCATATTTTGAAAAATTGCATTTTGAAGGCCATAATATCACTATGTTTGACAAAAAAATATCGAGATGAAATTTTAAACATTACTTAGCTTGTAGTTTCAGCTTTAATTTCTGAAAGTTTTGTTTTGTTATTTTCATCCATAGTGTGAGCGCACTGGTTTAAAGAAAGCACTATTTTTCACATAATAACAAAAGTTATAATAGAATTTGAGAACCATTATAAGCATTATTCTGAATTTATTTATTTTTTTTTAGATTCAATTTTGATGCCCTTTTTATGTTGAATCGAATGAGTTATCACTTATGAAAATCGGTCAAAAATTGTGAAAACTATGTTTTTTTTTTATTAAATAAAACATCAGGTAAATGAACATGAAATTCAAAAGATAAAATCCATCTCAAATTGAAACAGTTTTTTTTCACCATTTGTCCCATTTAAGAATAATTTCTTTCCGAGAAAAAATAATCATAGCTTCTACAATTTCTAAGCGATTTTAATAAATGATAACTCATTCGATTTGATAAAAAGAGAATTAAAATTGAATCTCAAAAAAAAAAAAATAAATTTAGAGTATTGCTCATAACGGTTCTCAAATTCTAGTATCACTTTTGTTATTATTTGAAAAATAGTGCTTTCTTTAAACCAGTGCACTCACACTATGGATGAAAATAACAAAACAAAACTTTCAGAAATTAAAGCTGAAACTACAAGCTAAGTAATGCTAAAATTTTCATCTCGATATTTTTTGTCAAACATAGTGATATTATTTCCTTAAAAATGCAATTTTTCAAAATATGTATTTTTTAAAGCAGCGATATTTTATGTAAAGGGGAGAAAAATGAGTCAATTTTTGGTTTTGTTTCTTTAAAAATATGTGTTCTAAGTATTTGAGAAATATTAGCGCGTTAAATTTAACAGTCGGCAAACGGGAGGCAGTTAAAATTCAAGAAAAAAACAGTAAAAAACACGTTTTTTCAGCACCGTGGTTGATACTGTTTGGCTATGATTTTGTAAATTAAAATATTTTCAAAAACTGCCGTTTTGTATCTTTAAAACAACACCTCAAACGTTTTGATATCTTTATATTTATATTTATATTTTATTTCATTGATTGCTTATACAGAGTAAGATACAATATCTTATAAGTTTTTGCTAAGCTTAAATAGAATTTATTATTATTATGAGAGCTACTCGTACAATAATGATAGATGAAATCAGTTACAATTTATAAAATAGAAATCTACGTAATTATATTTTTATATGTATGTACATAATTAGAATTTGATAACGTTGTTATTCATATCTTTTATTTTTTTAATTTAATATTAACAAATTCAACAGGAGAAGTGTGTTTTAAGATCATTCTTAAACTGTGCTGCGTTATTTATCCTTCTGAGTCGTCGTGCCAAATTATTCCACAATCGGGTAGAATTTATGAAAAATTGACGTTCGGAAACCAATGATGAGTGAGGAGGGAAAATTAAAAGCCCGGATCTGCCTGATGAAAATGGCTTATTCTTTCATAAAGTTATGTTGGCTTGTGGGTTAACATAATGTCTGAGAAAAGACTAAGGGTACGAAACTGAAGAAGACTATCAAACGGCATATTGTACAAACGAGATGAAAAATTAGAAATCCTGTCATACCTGCGTAAACCATAAGTGTAACGTATTATGGAATTGAAAACTACATTCAGTTTTCGCTTACTAGCATAGCTACATTTTGAAAATATTTCACAGCCATAAGTTAATATGGGCATAATTAAAGTTTTAGCAATTATAACTCTAGTAGCTAGCGGAGTAAAAGATTGTGTGTTCCACAATGAACGAAGGATACCATAGGACTTACCAACGGCAATATTTATATGGTTGTCCCAGGATAAATTTCGATTGAAAATAACTCCAAGGTTACGAGCGGTATCAGTATATTCGATTTTAGCGTTACTTAAGCTGACAGTTGGAAAATACGTTAAGTCCAGCGTTTTCCTAGAAATTACCAAACATTTCTATTTAATGGGGTTTAAAAAGAGTCCATTTTCTGAAGACCAACGTGCTATTTCTGCCAAATCATCGTTTATACAGCTTACGGTATGCTCGATAAGACCCAATGGGCAGCTAACATAAAGCTGAACGTCGTCAGCGTACAAATGTATAGAACATTGCCTAATAATCGATGGGAGTTCATTAATGTACAATGAAAACAATAAAGGTCCCAAGATTGAGCCCTGAGGGACCCCACTCACAGTTGGTAAAAAGTCTGAGAGAATGTTATTTGATTCAACAGCTTGGAGCCTATTACTCAAATAGGAGGAAATCAACCGTACAGCGCATGGGGAAAAGTTGAACTTATTTAGGAGCTTAACACATACGATATTGTGATCAACAGTATCAAAAGCCTTAGAGAAATTGAGTAGGCCTAGAAACGCTACCCCATCTTTATCTATACCTTGTCGTATATCCTCCGTAACATTTATTAGAGCTGTAATGCAGCTGTGGTTCTTCCGAAAGCCTGATTGTGTGGGTGTTAAAATATTCCTTTGTCTCATATACTGGCTTATTTGCTGTTGCATGATTTTTTCTAAGGCTTTTGATAAGAATGGGAGAAAAGATATAGGCCTAAAATCATCCATTTTTGAATTTTTTGGAATAGGAAATATCTTTGCTACTTTCCACTGAGGAGGAAACACTCCAGTCATAAGTACTGTGTTAAAAATGTGTGTTAAGTAGGGCAATAAAATGGGAAGAATAATCTTGAGAAACAGTGGATGTATACAATCGAGCCCAGCTGCATTAGATTTTATAGAAAGTATGCTTTCTAGCACGTCAGCACAATTAACTCCCCTAAAGCGAAAACTGAAAGAAGAAGACTGAATGGAATCGCTATAAGATTGTAGGATTTTCAGTTCCACTATTGGTTTGTTGAAAAGATACAAACTTACTATTAAGCACATTCAAATCAACGTCTACACTGTTACTGTCTTTAGATTTTCCGATACCAACAGATTGTAAATTTCTCCACATCTTCTTGCCGTTCCCAGAAACATTTAAACGGGTAGAAAAAAACTCGAGTTTTAGCACTACGTATTTCCATTACAACTCTGTTACGCAGTGAGTGGTAAAGATTGTGAAGTTCGTTACAGCGAAAACGCTTCCATTGCTTAAATATCATTTCTAAAAATTGAATAAAAAACCATTAAAATGATGATTTTTAAATTTTTCAAGGGAGGTAGAGGAGGAACGGTGAATGCGAAAATTAAATCCAGCTGGATTTCCATCTTTTGAAACCTAGAGATGATTTATAACTTTTAAGATTTTCGCGGTGGTTAATATTAAACATTTTTAAATTCTCGGATTAGCCGCGTTACAAATAAACAAATATTTTTTGCGAGTGCAATTTAGTACTCACCCCGAACGTTTCGCTTCAAATTGCATTGAGCGTGGTCACCGGGAAGCTGCCATAGAGATGTTAAATTCGATTTTGGCTACGCAGGTTGTAGCGGTGCGTAGCAGGTTCTGTCTCTTGTTGTTGTAGTTGTTGAAGTGTAAGAAATTGGGAGCAAACTGTGCTCACTATATCTCTGGTTGTCTGTATCTTAAGCTGAATCGACCGTGAGGTGTTAATAATGGGATCCCAAGCTCGTGACAGTTTGAAACTGTCTAGAGATGATTCCTACAAAGTTTGCAAAAAATCAAAAATGCAATGGCTTTTCGATTAGACGTTTTCATATGGAATGACTCATAGTCATTATCTACCCTGTTAAGATTTTGACTTTCCACACTATCTGATAAGTCATTATCATCTACATATTTCTTTTGAAATTCGATTACTTTCATCTCTTTCGGTCTTACTCTTACTTGAATTCTTGTAAATCAGAATCAGAGCGTTGTACACAAGTATTCTGATTAGCGGATTTTTTTGATTTAAGTGGATTCATTTTTATCATTTTTAGTACTATTCTAGGGTAAAAATTGTGTTTTGCTAATTTTCAACGAGTTTAGCATTGTACTATGCGTCTCCTTACATTTTTACTAAAGATGAAATGAGGCCCTGAGTGGCCTAACTGCATTTTTCATTATTTTTAGTACAGCAAAAATAAGAAATAGGTTATTTTTAAACACTTGCAGCCGTATTAATAAAAAAGGTTTATTCTACCTTTATTCCATGAGCTTACAAAACCATGGAATAAGAGTTAGTCCATGGAATAAAATTTCCTATTAATAAAAACAAAACAAAAATCTACTACAATAAGTAGATCACGTTACCGAACACACCTAATAGTTCTGTCACAGTTATGATCATTTTGTTTGACACGTCTGATTTTTATTTCTTCGCTAAGCCACCATGTTCGGTGGTTTAAATTAGTAAACGTCACTTAGAAGAAATTTTGGTTTTTAAATAATATTTTGTACTTAGTCCATGGAATAAGGTTAACCCATCCTTATTCCACGTTTATAAATTTGGCTGTTGTAGTTTTAAAACAAAGAAACATAACTTTGAATTTACTTTTTGCAATTTGCTCAAAAAATAACAGGGTTTTGATTTTGTATTCATAATCCTTCAAAATACCGTTAAAACTGATTTAAAAGTCAGATAGGCCACTATTGCACAGAGGAAAAATGTTAACAAAATTAAAAAATTGAAAATATATAGGCCAAATATTTGTAAATAAAACAAGTTTTTTTTATCTATATTTCTATTTCTATTTTTATTTTATTTATTAGTTAAGTTTTTTGTTAATTAAGTTGAAATTTATCATTTGGTTTCACTTTCAGAAGTGCCTTTGCGCTATTTGCAATAAAATTATTATTTCTAAGATCAGTGTAAAAAATGTGATGTATTGAAGGTAAAAACTGCAGAATTTCTAGCAAATCCTTATTTTTCTCCATGCTTATTTATGTCTTCCATCGGGATTATAATGTTTTTAGGTTGAGCCTTGCTAGGCTTACACTTATTGTTTTCGAAATAAAATACTTTGAAATGGAAAAATATTTAAAAAATATTAAGAAGAGGTCGGTCTTCAAATATTTGAGCGAGTTGAACATTGATTGATGGAATAATGGACTAATAAAATATAAAAGCCGATACAAATCAGAAATTTTCACGGTTTTTACTGCTTCACAAAAAAGTGGTTCGAGGCCAATTGGCCTAAGCAAAATAGATTACTTCCCTAAAAATATAGTTCTTCCACCATCTGTAAAACTAAAAACTGTCAAAATCCATTGAAGGATGGCTACGATGGCAATGGATTAAAAAACCTCTAAAAAATCTGAAAATTTCGTAGTTTTTTTACTGCTCCAGAAAAAAGTGATTTGACGCCAATTGGTTGACATTTGAAACGAAATACATTACCTGCCTTAAAATATAGTTCTTCTACCATCTGTCAAACAAAAAGCTGTCAAATTCCATTAAGGATGGCTACGATGACCACCGATTAAAAATCCTCTAAAAAATCAGAAATGTTTTTATGAAAATCCGTTTTTTTTAAACAAGCGATTTGAAGGCGTTAGGGTGACATTTGAAAAGATAAATATATATTAGACGTCAAAATATAGTTTGTTGCTAATCTGTCAAGCCATAAACTGTCAAATTCCATTGAAGGATGGTTACGATTTTGATGGATTAACACCTTCACTGTCGCATGTATCATATTTGATACACAACATTTGTTTGTGTTGTGTCGCCTACGTCCATGTATCATATTTGATTCATAAACATGTATTTTTAAAAACATGTTTTTTATATGAAAAAAATTTCCTAGGAACCTAACTTGCATATGAGCGTGTGGGTGAAACCCGGTACTTTACAAATCTGCAAAAATAAATGGAAAAATGTTTAAGAAAAAAAACTTTTTCACAAGTAAATTTTACTTTTTTTACTAACAGAACAATTTTATTTTTCGAATATATAGGACTAAATATTTTATTAAGTTGATATACATATGTACATTTTTCATCCATCAAGAAGTCTATGGATTTGAATGAATGGAACTCTTCGTCGATTTAATTTTGAATGCCGCGAATTCAAATGATTGACATTCTTACCCGTGTTTTTTTTTGGCATTCTATAAATAGTACAGTAGAAAATTACCAACAAAACGCATCCGCAGTAGCCTGGTTTTTGTATTTCAAAATTGGTTAAACTGAAAGAACACCTGTCAGAATGTTAAAACAAAAATATAGTTTTTGTGAGAATCAGAAGCAGTCAAAATTAACTCCACGAAAAAAACTAATAGTAACCAACATTTGAGAATGAAATCACCAAAAATCCATTAGAGACTCGGAAAACAATCCGTAGTATGATTCTACTTTAACTTTTATCGGCAGTATACATACTGCCGATGTTGTATTTGTTATTCATGTAAAATCCTACTATGGATAGCTACTATGGAAAGCTTCTATGGATAGATTTTCCAATAAAACACACGGGTATTGTTTGAGTTGTGTGACTCGATATTCAATAGCTTTTATGAAGTGATTTATCATTGAAGTTGCTAAGATTTAAAATTACGTTGTTCAAGTGTAAAAAATATGGAAAGTAAACAGATTTAAAGTATTAGTTAAGCAATAAAAAAAGGAGGTTTAAAAATTACAGCGCCTGTCAGCGCTAATATTTGAATTTCTAGCGATAAACCTGAACAAATTAAAAAAAAAAAAAATTATATAAGTAAATCTGGTCGTGCGAGCCAATTCCTGGTGGGTGGCATATTACACTCTCAATTCTTCGTGTGTTCGTTAATAGAGGCCAAGGAGTATTTTTCCATGATAAGGTTATCATGAAAAAATAACTCTTGGAGGATTTATTACTTCCTGACTTCTGAGAGAACATTGTAGGTGGAATAATAATAATGATCAAAAGGCTCTAGTTCACTATTTGGCACCTACAGAGCTCTTATTTGGTTCCACTATTTATTAAATTCAAAATTTAATTTAATTTTCTTTCACTTGGTTGAGAGTTTATTTTGAGGATGATGCGATATAGCTCCAGGACATTATATTTCATATTCCCAAATATCAAAAAAAAAAAAAAAAACTGTAAAATGAATATCCAATTTAGATGAAGACTTGGAAGCTGAGCCAAACGTGCGAAAAATTTCACAGGTTTATTTCTAATAAAGTACAAGACATTGTGGAACATTACTCACTCATGTAAAACAGTTTTTTTTATAGCTCTTTCCTTTTCAAAAATCTTAAAATAAATTTTTACTAACGAGCTACTAATTTATTATTGTTTAAGAGCTAATTTTTCAATCATTAGTTATAAGAGGAGTAATTACTATAGCAGGAGGTACAAATTTAAGTTTTTTTTTTCCAAAGAATAAGTACTATCTGAGGTTTAACTGACTATTGGAAAACTGGGTCTAAGTTATATAATAATTTTATGAATGAGTATTCAACCTTCTTGCTTTACTTGTACATTGTTCTGATTACATTCATAAAATCTTAATTATAAATTTAGTCAGCCTCAAGGTTATTCCAAACGCAATTTGTACTTAAAGCTTAATACAAAACATTATAAGGAAAAGATTTCTGTTTTTGATGTTTTTCTTTTCATCATTAATGTTGGGCAAAGTTAAGCCTCTTTAAGAGAATTTTGTGTACTGTTTCTGCTATATGTATTAGTTTATTGTTTGAGGTGTAGGTATAATGGTTGTAAAAATGATTTTCGTATTATTTGCCTTGGATTGTTTTGTATTATAATCCCGTCAATATTAATTAAGAAAAATAATTTTCATTTGGCTATAGCACTTCCTGCATTTGTTAGCAGGAAATAATTATCAACAAACGAGCTCATTGCCATGACCTATTTTAACAATAAATTCAAGCAATGTCTTTAAATATGTATCAATCACTGACAAAGTACTTTACACGAATTCACGTAGGCCTACAATGATGCTTAACGTTAATACTTGTTTTCAGTTTTTTTTTATTCATTAGACGTGTTCGGGAAAGGGAGATATCGGAGGTCCTCAGCAATCTCAGTTGCCTGAAAAGGATTCCTCAGCAAAAATCTCAGTTTAGCTGTCAAAATACTGAGGAAAAATTATTTTAGATTTCGCTTGGTTAGCTTTTGACGGACAAAATTTCCGTCATTTCTGTTTCGTGAACGCGCCTATTTTACAATTCGTTCTTTAAGCCTTCTACATACTTGACTTTGAGAATTTTAAAATGTCCTTTTTATGTTGAGATCACTCAGTTGTGCAAAAATTAGTTTGTTTAACGTGTGCTTTTCTACAAGTCTGAGTTATAGGTTTGGGCATTGACAATATAAAAAATCATGACTCATTTCGAAATTGAATGAGTGGAAACATTTTGCTTCAGCCCCACTATCATTAAAATTTGAAAAATATCACGACTCTTTAGCCGAATTTGCTGGACGAAAGGAATGTTAATTTTAAAAATAACGCATATAATAAATTTCAAAAAAATTGTCAAATTTTTTCAAACCAATATGAAAAGCTAAAATAACTTTGAAAAAGTGTCTCAATACAAAAAATTTTTTCTGGCTTTAAAAAATCTTATTTTCAAAATTTTGCCTTCCCACACGAAAATTCTGAGCTTTTTTTTCGTGTTTTTAATTGATGTTATTTATTTTTTTTTATAACAGCTTGGGTTTTGTTTTATTTACATATTCGCAATTTGTGAAATCCTCTGAGTTTTCGTAAACACTTTGTTGTTTTGTTGGAGACCAAGGAAAATTTCCTTTGTAATCAGCAGTATACTAGGCTTAAAAATAATTGTAAGTAACGTTATTTTTTGTCCTAAAAGAATTTCAAAATTATACCAAAATAAACTAAAATCAACCTATCTTTGTGAGCTGCTGACACAAAAAATACTAACAATTACAATTTTGATAGCCCAGTTTGATAAAAATCTATTTCAAATGCATAACCGGGCATTTCCTTATAGTCTAAGAGGTGACAGAAAATTTTATGACTGGTTTTAAACCAAAATCTGAATTACAGGGGCTTATAGGTGCATATTTTGTGATATCGAAATCAAAAGTCTGACAGGTTTTTTTTCTCAGCCTTTGGCGGGGGCGGATTATGGTTGATAAAGGAGATTTTCTAAATTTCAGGAGTACTATCACTTTAAGTTATTTTTAAAAAATACATTTGCTGTCATTTTACCTAAGCCCAAGCACCTTTATCTTGGTTTATCTTGGTGATCCGACACATATATGTACTCAAGATACAAGCTTTTTAAGCGAACCTTAATCGACTTTTTTGGAGACTTTGTTTTGTTGATTTCTTGCGTTTTATAAATCTACAAGAAAAAAAACTATAAAATTCGCTTAATAAGCTTATATCTTCAGTTCTATAAGTCGGATCAACAAGATTGAGGTGTTTGGGCTTAGGTTAAAGACAGAGTATCATGATGTATTTTTTAAAAATTAAGTATATGGAGTGATAATACCCCTGATAAGAAATTAAGAAAATCCCTGTATTCATCCCCCTGCCCCTCCAAAGGCTGAGAAAGAAACCTACCAGACTTTTGATTTCGATATCAGAAAATATGCAATTATAAACCCTCATAGTCAGATTTTGGTTATACATTCCCTCCCAAAATTGACTGTTGGCTCTTGTACTATAAGGTTCTTATACAAAAATCAAAAGTCAAAACAACTACCTCTACCGTACCTATTCAAAAATATCGTCGGCCTCATAAGCAGACTTTGTAACTCACAAATTTCAAATTTTTCAGGAGAGACGAAAATGTCTCACGAAGCTTATTTTTAGCATAATATTATTTTTGTTTACTAATACTAGTATATCTAAAAAAATAATGTGTTTTATCTAAAAACATTGTTAAAACGAAAATAACAATACTTATTATTTTATTGGAGTTACGAGGTATTCTCAGTAATTTCATCTCATGTTACGTGGTTTTCTGAACAAATTGATAGTCAGCCAGTTAAACAAGTTGCTTTCCCTTGAATTCATTATTCTGTACGGTTCCAACTTTTAAGAAACTCACTTCGATAAAACCTTTTTCGCGGCCAAAACTAATATATATTATAAGAAAAAAACTTCAGGAATGAGTAGAAATTGAAGAAGTTTGGTATTCCCCGACGAGTTTGTACTAGTTTTTACCTATTTATAGTTTTCCTATATACCTATAATAGTTTTCTGGCGGTTTTTTTTAAGTCGGTGCCAATTCAACTGAATTTAATGGAGTTACGAGTTTTGCTACCTACAAATAAAAGATACGAGGTTTTCTTAGCAGTCTTTTTGTTGAAGTTACGAGGCCAGCCAGACAACAGAGTAGTAGTGGAGTTACGTTCTATGAAAATTGTTAATTTAAACTGATTTAGAGTTTAAAGAGGGATACGAAATTTTCTATAATATAGCGTTTAAAACTCATTTTCACTAAATGGTGGAGTTACGAGGTCTGCTTATGAGGCCGACGATATTCAATTTAACGAATCCGTTAGTCTTTATAAAATGTGTGTTTTCTTGTCCAAACATTGGACGCAGTATAATATAATAGGGAATTATAATAGGGGTTATAAAGTTTACCATTGAACATCCGGGAGCACCAAAAACTAGGTTGCGAGTATAGATAATACCAACACTATTACTTGTTTTTAGTATCGCTGATGTGCCAGCAAATAATTTCTATTATACCATTCGGATATGCGTATTAGAATAAAACGTACCATTTCCGAAGCCATTTTGTCATTCTATTCGCTTTCAAAATGAGTAAATCCCCGAATTAAGCCAATGGAAAATGGGATATGATGCATATGTAATGTACCTTTATTGTAGATATATAGAATGTGTATATCATACAGAACTAATGAAGATACACAGTCGAAAACACATTAATTATTCACATCTACATACATATACAATACATGCAGTGTTTCACCCATACATTCTAAGGAAGTTATAACCTTTAAAGTTTATAAAATAAATCTTTGACCTTTTCAAAAGGTTTTTGGATTGATGCCCAAAATACTAAATGCCAAAGGCAATCTACATTTTTATATAAATTCACATACAGGTGCTGTTCAAGTAAAAGATTTGTTGCATTATATTTCGATATTGTGTTGGGAATTCAAGGAAAATACAATTTATTATTTTGAATAAGTTTTCTAACTGATGTGTCATGTGTGTGCATGTGCACTTTTCAAATAGGTAAATAGATATTGATATTTGGTTTGTGGGTCCTTAGATAAAATAAGCATAGGTCAATTTTAAAAGTTCAAATGAAAATTTATTATAAAATATCGAATATAATTTTTGGGATGCTAGATTTCTTGAATTCAACCAAACAACTATCATATTGCTTATTTAAGATATAAACTCCGCTCCACTTGAATAGAAACATACTCTTACATAAGGAAACAAATTGAAAAAATGCAGTAAAAAAGGGTAATTTTTTATTTGTAATCATATTTTAATAATGTGTGCTACTACCTTCATTTGAAATAACTTGAAAAAACCCTGTTGGAGACTGAATCATGCAGTTATTTTATATGATTTAAGGAAATTGCAATTCATGCTTCTGTGATTGCAGCAGTAAGTGATTTTTTGTCCTCATATTGTCGGTCAGAATCATAAACTCTACGAACCATCCATCCCCATACGTTTTCAATAATATTTAGGTTCGGAGAATACAGTGGCCATTGAAGTAATGTAACATTTTTCTCGGATATCCAACTGTTAATGATCCTTACGTTGTGGATTGGCTCGTTGTCTTGGTGAAATGTCCATGGTATTGGTCACAAGACATCGGTAAACTTAAGGAAAGCTTCTTGCAATATTGGGAAAGTCCAGATCAATTGTCCAAACCAGAAAATCCCAACCCAAGTCACTACAAAGCCTTCTTGGCTATGGTGGCGCTCCAAAAACCTGGATTCCTTCTTCATAACACGAAAATAGTAATTATAACCGTCCGAGCCATCCTTCTTTCTGCAAAAATCTATAGTATTGTATCCTCGTATTGGATTTAACGGTGGTTTTTTCTTCAATTTTAGGCGCTTTAACGAATAACACGTCTAATAGTGTTAAGACTCGCTGTAATACAACTCTTCGCCTTGATTTTAGCAGCAGAGTCGCTTGAATTTGAAGTAAGTCTATTTATCTTTTTTCGGTCTGCTTCTGTTGTGGCTCTTGATTGCCTACCTTACACATTTGTTCCTTAATTTTATTTATTTCTAAGGTTGGACCAAACAATTTTCACACTTCTATACTTATTTTGTTGGCAATTGTGCTTAGGGGAAGCTTATTTTCTGCGTGTACTACTAATTTGGCTTTTTTTTGCACGGTTTAATTGTTTTCCGCGGCCCATCTTTTCTTTGATCTACACTTCTATTTTTGGAATCATATTTTTTCTTCTTAGCGTAATAAAAGAGACAAAATGCACACTGTTTCTATTCAAGTGGCGCAAAACAAAAGAGTGTATTTAATGAAGTAATTAGAAAAGTGGTATATTTGATGTTATTTGGTGATATTTTCTTAGATCATTCTGTATATATTAAGTATCATAATGCCTACCAAAAAAGTATTTTCGAGTGTTACACCGGCTCCTCAAAAAACCAGTGGCCGAATTACCGCATCAGTGAAGCTGGCCATAAACGACGAACATGCTCGCCGAACATGCTCGTGCTCGCCATATTTTCGTCGTCTATGGGGTGGTTCGCGAACCGCTCGCCGTTGGTGAAAAATTTCGATTATCTCGTGTTCGTTTCCTTCGATGTTCGTCGTGTATGGGCATGTTCGCGAGCAATTCTCATTTTTTCTGCGTATATCACCGGGTTCACATCGCGGAAGAAATGAATTATCATGAGCACAACCACTTGTCTTTCTTTTTCGCACATGTTTACGGTTTGAAGAATCGACAAGAAATGAATGTTCGCCAAATATGTTCGTCGTCTATGGAGTAAAGCAAACGAGCATGTTCGTCGAGCATGTTCGTCGTTTATGGCCAGCTTGAGTGAGCAATACGTTACTGAATTATCTGCATTTGGGATTCCTTCCTAAGATATCGAGTAAAGTATCGAGTATCGAATTCGATTTTTGGCATTTCCTCGTCAGTGAACGAGTGTTTTCTCGTACGATAGATGCTAGGTAGACGAATGAGCAGTAAAATGGCAGAAAAATAAAATTATTCTCTTTTCTGCAAATATTCCTACACAATATCAATCAAAATGGTGTTTCAGGTTGAATTAAAATAAATTAAACATCACCCAGAAAATTATTCTTGCTTGATTTTAAGGCACAATAATTCGATTTAACCAAAAAATATTTTTGGCCAAATTAAATTCCAAAGGCAAATGTAAACAAAACATGAGCCCAACACCAGCAGCTGTGGCCATCGACCAATGAAAAGTTAGGAATATTGACGTTTAGGAAAATGTACTAGAATTATCCTAGTACAAAAGGAACTCAATTCGATACGTGATACTTCGTATAACATCATACCAATGTGATTACTCGATAGTTCGATAACGTGTAAAAGTTCCTCACTTGTTCACTGAAGACGTAATTCGGCCCCAGGACTAACACTTTTCTAATAACCCTTTTACAGGTATACAAAAAACTGCATATTTAACTTGAACGATACATAAAGAGTTTTAAATGTATTCAATTTTTATTAAATATTCCTTTAACCTTTTTCTATTTTTGGTAAAACTTGAAATTTAAGGTTTAACGTAACATTTCCACATCTACTTAAAATATTAGATACCTTGATTTATTTTTGCACTTATCTTGATTTAAGAAAATGAAACATGTTCATTTCTTTTCACAATATTTTTTTTGCAGAAAAATGGGATGAAAAGAATAAATCAAATTAATAATTAATACATACATACAAACATACACTCCATGTCATTTGTTTTAATACAGAGTTTTTCCCATAGAAAGCTTTTTACGATATCTCCATTATTTTTATCTTTAATAATTATGACAATTCTAATTAAAGAATTTATTGATGAAACATATGAGGATAGAGACCCAGGAAAAATTTTGAATCCGCTTAAAAAATAGATTTCTGTTACAGCTCTTTTAAAAATTTTATAGACACAAAAACGACGCTTTTTTGTGTCACTCGTTTAAATACACTTTCAAAAATAACATAATGGGTCAGAAGATATTTAAAAATAATCAAATAACAAAGAGTTAAAGACAATTTGTAATGAATTTAACAATTTTACCAATAGCTTTTCAACAAAAATTGTCAGTACAGGACAAATAGGACATTTTTGTATCTCTGTCTGGTCGCATTGGCTTGCATATACCTATTTCAAGTAAAAGCTCACATAGGGTTTCTGTACTTAGCATTATATCTCACCTTAACTAATTCTGTTCTCAAAAGCTTAAAAACAGAAAGCTATTTTATAAAAACCACTGTAAAAGCTATTTTGTATTGCTTTCAATGGGTAAGGGTAACACTGTTGCAATATATATTTTTTTTAGCTCAAACAGCCAGAGTAGAAACGATTATTATGATCAGTGTGCTTTGGCCCTTGTGGTCGGTCTTGGTGGAATGTACAATATTTTGCAAGGCATTACAACAACAATTCCTGTACGTTGTTCAGTGGGTTAGAATATTTTTATTGGCAGTTTTCTCAATTCAGTGTGTGAGAGTATACACAGGCGCCACTGTTTTGAAAATAGCTCGCCCATAAGACCTGTACTGTCAATTTTTGTTGAACAGAGCATAGTTGCTTAACCGTAGAGGAAAAGGCTCAAATTCAGGACTATAGCAACGATACTCAGCAAAATTCGACCCAGTATAGAATGCAATTACGTCGTTTTGTGGCTAAAATTATTCGAAGAGCCTTAAAACCAACAATTTTATAAGGAGGATTCAAAATTCTTCCTGGATCTTTATCCTCATATTTCACTCAAGTAATTAAATTTGTTATAGTTATAAAAAGTTATGGATAAATCGTAAAAATGTTTATTTTTGAAACAAAAATCTGTATTTAAATGAATGACCAGGAGTGTTAGTGTTATACCTATTCAAAATCGACTTTCTTAAAAATTTAAAAAAAAACTAAGTAATATAAATAATCCTGTAAAATCCTGAAAAAAGCAGTTTACGTATTATATAATGTAGGTATATATAATATGAAAAGGTCACCCAGGCTAACGAAGTTTATTCCAATTGTTGCCTTCTTGTCCAGAATTTGATTCCCTTTATCGAACTTTTATCGTTTCTCTATAGAATATATTTGGATAAAAAAATATAACCTTTGATATTTCAGTTTGATTAATTTTGTTTTTCCTTTTTTGTTTTGCCAAAAAGATGAAAATTAATTCAATTTAATATTCGTCTCTGTTTCACAACTTATTTCTTTATGATACTTTTTCCATACATTAACAATAATTTAATCCTGCTCGCAGGATGAAGAAGATGAAGAAAAGTCACAGTCGGAAATAAAATAGTAATTTATTCAATCAACCTGGAGCCTGGTATGCATAAGAAATTGAAATTATTTTTTTTTTTTCTTTTTCGAGTTTAATAATACATAATTCCCAAAAACAGAATCAAAGCTATTATTATTTTATTTTCCGCTTCTAAAATCAGTGTTACCACTTTATTTATTTCAAGTTTTTATATGTTTACATATAATATTGCATATTCAAATTCATAACTTTTCTGAAATGTACCTGCCTATAGTAAATAGATTTTTCAAGATATACTCGATTTAAAATTGAATTAACATAATTTTATTTGAGTGACATGTTTTTTATCATGATAATGTTAAGGTAGGTAGACGCCTTGGCTACTCATGATCTTCCAAGGAAACAACAGACATTCGTTCATATTTGAGATTATTTATTAACGTTTTTTCTTGCTTTTACAATTTTATACCTTAAAGTGTGTTGTTTGAAAAGGTCCTTCTCATTATTTAATTTTTGTTATTTTCCTATTTCTGCTAATATCTGCTCCATTGGCAATATTTAAGGCAATTAATTCCTGCGCTCATTGCCACTGCCTTGTATACTGCCAATGAAGACGCTTTGGCAATATCAATATTGCTCGGTACATGAAATCCAATTATTTCTTTCCATTGCTGATAAATTTTTGAGTTTTTCTTTTCCCGACAAAAATTAAGTGAGTTATTCATGCCTATGACAGAATCCGCAAAACTCGATCCGCAGTGCAGTGGTTACTTTCCCATATACTCATGAATCTTGGAAAGGAAAGAGAAGACCGCATTGTGAATCACAGCGGATCGAGTTTTGCGGATTCTGTAGTCGGCATGATTATGTGTATGTATTAGCGTAAACAGCTATTGGCTGGCCAATTCATTCCCAAAAAAGCAATAATTTGACATTGCATTTTATCATTGCCTCAAATATTACCAATGGTGCCACAGCGTAGAGTGATCGCCAATGGGTTTGGGGGAAGAAAACTGTTGAAATCTCGAATGCCAAATAAAAAACAATGGTCCGAATGGCCCTATTTTTAGGATTAAAAAACTGGTCAGCCATTCGGGATTGTAGAATTTAAAAAGTCTTTTTCGAGTGTTTTTGCTTATTTATTTAGCTTAAACTTAGAATGGATTGGTTATGAGTTTATGACATTTAAAAAGCGTTTCAAAAGTTCGTTGATATACAGGATGATTGGTATAAGGTGCACCGAAAAGCTGTTACCAGTCGGTTGGGTTAAGATAAGAAAAAAATCGTAGGAGAGGGGAGGTCTTTTCCCCTCCGTATGTTTGCATATGGTTGTGGTGAATTTTAGTTTCCAATATCCAATTTTTGCAAATAGAAAATGTCAAACTAATTTAAATACTAGGAAATATAAAATAACCAGGGCAGATGCTTGCCTTTAAAGGTCGCTAGGTAAGTCGCTAGAAATAATCTAGCGACATCAAAATATTTTTTGTCTCTAGATCTGGCGACAAAGTTGCTAGAACGGCAACCCTGCCCTCTAGCCTTCCAGCTTGGCTACTTGTCTGTTTGAAAGATATTCGTCGTTATTGGATTTGACCGGTTCTCCTTTCAGGAGGAACTGCGACAACAATTAATGTTTAAATTTGCCAAATATTTCTTACCAACCAATGAGATGAAAGAGCGCTGAATAGGAAATATACCAAATTGTCTGTGAACCTATTTTCTTAGGAATTGAGGAATAATAAAATGCAATTCCTAGGCTATTAAAAATTGTATGTGATTTCAAAATCTTTTTTACCTGCACTTTGTGTAATTAAAAATATTAACGAATTAATTAATGCTAACATTGGAACACAAAGAAGTGGGAACACCGAGAAGGTGTCCTTCTCTTAACCACATCACTGTGCTATGAGGAAAAAGTTCCCCGACATAAATCAAATAAAAATGCCTACACGCGGAATTAATTTTTCTTGGAAGCGCATATAGGCACATGTTCAAATAACTACGTATTCTTACACAAATAAAACTAACTTCAGCTTGTGTTTTCTAAGTTCCTCCTTGGTACGGAATTCCCTTTTCTGTTTCCCCCTGTTTGTCAAAGTATACAAATAGATACATATTATCCTTGTCAAAGTGAAAAGTATGTTAAGGGCTATAATAAGTGCTGTGCTTTTCTATCTCTCCATCACGCCAAATTGAATCGCATATAGGTTCCTAAAGCATATAGACTTTTGTATCTTTTGCTTTTTTACAGTAGTTATGCTTGCTATAGATAGTGTAATTTTCTTTTGAAAATCTACAAAAAACTGTGTCATTTCCAGGTGACCAAAAAGGTGTGACATTATTTTTTTCAAATTGTTATCTTTTTTTATACTTTTTTTTTTCTATGTGCATATAACATATAGGTAGCTACTAAACAATGTTGTTCATTCAGAAACAAGTGTAATTTTTAACCTAGTTACTATGGGCATGTATCACACAAAATGTATGTTAGCATAGATACGCGCAAGGCACCCCAATATCGTGGTGTGTATGCATGCAAATGCAGTTTACCCTTAGCTGCTGCTGCGCTGCTGCATATACCTATATAAACAACAACTAGGTCACTGTGCAAATTAATTAAACACAGATGAGGCTGGCAGCTAGTAGTACATATATAGTAGTACATATATTACAGAATTGTTCAGATTTGCACCTACAAACACTCTGAGTCATTTAATTGGGGATTTTTTTTTTTTTTTACGGAGGTAGAGTTTTTTCATTATAGGTTGCAACAATGTTTTTACGGAAAAGCAGAAAGCCGATTTAAAAATAAAAACTAAATACAGTTTTATGATATTCACTATAGAAATTTCAGATACCGCAGGTTTAATCAAAATTCTAAGAGTAGCGGTCAAGAATCTTAAGCAAGCTTAAACGAATTTTGTCTCGTAGTACTATGTTTTGACATATCAAATATTTCCAAACTGAATGACTTTTGGATTTTTTTTTTCCTTAAATAATAATAATTGTTCACAGTTGCAAATTCAAATTTTAAAACTTAAAAAAAATAGGACCTCAACCATTTGACTTGGGGTGTACAAATATAACAACATATGGTTGAAACATATGAAACCATTTTAGTACCAACTTGATTTTTATAGTGTCATGAAAAAATGGTTGAATGCAAACTCACAAATATGCGAACACAGAAAAAATAACTAAAAAAAAAACAAAAATGAAACAAATGGCAGGTGCGAATATTTCATAATAATCCACCCTCATGGATTTTTGTTTTGCTTACAAAGTACCTATGTAGTGCACCTATACAGTAAACATGCATTCATTTTAGCATTCATGGTTGCAGCAATCGAATTTGAATAATAGCAGTGCGCTTCAGTTTGCGAATTAACTGGGCTTGAAATTTTTCAGTTTTTTTTTTTATGATGAACAAAAAAGATTTACAATGTTGAATGCAGGTAAATTCCTATAAGCAGCATTATATGTAACTTTAAGCAGAGCCGTGTCATCGTAAGCCATTATATATGTATGTATATGTAGATTCGCAGGTCTTGGGGTAAAACTTCAGTGTAATTTTGAATATACCTTTCCTTTAAAATAAAATAAATGATTTTTTGTATACTAATTGACGGTTACATAGGTATAATGTTCTTTTGGTAAAATCTCGTCCTTCAATTTACGACAAATAAGAATAATTTCTTATGGTAGGTACACTCCGTTTAACTGAAAACATCGATTATCTAAAACAATAAATTTATTCCGGAGCCTTTTGAGAATTTCTCACACAAACTGCTTCGCATAACTGAACTACGCTTAATTGCAAGCAAAATTGTTTGCCTCAAATGAACATTTCCACTTATTCAACTCTGCATAAGTGAAACGACCGTTGAACGCTGCCATCAAATTTCAAATTGAACACACCCTTTGAATTTGGAATGTCTCATCTGAAATTTCAAAATATCATTTCTTGTCATTCCCTCCTGTCAGTCGTTTCTTTAAATTTTTTTTATTTTTTGGCTTATCCTCAAAAATTTTCGACAGAAAACGTATGGCTGATGAAATTTTTTGCGATTAAAAAATGTAAATACCTTTGTTTTTTGAAATATTTCATACGAAAAATATAACTATTTTGACACAATACAAAAAATCACACCTACATTTTATTATTTTTTTTTTATACAGACTATTGAATAAAAAGTACAAAATGTGGAAGACAAAAATCTAAGCTTGCATAGAAAACAGAAATCAACTAAATTCATCCATGTATTACTCAGAGAATGATCACAGTGGTCACTTTTTAAATTTGACTCGCAAATGAAGTCGATTTTGAAAAATTAACACAACAACATTTTTGTGGAAATTAAATTTTGTATCAAAATGGGCGTTTAAATAAAATTATAAAAAATCGTTAATTCAAACAAAAACAAACAACAATAACCAACTTAAAAATTGAAAAATCACAAATTAAATTTTTTTTGTTTACCTACTACCAATTTTTGCAGAAAAGTTAGGCGTTAAAAATAATTAGACAAAAGAGAGATACATAGATACGATGGTTTTCAATCAATTAACATATATTAAGCACCTATTATGACTCGTGAGATGCAAGAAATTACTCAAAAAATATGACTTTTGACATAACCATCTTTCCAATTTCATAAGCCTTTATTTAAAACAACTTGGCAAATTGAGACATTGTTCATTTCCAACTTCGTACTTTCCAGTTTGAGTTGAATGAAATTGTTTGTTCTTAAAAACTAGACACCTCAAGTGAAATTGTTTATCAATATCGTTGGATACATTTTTGAAAAACGTAAGATTTTTATAACTGTTTAAGGCTAGGCGCATATTGAACCGCGTCCGAAGCGTGTGAAGTGACTTGACGAGAGTCGCACGACACGATTATAGAAACGTCATGGCGTTCAATGCATATTGATTCGCGTGTCTCGTGTCAAAATTCATATTAATTGAAGCTAAAATCGCCTGATGTATCGATAATTGAAGCAAACTTAAAAAAAAAAAAAAAAAAACAAGTTATTTCTAAAAAAGCAAACGATTTTTTTATTTTCAAAACTAGCGACAATTTATTATTTAATTTTTTGACGGAAAAAACAAACACGCGCCGGTCTCGCAAGGAAAACTGTGTTTCGATAACTGTGTCACGTGATTTTCGGAAAACGCTAGTGAGGTCATGTCGTGCCGCGCAATCAGTATGCGTCGTTCTATTGATTGAAGCGTGTGTGGCGCGATATGATTATAGAAACGTGTCATGCCGTTCTCCGCATATTGATAAACTTAAAAAAAAACAAGTAATTTCGAGAAAAAGCAAACGATTTTTTATTTTCAAAACCAACGACAGTTTATTATTTAATTTTTTGACAGAAAAAAAAAACAAACACGCGCCGGTCTCCCAAGAAAAACTGTGTTTTGATCACAGTGTCACCCGATTTTCGGAAAACGCGCGTCAGGTCATGTCGTGTCTCTCTATAAATATGCGTTGTTCGGTTGATTTATACTGTTTAAAAAAACTCGTGCTGTGCTTTGTCGCGTCACTCGCTTCGAGTGCCTAAGGCTAGGCGCATATATGGAAGCGCGTTCGACGCGAGTGACGCGACACAGCACAGCACCAGTTTTTGTAAACAATAGCCGTGTTTTTTGAGAGAGTGACTAGCAACTCAGTTAAAGTTTTACACGGAAAACAGAAACAAAATTCTCTATAATAATTTGTTTTGTTATTGTTTAGCATGTAAATATTTTCGTGAGTTGTTAGTCACTCTCTTAAAAAACACGGCTAATATAAATCAATGGAACGACGCATATTGATAGAGCGGCATGACATGACCTGACGCGCGTTTTCCAGTGCGAGAGTTTTCCTTGCGAGACCGGCGCGTGTTTGTTTTTTTTTTTCGTCAAAAAATAAAATAATTAACTGTCGGTCGTTGGGTTTGAAAATAAAATATCCTTTGCTTTTTTAGGAATTACTTGTTTTTTTTCTTTAAGTTTATTTCAATTATCGATATATCAGACGATTTTTGCTTCAATTAATATGTATTTTGACACGAGATACGCGTATCAATATGCGGAGAACGGCATGCCTTGTTTATAAAATCATGTCGTGCGATACTTGTCGGGTCACGTCACACGCATCGGACGCGTCTCAATATGCGCCTAGCCTAAGGGTGTTCTTATAAATATGTACGACAGAATCGCACATGATGGATCAACTAGAATAAAGCTAGACATTGACGGTGTAGATTTAGTATTTGTTTGAAAATATTTTTATATCGTTAAGCCTAGTACGCAGCTGTAGTGAAACGAACATTTTCCATGGTCTCCATATCGACGGCGAAAACGTAAACGAAAAGACTACGAAAAAATATTTATGTAGAGCTCTTTCAGATGAATGTCAAAGATTATATAAAATCAAATTCGAAAGATACATACTTTAAAATTTTCATTAATAAAATATTTTTGATTTTCGTCCGAGTTCGTTTTCCACATAAGATAAACGTTCCGGGCAAATAATTCTGTGCGAAAAGAGAGTGGAGACTTCTCAAAATAATTAAGTATAAACATAAATTTCGCTGGTCGCACAGCGTACTACAAATCGAAAAGCATAACGAAAATTTTCGTTTATAATTTCGTCGTGTCATTTTTGTATGGGATTTTTCGTTTTGCTTTAGCTGCGTACTATGCTTTAGCAAGGAAATATTAAAAACATGCTAAAATAGCAGTTTTTAAATTTGTTTGACAAAAATTAAACAAAAATTCTTTGATTTTGTTTTTTTGTAAAAAAAAAATGTTTATATATGTATACAAATATTAAATGCAATATTATTTAATCAACCAATCCAAAGACGAAATATTTGGGATAGAAAAGGCATTTAAGAAATTATTTCCATTATATGAATTCGTTCGTAAATACGTAGTATTCAGTATTATTAAAACTGATATAGAAAACACATGTACGAAGTTTAATCAAAACCGTTAAAGTCGTTTTTGAGAATACTTGATAAAACTGAAATCGTTGTATGTAAATTCGAATTTTTCCTCTAGTGAAACACATAAAAACGATTCACACCAAATATAAAAGAAATCCGTTTAACCGCTAAAGTTTTTCTTCGAGGTTCATCAGGACGCACAGACGTCCACAGGAACCTTGAATTTTTGAAAAAGTTTTATTGGATGAAAGTTACCAGCCGTTTTGGAAAAAAAAAATGGTATACCAGAAATCATCAATGGTCCATATTTGTTTACCATAAGTTTATATGAACTGTTTTCGATAAAATTTAAATTTTCCTTCTTCGATTTGCTTACTTAGCATCCTAACTAATTTATACAAACAAAAAACACATATTTCTTCATCCATTGAAAACATAAAACACTTTTACTGATGGTTTTTAAAAATACGACTGATTAATGAACAAATATCAAATCTTTGACAGATTTAATTTGAAAACCTTTAAAAAAACATTGTGTATCAGGTGGTATAGGTATAGACTATCATAGAATATTTTTAGACCCAATTTATGTTGTTCTCCATTAAATTTAAAATCGCTATTAAATATTATAAGTTGACAATTTTAAATAACGTTTCCTCTATTAACTAATTGTTAAATTAATTTACAATCGATTTTCGCTAAAACGACAAAATCCACTTTTCAATTGGGACGTTTAACCTTAAAAGAGGATTAACGAACTGTTTCTTTTTATTCACTATCAATTAGCATGAACAGTCAATTTGTGTTTGCTTATTTTATTAATAATCATATCAGTGAATAAACAGACACTTAATTAAAACTTCTTATATGCTAAATTGATAGTTCATCAGTCAGAATAAGGAAAAAGTCCCAAGGATATTTTTAAAAAGCATTTAAATTTAAAAAAGCAATTTTAAGCGAGTCAGTTAACTAAAGGCGAGTAAATGAATCAAAAAATTAATAAAGTATTCTAATTAACACTAGCCATGTTTTATGGGAGAGTGAATAGCAACTCACGATTTTTTTTACACGAAAACAATTGTTTATAATAATTTGTTTTGGTTATTGTTTTGCGTTTAAAATGTATGCTGAGTTGCTATACACTCTCTCAAAAAACACGGCTACGTTTATATTAAAAACAATATAAGTTAAAACGACAAAATCCAGTTTTTAATGGACAGTGGATAAATTGACTATTAGACTCAAGTGCAACGAGGCCTATTTAACGAAAAAAATGCTCCTGTCTATATGATTGTCATATTTGCTGGGTCTTCTGTATATCTATACATATGTATTATATCTTGGTTTTAATTTTATTTTACTGTTTAGTGGCTTCACACAATGTGCGAATGTTTTTCGCTGTCATACCAACTTTGCTGGCAGAAAAGCCCGTCAAAATCATAACATGGTCATCAGAAAGTGATTGATAATTGAAAAATTGAACGTAATTGAGCATGGAACTTTATAACTTTAACTTAAACAAAAACCATAGCCAGCCTACCTATATTTTCTCTTTAAATACAAATTTATTTTCTACAAACTTCTGTGTTTTTTTTCCAAAGTATATTTTGCCATTTGATGGTGGGGAGTTTTTTGTATTTTTGTGTTTTTGCGTGTGTCATGGTTTTTGGTTAATGATCTGTGGTCACAATTTTATTGGGTTATCATAGACTTTATCGGAAATTTGACACTGGAAGTCATGGATGACTTGCTTTTAAGTTAATTATTTATCGTTTAAATTAACTGGCATGCGTAAAGTTGAGTGATAAACACGATTTTAACTTGAATAAATAAAAATATGTACATATATATGTATGTACGTTTCTAAAAGGCAACTTTCATTTTATAATAAATCACTTTGAGTGCCATATCTTTTAACACTATATGTACTTACAAAGTAACTTCAAATTAATTGGTTTATAAGAGTAGCCTTATGAACCTATACTTCATGTACATACATACACTCCGCTCCGTTTGAATAGAAACAAACTTTTTTTTGACTATCAGAGCGTGTAGCGCTTTGGTAAAATGATAAATTCAGCTTTTTGTTTTAGTTACTATGAGGGGGCTCTATTGCGAATAAAACTGCAGGGACAAAATAATTCAGGAAAATACCATAAAGTTATTTTTTACCACTTTTCTAATAACTTCATTAAAAACACTGGCGCAAAATTTTAGACGATTTAGTACGATGTTAAATCATTTTTAGTATGATACTAGGTTAAAAATTGTGTTTTGCTAATTTTACACGAGTTTAGCATCGTAGGTAATATCCCCTAACATTTTACTAAAGTTAAAATCACCAACTATTTTATCTTTTAGTATCGTACTAAATCGATATGAGAAGACCCGAATGTTCCAGGTTCGAGTCCTGCTGGTACCCAACTTTTTTTTCTTTGTTTCTTTTTTTTTGTAAAGAATGAAGTTAAAATGATAAAAATATAAAAATCGAATACTTATTTTAAGCACACGATGGGTTTCCATCAACATATAATTAATTTACAACGCATAAAAACAATAATATAATAATAATTCAAACCCTACAAATGCAATTTACTAGTTAGCAAAAGGTTTACAATTTTGGAATAGTTAGTAAATTGCTAAATACTTAGGAAATTGTTAGCTTGTAAATTGTTAAGCCCTTAACAATAGGTTGTTTAAAATTTTGCGCCACTGTTTTTTTTTTTTTTTGCGCCACTTAAATAGAAATATTCTCTTAAATAAGGACATAATTGAAAAATTGCAGTAAACGAGTGTGGTTTTCTGTTTATAATCATATTTTAATAATGTGTGCTACCACCTTTATTTGAAATTACTTGAAAAACCCTGATGGAGACTGAAAAATCATGCAGTTATTTTATATAATTTAAAGAAATTGCACTTCATGCTTCTTTGATTGCAGCAGTCAGTGATTCTTTTTCCTCATATTGTCGGTCAGAATCGTACACTCTTTGAATCATCCATCCCCTTACGTTTTCGATAGTATTTAGGTCCGGAGAATCTTGGATATCCAACTGTAAATGATCCTTGTGTTGTGGACTGGCGCGTTGTCTTGTTAAAACCCTATGGTATTAGTACAAAGACATCGGTAAACTAATTAATGAAGTTATATTAGAAAAGTGGTAAAAAATCCTAATAGTATTTTCCTGAATTATTCGATCACTGCAGTTTTATTCGCAATAGATACCTCTTGTAGGAACTTAAACCAAACAGTGAATTTATACATTAACCAAAATGTTACACGCTCTGATGGTAAAAACAAAGTTTGTTTCTATTCAATTAAAAAAAAAAACATTATTCCCACTCTTGACCCAAAAACCCTAAAAGCTTTGTATAGAGTACTCATACATCTTGCATTACTAGAAACTATTCCCTTTGACAGTTTTTTTTTTCCTAAAAAAAAAAAACAAACAAAAGAAAATCCCTATCCCAACGGACATAAAACACTCTAATATGCAACCAAAGAATAAAACAACCAAAGCCTAAAGTGAACCCTCATTAAATAATGCGATAGAATATCACATTCTTGCTATATAGTTGCTAGTAGAATACTATAACAACAAAAATCGATAAACCATAACAAGAACATCAAATTGAAGTTCAAGTTTCTGGGTTCTAGTTAATAGAGCACATAAAAATAAGAAAAGCTTATAGAGCTATAAGTAGAGCCCCCGCTAACAACACAGATTTTGTTTGTTTAATTTAAAAAGAATCCCATCTTTTATTTGTGTATGCAGATTTTTTTTTATTTTATAAAAAGACAAGTACGAGTAGTTTCGAATTTTATCATAGCTTCCTATAATTATGCTCGTGTGTATGTACTGTACATCAGTAGCGGATCTAGGAGTTGGCTGTGGAGGGGGCTTGGGGCTCCAACTTGATACTTACATTTTAAATAACGAAATTGGTTCTTAAATTAAAATTTAAAAAAATTGCCACTGTGCTTCACGAAGTCAATGGTTTGAAGATTTTTTTAAAAATTCTTCTTTTGGTGCCCTATGCTACTCATGTCACAATAATGAAAAAGTAAAAAAAAAAAACAGAAAATTTTTGTGTGTGTCTACTGTAATTGGAGCCAGAATATTAAGTGGTGGACCAATTTTCCTCAACTTCAAATTTGGAACAAAGCATTATCAGGTAGGTATTATCATCTATAGGAGAATTTTTGTTAAAGGTCATCTACAACAGACAGCTGACATCCGATTTTTTTTTTAATTTTGTCAGATATGTTTTTACGATTTTAATTAAACTTAGACTGAAATGTCCAAACTGATTGTTATTTAACTGGTCCATTTAAGATTTCTTTTTAATAAAAATTTAGTTAGGAACATAATGGCAAAATACCGGATTATGACATTTTTTGAGAAAATTGTGCCAATATTTTACGTTCGTTTACCTGAATATTTATAACAAATCAAATAAATTTATCACTTTTGTACTTCCAAGCCAAAAGAAGATGAATGTAGTTAAACTTGTGTTTTATTACCTTGTAACAAGTAATGTATGCCTAAAATTCCACGTTATAGCCTTGTAACACAACAGTAATTAAGCAATTTCGTGTCTAGACTTTTAGTGAACTGCCCTTTATTTTAAAAAGTATAATTGCCGTTGGCCTTGGCAGGTTTAAAAGTTAAGTCTCGAGGGAAACCATTCTACTTGCATTTTACATGATGCATCTTACGCTGTTAGGCTCAAACCCGTACTTTGTCCAATTCTCTTTGTAATAAAGACCCAGCTAGCTCCAACTTGTTTTCGTAAAACAATTTCGAATTTGATAGTTTTAGAGCTAAGAGCCGAAAATTCTCTCCACTTAGGTAAGTTTTTTTGCTTGTTGTTGCACTTTAAATGTTAATTGTTAATCCCTGACTCCAATTTTTTTTTATAATTTATTTTCAAGCCTTAGCCGCGAGTTTTTTTAATCAAAGCTTTTTTAATCAAATTTCCATCGGACTTAACAGTTTTTAGATTTAAGATTCAAAAATTCTACTGATTTTGTAAGCTTTTATGGAATTATTACTCGTTTTGAATGGGCTTTTATCTAATTCCCTTTGGACTCTAGCCCCATATTTTTGTTCATCCAATTCTTTTCGGACTTAGAAAAAACCATACTAGAAGGTACATGAATACCAAACTCTAGTGGTTAAAAATATTTAAGAAAAATTCAAAACTCACGTTTTTAATGTATTGTTGTCTATCACTCAATTCATTTTAGAAATCGGCTCTAGGGAGGGCTTGAGCCCCCCCTCTGGATCCGCCACTGCTGTACATGTATAATTTACATATATGTACTACCTACATAATTTACATATTAGTTTTAGTTTCCTTATGCGGAGGTCACAATTTTGATGGATTTTTGTTTAAAATAATTGATTCAATTAGTGCTGCGCTGTGCGTGGTGGTCAGATTTGAAACATCTACAGTTTTTTGTTTATTAAATAGCGAAACAAAATGTGGCATGACGAGCTCTATCCGATAGAAATAAAATGCACAGCTAGATCGCACAAATTTACTCATGCGATTCTAAGGCTATGACGTGTGGCTGACAAAACATGGTTGCCAAATAATAAGACTTCGTATCATAATAATCGTATCATAATAATAGTTAAAATAGGCAAGAGTACAAATATTCTTTTAATTTTCTTTTTAATTTTTTCACATAATCAAAACTTGCCGTATAGATATTAAACATAATTGCAATTCTTGCACACCTTTTTAATTGGAATACAGCGCATCAGATCCAACTTGTTCCATAGTTTCCGAAAGTACCCATCTGCCCTTTACCCTCGACCACTTCCACCCCCCTCTCTCCCTTACTTTCTCATATGAATGTGATAATGGGTCAGTTTTGTCCGAAAATTCTTTTTTCTTTAACTTTCGAAAAGCTGACATCGCTTATCTTAATTATCTTATCAACAACATTGATTTCAGTTCCTTCCTGAATAACAACACCTCAATTGATATCGCGTTGGAATTTTTCTACACGTCTATCTGTAACTGCCTTGTTCAGACCGTTCATTATGCTTCGCGAAAACATGTCTCTTCCTCCCCTCCCTGGTACAATAAAGAACTGCGAACCCTTCGTAACGTGAGAAATAAATTGTGGAAAACATATTTGCAAACCAGATCTGCTCTGGACTTCTCAAACTACCAGCAAGCTCAACACCGCTTCTCTTCACTTTGCGAACTCCTCTATCGAGAATACACTGACAAAATGTAAAATAGCCTGATTTCAGATCCCAGACGCTTCTACCAGTTTATTATTATTAAACGGAAATCTGATGGCTTTCCTTCAACTTTCAAATTTTTAAACTCGACATCCGGCGACCCTAAAATAATCAAAAACCTTTTTGCTCAAACTCATTCCAAACTTGGTGTGACAAAAATTTTTTAGAACTCAATGTTACTAAATGCCAATCCTTAACTTTCTCTCGTAAGCGATTCAAACTTCCTCCTCGAACTTATTGTTTTCACGATGTTGCTATTCAAATTGTCTGCTCTATTCGTGACCTAGGAGTAATTTGCGACAGTCAGTTAAATTTCCGATCCCATTTCGACCATATTATCAACAAGGCCAACTCTTCTCTAGGTTTCATCAAACGTTGGTATAAGGAATTCTTGAACCCCTACGTCACTAAATTCCTTTATATTACCTTCGTTAGACCCCTCCCTGAATACGCTAGTCAAGTCTGGTCGCCCTATCAGAACTTTCATTCTCAAAGAATCGAAGCTGTACAGCGTAGGTTTCTAAGATTCGCACTCCGCGGTCTCCCCCGGTCTGATAACTTCATCTTACCCCCCTATGAAGATCGTTTAAAATTGATCAATTTGCAAACCCTACAAAAACGCCGCGAAGTAGCTGATATTCTCTGTTTGCATCAGCTTTTAGCAGAGAAACGATTCCCATCTATACTAACCCACGACACGTAAGATCTGCTCCTCTCTTTCGCCTTCCTCTTCACTGCACAAATTACGGTCTCATTGAACCTATTTCTAGAATGCTGCGGTTGGTTAATGACGCACAAGATACCTTTGACTTCCACATCAGTTCTTCCTCACTTAGAAGCTCTCTCTACAACTCATTCTAAGACCCCATTTCTGTTTCATTTATTTAGTTACGATTTGGTTTTAAGTTTTTTTCCTATAAAAAAGATGGTTTGGTCTTCGGGCCCATTCCATTAAATAAAATTAATACAAAAAAAGAAAAGAAAAGAAAATAAAATAAAAAAAAAAAAAACAGTAGACGTAAGTTAAATTTCTATGTTTAGATTTAAGCTATGTTATTGTTGCTTGTATTAAGCTAAATAAATAAATTACTAAATAAATAACATACCTAGGTAGTTTATTATGACAATTAATGGATTAGTAAGGAAAAATAAAACTAGAGATATTGTTCAAATTTATACTTTCATTTATAGTGCATTTAACCCCCCTTTACCCCCCCCCTAAAAATTTTAGCTCCACCCCAAATTAAGGGTACTAACTTTTCAGAAAATGGTTAGGACAAACAAATGAAACACTCCACCAAAATTCAGCTTTGTCGGAATTTTTTTGAAGTAAGGACATTTGTTTGTCTAATTTTCCTGGACTAGTTGGCGGATTGATTTATTAACTACTATTACCGGTACATCTGTCATAGAAATTGTGTACGAAGTTAAAAACTGCGAATTTGTTCTTTAGGGAATTGCCCAAAAAAAAAATGCATCAAACAGTTCGGTGGACGCCTTGTCGAAAATAACTTTTTTGGACTTCTCCATAACCGTAATGTTCTTCAGTCTTAAAGTAGGCAGCGACTGATATTCTTATCTACGTCCGATCAAAGGAGTGTCCGCATAAAGGAACATAAAATTTATGGAATTAATTCCTAGATCCACGGTCACAAGAAACTGTCATCTATCCCCTTTAAATGAGCTGTCTAAAATAGGAGGTGTTACTGTAGTACTGATTAAAATATCGAAATAAAAGTTTGACACAAAACAATACTTCCCGCATAATTATCTTGGTAAAAATCAGTTAATTTTATAGAAAATGGCTACTCTTCGTTAAATTTTTTTTTTAGAACAGTGGTATTAATGGTTCATGTTTTTGTAAAACCATTTTTGGATTTTTTCGAAAAACGTTTGGTTGGTTTTTTTATTTTTATATGAAGAAATTTCTATAAATTAGTATTCTAAATATCAAAATATTTTAAAAAGTGCTAGGCAATAACGCCCAAATCGATTTGGAAATACCACACAAAAACACTGAACAAATTTTTGTTGGAATTTTATTTTCAGTTTTGGGCGTTCTTTCCATTTTCCAATATTTGCAATTTTTATTAAGATAAAAGAATACCCAACATTTAACGATTACGTTTTAGACAAACTGGAAAAAAGGCTCAAAAAAGGTAATATTAGCCAAGTTTTTTTAAAACTCATTAATTACTCACTTTTTTATTTTAAACGCAAAGCAAAACCAAAATCAGACTATTCAGTGTTTATTTTGTTTTTGTTTTGCCAATAAAATTTAAAAGTGAGTAATTAATGAGTATGAAAAAAACGCGGCTATTGTCAAAAAAAAAATAGAAAACAATGGACGCACAAATGCAAGGAAATTTTACCCAAAACAAAAATCTTTTGAGTGTGTATTTTACTGAAATTAGTTTGATGAAGCTACACGATTAGAAAAGTTTTAATACGATTGCATTGACATATTTCTGTAAAAATACAGCTGTCGGAGAAAACTGTTGACATAGGCGCTTTGCCTGGTGACTGAGCATAACCTATGCGGAGCGACGGGGTTTCGTGGGTGGGACAGAAGCAGAGGTAGTTAAAATCCTTTGATCCCGAGAAGCGGTCCACTTATAAGGTACTCTTGTTAAAGGAAACTATTAAATTGACGCCTAGCCTGGGCGATATGTTTTAAAAAATTGCGTTGAAATTATGTTTGGAAATTACCCACAATCGAGGAAAAAACGGCCAAATTTTACAAAAAAAAAAACAATTTACAAGCTAAATATTACGGTGATATTTCCATTGTATATGTAGTTTGGAGTAAAAGTAATTTCGTGCCGTATTTCCAATTTCTTATTTGATTTTTTGGGGCAATACAAAATAATTGGGCGATACCTACTCGTATTTCCAATTATTTTTTGGAGGTTTTTCTTTTGACGTCATTACTTAAAGCCATTTTCAAATTAATTTAAAAAAAACAATAGTTGCAAAATCAATATTTCGAAATCAAAAAATTGTCAATTTTTTTATAACTTGGTTAAAAGTATTTTTTGAACTCATTTTATTGTTAAATTGTTGTTTTTGATTGTTGTTTATTTATTGACCAGTTAAAATAAAATACATTAAGGGTATTCATACAACGTCGTAAGTTTACAAATTGTGTAAAATGATAAGTTTACACAAAAGTTTCCATGAACGACCTTTTTATTCATTTGTTTAAATGCTGTGTAATTAAATCAGCTATTAATTTATTTGACAGATAAGGTGTCTGACAGATTAGACGTGTTGAGATTTTGAAGTTATTCTTAAATGAAGAACCTCTCCCGAACCAACGCGAAATCGAATCCAAGTGTCTCGGAAAAATACAAAAATGTAAGATACACGATGGAACTATAATTATAGTGGTAGGCTCACGGTAGTGGTCGGACGAAAATGAGCGAACACAACAAATTATATGGTGCGCCCATAATGTCGGTTTCTTGATTGTTCAGAAATCTAATTTTCATGTGCAGTTGTCATATCTGCTTCTGACAGCTTCCGACTATTAAGGATCACCCAAACCAACGCGAATTATTCGTTGACGAAAAAGAAAAGAACAATAACAACACGTTGTTGATTTAGTTTCATCGTCGTCAACGAAGGGTTGGCATTGGTTGGGGACCTTTATAATTCTATCTTAATAGTTTACGAAAAGTAGCTTTTCTAAACGTTGATTGAATGTAGACGTCCTAATTATTGCATAAACTACGTTTGAAGTCACAACTTTTATCGCCAACTTATGGTTATTCGATACTTACAGAACAAGGTCAGAGTTTTCTTTAGCTCTCTGAGTGGGATATCATATTATGTATATCATATTTCTGAACACGCCTTATTCTAAAAGTCACAAGGACGTTTGTATAAGTTTAACCAAATAAATTTGGTTAATTTTCCCTATCAAAATCCTTGGATAGTTTTAACCAAATTGTGTAAACCATTTCCCATACAAAATTTGACAGTTCATTTACCAAATGGTAAATTTAACCAAATCATAACCTTATCTAGTGTTTTACGTTGCATGAATGATTGTTTGCTATCGCCCAGTTTACCCTGAGGCTTCACGAGCCAGTACTGGCTTACAAGTTACAATACATTTAAATTTTCTTACTAACACATACAAACCTGAGCAACTTGCTGGTCAACTGGCTTGCCATTTTCGAAGCCAGTTGGGAAGCCAGTAGAGAAGACAGTGGCCTCGTTCAGACTTGTATATAAAGCTATATGGATGGCTTTTCGTTGAAAATTTAATGCAAAATTAAATATTCTTTCTACCACAACTTTTAATGAGAGCAGGGACCAAGAATTTTTAACATTTCCAAAATAGGCAACTGTCAAATATGATTGAATGATGACTATGATTATGATGAAATATACAAAATCTCTTGAAAATCCTAAATTTTTGAAAGTATATTTTTTGCTTCGGAAAAATTTGAGTTTTGGGGATTTCGGTGACATTTGTAACATTCTGTTACCAATTTTTCAGGCCATAGACTGTCAAATTAAATTGAAAGATAGCTACGGAGATGATGCATTGAAAAAGTTAAAGATATCAGAATTTTTTGAGATTAAATCTTTGCGCGGGAAAAGGCGATTTTAGCGCCTTTGGGTGACATTTTGGAACGAAATATTCTGCATACGACGTAATTTAGTTTCTTACCTATCTGTCAACGCATGAACTGTCAAATTACATTAAAGGATGTCTTCCATGATGATGGATTAAAAAACCTCCAAAAAATCAAATTTTTTAAAAATTATTTAAAAAAAATCGAAAAATCGACAGAAAAGTCTGTCAATGCATCCGTCAACGCATTGGCAGTATTATGCGTTGACCATCGCAAGACTTGATCCAGAATTCGATGTCATTTTTTGTTTAAGAAAAAATCGGAGTTTGATGCCAAAGCAAATTCAATAAAATTGTGTATTTAGAATCCTAGATAGGCTGTCCTAGTAAAAGCTGAACTGGACCGAAGATACTTGAAAGCAACTTGCTTACAAGTTGCCTGCCACCTACGTCACAGCATATTCACGTATACGAACTTGACAGTCAATCTATGTAGCCAACTGGCTTGCCAGTACTGGCTCGTGTAGCCTCAGGGTTACACAGAGTTATGGTATTGCAAGCTACCTTACTTCTGAAAAATGTATGACCAGTGTATAAATCGTAGGAAAAGTTTTTGAACTGAATAAGATTTTCATTTTTAGCTAAAAATTATATGGCAATTGGTGTTAATTTTGGTCGGGAAAAAAAATCTTGGCATATATTACCCAAAAAACACTAAGCACAAAGTTTGGAAAAAAATCCATTCAACTATTTAGGCTATAGGGGCGCGAACAGACCGGCAAACAGAATTGCAAACCCCACTTTTTTCATTTAGTTTGATATAATTCTCAAGTAAATTTTTTTGTCCAAAACGTAACTTGCCATTGTCTCTATATATCGCAAGAAAAAAATAAAGCAACAATTTACTAATTATTATAGCATTTTTAAACTTGGAGTATTATAAATCCTTAGGGCATGAACTATTTAGCTAGAATATGTTTCAAAACCCTGGGGTTGGAATTTAATTAGGGGCATCAAAAAGTAAGGCATGACTTCCATGGTAGAAATAAATCCCATTTCGTTTAAAAGTGGAAAACTTTGTGAATTCATAAAAAAAAATAAAATAAAAAGTTACGTATACGCCATAGTGTACATTTTCAGTTTTTTTTTTGTTACAAACTTTCTACAGCGATTCAAACATTTTGAAAGGTGCTACAAAATTAAGGCTCTACCCCGGGGGACAAAAACCCACCCATGTCATTGCTTATAGTGAAAATCTTACAGTCAAAGGGCACATTTGCTAAAGGAGTTGAAATTTGGTAAATGCATGCCTGTCCCATCAACTCACCAAATATTATGAGTTTGAAGTTTCTGACTTTGAATTGGTGAATTGGTACTGAATGCTGGGAACTAGAAGATACAAATTGTTTTTTCTCATTTGTTTAAATTTATTGAAGAAATCCAATGACTGCATTGGTGTCAAAACAATTTCATTGAAAAAAAAAATGATTGACAAAAAAGAAACTAAAAATATTTTTAATAAAATTTCATATGTTTGACAATGTACAATAATTGTATATATTCCAACATTCTACATTTATATACCTATCATATTTTTATAATTCTACAATTTCGTATTCCAGCTTGCAAGGACGTTGCAACTGCCACCACCGTGCCTTAAGTATTAAATGTTTTATTTTTCTTTTAGTTTTAAGATTTAAATGCTTCACTTGAAATGATTGCGATATAAAAAAAAACACTTTAAAAGAAACTGTCTTTTTATATTTAAATACAAGAGATATGTATAAGAGAAAACTCGTACATCAGGTCTTCGAGGATATATTTTCCGGCTATGTGTTTTTCTAGACGAGGACAACTTTTTGTATTTGAAATCATAAAACTCTGCACATGCACAAGGTACATTATTTTTTTTTATAATATATGCCCCCAAACTGTGCCAAAAGAGAAAAACTCATTATTTGTTATTGTGTTTTAGTATTAGACTATAAACGTTCGTATTTTGTTTAAAAATGTTATGTACGTCCTTGAACCTATATCCCAGCCAGTGCGGCAGGATTTTTTCTTCTTATATTTAAGTTCAGTTTAAGTGGGCTGGATTTAAAATTTAATGTTTTTTAATTTAGCTTAGGTACATGCTAAATATAATTAAGATAAAATGATTGGACCTACTTTAGTCTAATAAGTATTCAAGGCATGTTCCAAGTATTTCACCAGATGCCTATCGTTATATCTGATCCCTTTTTCAATGGAAAACGATGGAGCTATCTATATAAATATTGTATGGATGCGTGTTTGACAAACGGGAAGGATGGTGCTCTACGTTTTTTACCCACATATGTATCTACCATGTCCTGAGTGTTGTTGTCATTCTATATACATAGATGGAATTTCTGTCACGTAATTGTAGACCTAATTTTATGGAAAACTATGATTTAAAAGCATTCTACGGACGAGCTGTTTAAACATTATTCTCTAGATACTTTAAATATTGGTGGAGTAGGCCTCTTTTCGTGCATTTTGCCTTCGAAGAGGGGAAGGATTTATATTTAAAGTTATGGCTAAAGTGCTGCTTTTGCTGTTCATTAATTTTTCAGATTAAAACAAAACTTCCACCACCAGCCACCACCACCATTAAATCAACCACTCCAATCATTTTCAACCTTAGTAAAATATTTATTTTGTAGGTAGAGGTAGTATAGGTTTGAACGTAGATGTGTATCAGCATGTGTTTATTATTCTACCGAAATTATGAAATTGGTTTCTTGAAGTAGAGGGGGTAATGGAAATTTTGGACATTCATTTACCTAAATATACATTTTCTAGAGGTGGAGTATATGTAAACACTTTGATGGTGGTTGGTAGGTATAAGCGTATTTTTAGCCCGAAAAAGGTAAAGTCAATAAACACTCATTTGACGGCAGTGGCTTGAATTTAATGTAGCCTGAATCTCAGTGAAATTATAATATGGTCCAGTGGAGGTAGACGTTATATAAGAAAAACCATTAAGTTCGTGTATCCATTTTCACTCTCATATGAGGCTTTCCTTTTGTGTGGGCGATTCCGACGAATTACTTAAGGTATACAATTTGCTCTAGAAATAAGATTAAACCTTATATTATTAAATGTGAAAATACATAATATAAATCTATACTTTGACAAAATAATTTATATTACGTAAGAGATTATACTTAAGCTGATAAATAAAGAAAGGGACATTTTCAAGGTTAAATTCATGTTTAGGTCTGGGATGGCCTGAAATTGCTCTTGTAGTTAACAACTGGAATGTAGGTAGACAAGACATTGACGGTGTTGTGCACATTAATGGTTTGATTATATTTTAAAATCGTCAGTGGAAAACAATAAAATTATAATTTCGAAGATTTTTGATTTAATACGAAAAAAAGATTAAACATGAAAACTGTGGAAAAATTGTTTCTTCATAAAAAATATTATTTATAAAAAATTCTAAATACAATATTTTTTGATTAATTTAGAATTTCTAGAATGCAGAATCCCAGCCTCATCCATATAAAAACTAAAAAAGTTTTTTTTCAGGGCTACTGCCTCTTGCGAGGAATTGACAAATCCTCCAAGAGTATCACTTGTCACGAATAAGTGCTTCTCGTCTAGCCGTTCGGATTCGGCATAAAATTGTAGGTCCCTTCCATTCCTGTCGAAAGGCGCACACAGGAATGGTTGCGAGTTGTTAGTCACTAGGCCCTGGTTCTTCATGAGCCGTTGTGCCACGCGATTTATTTATTTTATTTTTTAGAATGCAGAATTATGGTAAAATCTACCAAGTCATTATACAATTATTCAAGAAAATGTCGAAAATGAAACCAAAATTGTCCAAAAAAAAAATAACAAAACCTTATTTCTGTTATTCGAATTTTTTTTTACAAAAACTTATGGTAAACAATATTATTGAAATTGTTCTATAAAATTTATAAACTATTAAACTAATTAGAAGTTTTAAATCCTTTGCGAATAAAACTTGATGCAAGCGAAATTGTTGTATGGCAGCTACTTCTGCTAAATGAGCTAAACAAAAATTTCCTTCTAGGGAGGGGGTCACATAAAAATGCTTTACATCAAATTTAAAGCAAATCCGGTCGATCATTTGGACTCTAGCTCGATGTACATCAGGATGCACAGACAAACAGATTGACGGACGTCTTGTAAAAAATCACTTTCTTGGATAATCATCGTTATTTTAGTTTCGGTTAAAACTTCGAATTTTTAATTGACAAGAAACCAATACTTGTTCTTTAGAGCAAGTAAAAAATTCTTAAAAGAGCGACATGATTCAGAAAAATATCACCAATTAAAGTCTAAAATATTGATGAAAAGATTATGTAGTATGTTACTTTTTTGAAAAGTTAAAATGACAGCCCTAAATACATTACGTAGATTTTTAAATTGGCAGTAGGTATTATTTAGATTTAAAAATTGAGGGTTACGTAAATTTTATTGAAACTTCTTTTTGTTTGAAAATCATTTTTTGAGCTCTTTAAATTTTCTCTCGTCTACCGACAAATGGAGGTTGAAAAAGGAGGCAATAACGCTTACAAAAATAGTGCGTGTTAGTTTATAATCATTCAAGAAATAGGTCAAACAGACAAAAATGGTCAAGTTCGTATATATAGGATTTTGGGCTACATGAAATTTGGCCCCAATTAAAAATGGCCCGAAACGAAAAATGCCCACATTTTCAAAATTGAAAAATAGCCCCAAAATTATGAAAAATGGCCCCAAACACAAAATGAAAAAGTGCCCCAAAATTAATATAAGAAGCAACAAAAACAAAAAAATTACAATCGAACAAAACATGTTTTGCGATGGTTTGGGAGAGTCTTAAAAGTACTTTGCCTGGCCCGCTTCGCGGGTTCAAGGATTTTAACTTCCTTTTTGGGTCCTCTGTCCCGCTCACACGACTCCGTCACTCAGCTTAGGGTGTGCTCAGTCGCCTGGCAGGCGCCTATGTTGTCAGTCGGTCTGCTATCAAAGTTTTTGTTGTAAAAGTATTTTCGTTTAAGAATAAAAGTTTGGAGCCATTTTTCATAATGAAATTTTACCCCAAAATTAAAAATGAATAAAAGGCCCCAAAACAATGAAAAATGGCCCCAATTTACAAATTTTAAACTTTTGTTTTTTGTTTTTGTTGTTTCCCATATAAATTTTTAGAGCCATTTTTCATTCTATGTTTGGGGCCAGAGCCATATTTTATTGGGGCCAAATTTCATGTTGGGGATTTTGTAATAAAAATTATATAAAACTATATCTTCAAAGTTTGACCAGTTTTGAAGTCGCAATATATTGCAACGGATCTCTTATAAATAAAAATAGTGTCATAATATTTCTTCGAGAGAATATTCCATTCTGCATAATAATAAATATTTTGCGTCAAATTAATCATTCAAGGGTCACGAGCTAAAAACCATTTTTTTTTTTTTTTTTTTTTCAACTGTTGAGGAATTTTTGAAATACAAATATCATACAAATTATGGCTGCTAAAAAATTGTTAATGCGAGCTTAGGTATAGGTAGGTATAAGGTTACTTATTGTCGTTTAAAAGCTGTATGCAAAAAACCTGTATTTTCACATTTTACGCTATAGAACCCGCGCAGAAAAACAAACAATCTAGTTTTCGACATGGCACTAGATAGTTTTACATAGATTCTGGCAAGGCACTAGCGCAAATTAGCAAAGTCTAGAACTTGGGCCTTGCCGACTATGAACCCTTTTGACTCGTCAAAAAAAAAGGTGGCTTATGTGGGAATTGATCCCGCGATCTTCTGTTTGTCAGTCCAATGCGCTACCCACTGGGCTAACTCGCTACACAAAAATTCAATGTTGAAGGTGAATAACTTTCATTCTTTATTGCATACAAAACACATACAGAATAGAACCAGATTTTATGTACTTTCTTTTTAGGTAGAACAACCTAGAACAGGTTTGTTCTCATTGAACAATCTTATAATACAAAGGTGTCTAAGACTATGCATGGCGCTTATAAAAATTTTGTGTTTGGTGTACAAAAGACGTTTCTGGTGGGGTACCAAAACATGTCAAACAAGTTTTTAATAGACAGGGCCTCACGAGTTTCCCTCATCTAAATGTTTGATACCGAAATCCAGCAAGAGCTTGCTAAGTATCTGACAAGTTTCCATCAGAACATTGCAGATTAAACTTCTGGATTCGTCCGAAAATAACACTGCTTTCTATTTGGCAACAGTCCAGTCTTTGGGTCGGACGGAATGAAGCAAGTCCGCAGACCGAAAGGCAAAATGCTAAGTCATCGTTTCACAAAGGCACAATAAACCACGGAGGAGGAAATGTTTTGGCCTGGGGAAGTATTGCTAGTCAAAGAATCGACCCAACTCATAAAATAGATGGTAAAATGGATAGTAGTAGAAATGTCCCTCAAATGGACATTCCAATATGACATCGATCCAAAACATACCACTAAATTAGTGCAAAATTGGTTTTTGGAAAGTAAAGTCAACTTTTCGAAGTGGCCGGCACAGTCACCTGACCCCATCCCAAACCTATTTGAGATTGAAGATCACCAGATTCAACGTGATAGCTTCAAAAACAAGGATTTTCTTGTTGTTCGAACAGAAATATGCTTGGAAGTATCCCCCAGGAAATCATAAAGAACTTGATTGAGTCAATGCTTGGTAGTTCTCAAGCACCAGTTATCAAAAACAGTGGCTTCATAACAAAATATGGAAAAACAACTACAGAATTTAATTATGTGCTTTAGTTTTGTCGCAATTGCTTTTAATAATTTTTTTAAATTTTTTGTTGTATTTCCTTTTCTAATATATTTTTTTTTCTTTGCGATTGAAGAGAAGATGTATAACTACATTAACCAAATAAATTTCATTGAAATATATTCAAGTTTAGAAATTTAATTAAGCAAAATGTAACCAAGTGAAATTGAGTGCTTTTGTTTTGTCTGACACTCTACATACACTGCAATTCACTCGTTTAAATTTTTTTTAATAACCTTTTAACGATTTCTTTATAACCTTTTATAATAATGACAAATCTAATTATAGAATTTATTAAGTGTAATATAGGGATTCAGATTCAGGAAGAATTTTGAATCCTCCTAAAAAATTGTTAGTCTTATGGCTCTTTGAACAATTTTAGTTAAAAAATCGACATAATTTTTGTATCATTCGTTTAAATACACCTTGAAAAACAACCAAGTAGCTCAGAAAATCGTTAAAAATAATATGCAAAAAATCAAACAATCAACAGTTAAAGACATTTTCTCATGAATTTAACAATTTTGCCAAAAGAAAGTGTTCTAACCAAAAAGAAAAATGCTCAAATTCGAGACTATTAGGACAACGGTCATAGCAGTCGCTGTGAAGGTCGTAACATTGGAATAATTATGCAGCTACCTTTGATAGGGAAAACATTGAAAAAAAAGCCTCAAATTCAACATTATCAGTTAGGAAAATCAATGGTAAAACCGTAGTTAAAGCCACCAAAAATGCTTTTTATCAGATCCTCCGGGAAGTCACACATTTAAGTCATCTGAAAACTAAACAAGATCCAGCGAAATCAGACTGGTACAGATCTCATACATGAACTTTTAAAGTTGATTTAAACTTGGTATTAATACAAACTACGGTGTTAAAGATAATGGGGCATATTAATAGTCGCAGATAGACCCAGGTTTAACTAAACTACAGTTTAAGACAATTTTGGCTCAATGAATACAGACCAATTTTAATTACAAATTGTTGGTTTTTTATTTTTATAAGATAATTAACTTGGTATACTACACAAATAGCTTCAAATAATTTGGAATGATAAACTTAAAAAAATAGAATCAACGTCCGAAAATTCAACCAAAGCTATGTTTAACTTAGACCCAGGTCTAAAATGACTATGAATACGCCCCAATGGCATCAGGTGGTTCTTACTAAAAAAAAAAAAGTTCAATTTGGATGGTCTCGGCGGGTATACCTTCTATTAACATGATATGAGAAAAGAAAAAATAGGCTTGGGTAGTAGACAAAAGAAGGGAGGCCATTTAATGGTATGAGGCGCAGTATGCTTTTAATGCCCAGTTTTACTCAACTCTAAAAGCTCACGAAACAGATCTGTTCCGGCCTGATTTCGGTGGATCTTTTTAAATTTGTAGATAGTTGAAATGTGTGGCTTCCCGGACAATCTGATAAAAAGCATTTTTGGTGGCTTTGACTACGGTTTTACCATTGATTTTGCTAACTGATAATGTTGAATTTGAGACTTTTCGGAGTATGAATGAATGAATGAATCAATTCGGTGTTTGATGCACTGCGAACTTTGATCTATTGTGCCCCGGAGTATGCATTGTCTTTCTTGTGGTGATATGACCATGTTCACTAGCGGTTTGTTGTTTTTTCATTGTTTTCCCTATATCGAAGGTAGCTGCATACTAAGTCCAATGTTGTGACCTTCACATCGATTGCTATGACTATTGTCCTGATAGTCTCGAATTTGAGCATTCTTCTCTTCGGTTTGAACACTTCCTTTTGGCAAAATTGATAAATACATGAGAAAATATCTTTAACTGTTAATTATTTGATTTTTTGCATACCATTTTTAACGATTTTCTGAGCTACTTGGTTGTTTTTCGAGGTGTATTTAAACGAATGACACAAAAAATAAGGTCGATTTTTTGACTAAAATTGTTCAAAGAGCCATAAGACAAACAATTTTTTAGGAGGATTCAAAATTCTTCCTGAATCTTAATCCCCATATTACACTTAATAAATTCTACAATTAGATTTGTCATAATTACAAAAGGTTATAGAGAAATCGTTAAAAATGTATTGAAAAAAAATCTGTATTTAAACGAGTACATTTTATTTGAACATCAATTTTATGATAATAACGTATGACATTTTTCATATTACAGATATTAATTTTCTTGACAGATGTAGCCAAGTAATAGAAAACCGTAATGGAGTATGGAGATTGAAATGTTAACATGATTGAAACCATCCTGGTTTTAAAAAAAAATTTAATTTGATATTTGTTCAACGTCTTATTTTCACATTTTTTGGTGTCATCAATTTTCTGTCATATCCAATCCAAAAACAGTAGAATAAAAACGAACACTACCTGCATACATACATATAAAAATAATCATTTTTAACTGTCGACCAAAACATTTTAATAGAGATTTTTCTCTTTCATCCGTGTAAAATATCTTATGTTCAACAAAATATATACACACATACGAATGTATATATTTTAGATACATATATGTACATAATATATATTTCTCCCATTTTTTGTAGGATTATCTTTTAGGGTGTTCTTCTTAATGCTTCATCGTTTTCTACCAAATTTCAAAAAAGAATGTATTATAATCCTTTCTTCGATAATGTTTCTTCACTCAAGGATAACATTTAATTCTAACGATTTTAGACACAATTATTTGCCTTGCTAGTAAAAAACAATTCAATTGATAAAGAAATAAAAAAGCATCATCAAGCATGAGTTCTGAAATCCGTATTTGATGCAATTCGAAATTGTAAACATGCCATTATTTGTATCTTTTTAGTAATTGTGGAGAGAAAATCATTCCAAAAAATTGTTTGCCGTACTTTTTTTTTAATAAGGGTAGGTAGTGCCAACTTGACGCTGGTGAACTCAGCCATTAAAAAAGTAAAGTAAATTCGAAAATGTAAACGTGCCATTATTTGAAAGTTTTAAGTAGAAAATTTGTTGTGGACAGAAGAAAATTCCAAAAATTTGTTTCGATTTAAAAAAGTTAGGCAAACGATTTTTTGGAATTTTTTTATTTCACAACTAATTTACTACTAAAAAGCTTGAATTAACTGCGTGTTTAGTTTTTAGAATTCCAGAAAGTGTAGTGCCAAATTGATATCAATGTAGCGCTACATACCAATTTTTTTTTTAATATTAAAAATAGTACTCAAAAACATTTTTAAAATTTTTTTCTTTCCACAACTAATTTGCTATTAAAAAGCTTGAACGAAATGCTTACCTACTAAGTTTTTGAAATTCCAAATTCCAGTGTAGTGCCAAGTTGATATCAAGTTGCACTATATACTATTTTTTTTTTTAATAGTAGAGCTACAATTTTTGTTTCATACTGCACGTTAGCACGTTATGCTTTTTTCAGTTAACATAGCCGTATACAAGTTGACAAAACCCTTTCTTAAAAACTTTTCACATTATTGCAATCTAGACTACATCCCCTATTATCCCTGCAAATTTACCGTTATTTACACATGTTTGTGTATTAATTCTATAATTATTAATTAATTCTATATGTGCGATTGCTCAATTTTCCGTGGCCACAGAATTAGCACATGAGGTTAAAATTGTGTTTATAGTAAAACATAGCTGTATTTTTGGTCAGATTTTAAGAAAAAAAGGAATCGACAATTCAAAGCAAGTTGTTCTAAAGGATTTTTTTGCAAATTATTTGAATTTTTTTGACTAGATGGGCTGGCAACAATCCTGTACACCTGAGTTTAAAAAAATCATCATCATGATAAAAAATAACGGGAAAACAGTTCACAAAATCGCAAATAATGTGGAACGACCAAGAAAATTAGTATATAATGCCATCAACTTTTATGAAACTCATAATACGACCAACGCCATCCGAAGAAACCCACCTCCTAAAAAAATAAGTTCTGCTGATGATCGTATAATCTCTGCTTATGCAAAGAAAAGTCCGTTTTTGACATCAGCTGAAATTCGGGATGAAGTGAATCAAGTCCATGGCATAGCAGTAAGCAGCATAACAATCGAAAGAACACTCAATGACAAGGATTTGATAGGTTGCATAGCTCAGCACAAGTCCCTGGTTTCAAAAAAATATTACAGCCAGGCTTAATTTCGCTACAATTTTTGAATCAAAATTGTTATGATTTTGGAAAAATGTTCTTTGTAGTCCAAGGTTGGGGCTCTCATTATATCAGAGCATTTTTCCAAAATCGCACACTTCTCATATAGAATTAATATACAAAAATGTGTAAATAACGGTAAATTTGCAGGGATAAGATTGCAATAATGTGAAAAGTTTGAGGGGTTTTTCAACTTGTACACGGCTATGTTAACTGAAAAAATGTGTTAATTCTATGTCCAACACTGTACATGGAAAGTGAATAAATTAGGCCTAAATTTGATGGTTAACTCGGGTTTAACTTTAACCCCGCACTAAACATATTTCAAAAATTCTTTAAAATATTTTTCAAATAAAAATAGTTGGGTTCAGAAAAAACATAATATATTACGCACTCATCATGTACGTTGTACGCTCATTAGCTTATCCTTCTTCCGATAATGAGATTATTTTGAATTGAATTGTTTTTCAAATTAAACGTGTTCTTTTCGGTTGAAAAAAATTATTTTTGTAAATTATTTAACTATGGCAAGTAGGTAGGTATGTATAAAATATATTATTTTCAATTTCAGAAGTTTCACAATTTAGAATTTCGATTTTACAGAACTTTGAAACGAAGCCAAACAATCCGTTTCCTTCATTAAAATGATGAACTTTGTATACCTATGTATTTTTTCAACCCACAAGGTCGAATCCTCGATCAGCTCTGGCTACCGCATAGTTCTGACTTTCACCGTACCTTAAGTCTGTTTGTCTGCACATTCATTTTCCATGCAGTCTTACCTATTGCTCACTTTGATTTGTAAAGAGCGCTAAAAACCTCATCTGCATACCATAACAATTATGTATAAGAGTAAAAAAAAAAAAAAAACTACTAACCCAAAACATATTAGAAAATCAAATACAACCTCTGTGTTTATACACAAGTATAGATACACTCAAGAGAATGTGATAAAGGTTTCATATTTCGGGAGCACTAGTGTCATATTCAAGATCACCACAAACATATTATTTACCTAAGGTCAAACATTATTACAAAACACAAAAAACAACAGAAAAATGAGTGATAATAATGACCTTAGAAATGTAATTGAAGTAAATTGCATTAATACCAACTCTAATGTATGTTATTATGAGTATGACTGAAACCTCTAGAGAAACAACTGTCAAGCGTGTGCCTTTGCTATAAACTTGCTGCTTTCATTTTAACTTGAACCTTTTTTTTAAGTATCAGTATATCCGTGCCAGTCTTGGTTTTTTATTACGACTACACGATAATGATGATGGCGATGATATGCAAATATCCAGATGTTGTAGTATTGTTTGTTGCAGATCAGGGCCGACTTTGACCGTCTTTTGACTTAACATGGCCCGGAAACAATATTTATCTGTGGGTTTTAAAAATAAATACATGAATATGTAGATGGTAGCAGTCCGTAGCGTAATGGTTAGTGCGATGGTCTGTCACGCTGGAGGTTTGGGTTCACTTCCCAGCTTCGGCCACCTAAAAACTAAAAAGTTTTTTTTAGGGCTACTGCCGCTTGCGAGTAATTGACAAATCCTCCAAGACTATCACTTGTCATGAATAAGTGGTTCTAGCCTAGCAGTTCGGATTCGGCATACAATTGTAGGTCCCTTCCATTCCTGTCGACACGCGTACACAGGAACGGTTGCGAGTTGTTAGTCATTAGGCCCTGGTTCTTCACGAGCCGTTGCGCCACATAAGTTATTTATTTATTTATATGTAGGCAGTTTAAAACTATACCTAAAAGTACCTCAATATGGAACCACAACACAAAGTATTAACAATATTGTCAACATAAATGTTCGACTGGATCGCATGAACTTGCTCTTGTTTTAACTAACAACTTTAACATATTATGCAATTATGATATCGTTTATAAAAAAAACTAAAAAAATGTTAAAATATAAATTATTATCATATCAACTATAATTTAATTTTAATAAATAATTTAAATATAACTGAAAAAGCATTTAAATAGTTCGGGTGGCAGTTTGGTTTGAGAAACATGAATTTATGAAAAATACAAAAATCGTAAGAGGAGATTTCTAAAAAAATAAATTCTGAAATTTTCGTGAACATTTGAAAAAATTTAAATTTGCAATGCTAATTTTTAGTATTTAATAAAACCCAATTTAAACAAAAATTAAAAAAAAAAAAAACAAACAAAATATTACGAACATTTTTATGCATGCAGAATTGTTAAAATTGTAATGGACCTCATGTATACAAAAATTTGATCGAAATCGGTGAAGAAGCTGAGGAGATATTCGAAAATCAAAACAAAGGTTCTATGATAGGTACTGTTAATAACTTTTATTGGTAAAATTTTCTAAGCAAAATAATGACCATGACCATACCTTGTATGGCTAAGATTTGCATGCACTTAAAAATCGGAAACATCCGCTTTAAATATGCACTTACAAATAATGGAAAGTGTGGAAATAAAATTGGAAATCATGCATTATTTTACCTTTTTTTTACAAAAAAAAAAAAAAAAAAAAAAAAACAATAAAATAGTAGATAGTGTTTTGTTGGCGCAAGTGTCTTGACTCTTTTCAAAGAAAAACTAAGTTTATTGAAAATATGAACATCTGCACTTAAAATATGCATTTATTATGCAAATATGCCTTTATCATGAAAATATAAAAAAATATGCACGAACGATAGAATGCCATTTTAAAAGGGAATTTCATAATTCGTAAAGATAATTTGATCTTAGACTTCTAAATGTTGTGAGAAAACACATTTGCATGGAAATCCGAGCCCTATTTATTAGTAATTCGTAACATTTACTTATGAAAATCGGAAGAGTCGGTAATCCTTAGTGGCAAACAAAAAATTGAAGAAAATTGCTTCAATGTAGGCTGTAGGTTGAGGCTTTTTCGCATTCTCCATCACTATTAAGTAAAATTAATGTATCGAGTTGTATTTTTTTAATGAATCCTAAATTTTACTTTGAAGTAGAGCTTAAAATCCGATCCGGATCCTAAGACTATCTGGATATCCGTATCGGATCCGAAAATGCGAATCAGATCCGGACTCAGGATCCGATATCCGAGATATCCGGATAATCTGGATATCCAAATATATCCGGATAGTGTCGTATCCTCAGATCTAGATCCGAGGATCCGACACAATCCGGATAGTTTTGGATATCCGGCTATTTCGGATCCTGGATCCGGATCTTATTCGCATTTTCGGATCCGAACCGATCCGAATATCCGGATATCCGAAATATCCGGACATTTTCAAGCACTACTTTGAAGTCTATAGCCTATATAAGTCTATAGTCTATATAAATCACCCTTGTTTCCGATATTTTCGTTTATAACTTTGGGAATATACAATTTATGAAAAAACTATTACTCTTAAATGTATGTATTTTTTTTACTTGCGTTATACGTAGTAAAGGGCAAGTTTAGGATTCTTGCAAAATTTTTTCCTAACATTACTGTCTGCCTGTCTGTTAATCTATCTGTCTGTACCTCGACCTATAGCCCAAACACTGCAGTGATTTTCTTCAAACTTTGGACTTACGGTTATTTGGGGATTGTCTAGAATTGAAATTGAATTTTTTTTAGCCCAAAAAATAACGGTACCTGCCATACAACCAATATACAAAAATTAATTTATTTCAAAAAGGGCTCTACCGATTTAAAAAAAATATTACTATAATAAATATTTTGAAAAAAAAAAAAATGATAAATAACGGTTATTAATGGTACCTGTCATAGAACCGATTTTTTGGTTTTCAAATTGCTCGTTAACGGCTACACCGATTTCAACCAAAATTAATAAACAAGAGCTGCTTTACAATTTTGCGTATCCAAATTTTTGAAAAAGTAATTTTTTGATTTAAAAAAAAAAAAAACTGATTTTTTTGAAAATTCAATATCTTGAAAACAGGTAAATTATTTTTGTTTTCAATTTTGTGCAAAATAGTATTTTAATAAATACTAAAAGTTGGCATACCAAATTTTATTTTTTAAAATGTTCAAGAATTTTTATACATACGAAATTAATTTTTAAGAAACCCGCTCTAACGATTTTCGAATTTCTTTTTAAAATTCATATTTATCAAAGCATACTTTCTTAATTTCTATCTATTTTAGCTATTAAAATAACAAATTAATAGTAAATTGTTTTTAAAACTTTTTGAATGGTAGGATCATAATGTTATGGAACCAATGTATATGCACATTGTCAATTTGAAGCTAATTTAAAGTTGTTAGCTACGAGAGCTAGTTTTGTGCGATCCACGCGTGCCCATTTTGTTTTTAATTTTCCTCGGGACGGGTGAATATGGGACATCCTGTATATACATAATGTACATATGTATATGTTATTATGATATTTTGTTATTTTGTAAACGCGTTGTTAAAAATAATAAAATCTGTTAAAGGTCAATTTGTGATGTTTCAACGCTTTCTCTAACATTTGTATTGCAAGATCTATATACGTGTGCGACAAAAAGCTTGAGCGTGTAGTTTAAGTCAAGACAAGAAAAAAATCGTATGACAGGGAGGTCTTCTCCCCTCGTTTAGGTGAGAAGGAAAATTTTCTAAAAAACTGACTTAAAACAGAAAACATATTATTAGAAAACAACGGCAACACTTACAATGGCTTGATATACAGTTTTGCAAAGGCAGAAATTTCTTCTTTTATTGTTTTTATAAATAAATTTGTTTTAATGTATAGTTTTTGAAAAATTAATTTTCAAACTCAAAATTAAAAAAAAAAGAAAAGATACAAAAATGTTCAAACATTTTTTTTTTAATTTTACGTTATTAAGTACTACAAGGCGTTTCAATGGTCAGTCCTTTGTCCCCTGTAATAGCAGACATAGTTATGGAATTTTACTTGATAATGTTTTGGAGAAACTAACTTATGCACCTAAAATCATTACAAAATATGAAGATGATTTATTTTTAATTCTAAAATCAAGTGAGGTTAAGTCAACACTTACAGTACTTAATTCTTTTCATCCCAAAATACAATTCACAGTTGAAATTGAAAAAGAAGGAATACTCCCCTATCTTGATGTAAAAGTTATAAGAAATTTTACATAGAAGCATAATTTTTGATTACCATACAAAAATAACTTCCTCTGGTCGTTTGAAAATTTCAATTCAAAACAGCCAAAACAAATGATTATAAATACAGCTAGAAATTTTATAAGTAGAGTATTAGATAATAGTAATATTGTATTTCGACAAAAGAACATTGAGATTGTAATGAATGCGTTATCATCCAATTCTTTCGCAATTGAAATAATTAAATCATTAATTAATAATTATTTCAATATTGTCAGAAATCCAAATCAAATAGCAGATGTTCCACAAATTATATATAAAAGTGCTTTATATATTCCAAATTTGTTTAACCGTTTATTAAACGCACCCATTAGAGATAAAGAAAAAACTCGTAAAGATTTAAAACCAGTTATTTTTCTTCGGAATTCAGTTTTTTTTTCAAAATTAAACGACAAAACACTCACAGTCGACAAATCAGATATTGTGTACAGAATTAAATGTCACAGATCCAATTTAAGTACTGGTAATACAGAAAAAACTGCATTACCTTTGCATTGCATAGAAGAAAGTCATTGTCCAGATTTTCAAACTGTTAGAATTCTTCAATCTGAGAAGAATTATCAGAAAAGAATGCTTCTTGAAATGTTGCATATTAGAAACACAGAAAATAGCATTAATAGGCAATCTAGAGAGAAATTTAATTTAGCTAAAAAGGTCACGAAAACTGGAATTAGAGTACTACTTTTATTTCCAAAATGCAATGCTTTTATCAATTCTTAGTCAAACGCTAAAAACTTGATGGCTCTAGGACTTTTACTTTTCAAGATATTAATATGAGTTCTTGATGGTCGAATTTCGGCCAGTGGGCAATACCAGTTCTATTTAAATTTATTATTTTTTTTACAAATGTTTCAGTACTTAAAGTTTGTATTTAAATAAATTCTTGTATATTCTTATTTTATTTTTCTTGGATTATTGGAAAAAAAAGTTTTGAAACCACATATACCCCTACCACTCTACCTACACTACCTTTCATTCACTCATTCCCGACAGTACTTGATTCCGATTCATTATTTATTTTGTGTCGCCCTTATACTAGCTTAGCTTTCATTAAATAAAAGAAAGTTTATTAGTTGGAAAAAAAACCAAAATATCAAAAGCGCCGAAACCAAATTTCGTAGGCATGTTATTAGGATACATATTATATTCACCAAGACATGCACAGAATACGTACTTTAATTAACTTCTATTTGCTTTTTTGTTTACTCTAATTTGTTATAAATGAATATAGAGGTACCTTGGATTAATTATGACTGATGTGATAATTTTCAGATAAGGTTAACACACAAATATTGTATACCTACCTATATGTGTGATTTGGGGATCACAATACTAGTCCATCTAAAAATGCTTATTAAAATTAGATCAAAATATTTTTTCTCAACTGGTATTTAAACAAATTTATAAATATTTTTCCTTTTTACTAATTTAATATGCAATTACATAATAACTTACAAACGTTTATGTTTTTGTTTAAAATTATCACTTAAATATGAAATAAACAAAAAAGGTTATGTGTGAAAGTATAAATACATTTAAAAAATTAATAATATTTTAAATGAAAGAGAATGCAATTTTGCTGCAATTCAGACACGTGCCATAGCCATAGTTTCAAAAATTGTTTGTTTGAATTATGTGGTAAACAATATTTTTTAAATAGAACTATGCACTTAATCTGTGATAAAAGAAGAAATTGTAGTCCAAAGGTATTTCAATATGTTTTTTTTTTTTAGAATATTGTGTTTTGTGTGTATTTCTTTGATGTAAAATTCAAAAGTATGCATTTTTGTTTTTTTTTTAGCGTTACCTTATTATTTTTTTTATGGTATTCACATATTCGTTTGAAGAACAATTTCAAACTTTAATCAAACCTAAATAATAAAAGAATATAAAGAAGGCAAACACTGGGTCAACAATTATTCTTCTGTTTGTACTTAAACCTTTTGCTACGTTTCCATCAAACACTTACAGGCGTATTCTGCAGTTGTGGGGATCACAAGTCACAATTTTTTGTGAGTTTGTTTTTGTATAAGGCGGTCCTAATTTCAGATTCTATGGAATCCCTCATAATAAACCTCACAAGAACAACGCGAGTTGTGATCTCCCAAGGAGCAGACCATAATTTGTAAGTTTTTATGAGGCGAGTTTACCACGAGTTATGAGGTTATTGTGACTTGTGAGGCATCAGTGAGGTTGAATAAGGCTGTTAAACCTAGATTCATAATTTAATCATCCGTTGTCTTCAAAAATTCTTGGGTTTTCCAAAAAATAACTTATATAATAGACTTATTCGAAATGATACGATGCTTCTTTAGCCAAATGAAAATATTGCAAATTTAACTTGTTTGCTTATTAACGTCCATTCTTTTGTGCTGTTAAAGTTAATTTAATCATAAATTGCGTTGCCAGTGGAAACACTGCAAATTGTATATGATGTTTTTTTTATCATTAAACAGAGATTCCCTCGTAGCATAGCTATAGAAATATTTGTTTAATTTTCGATGCTCATATTTTCAAGTGATTTCCTAGAATAATTTAAATTGAGTATTTTTCATCTCTTCAAATAACGGTACATTTAATTTAAATTTAAATTTTAATTTGTCATTGACAACTGTAACGATTTAAGTCGATTATTTTTTGCAATCATGCATATCTTTGATACAATTATGGAGAACTTAAAAATGGAAAGTTAATTTTAAACATGCATTCCGTCGGTGAATGGGAATGTGTGTTCATCTGCTCGTAGAGTTTTTTAATGTGATTCCTTATAATTGGCAAAACGATTCCCCAGACACGATTTGTTCATTATTTAATCCAAAAATAATGGAACCTACCTGCCATTACAATTTATAAGGAAATATTTTATTTTCATATAAAGCTGTTTCGAGGCATAAAATTTTTTTGAAAATGGTTGTATCTAACCGATTTCGATAAAATTTTGCGAGCAGGCGCGTCTTATATTGTTGAAAAAAAAATAATAATTTTTAAGGTTAAGAAAATTAAAAATTTTGTTTTTCAATACTCATTTTCCATTTTAAAGGCCATTGAATATGGGAGCGCTACGATATCTCGCAAACTTAAATCTCGAGTAACGAAATCTCGCATTTTTTTTATAAATATCGAAATACGAAATCTCGCAAACTCATAAACCCACTTTTCATAAACTCGCAATAACAAAATCTCGCTTTTAACATTCTTGCAGTTACATTTCACAACCAAAAATCTCGCAAATTTCAACTAAAATCTCGCAAACTTAAATCTCGCATTTACACGTGACGTTGGAAAATTCCGAACTGAAAAATAAAATCCTGCAAATGGAAAATGAAAAATCAGAGGCCTAAAAAGGGAGATAAAATTCCACCCAAGGTACTGTTTAATACAAATAAACACCAAAACACCAAACTGACAACATAGGCGCCTGCCTGGCGACTGAGCATACCCTAAGCGGAGCGACGGAGTCGCGTGATCGGGACAGAGGACCCGAAAAGGGAGATAAAATCCTTGAACCCGCGAAGCGGGCCACCAAATGTACTGTTTATTGCACATAAACTGAAAGCACACAACTGACAACATACACAAACGAAAAACCTAGTAAAACGTAATTTATACAAGTCCTTGGTGTTTTTTAATGCGAGATTTCGTAGCCAACTCATTGAATATACCTTTTGGTAAGGAAAAATTGCATTCACTGGTTTTCTGAGATAATGGTCACACTGGTTGTTTTTCAATATTCTTGGTGTACCTGGAAAATTAACAATTTTTTTAAATTTTTTTGGAAATACGGTTTTCTATTAAAATGCATGGTTTTAAAAAAATTAAGAAATTAAAATTAATTAATTTTAATTTTTTTTGCGGTCTTTATTATTATTCCTGTTTAAATTTGGTTTTCAAACATTTTGTTAAACCAGCCATTTTAATAGAAATCCAATTTCTAACAAAAAGTCGTTTGAGTAAAATTCTCAAATTCAGTTTATGTTTTGAAAAAATATTACAAAATTTGAGTGAATTCTGTGTTTTAAGCAAGATTAAGTTCCATGCAATAATAAGAACAAAAAATTTTATTTTAATTTAGAAACTACTTCACTTTCTTAAAGTGGTCATTAATACCTGCAACCGTTGCAAGTGGCCAAATATTTAACGTAAGAAATAAATTTTAAAATAATTGTGGTACACTTAGGCGTATACGTATTTTCTTTGTAATTTATAATACTTGTGAACAAATTCTGTTTTTACTTGCGATATACGTAGTATAGGGCAATTTTAGGATTCGTGCAAAAAAAAATCAAGATAATAATTTTCCGTAACATGACGATGATAGAGAACGCGAAAAAAGTGGGTCTCGCAATTCTGTCTGTCTGTCTGTCCGTCTGTCTGTCTGTACCTCGACCTGCAGCCTAAACGGCTGAAGCGATTAACACAACATTTTGCGTAACCTTAAATTTGAACTAAATTAAAAACCTCAACTTCAGTTATCAAAAATTCTGCTATGTTTCAAAACATTGTCTCAGGAAACATTTTCAACTCAACTAAGATTTAATTTGTATAAGATATTAACCTTTACAAACCACCCACACTACGTTAAAAATCTTTCCTTGATTAATGTACCTAATCATCCTGAACTGCTGAAATTATAATAAAAATAAACGAGTATACATTTTTTAAACACACAAATAAACGCCATGAAAAAATATACATAAATTGAAAGCCTTTCTGAGGAAAATAAAAAGGGTAAGTATACGCCCTAGTGAACGCGATTTTTGTTGTTTTTTTGTCTACACTTTTTTCATTCAGTCATATTAATTCCCATTTATATTTAATGAAATTTTTGCACAACCGTATACATCTGTTTAAAGACATATATACATAAAATACCTTCCGTTAAATAAGAAAACAAAATAAATTAAAAAAAAATAAATCTTCAAGGCTAGAAATAATTGAAAACGAAGAAGACTGCTTAAATACCTTATACTTGAGTAGGTAGTATCCCAGGAAGAAGAAAACACACTATTAAGATAGAACTAATGAATGTGTGTCTTTTTTTATTTTTTTGTTTTTTGTTTTGACAAATACAAATTCACGCACATGCTACAAACACACACACAAATGAACTCTCAACAAAATACTATGCTAACAAGTTTCATGTTTCTTTTGACATACAAACTTACCCTAATTAGAAATAATTAACATTTCTTGGCACTAAGAGTACTAAGGCAGAGCAAACAAATGAATTGAAGACACAAAAATCTTATTTAGGTATATAATATAGCTTAGACCTTAGAGTACTCAAGAACATAGGTACATACATATACATATATAAGACGTTGACGTTTTTTAAGTACGGTATGTTGGTATGTGCACAGAAAAACCTTCTTTGAAGGTTATGTAGACTTATTTTTATTATTTAAAAAGAAGACTGATCCAAAAAGATGTTTATCTTACTTGGAATAATATATTCCCGACGTCATACCACTTTATGAAGAAAAATTTAAGTGGACACTCACTCTCACTCTCTCTTTCTTTTTGTTTTTAACAAGGATTCTTTAATCAGCGAAAGGATCAAAGTGACCTTCTTTGAAGTCAATGTCAGACTTTCAGAGATTCATGAGTGAAATAATTTGTATTTCTTTACTTTTTGCATCCCTTCTTTGATATACTACATCGTAGGTACCTACTTATCACGATGTGGGCAAAGAGATCTAATAATATTACAACCCACTGAATATTTCATGTATTGGTTATATGCTAGATTGTCCTTATAAAATTAAATTGCTCTACATTTAATTTTTTTTTGTAGAAACAAGTACATATAGATAATTTTAATCTAAACGCCTACTTATCGATACTCAAATCGTTTTTTTTTCGTTGTTATCAAATTTAAAAAATTCACCCCTGTTTCGATTGTCATTCATAGATTCATATTTGATAAATACTAAAATTCGATATTAAACAATCCAACCGCTAAAAGTGTTGGTCAATGAGAATGATGCAGTCCGTCGTTAATTACAAGAAAATTGGCAAAAAACGACTAATTGTAGGTTATATTTTGAATAAATTGCCTTCTCAAATGTATCTTATCGGTTTTAGACACACGGATCTATATAATCAGGCCTTATATCTAGGGAGGGGTGAACAAAAATTACAATTATTCAGAAAGTTTTTTTTTTTTTTTTTTGGGTTTTTGATAAGTTTTATGAGTTATTACTCATAAATTAGCCTCAACCAGAGACTGGTGCAAGACTAGCATTTCATTCATTAGCTTTACTGCAAACCTTTGGACTCATTTATGTTTTCTGTTTGTGCTCTTGGTCTACTAGTGACGTTATGTATATACCAGGGCGAAATGCATTTCTAGAGTTAAGGTCACTTGTACTTTTAATTGAATTATAGTAAAAATAACTTCAATCGTATGACCTTACGCTGTCAGTTGTTGATTTGTTATAGCTATAAGCGAATTAATAAAATCTGAAATATCTTGCAGCTTAACCCCGAGTTTCTGGAAATTTGCTAGCTATTTGCTCCAGGTCTAAGTGTGATGTTTCAGTACCAAAAATAAATAATACCAGTAAATCAGTAAAATAAGCGTATATTGAAATAAAAAATGTAAGATTTGGTTGCGAATTGCGGGCATCTCAATGCGTTTTCATTGCGGCAAATGAAAAAAGTCGTTTGAGTGGAGTAGACAAATGTTTAAGGTTTATAATTAATTAAAACCAATATTGAAAAAGTCAGCTGAAAAACTATTTTTTGCAAAATCGTATATATCTAGATTTTTGGAATTTCTTCGAAAGCCAGCGTTCCACTGTCACGCTGGAGGTCTGGGATCGCTTCCCAGCCTCGTCCACCTAAAAACTAAAAAGTTTTTTTTCAGGGCTACTGCCTCTTGCGAGGAATTGACAAATCCTCCAAGAGTATCACTTGTCACGAATAAGTGCTTCTCGTCTAGCCGTTCGGATTCGGAATAAAATTGTAGGTCCCTTCCATTCCTGTCGAAAGGCGCACACAGGAATGGTTGCGAGTTGTTAGTCAATAGGCCCTGGTTCTTCATGAGCCGTTGTGCCACCCGATTTATTTATTTTTATATAAAGGCCTCAAAAAGACCAACCTTTCCTGCTTGCTTTAACGGAAAGTTAAAGATCTAAATTGATGGAAGATGGCGTGACTAAGCTTTTATCAAACACGAACACTTCAAAAGGTTTCACTGATAATGGTTTGGGATCAAAATGTGAAATGGTTAAATTTAATGTTTATTGCTTTTCAAAAAAATTCAAATGGTCTTATAGGTGAAAATGATCAGCTTTTTGTAAAATGTGTCTGGATGGAAGCTATACTATATTGGCAGTGTAAACAAATGACCTGGAGTTCCATGCATCAGAAAAATTCTGCACTCATCCGAACAAAAATCACCTACATTGCTCAACTTCCCAATTACAGTGCATAGTGAAAATCGTACTCGAGCTTGTGGATGAGTTGCAGTTAATTTTGGTCCCGTGACAGGACATTTCGGCCTTATTTCTGGTTTGTTAAGTCGTCTCTTAACGACTCTTTATCGTGCCTGTCTCTACTATTGTTTGACATCATCTCAAGTCAAAGTACGATTTCGGAGAGCCGTTATCACGATGAAGGAGTCATAACACCGCACAGTGGGACCGTAGTAGGTCAGAGAGCGAAATTTTTATGTTGCAATCATCGACTCATATTTCCCTAAAGTATTTGCTAAAAGCCATACCACATGATGCTACAAGAAAAAATTAAAATCCACGAATAGAACTTTTAATTCTGTGCTTCCGAAGTGGGACATATGTACATACCAAACAAATATCGTCATCATAATCAATGTCTTATCTTTGCAGTAAATTTTGAAGTCTTATTTTTTTAAGAATAGTTTTTGTTTAATATTTTTTGGTAATGGATATTAAAATTAATGGTATGTACTGTGTTTATAATGTTAGTATTATTATTTCAATCACTTCATAACTTTTGCATATGCGATAACAATAGGAGTGGAGGTAAATGAAACCACGACGATCAGTTGAAGACTAACTTTATTATTGCATAACTTATTCTAATAAGGTAAATGCTTACATAACTAAAGATAAGAGATAATGATAAGAGAATATGATAAGAGAGATGACGATATGGATAATACCTTGTGTACTAAAATACAGTGGTGTTACAAAGTAGTACTCCATATATGTCAATAACCAAGAACAAGCTAAGCCAAGAACCAAAGAAAGCCTCCAATTCAAAGAGTCTTTTAATTACAAAGTCATGAAAAGTCATGCATGAATCATATAGCAAAATATATGTATGTGTATGTAGTTCCAAAAACAATAATATCTAGCTGCGACTAGTTGCGAGTGGCTCTGGTTTCTCCTTCCAGCTCCAGCATATTTGATAGTTTTTATTTTATTTTTATTTTGAAAGTGGAATACTTTGTATGAAGCTGCGCCTCATAATAACTTAGATATGTGTACTGTGGGTTGATCCTGGTATTTGCTATAACTTACAAATTTCCTTGAACCTTCTTTAGATCTTTGATATACAAGATTATCGCTTAGATGGAGCTGACAAACCACAACAAATTGGTTTATTTATTGTTGCAGTGTGTGACAAATTGAATTACTTCTACAGGCGTGCTATCCATTTGTTTCCAAGATTAGGAGGCCTGCTATGTCAAGGTATATTATTCAATTTTAACAGCACACTGAAAACCAAAAACCAACAAAGGGCCCGTATATTGCGTATCAATGTTTCTTATTATTGCCTAGGTTAACAAGTATAATTTTTTTTGTTGTTGGTTATTATGGTAGATAACGCGAAAACTATTGTATGGTTATTTATGCTGTTTACCTTAATTCAAAGCTCTTAGTTCCAGCTTTAAAGCAAGACCAGTAACAATTAATCATAAAAATTGCATCCATTGCGATAAAAGTTTTTAGAAATCAAAATGGGGTGATTCCATTTTTTGTACTTCAAATCAAATTGGAATCAAATCCGCGTTCAATCGTTTAGACTCTAGCTCGATTTACATTAGGACGCACAGACAAAAAGAACAACGGACGTCTTGTCTTTTTTTAAATTTCTACACGGCCATGATGTTAGTTTTGATTAAAATCCCAAATTTTTGTTGACATGAAACTAATACTTGTGCTATAGATCTAGTACTAAAAACCCACAAAGTAGACACAAAACTCATCATCATTTTACTCATTCAAGTTGTTTTAAATGTCAAAGTCAAATGTTATGGTGCCGATGCTATCGCACCATATTTTGACTTGTTATATTCACTTCAAAAATGTCAAAATTTAATCTTGGGATTAACTTTAAATCGATTTTAATCCAATTCGGACACGGCCTATGTACTTAAATAACTAGTATTTTTTTTAAGAATCTTGACCAATTCAGTACTTGTCACACTTGGTAAAATTCTGCCTTCCCAAACAAAAGTTAAACTTTCCAATATTCTGCTTTTAGAATTTCATATGTTTTAGTTAAATAAAATTCAGATTTTCTAATTTTTATTTTTAAACTTATTAACGAAAAAAAAAAAACAAGTGAACACAAGTTCATCAGCAACATTAAATAATAGCAGAGTTTTGTTCGTATAATCACTTATTAGTCACATTTTAATTTTATTACTGGAAAAAAAAAAAAAAACTGAGTTGAGTAGTCTGTTTTTTTTTTTAATTTGTTTTGCCTTTAAAATAAAAATTGGCAAATTAATGAGTAGATACGTAAGAACTTCGGCTAAAATTCTTGCTGAAGATTTTTAATACACAATAATTCATACATTTAATGTTTGTTCTGTGTTATCTGCATTTTAAAAATCTCTTTTTTGTTTTATTTCCTTTTTTGGACCTCCGATGTTTTTTTCACAGTACCACTCACAAAAGTTGCGAAAAAAAACCTTATCCAATATTCACAGTTTGCAGGCACTTATTGCAAGCCAAACAAATTCCAAGTTTTTAGTCATGCAAATCCTAAAATAAAGTTGTCTAAAATATGGCAAAAATAATGCTATAGTTGATCGTGGTAAATCCGGCATCTATATATTTATACATACATGTTGGCCAAACTTTGCCCCACGTTTTTCTACGTAGGCTCTCACAGAAACTACATGAATTATGTACCGTGCGTCGGAAAGGTTTTGTCCCACTAAAGTACACAAACCAAAAACTATGTGCGCGTGTAAACGTTAAGGGTACAAATGGTTAAAGGTCTAATTTAGGCCGATAAGCGATGCTAGTAACAATAATTATAGTTTGACAATTATGAAATTTGGCCAAACAGAGTGAATAAATTATTAAATCTCAACTTTAAAATTGTATGTTTATACTGCGTTTCCACCAACCACTAAACCGAGATTTAGGTAATATAATGAGATAGTGTTTCCACTGCACAAAAAGATCAAAAAGAGGATTATGGAAAACCATTTAAATGGTGTTTCATTTTTTTTTAAGTGGAAGTGAGATAGATAGTTTTTGTTTACATTTCCATCCGTCAATTAACGAACATGGCGTTTCAATGGGTCGGTTCCACAATTATTCTCCGAAAAAGAGTTTGTTTGATTTGACAAACTAATGTTTCCAAGTAGATTTAAATGAGTTTTATTTGAAATCTTCATTTAAAATTTGTATGGTAAATCTTCGAGATTTCAATGAGATTTGTGATAATCTTGGTAAATCTCGGTTTAGTGTCTGGTGGAAACGTAGTATTAAGCAATTGACTCATATTTTTTTTTACAAACAAATTCTATTTTTGAAGAAAATTATTAAAGAAATATTTCGAAAATCTTAACAAAATCGCAGTTGTCTACATTTTTGAAATTTTAATTTTTAATATTTTCTGACCCAATTCCATAAAATCTTTTAAGTTTGAAGTGGATGCAATTTATCAGTGGAATACTACGATTTATTTAATTATTTAAATGTATTCAATTTTTCATTAAAGCACATGTCACATGTTTGCTAACGCAACGAAATATAAAGTCTCAAACAAAAAAAAACGTGGCCGAGACACTTGGCACACATAAAACGTGTTAATTATTTCCCTCATAACAACACCACAACTAGAACAAATCAGTGTGGTTGAGCTTTAGAATGTCACCTAGAATAGCATAATAAAACTACAATAAAAAAATCTAAATAATGTAGCAGCAAAATAGAAGAATCCATAATAATGCATCCAATCTAATCTAGGGTACGTAACGTATATATTTATGAAAGGAGAAAATTCTCCACACCAATACATAAGCCAACACTATGGTCTGTCTGTTGCGTCACATCGCGTCGCGTCGGTCGGTGGGTCGTCTCGCCTTATACAACATGAACCTCACAATTATTTTAATCGAAAATCAACACCATGGTTGCAATTGCAATACGTACATATTTATATAATATGTATATATATATCTACGAGTTTATATAGGCACCTTGTATAATTTTAAACAAGGTGCACATGAACGAAGAACCAATTATGCAATGCTTACATCTTTTGAAACCCTACTAGGGCACAAGCTCAGGCAGATGCCATTTTTATTCTTTGCCAACAACTACATTCTACAAGCCTTTTATATTTTAGTTTCATCACGAAGAAAATTCTTGGCCCCGAGAAAGAGGTGAAAAATCATTTTTGAGGGAAATTCTACCCTTGGTTTGAGTGCAGTTTTTGTACAGTTCATATTCGAAACATAATATTGAAAAATAATATTTAACATCATTACGATGTGGAATTCAATTTCATTCACCAGAATAAGATTAAACGGAAAACCAGCACAACGTCCGAAAAAGAAAAATTATTTATAATCATGGACCGCGGACAAAAAATCTCAATAGAAGTAATTTTAAGAAATTGAGTAACAACTTTTTAGCTCAGTTTTTCAGTGGTCAGTTAAACCAGAGTTAATTTACTCTGAAAAAAGATCTGACTATATACAGTTAAGTAAAGAAGCAGGTTTTAAGTTTCGCGTAGATGCAGAAAGTCTGAAGAAGAAGGAAGATTAAGAGTTAACTATAGTCAAATTTGGTGAGTTAACTCGGGTTTAACACTGCCCCTTATATCGGATATTTTTTTTAGACGTGTGGTTTTCAAGAAGAAATAAAACGCATATTATTTAATGTTATGGCCAAGAATTTAGCTTTATTATAAAGATAAGGGTTTGCCATTATGTTTTAAAAATGATTTCTGGCAAGTGCCCGCCGCGCTAGCCCAGAGGCCCAATTTTCGACCACTTCTTACAGCAATTTGGGCCATATGACAGCAACAACGCGCCGAATATTCTCTTCCAATGCGTCAATCGTCTCGGGCTTATCTGCGTAGACAAGCGACTTCACATAACCCCACAAAAAATAGTCCAATCGGGATCGGTGGCCATCTTGTTTTTGGGCCCATTTCACCGAACTTAGCAAACGTTGTTCAGGAGTGAGTCTATTCATTATGAAATGACAAACCAAATTGAGCATAATTTAAGTGACAGCTGTCAAAGAAAAAGAATTGCCAGATTGAAAACCACACGTCTAAAGAAAACACCCGGTAGATTATAACAATTCTTCTATTTTCGAAAGCCAATGAAAAATGATTTTTTTTACAAAATTAAACAATTTTTTGATTTTTTTTAATTCAAAAATATAAACAATTGACAAAATCATAATTCAAAAGTTCTGTATTTCGACATTCTCATGAATAAACAAAAGAAAAACAATCGAGTAAATCGTTAACTTAATTCTAACTAAAATATTGAGAATCAACAAGAACAAACTTTTTAAAGTTAAATAATTTTAAAATATATTTAAAAGACAAAAACTTAAATATTGTTTTTGAAAAGCAAACAATTTAACGACGAGCTCTGGTATTTTTTTTTTTTTAATTATTAGGTCTTATCTTGTAAAGAAAAGTCTTGAGCCATAAGCCATTAGCGAAGACATAAATATGAACTTTTTATTTCTTTCTATACCTAGATCCGAGAATCTCTACTTTCAAAATAAATATATATGCATGTTTAAATAAATAAGTTGGCAATTATGTGTACCTACAAGTAAAAATGGAATATTATCAGCCGACTTTGTTGCTGTATAGTATTTATGTGTACTACGCGTTCATAGAAAAGACCTTCCATAATTCCAACCCGTCTCCTCTAGTCGAAGGTAGAGTAGAGTAGAGACCCACATAATGGATGCGAACCTGACACACTTCCATCGAGTAGCAACAGTATCGTAGTGTTTTTTTTTATCCAGAAAACACTGTTTTGCGATATGAATTTCAGATTGCAATTGCATCATATAATGGGCTGACAGCGGCAGCGTTCCGCCAACAATTCGCTGCCCTTGTCCTCAAATGTGGGTCTTGATTATTCGAATTTTATAGTAATTCGAATTTTTATATTGATTGTGACTTTCAATTAGTTATGATGGTTTAATTGAGAGCCAGGTAAACTTATGTAGGTACTTCTCTTAACTAATTTTGTTTTATTGGGTTTAAAACCTATGAGTAAGGTACTTTAAATTTTATGTTAATGAATTTAGTTTTAATAAAATAATGAATACCCTTGCAATTAATATTTAAATTCTCGCACATAATGTACATAAATAAGCTATGTCAAAAAGTTATCTTTTATTGCTTGATAATGTTTCGGTTAATTCAAAATAATTATAAGGTCAGTTTGACTTAACCATTGTCCATGGCCGACAGTAAGGCATATTTTGTTTTGCGATGCATGACAGTTTTTTTGAAAATTAACTCTGCATCGATTTTACCTACTTTGACCATTGGATTTTTGTCTCTTATAATAAATTGTAGTTTTTGAAATGCTGTACAAGACCCAAATTTGAAGCTCTTATGGTTATTTTAGTATTTACTAAATGTCTCTTGATGAAAGTTAATTAAAATGTACCTTCTAAAATCTAAAAAAAAAAATGAAATGAAAAAGCTTCTCTGAACTATTAGCCTAGGCAAATTGTACTTTTTCTGACAGAAAGTGGAGGTTTTTAAACGCAATAGTCATTATTTTGGCATAAGAAATACTGTCACGAAAGTCTATTACCGAATCGTGTGCGCGTCAATAGTTATACAAGGTTAAATGTCGAAAACATAAGTTTTTCGCATAAAACTCAGAAACGGTAAATGGCATCGAAAAGTGTTTCCCACAAAACTTTTAGATTATGTCATTTTCCAAAAAAAAGTTATAATTTTTTTTCTTACGACCCACCGTTAAGAAGATATCGACATTTAAAAAAACGTAAAATGTCAAAAATGGTCGTTTTTCAGGTATAACTCCTAAACGGTTCAAATTTTTGAAAACATCTGAACAAAAGGTTTATACTTTATGTAAATCCCTACAAGAAAAAAATTCATTAACTTTTTTTTGGCAAATGACATAATCTACAAGTTTTGTGCGAAACACTTTTCGATACCATTTAGCGTTTCTGAGTTTTATGCGACAAACTGATATTTTCGACATTTAACCTTGTATAACTTTTGACGCGCACGCGATTTGGTAATAGACTTTCGTGACAGTATTTCTTGTGCCAAAATAAAGAAAATTGCGTTTAAAAACCTTCTCTTGGATTTTTTTGGCTCATTGGCCATTTTTTTTGTACATTTTGCCTGGGCTATAGATTTATCGTACAAATGCAAACCCCGATTTTGTAGCTCGCATTGATTTTTTTAAAGAGTTTGAACTAACTTTTCCAAGCGCAAACACATTTGGGTCTCATTCTTTTAGATTTTGTTTGTTGCAGCGGGCAAAAATTACCCATAAAAGCTAAAAAAAATAGTTTTGGTGTAACAAATAAGCATTTAAAAAGCTACAATTTTTGGCACCTAGAGAAATATTATTTTCGTCCGTTAACTTCAGAATTATTTTAGCGGAATTTTCAATAACTTAAAAACTATTAATTTTTGGTGTTCGCACTACAAATAAACATTTAATTCGCTACATTCAAAGACTTAAGTTAAATTAATTTTGTTTTTTATTCCACCCCAAAGTGCTAAATTAAGGGAGTGAAAACAATGGCAATATTTACACCATGTTGATATAGTTTCTTTTAAAACCAGAAACCCATAATTTTATATTTTTATAAATCCAGTTGTTTTAGTAAATAACTTTAGAGTTACATACATAGTTTCAAAACTAAAATTTTACATTTGGACTTTTATATTCAATGCTAATTCTAGATTTTACTCAAATAACGCATACAAATTTGAAAAAAAATAAAATCCAATATGAAAAAATTTTTAAGTCTTCTTTTTTTTTGGATTTGATTATGTACATGTACTGTACATAATGTAAATTTACTATCTGTAGTATTAGGTTATCGTTTTTTTTAATATTAAGCTGAAAGTTTTAATAATGGAATTTTTTATAACTAGTTCATATAATTAGTATTTATTATTAAATTATCGGTTTAAACATTTAAACAATTATCTGAATATAAATGTTTTTTTTTTTCAGATTGCGATGTACATATCTACAGCGTCTCAAAAATATATACAAATTATTTAAAACTTCAATCGTCAATGTAAGTGAATTTTTATTTTAATATTAAATTTTCTCTTTATACTGATGTAATTTTTTAGATCAATTCGAAATATTATTATTCGAATAATGTATTATTCGTTGAATTTTCTGTAACTATACCTATGGAATTAGACATTCTTATTTAAGTTTTTTTTTCAATTGTTAAAGACTCTTTGTACCTTCTGTCCTGTGTTCACTTTAATATTCCCCAAAAAAACTTAAGGAATTTGTCCGAGTATATAGATACGAGTATTTCAAATTTTCTGTCCAATCATGAACTTTTATCCTTTAAAATGTTTTATTTATTTAATGGTTACAATAATAAATAATTTTTTTAAATCAAAATCTAATTTTGTTAAGTAAAAAATATATATTTTTGTTTTCATTTACTTAAGTTGTATATGTACATTAGGGTGGCGCTTATTCTGGCAAAGTTGGAATTTCTTCCGCCCCCCCCCCCCCCCTTTAAAAGTGATCAAGGTAATAAAATAAAGATCTGTGCAAATTTTTTTTCAAATCAGTTGACGTTATCACGTGCCACCGAGCAGTTGAAAGTTCCCATACGAAGTACATGGAGATTTTTAGCCTTTTCCAAAAAAAAAATCAGGAAAAGTTGATGAATATTAATAAAACTTACCATTTATCTTAACTTTTATGTGGAATAAAAACAAAAAATATTTTCAGAATTTTTAACATTTTTTTAACCAGTTAAAAATCGAAATTAAAATGAGAAAATTTAGCAAAATAACAAAAATTTACTCATTTTCATTTCGATTTTTAACTGGTTAAAAAAATGTTTAAAATTCTGGAAATATTTTTTGTTTTTAGTCCTTATAATAATTATTATAAATGGTAAGTTTTATTAATATTTATCAAATTTTGCACTTTTGCTGATTTTTTTAGTAAAAGGATAAAAATCTCCATGTATTTTGTATGGGAACTTTCAACTTTTCGGTGGCACGTGTAAGCGTCAACCGATTTAAAAAAAATTTTGCACAGATTTTTATTTGATTACCTTGATCACTTTTAGGGGGGGGGGCGAAAGAAATTCCAACTTTGCCGAAATAAGCGCCACCCTAATGTACATACCAGTGTTAGTTGTTATGTTTTCTGTTAGTTGCTATTTCAAATTGGTAGCTCTAAATCACGTTGTTATAAAACAATCCGCCCTTTCTTCGACAACACAAAGTACTTCTAAGAATGTCAATTTTCATTCACAGTGTAGGTTCGAATATTTGCTGCCTACTTTAATTTCCAGTGACCTGTTACTATTCATATTTCTTAGGATTATCTAATGTCGTTTTCGATTGGATTTCGGAACAGTACTACTCCTTTTTGATTCCAATCGAATTATTTTCTGTTGTTCCAAGACTAATTTGCGAAAAATTATGTAAGTGTGAGTAAATTGTCTGATATTTATGTATATTTATGTATATTTTGCGTTTTCAGTCGAGTAAAATTAATTTGACAAGTTATCCGATGAAAGAGCTTATATGTATATGTGTGTTCTGGGTCTACTCTTTTATAAACTCCGGAACAGAAAATAACTCCGAAAACATTACTCGGAACAGCCAATCGAATTAATTTGGAGTAAGTGGAGTCAAAAAGGAGTAACTCCGAACCTCCAACCGAAAACGACATAAGTACAGAAAACATGTTCAACTTTTATCTTATCGCAAAATTTTAAACAGATACCCGCAGAGAATAAGCCTACAACATTGCCTCAATGACTTCACATGCAATTTCAATTGAAAGTCAAACACAACAACATTTTTCAGCAATTTTTTTTTCAATAACTCGACTGCCACGAAAAAATTGTTGAGCAAGCAAATCAAACAAATTTCATCATCAGCCTTTTGACTCCTAAACTGACACAATTTGTAAAAAAGTTTCAAATTTTAAATACAAAAATATGCATTTGGCATCACTTTTAGCTACAATATAATGATTGCTGTGAGAATAGCCTCGTATTGAATTCGCATATTTGGCGCGTTTTATTAAAAAGTATTTTGGATAGCGCGGTAAAATTATCCTCGGTTATACCAACAAAATTAAGAGAGTGTTGATAAAATAGCCAACCGATAAACCACCTATGTCTAAGAAAAAACTATTTAATACGAAACGAAAATTTTTAAAATAATTTTATTCAAAAATGATTTGTCGGTAGTTTTGATTTTTTCTTAACCTACATAAACTTTTAACTCTAGTAATTCGTTGATTGTAAATAAATGCCAGAAATTTTTCAAAAATGTATTGCTTACTTCTATCTGATATAAGTGATCCTGATTCATTATCGTTATTTCGTTTAAATGAGCAATTTTTGTCATAATACATGGTACAGACTGGTTTTATTGCGATAAAGAACTAAATTTTGTTCGAGTGTCTCTACGATGTTCTTACGGTATCACTTTTTGTTTTAATCCTACGTGTAGTTTTCGAGACATTGCAAGCATTAGTTATGATATGAATGATGAATGGATTTACAATCACGAATAAATTCTTTAATTTGACCAACACAAACAAGCTTTTATCATCAAGCAATATTGAAAATACAACCCTTTCAATAAATAACTGTACCCATCTACATATAAAAAAGTGTGTTCATAAAAAAAAAAAAAACAATAGACTAATTTTGAATTTAAGTATTATAACCATCAAGCATTTCTCACTCTGAACAATTCGTTTTGTATTTCTTTATTTAAATTGATGATTAAATTATTTAAAACTTACAACGCTTTAACACCTTCTTCCAAAAACATCAGATAAGAATATAAAGAAGCTCATTTCCATGGTATTTGCTTCTGTATTTATTACTTTGTAATCAATCAGATATACACCATTATACCAAGGTTTTTAAATAAATAGAAAAACAAAAATAATAGCTACCTATACCAAAAAAAAAAAATAAAAAACAACTGAAAGGAAAAATAACTGTGTTTACATTTATTTTCTCCATTAACGAAATGAAAACACAGCTTCCAATTTTGTGTTGTTCTTTGAATCATTATTACTTGGGGATTTTTTGTTTAAGCTTGATAGCAATCAATCAATGTGATAAGTGAGAGGAAATCTGAAAAACATGAATTGTTGTTGTTGCAAAAATGTTATATTTGATGGATTTTTTTTTTTTTTTGTTTTTAGTCAATCGACAACAGCAACGACGACGACGACTGTAAAAACGCCCACTCAAAATCTTATCATTAGTTACTCTTGGATTGAATGTTTTCGTCATATTGGAATGAAATTTGAAATGTGTATATTTGAATGAGGGCGTATGTAGGGATGGGTAGTGGTAGGGGGCCTTTGGATATTATGTTACATTGTTTTCTGTTTTGAAGAGATACAAAAATATATATTTTAAATGGGATGTTTAGCTTTTATTTTTACCAGCAACTTTCTAGCATAATTAAACCTTCTTGTATCTAAATATTAGGTTATTAAAAATGTTTTTTTTTCTTTTTTCAAAAATAGCAGAATAACTTTTGAAAATGACGAAAAAACAATGGTACCACCTTTAATACTATGTTATATATTTTTGTGAAGCCAGAACCCTCTTCTTTTATTTTCATGTTCAATACAATTGCTTCGGAGCCGATTTTTCAATAATCAGTTAAGTTTTCAGAGGATTAAGTACTATAACAATTAGAACAAATGGTTTTATCTGAAGAATAATATCTGAGGTTAAACTGACTATTGGTAAATTGGCTCAAAGAAAAATTAATTTTCAAACTCAAAGTTTTGAAAAAAAAAAAAAATTAAATAAAATCAAACTAATTTTTCTCAAAGTTATAAAATTATAAGTTGGTATTATTTTTTTTTTCGAAATTCATTGCTCTTATTGATTTTTATAGGACGGGAGGCGACCGTAGGTTTACCTATCTCATCGCGGCTTCAGAAAAGAATGATGCCAATCCATAGCTTTAGTCTTAACATTAACAAAACCGCTGGTCGGACAAGGTTTTTCAGGTGCCAATGGGTAGAAAACGCACTTTTTCGGTTGCATTTTTTGCTTAGGGTACCTAAACCATGATGGATTTTTATAAATGGGGTATCAAATGAAAGCTTAGACTGACTTCTTTACAAAACCAGTGGTCGGACAAAATTTTGTTGGTTGATGCGGCGACCACTTTTGTAAAAAGAGCTATTTTTTTAACCTTTGCATTTAAAATGCATTTAAGTGGTAAAAGCGTTTTTCTAGGCTATATGAAATAGTTTTGCATAGTTGTCCACCTGTTAAACGCAATGGATACAAAAATAGATGTTTTTACAAAAGTGGTCGGACTCGCCACAACAACCAACAAAAGTCTGACAAACCACTGGTTTTGTAAAGAGGGCACTCTAAGCTTTCATTTGATACCCTATTTATAATAATACATCATGGTTAAGGTATCCTAAGCCAAAAGTGCTACCGAAAAAGTGCGTTTTCTACCCATTGGCACCTGAAAAACCTTATCCGACCAGCGGTTTTGTTAATGTTAAGACTAAAGCTATGAATTGGCATCATCCTTTTCTGAAGCCGCGATGAGATAGGTAAACCTACGGTTGCCTCCCGTACTATTAGTCAAACACTGAAAACCGAATGTTGCTATGTTAACCTTTCAAAATATTATAAAATTAATAAACCAGCTTCTCAGTAAAAACAAGAAAAAATAAAGTTGAAGATAATCAACCGCGTTGCCGAAATGATGATGATGATTTAGCCGGATTCTTCTTATTTGTTTTATGAGATCTTTGGATTATTTATTGAGTAATTTGATTCTGAAAAATAAAAGTATGGGTGGATGTTCTGGAGGGAAATGGATACCGCATTAGCTCGAAAAAGACCATTTTCTGATCCACACAGGACTATTCCGGACATCTATTTGAATGGAACAGTGCTTCCCAAGTGCGAAAAGTTTAAATATCTTGGATCAATGATCAATAGGGAAGGATCTTGTGATGACGACATCAAACATCGCGTAAGCGTAGGGTAGATGAAGTGGCGGGAAAATTCTGCCATCTTCTGTGATAGAAAAATGTCCCCTGAGCTGAAAGGAAAGCTCTATACTACACGGCAGTTGTTCGTCCAGCGCTTACATACGGTTCACAGTGTTGGACAATGTACAAGAAGTATGAGAGTAAATTGACGGCATAGCTGAAATGAAGATGCTTCGCATGAAATCATGAGTGACAAAGCGTGATCGGATAAGAAGCAAGAGAATCCGAGGAAGCCTAAATGTCAAAAATAGTATCTTGGACAAAATACAGCATGACCAACTTAGCTGGTACATGTCATGTACAAAGAAGATGCCATGAGAACCCAGTTCAAAAGGCAATAGCACAAGACGTTCAAACATTATCGCGGAAGAAAGGCAGCTGTAAAAACTTCTGGATGAAACAAATGCAACGACACCTGCATTTAGTTGGCCTTAGACATGGAACAATCCAAAACCGGGCGGCCTCTCAACGTTTTCTAAGGTCAACCCGGCGAACCCCACAAGTGGAACCTTGACGAAGCAGTTGAGTGGGAGAGTTGTGGTCCCCCTCGAGATCTTGAACAATCCCTGGTTAATGAAGAAGGAGACGAAAAAGATTTCTGAAAAATAAAAGTCCTTTAAACAAAAATTGTAATTTATTGCGTAAAATTTTGAAAATCAAATAGTTAAAAGTTTGTTCATTTTCTCCAAAATGTTTATGTTAAAATTTAATTTTACAAATATTGTTTACTTCAAACACTTTATTTAAAATGAACATAAAATAAGGGATTTGGCGTTTCAAAAAAGTACAACAAGTAAAGCGGAAAATACAAAGCTACTTTTGTGTTAGCGTTGAGTGACGTCTAAAGTTGAACCGTAGGAATCGCTAACAACCTCTATCACAATACAGCTTTGTCGCTAAACCTTCAATTTGACAAACGTAAAAAAAAGTAACTTACACGTTACATGGCAAAAGCAGTTGCAAAAGTTGAAATATTTTCAACTTTAATTAGTCCTTTGCATCTGTATGCGTGTATTGACGTACACTTACTTACTTACTTACTTAGGTCCTCGGACCTATTACGTCCGTGATGTTTCCCTTACGGGACATAGGGCCTCCACTACACCTACGCGCCATCGTGTACGATTTCTTGAAATATATTTCAGCTCTCTCCAACTTTTCCCCAGTCGTGCCGATTCCTGTTCGACCGTTCTTCGCCATGTACTTCTAGGCCGGCCCACTTGTCTTCCCTCCTGTGTGAGCGGGTTCCACTGCATTGCTTGAGATGCAATGCACCGATCGCCTTTTCGAAGCGTATGGCCAATCCACTGCCACTTTCTTCTTCGTATAATTCAGTCTATGGGCTCCTGACCCGTTCTCGCATGAAGTTCGGCATTGGAGATACGGTTGGGCCAGAAAATCCTCAAGATGTTTCGTAGACATCTATTAACGAAGGTTTGCAGCTTTCTAGTGACAATTTCAGTGACTTTCCAAGTGCTGCAGCCGTAAAGCAGAACGGATTCAACATTGGAGCGGAACAGTCGTAGCTTGGTCTTTAAGCTAAAAGAGTTGTTTCTCCATATTTTGGACAGCATTCCGAACGCAGCCTTTGCTTTTCTGATTCGGCTGTTTACGTCCAGTTCAGTTCCGCCACCCGTAGAGATAATACTCCCAAGATATTGGAAATCCTCTACCATCTCTACCGGTTGTCCAGAAATATTTACTTGGATTGATGAGGAAGTTCCAAGGCTGATCCTTTTAGTTTTTGCCGAGTTGATCTTAAGCCCTACGATTTCTGCTTCTCTCTCCACCCTTGTTGTCATTTGATGGAGATCCATGATCCTATGAGAGAGTAAGCATACGTCGTCCGCGTAGTCCAGATGTTTGAGGTGAGATTGCAGAGTCCACTGAATTCCTCCATTTCCATTTGACAAAGCTGCGTGCAGTACGTCACTTATCACCAACAGGAACAGTATTGGTGACAGTATACAGCCTTGCCTAACTCCACTTTGGATTTCAAACTCCTCTGACAGCCTACCTTTGTGCAAAACGTGACACCTGGATCCATCATATGTAGCCTTGATAATAGCAATCAATTTATCTGGGATGCCCCTCCTGTGCAAAGCACGCCAAATAAATTCTCTATTGACACTGTCGAACGCCTTTTCAAAATCGATGAACAGCAGGTGAAGTGGTGATCGATATTCAACGCACTGTTCGATGATGATCCTCAAGGTGTTGATGTGATCAACACAGGAAGATCCAGTGCGGAAACCTGCTTGTTCGGCGTCGAGTGTGTCTTCGAGGTGGTCTTTAATTCGGTCCAATATTATCCTTGCTATTATCTTGGCTACTGCAGGCAGAACGCATATTCCTCTCCAGTTTTCGCACTGTGTGAGATCTCCTTTCTTTGGGAGCTTGACAATCATTCCTTTTTTCCACTCTTCAGGAAAGCTCTCTGCTTCCCAAGCTCTCTTAATAAGTGGGTGCAGTAGCTCGCTCGATGTCGTTGGGGCTGCTCCTAAGAGCTCTGCAGGAATACCGTCAAGTCCAACCGCTTTGTTGTTCTTCAGTGCTTTGATGGCGGTGATAATTTCTTCTTTACTGGGGGGTACGGTGCGTATTCGGGAAATTGTTACTTCGGGTAGCTCAGTGGGAATAGGGTTCACTTCATTTGCGAAAACGCGGTTTAAAACCGCAGAAAAGTGTTCCCTCCACCTTATGAGCTGGTCCTCATCCGAAATTAGCAGGGATCCGTTTGTGTCTTTAACCAGGTGTTGTTTAGAGCTCTGGACACCAGTGAGCTCTTTGGTAATTCTGTAGACGGTCCTACTGTCACACCTACTAGCGGCTTCTTCTGCTTCTGTAGCCAGTGCGTTGATGTAGTTACGCTTATCACGTCGCACACTACGGTGAACTTCCCTCATCTTCATGCGGTACGTAGACTCAAGCTCGTTTCTCCCTGCTGCTGGGGTAGCTGCGATGCGAGCTTTAAGGTGTTTCCTTTCTTCGATCCTTGCCCAAGTTTCGTCGGAAAGCCAAGCACTATTTCTTCCTTGCGCCCGGCCGACTATACTTTCAGCACCGGATATGAACACATTTTTCACAGCACACCAATGATTTTCGATGGATGTGGTTTCCGTGCTGCTGATTGCGTTCAATCCTTGTGAAAGGTGGTCCCCTAGTTGTTGGCGCACTGCAGGACCCTTTAGTCTATCTGTATTAAACTTGGGCATTCGAGTGTTTCCTTGGGATCTCCGAACTGCAGCTGTACGCAATCTTACGGTAGCAATTATCAGATGGTGGTCCCGGGCCATTCCCATGTCAGCACCTCTTCTGTTACGGACGTCCTGGAGACTGCTTCTAAAACGCCGGCTGATCGCAAAGTGGTCAATTTGGTTGGAAGTTGCTTGTCTGTCAGTCGACACCCAACTGACTTTGTGGCACGTCTTATGCTCGAACATGGTCCCTCCAATAACAAGGCCGTTGGCGTTGCAGAAATCGACAAATCTTTCGCCATTGTCGTTTCGGTTACCAACACCATGTTTTCCCATGACATGCCTTAGCCCAGTGTTGTCATTGCCAACCTTGGCATTTAAGTCTCCCATCACCATAACTATATCACCTCGTGGAACGCTATCATAAGCAGCACTCAGCCGGTTATAAAAGGCCTCCTTCTCCTCGTCAGAAGAGAGCAAAGTTGGGGCGTAACACTGTATGATGGTGACGCGACGTACTCTAGTCCGGAACCTGGCTTTCAGGATCCTGTCACCTAAAGGCTCCCAGGAAATTAGGCTTTTGAGAGCTGTTTTGGAAAGCAGCAATCCAACGCCAGATTCCCGAGCGCTTCCAGGTGTTTTTCCGGAATAGAATAATACAGTGTTACGGGTTGGTGACTTGAACTTCCCCGAACCCAGCCATCTAACTTCACTTATCCCTAAGATGTCCATCCTATACCGCATGAATTCCTTCTCTAGTTGCAGGAATCTGGCATTCTGAGGACCTTCTTTTCCATTGTCAAGAAGCGTCTTCACATTCCAGAAACCAATCTTTGTCCGGGTACAATAGCCAAAAGTCGTCAACGAGTTAACGTGTGTTTTCCGCTTAAGTTAGTAAGTGTTACCGTTGTTCTGTAACCCCTCTACAAGGTTTTTTTACTGTCTCAACTTAAACTACACGCTCCGGCTCTTTGATGCACCCTATGCGATTCAAACTGTATAGGGTAGAGTTGCCAGTAGCCGGCCCCTTAACGAAATTTTCCGACAAAACTTATGAATAGGCCTTGAATTTTTAACTTTTTGATATTGTTTTATTTATCAAATTGTTCATTAGAGATTTCTTAAGAGTTATACAAACATAAAACAATAATATTTTAACGTAAAACAATATATTTCATTGTTTTTCTGAAAAAACTCACATTTTCCTGTTTTCGGCCCCTTGGATCCTGATGCCGGCCTTTGTGTTTCCTATACTCAGCCCCCTCAGTAAAAGGCTATATTTACGAATTCAACTATTTTATTTTTTTTTTTCCTTATAACAAAACAACATACCTACCTACTTTCGTTTTTAGTTATATTAGAAAAACAAGTATTAAACATAAAAAAATACATTTTATGAGTTTCTTGTCTCCAAGTTGTGTTCATTATAAATGTTTAATCTTTAAATAAATTTCAAATTAATAAATTAAATACAAAATTCAAATTATTTTTCTAATTTTAGTTTTAATTTTTATTTTATGGGTACATAGGTATATTAAAACTTAATATCCCGATAGCCCAAGGATGGAGTAGCACTCCGAAACACGTCGCATAGTTATATTTAAAATTAAAAGTTGTGATATGAAGTTTTAATATATAAAATAAAAATAAAAATTAAAATAAAAAATTAAAATAAATTAGGAAATGATTTCTGGGTATATTCTTAGAACAATATCGTTGTACAGTAATGGTCTATCTCTAACTGTTACATCTTTCATCGGGGATTTAAGAAAAGGCTTACTTTGGTGTTCCCTTAGCCATGTTAACAGACATTTCTCTGTTAATACTAATGATAGAAACTTCGTTTAGGCTTTTATTTGTAGAGGAAATACCAGCCTTTGTAATTGCGTTTAAATAAATTTGATTTCGTTTTTGAGTCCTCAGATATCCTGTTTGTAGCCTGTACCATTTTTCTTTTTGACTTTAAGGTCAATTTTTATCCAGAAAATAGGCTTTTTCTTTTTAAGCTCAGAAAAGAGTTCTGAACAGAGTCCGAGCATATCGAGAATGCTCTGAACATCCTCTGAACTAAGCGTGTTCTGACTTCTGAGCGCTCAGAATTATGTATTTTCGAAACACACCTGAACACTTAGCTGTCACTATTTTATTTTACTAAAGAAATTAAAAGGACAGTCATGTTTCTCGTCCAGTTCAAGCCTCCTGAAATAAGACCAAGCCTTAAACAAATTTTGCTCTTTCTGAGGATTAAGTACCTACTAACTGACTGCTTAACTGACTATTGAAAAATTGGCATTTAGGCCTAATTTTTTTAATCCCCATTTAATTTAAACGCATCATTAAAAAAGGGATTGTTTAAAATTTTCATACAAATTTGATTAATTTCCCATTTTTAATAGCAAATTTAAATTTAATGTAGAGTGAATAAGTTAGGACCTAATTTATAATAAAATAATTAAATATAATAAAATTGTGGTATTTTTCCTTTTGTTTTTAAAGGGGCCGAAATAAGGAGTCAGACAAAAAATAATGTTTCCTATCTTCGGCCGGGGTGGCCGAATATAAGCAACAGAGGTTTTTTGTGTGTCCTATTGCCGGCCCGCTTAAAAAAATCGTAAAAATTACTTTTTTTTCGCTTTTTAAAGTAGATTTGACTAAAATATAACATAATAAACAAATATATATGCATAAAAGACATTTACTTCCAAATATTTCAAAATAAACGCTTATTTTGGAACAATGTCCAACTAACGTTTTTGACAACAAAACTTAATAAAATCGTGTGCCGGCGAGATCGCACAACTACAGATGTAAAAACTGAGCTAGTATACTTGTATAATGGAACGAAAAAAGTTGCAATTAGTAGGAGAGAGATGACAGACCCTTTAAAAACTCTAACCACAGAAGTATCACTACTATTTCACTAATTACGAGCCATTTTTTGGTAGGCGGCCGGCTACTGGAGACGGCCGGAATTAGGCAACTCTACCCTATACCAAATTTTTTTCACAAATAATAAGAATTTGACTACAGTTTTAAATAAAATGTGTACAGACTACAGACATAATAGATTCTCATATATAGATAGCATTGACATATTTGGTTTTGCACTGAAAATTAATTTTTTTATAGAGCTCTTTTAATTTGGTTAGTTTTTGCACAGAAATCTGGTACAAAATATTGACTAAACAGTTCGCACAACATAACAAATGGAAACACACAGAAACTTATCTAGCACGCCAACGAAATATCTCGAAATTTGCTAAGACTGCTTCAACACAAGGAAACTGAGTTGCCAGAAACTATCTAGTTTGTTGAAGAGAAGGGTGTGAGGGGAGATCTGTTTATTTCCCCTAACGTCTTTCTCGCCAACAAACTAAAAATCTCGAATGGACAAAATCTAGAAAAACAAAAAGAAAGATCTCGAGTGCAAAAATCTAGAATGGCAAAAATCTCGAATATACAATTTGCGCGCGAAAATCTTAAGCATTGTCTCAAAAGTGAATGGTTTTTCGAGATTTTTGTCGTTCTAGATTTTGTCTTTTTAGATTTTTGATATTCTCGATTATATGCATTCTATATTTTGGTTTTCTAGATTTTTGTAATTCGATATTTTGACATTCTAGATTATGACTTTCGAGATTTTGTCTTTCGATATTTTGGTTTTCTAGATTTCGGGGTAGACCCGTTAACACTCTAACCAAGGGGTGCCTGTAGAAAATTTATAGAAGCTAATGAAATTAGTATAGAAACCATATGCAATTATTTGGAACTATATATAAATAAAATTCTTAGAATAGAAGGCGAATTAGAAAAACGTGAGTGGTAAAAGGAATGAAAACTACTGAAAAAGCGAGGTATCTTCATCTATGCATGGATTGGATATCATGCAAACAACGGATTTCAGTGGAATAAAATCAATTCTAACTATGCGTACAAAAAATAAACAAACAAAAAGGATTACTGCACCAAAATGATGATGCTAATCGCACCCTAACAATTATCATGTATCAGAGAATCAAAAAATCATCCAATCAAAGCTAAGGACGAAACTGTTAGATCAGTCGAAACATTTTTTTCAAAACCAAAGATAAATTAAAAAAAAACGCTTTAAAAGTTAGGTACATACATATGTAACGTGTTATTTTGACTTGCTCTATAGGGCAAGTATTGGTTTCGTGTTAAAAAAAAATCGAGGTTTTAATGAAAATTAATATTACGGTAATGGAGAAGTCGGAAAAAGTCCATGCGTCCTGATGTACATCGAACTAGAGCCTAAACGAATGGATAAATTTGCTTCAAATTTGGTGTAAAGCAGTTTAAGCTCATCTAGAACGGGTAGCTGCCATCATACGAACATTTCTGTTTTATCTAGTTTTCTCAAAAACAGCTCTAACGATTTTAATTAAGCTTCCGACAAGTTATCTCTAGGACAGGTTTAATAATGCTGCATATCACGTTTTTACCAACAACAAAATTCTAATAATGAAAATAAAGTTATGGGTTCTTTTTTTTTAAATTGCCTTTTTGTATAACTTATTTTGGGATATTCCCGCATATCTAGTCATTGGCTTGGCATTTAAAATTTGAAAAAAAACTTATTTTTTTTTTTTATTTGTATCTTTTTTTTCCAAATTTGTTTGTATCAAAAAAATTCAATTCAAAATTTCAATTTTAACATGTTTTTAATTACATGTTTGAGTTGGTGTCTCGAGTTTGTGAATGAATACAAATTATATTGTCAAATAAAAATAAAAATAAAAATAAAATATATTTTTTTTGATTAATTATTAATTAATCCAAAGGTGTTTTCTCGTGATAACACTTGCAGTTAGGCTGCATAGCTTTCGCTCCGTCATATTTAACATTGAAGGTTTTGAATGAACAACAACCACTTGTGTTGGCTTAATTAAATTTATTAATTTTAAATAAATTTCACAACTTTTTTAACATTTATTTAATGATCCCATCTTCAGGTACATGTTGTACCATACATACATGTACCTGAAGATTGGAGAGTTCCCGAAACTCGTCGTTCCTACCTGAACGGGGGGGGAGGGGAATAGAACCCCAACTTCCAGAACGATTTTTGTCTTGTCTTGACCTAACCTCTACGCTCCATTTTTTGTCGCATCTTATGCAAATCATCCTGTATGTGTAGATACCTTCCATAACAGGGTTTTTATATTTGACTTTTTCTCTAAGGCCGTGTGTCAATTGCGTTAAAAGTGCGTAAAATTTGATCCTACGGCTAAATTTTGACATTACTCAGGTGAATACAGTCGTCAAAATTTAACCTGCTCAGGAGTTCGTCTAAATTTTAACAAGTGGATAAATTTTGACGTTTGTATTAAGCTTCTTGCACATTACTAACACCGTCAACCTATTATACCTGGACTGCTAGGCGCCAACATGACGATGGTTCCCTTTATTAAAAAACAAATCGATACACTAGCAGCAATTTGAAAACGACTTAGGCCTAATTTATTCACTCAAAGTTAAACATAACTTTGGGATTTTTACAGTCAACTTAAGAAATATGACGTTTTCAACTTTAGATTTTCAACTCTAGAGTTGATTAACGAAATAGCAGAAGTTATTCATTCATGATATTTAGTTGTGTAAACTTTTCGCTTTTGACTTCGAGAGGAAAAAATCTTAAAATAAATAATAATCAAATAAAAATAGAGCTTTGTTTTAATTGAAATAATAAAACAAAAATTGTTTCGTACAAATTCTTCTGAGATAATTGGGTGTCATCTTTTTGGAGCAACGAAGATGACACAGAGGAAGAAAATGTATCCCTTGAAAGGTGGCAATATAAAATGCTTCCCCGTGTTGGTATCGATAAATAGGACGTACATGATTTCATTTATAGTTCTCGCCTCTCAAAAGCAACTACAATAATGTTTTTTTTTTAATTTAATAAAGGATTCATTGCCTTTTGAAGAAAGACATTACGGAAAATATCGGTTTAAAAAAAACAAAAACAGTTTCTCGTTCGATCACCGAAATCAAGCATTTTCGGGCGCGGTTAGTCCTTAGATGGAGGACCGAATGAGCATTGAGTTTTTTGTCTTGGTATTCTTTTGACTCCGCGCTTCAGATGGGATGAAAAATCTATCCCAATTATTCGGAATAAATACAAAATCAACAATAATGGTTTATCCCGAGTATTTTATTGAATAAGGAAACACAAAATTCTTATTCCAATTATTTTGAATACCTAAAATGAATAAAGAAACATATTCAAACACAAATTCAAAATTATTCTAATGCAAACCAAAAGTTGAAAATGACGTCTTGTGTGTCATGCTTAACAAATGAGTATGACGATCGACTAGCAGTCCATGTATACTAGGTTAATGACTGCAACTATCAAAATACAATTACCGCGTTCAAGATCGTATCCAAAGCGATTTGAATAGATTTGTGTTGTAATTCCTTCTGAAAAAAGCTATTGCAACAACAAGTCAGGTATCCACCGTCTCGGATAGATTCCTTAACGCAAGGAACGTCGATGAGAAATGTATGTTTTAAAAAATTCCATTTAATGCAATTGACATTGCAAAACGGATCAAATTTAACTGGTATCAAATTTAACCAAACTTTTAACGCAAATGACACACGGCCTAAGTACTAAAAATTGAAAATTAACTAAGTAACTGGAAGTTTTAAGCATACAAAATAAAGGACATCAACATCAGTCATTCAAAAAACTTGATGCAAGTCTTTACCTTTACGTACCTACATAAATTATTAAAATAAATACAGAACATTTATATGCTCGCATGTAATTTAAATCTAATAACGTATTTATGATCCTTTTTTTCTTTCTGATATATATGTAAGTATGTACCTAAGTGCGTGTAAGGATAATAATATAGAATTATTTATTTTCTTCAAGCCTTATCAGCCATCTGTTTGCAAGAAATCAACTCAGTTAATTACAACTCCTTTTAAAATTAGGTTTTAACTCATTGTGCCTCAAAAATCTAAATAATTCAAGGAAATCTAGAAAAAAACTCGGGGGCGTCACAAGCATAATTCAGTATAAAATTAATACAATCTCAATCCTCCCTCATGAAATGAGGTCAGTATGTAATGTATGTATATGGGTTTTGTTTATGTACCTAAGTAGATATTTTCCCTGGGGATAAAAGTCAAGAGCTGATATGCAGTCAAACCTATATGGTATAAGATATAGAATATTAGCAGATAAAGAATTTGTAGTGGAACAAACTTTTTAAGAAGGCTAGATCTCACCGCAATTGGTAGCAACATTTTGGAAATTATTGAATATGACTTTTGACACGATTATGATTATAACATAACCCGTGTTTTTGTTTTGCATTCTATAAATAGTACAGTAGAAAATTACCAAAAAAACGCAGCCTGGTTTTTGTATTTCAAAATTGGTTTAACTGAAAGAACACCTGCCAGAATATTAAAAAAAAAATATATATATTTGTGAGAATCAGAAGCAGTCAAAATTAACTTCACGAAAAAACTAATAGTAATCAACATTTGAGAATGAAATCACCAAAAATCCATTCGAGACTCGGAAAACTATCCGCAGCATGATTCTACTTTAACTTTTATCGGCAGTATTCATACTGCCGATGTTGTATTTGTTATTCATGTAAAATCCTTCTATGGATAGCTACTATGGAATACTACTATGAATAGATTTTCCAATAAAACACGGTTATGAGCAATTTTAAGCAAAATTGTGGTCGAAAACTATCAAGACATCATCAAATATAAGATAAAGAGCAATTTCTTTTTTTTATGTCATGGTATCCCAAAAATTGGCGTTTATCTTGTCTAAAAATCCTCTTTTATCTATGCTAAAAATTCTTCTTCCTAAAATGTAGTCGTTCCACAAAACATATACTTTTTTAACTATGCAAAATGTTTGACTAGTGCTACGAGTATAATGCTGAGGCGCTAAGGTCATCTTATATGAATAAAACCGCATAGATGACATTAGGTCCTCAGCAGCGTTGAAGCTGAAGCTTGTTATTTAGTTTCTAGTATTTTTTCAACTTAAAAATGTTTTACTATAAAAGTCGACACTGATGAAACATTGATTTGGAAAATAGAAGTTATCTTCAGATCGGCCCTTGACCATGGCATTATACATACATGAGTTATATCCAAAGCTTTAAATTATTCTTGTTGTTTTTAGTTTTTTTTTTTTCTAACTGTATAATTTCGTTGAAATTGAAGTTTCATTCATGAATCGAATTTCAAGTTTAGCTATGTAAAATATATACAAATCAATTCAATTGTCATGTTTGCAGTTAAATTTTATGGACCATGATCCATGCATGATTTTTTTTTATTTTATCACACCGCAGCGATTTGATAAGATAAGACGCTCATGAAATTAATTGAATGCGTCACAATTATCGTCGTCGTCGTTGCCCGTAGAAGTAGTAGTCGTTCTCGTAGCTCTTAATCATTTTGTTTGTTTTGTTTTTGCTTTATACTTACAACTTGTCGGCAGTGCTGATGTCGTTGTTTTAAAAGGTTTAGTTAATTATTTTATCGAGTCGTGAAAACATCCAAATTTATTTTATTTCTCTGTGATAGTTTACCTAATAAAGCCAAGTGCCTGTGATATCAAAATAAAAACAACCACGTGCGTTCGATGCAATTGGAGATATACAGTGTTGTGCCATTTAAAACATTCTTTTCCGCTTATTTATCAGAATTTTAACAAACTGTTTCTGTTACTTAACAATATACACGTGTGTAGGTGCTAACATTACATATTAAAGCTATTAAAATAAATATAAAAATGCAATTTAAAAATATTTTATGACTCAAAAGAATTTTTCTTCGTTCTCGAAACTCAAGGCATGGTTTACTCTAATGTACATTTCTATTCAATGAAAAATAATATGACTTTGCTTTAGTGTGAGTACAAAGTGCGTGAAAATCTCGCTTGGAATTTAAATTTGAAGAATCAATCAGAATTGGGAGTTGAATTTCCAATAAAAAAAAATATTTTTTGAAAGATCAAACAAGTTAAATAAAAATCACTTTTTTGTGGGTGAATAGAAATCGACATTAACATAAATAAAAGTTTAATTATGTCCTTTGCTTTGTTTAACTTGAACACAAAAACCACAGCATTTACTAAAAATAATTAAAATTAAGTGTTTAATTTTTAAGTCTTGTAAGTGTCTTAAGAAACTGCACAATTGAATTTCTTGAATTACCGTTTATGTTTATTATATAAAAGCCTTACAATAAGACTACTATCCTCTCAATTTTCAAATGTCTTATGTATTTTACATAATGCATAATGCTTTTGAAAATCATTGTTTTTTTATCCCTGAAAAATCAGAGCATCAATTTTTTTGGTAAAGCCGAATCCCATTCAAAAGTGGCAAGACGAAATCTTAAACGAAAAATTTCGTTGTGTAGTACACTGTTCTACCAGCGAAATTGATGATTATACCAAATTGTTTTGAGAAGTCTCATTCTTTTCGCACAGAATTAATTGCCGGACCAATTTTTTTGTTCGTGTTTTTATTGCTATGTTAACGTTAGAATTTCGTTAACTTGTTTGGAAACCACAGGAACATTTCGTTTCGCATTAGCAGCGTATGAGGCTCAGAATTGAAAAACATTAAAAATAAACCCCTTTATTTATAAAGAAAAAATAGTTATTTAAGCTCCCGTGTTTAGGAAAACTTCAACATGGAATACGAATTTTTTGGGCTCAAACTATAGGCATTTGCTTAGTGTTCCATTTGAGTCCGGAACATTTTTATTCCATGGTGTAGTTTTCCCAAACACGGGAACTGAAATAACTGTTTTTCTTTATAAATAAGGGGTAAATGTTTATACAGGGTGATTGGTATAAGGTGCACCAAAAAGCTGTAACGAATTGGTTAGGTTAAGACAAGAAAAAAATCGTATGGGAGGGGGGTCGATTTCCCTCCGTTTAGGCGGGAGGGTCAATTTTCTAAAAAATTGACTTAAAACAGAAAAAAATATTATTTAAAAACAACACTAAAGCCTGCAATGTTCTGTCATACCTTTTTGGAAAGCCAGAAATCTTTTCTTTAATTTCCATTTTAAATTAAGTTGCGTTTGTGAATAGTTTTAAAAAAATTAATTTCTAACTCGAAATTTTGAAAAAAAAAAATTTAATTTCAAATTAATTTTTTCTGGCTGACGGCAAACGCCAAAGCTATATATTGCGAATTTGTAAAACATGATTTTTTAATTCTTTTGTTCAATAAAATCACACACTTACTACTACTACTACTACTATTTTTTTTTTTTCAAAATTGTATGTTATTAAGCATAATTTTAGTTTTCAAAACTTAATGCTCTTGTCAATTTTTAGTCAAACACTGAAAATCGCATGGTTCTAAGAAACCAGCAGCTTAGTAAAAATAAGTAAAAACTAGGTGGATGATAGTCAACTGGTTGCTGAAATGATCATTTAGCCGCTTAGTTTTAGTTTAGTTTTTTTTTTTTCATATCTTGAAAAGTAAAAGTCCTAGATCCATGTGGTTTTCAGTGTTTGACTAAAAATTAATAACAGCATTGAGTTTTGACAACAAAAATTGTACCTACTTAATAACGTACAATTTTGTAAAAAAAATTAAAGAAGAGATTTCTGGCTTTCCAAAAAGGTATGGCAGGGCATTGCAAGTTTGACCGTTATTCTTAAATAATTTTTTTCTCTTTTAAGTCAATTTTTCAGAAAATTACACCTCCCGCCAATGGAGGGAAATAGACCCCCGACCATCCGTTTTTTTTTTTTTCTTGACTTAACCCAACCTACTCGTTACAGATTTTTGGTGCATCTTATACCAATCACCCTGTCTAAAGAATGGGAAAATGAATTGTTTTGCCAGTTTACTGACAGAAATATTACCAATCTTCCAGTCGTGTGAATGCATGAATGAATGTGCTAATCTATAGTAGGTACTACCAATATGTGTCAATACAAATTAGTCAAGTCAAAAATTCCGAATCCGGTTGATTCATTTCCTTCGTTATTCATTTGTATTGAGAACTGCAAACTTTGTTTAGCAATTATTGTAAAATGGAGTTTACTACTTGGAAAAATTTTGAGTATTATTTTAATTTCTTAAAGTTTTATTCTAGAACCCAATACCATAATCTATAATAGTTATTCGTACACACATTTTATTAAAAAGCAATAAATGTTATTTATATTAAAAAAGTTTAAAAAAAAAATAAGATGCAAGTAGATTTTTGTTTTTAAATCATCGCTTTAAATTTGTTTGGTGGTAACTCTACACGGAGCTTAACTGACAATTATTATTATTTTCAACGTGCGTTCAGGAAAATAACTCAAACTAGATAAACGTCACCTAAAATTTATAACGATAAATTAGAGCCTTCTATTGCATTATATACATACCAGAAGATCCGTGCGAAAATTTCGCACATTCGATAAGGCTTTAAATTTTAAAATAGAATGTTTGAAGAAAATAAATAAATTCTTTTTATTATTGATATGAACATAATAGTTTTTCTAAACCTCTTTGTAAACAATATTTGATGTAAGAATGAAATCTTTTTGAATTGTTTGTTTATCATTTTCTTTAACAGATACATATACATATGTTGCTTTCACTTTGTAATTTAGTTTAATAAGCTTTTTTACTATTAAACATAAATCTCAAAAATACATCTCTCAAAAACACAGCTAAAAATTCTTGTGGGGGCCCCAGCATTTAGCTATCTCACTGCACTCCGACCCTGTGTGAATGTATTTGTGTTTTTGTAACTCAAACTATTTTGAAAAAACCCTCACTTTTTCCTCTATTTCTTCTTCTAAGATTTTAAATTAAAGAATTAATAAATATATTTCTTTCATTCACGCATGGTGTAACCAAAGAATCTTTCTCCTCAAGGTGCAGCGAAAAAAAAAGAGAATTTTAAATTACAGAAGTAATACATACTTTTCTCTTTCACTCTTCAATGGGTTAAAAGTAGTGAGGTATTCTTAATATCAAATTTTTCATTTATTGGAGTATTTGAATCTGCCGAAATTTATTGAAAATATCGTGGTATAACATAAAGTTTTTGTGCAATGTCATGAGTATGTGTAAATTCCTATTCAGTGATACATACCTATTTTAGTGGATTTGACTATTTTATAAATGAGAAAAAAGGAGTTTGACAACAGAAATAATATGTATGATTACTATACGTACCTCCACGTATAGTTAATTTGTTGGTGTATGAGTACATCTATTTATACATAATTTACACGTGTATTTAAAATTGCACGTCATGTTTTAAGTATACCTACATATTACACATGAAATACGCTATTGTAAAGCTCAATGCTTGTCACTTGTCATTGGAAGACACAGTTTGACAATAGAGGGTGAGTTTCACTTGCTCACTACTGCTACTTTTTTTTTTTTTTTTTTTGTTAAAGCCCCCCTGTCTTGTCAAAGTGTGTCAATTTGCGTCTTTTAATGACAAGTAAAAACCTAGCGTAAGATGTAGTAAATCGCAAGTCTGTTTCAATAGGTATACCTATCATTGTCTTTTCATTCAAGTTAACTGACATGCCGCCTCCACTGACCATGAACGATGTCCATAATCCAATCCACAATCTGATTTGTATGTACATATGTATATCTCACTGCATGGACATGGATTTTTGCGTTTTTTGTTTAGACAAGCTCATAGTTCTGCCATCGTTCATGGCCACAACGAGAAGACTCAACAACTGAAAAGAAACGTCAAAAAGAGGCATCAACAATTTGGCAAATCATTTTATCTGCATTTATGAAGATCTGCTGCATTATTGTCTTCTCTCTCTCTCTCTACCCCAAAAATGTAAAATTTATATTTTTCTTCGAATTAACTTAATTTGGTGTTTTAAATTTGATAAAATTAACTGAAATTGAAGTGCGACACTATATGGATCACGATAGTGTTTCACTTCAATTTCGATAGTTTTTTGACAACTACTTAAGGTTAATCTGAAAAAAATATTTTTAAGTGAATTCGACACCAATTGAAATCCACTATTAACTAACTCTGATTTAACTGAGAGTTAATCTCAGCAGTACACTGAAAAAATTGGCCTCAGTACCCACGCAGAAAAACAATCTAGTTTTCGACAAGGCACTAGAGAGTTTTACATAGATTCTGGCAAGGGGCTAGCAAGGGTTAGCAAAGGCTAGAACAAAGGTCTTGGCGATTATGAAGTTTTTGCCTCGTCTGGCAAGACAAAAAAGCTGACTTATGTGGGACTTGATCCCGCAATCTTCTGCTTGACAGTCCAATGTGCTACCCACTGGGCTTACTTGTTATACAAAAATTGAATGTCGAAAAATAATAAGTCTCATCACATATTACATAACAAATACATAGAGAACAGGATTTTATGTACATAGCTACGGTTCCTAAATAAAATTTGCTTTCTAGGTTGAATAACTTAGAACAGGTTTTCTGTTCTAACTTGTCTGACTGAAAAATTCTATAATATACAAATGTCCCACACCCATAGAAAAAACTGTTATATGAAAAAGAAGAGAAATGAAAAAGAGAAAAAAGTGTACTATGATACTGAAACTGCATGGTGTTTATAAAATGTTTGTTTTTGGTATACAAGAGACATTCCTATGGAATACTTTTTTACTAGAAAGGGCCTCACGAGTGTTTGAAAAGATACCCTCGTCTAAATATGTTAACTGAAATCCAGGAAGGGCTTGCCAAGTATCTGACAAGTTTTCCTCGTCTAGAATTTCCCTACTGAAAACTTACTAGCGCCTTGTCCAAACTAGACAGAAACTTGAAATTTTTCCAGCCGGGTAGTTCAAGGTTGATTTCCAAAAGCAACGTCAACGTAATGCTTGATTGATTCTTCTTATAAATCGAGGCTAACAACAAGAATTAATTTCGGTGCAGCTAAAGCTTACGCTTACAAAAGCTTAACATGTTAATTTTGTATGCTTGGTACTCATTCGTTTAAATGCTCATTTAAGTGATCTTCAATTTATCATGTTTTATAGCTTATATAAACATCAAATTTAAATGCATATAAATTAAATTTCCCATGGTTAATAAAAAAGCAAAACAAAAATATCAGCTGTTCCTATTTTATTTACGTCACGTGACACATGAATAAACAAACAAAACACACAAATGACCACACACTTTATTATGTTACGTGTTTCGACATTGCGTGAAGCCGTGAACACAGCATGATGGTTGAACTCATTATTATACACACACCAGATAGTCATCATCGGAGTCGTAGTATCTTACTCGCATATACGAATAGTAGTCATATATTATAAACAGTTAAATTAAATTATTTTGCAAATTACTGCTGATTTTCCACTTCACTGCGTCACATTATTTTTATCCAGACAAAATAATAGCAATAGTAATGTCAGCTCAGAATGTATGTAACACGTTAAACGAAATGCTAAATTTGCGCTCTTTCGCTTCAATAATTGAAATTACATCAGTTTAATCGTGTTCGTCGTACCTATATACTACACTTTTTACATACTATGTACTTGAAGGTTGAATGAAATAGTACAAAATGGGATCATCTAGCGGAAACGGAATTAAGAATGAAAAAAAAAAACAATAATAAAACTAATCACACAGGAAAAATACCGCATTCGGATACATCTACAGTGAATCAAATAATTTTGCATACAAACATAAATTTTAACTATACCTAGTTCAATGTTAAACAAACAAATTATAAAACTCGCAAAACGACACAATTAAAGTTTTTGAATACAAAAATTTACAGAAACACTTCTAGGGCCCATTTTTTGAAACGAAGCTTAAACTTACTAGACAGTTTCCCTTAATTAAGAAAAAAGTATTACATAAGATTTTAAGTTGAACTTAATTAATTAGGTCCTATATTAGAAACGCGTCTTTTTTCTGCCGTTGTTGGAGTAAGCCAAACTAAGTATTTAAAGTTAATCTTCAAAATTGGTTTGGTAAATCAACACACACAAATCTGATTACAAAAACCTAGAAATTCCGCTTTTCTGAGTGAGTAACTCTTTTTTAATATGAAATTAGATTTGAACAAAAGAACTTATTCTGAGCACTTTATCTGAGCACGTGTTCCGTTTTATTCATACCACCGAATATTCACATTCTTTGAACTGAAGTGCTACGAGAAGCAAAGGCTAACAACTATAAAATTATTTTTTTTTTTTTTTTTATTTATTTTAAAAGGCATTCATATGGATTCCCTCAAAAATAACAGAATTTCGGGTGCTTTCAGGCTCTTAATCCTACATGAACGCCACTTTAAATGGGCCGTGGTTTTTCTCGTATCTTAGGACCCAATTTATATTCGGTCAAAGTACTTCAACTTCTATTATTTATTAAAACACATAAATGAACCCGCCTCCAACCATTTTTGACCCCGAATTAATCCGCTGAAATCGGTGAATTAAAATCTTAAATCAAGACGATAAACAACGGATCAAATATTTTTACAAACAAAAAAGTTTAATTTTCAACTTTTATATCTGATTCTTAAGGGGACAAATATATGGGAGCATCAAAATTTAAAACATCTTTTTTTGTAACGATACTGAAGGAAGTATTGAGAGTAATTCGATTAAAATAAAGGTAGTCTCACATACTAAAGGGTTTCCCAATAAGAGGTGTTATTTGGATATTCAAAGAAAAGTGGCATTTTTGAGATAAATGATCGGATGTTAAACCTCACCTCTTCGAGAGAATAAAATAAAAAATAGATTATACTGAATTTTAATAATTTCAATGCGTTGTTGAAGCGTGTATCGTTCTATTTTTATTAATGGCGTAGTTTCTACTTGTCAAATGTCAAAAGTGACCACTACCGAAATAGATGGCTATTCAAAATAACACCTCTTATTGGATAACCCTTTATTTCAAACAATTTTCATCAAATTGTTTTTAATATTTCAAATTTTAAAACAAGTCGCGCAAAACTGCAACTAAAGCCGCCCTGCGGTAACACTAAAATGAGTCCATGTAACAAAATTCTCATTTGGAAAAATCAATAGATTTGTATACGATTTAAGTACGTAAAAGTGGTTTAATTAAAAGGGGCAGCAAATTGTTGTTAGCACATCCTATCTTTCTAGCAATCAATCAATATCGTATGAGGTAGCATGTATATTGTATATAACCTTCAAATGCTTTTAATTTGCTTGTATCACTCTCATATAGGCGTTAAGTAGTATACATTTTCATTATAGTATCTACTCATTTTGCTGAATAAACAAAATTTTTATGAAGCTCTATACAAGTACTTACCTGTATTTAGTTAGACTAGGTATGTGGAAAATTTTCACAATCAGCCTTTGTCGAATTAAGAGATGTATAAAGAGAAGGTCATTATGATGGATTTCATTGAAATAAATTATCTTCAGTGGCAAATTGAGACATAGGCAGAGGAGTTGTGAGCTTATGGCGCCGTTATCAAAAGATGAAGAAACTTAAACATTAAAATTACTTCTGTTTTAAGTGGAGTGAATGAATATAATTCAATTAAAAAGTATAAGTGTCCTCAACTCGAGAAATTAATGTGTTTCGCCCAGATATGCAGGGGGCTCTTCAGTCATTCTGTCATACCCTGCTAAGACACAAATTTTGGTCAAGAGATCAGAAATAACTGTCAACTTTTATTTTCAATTGGTTTCTGGCAGAAAGTTACTACATTCCTTAAGAAAGATTTTGGTTTCGGTTTGAGATTTATTTAAAAAAAAAAAAAATACGTTATCGGTTGAGATTTATTTTTTATTTTCAAAAATATGGTTGAGATTTTTATGAAAAAATTAATGCAAAAGGTCAACCCTTAACCTTTTTCGCTGAAAATAAATCAAAAATGATTAATGCAGACAAATTTCGAATTTGCCGCGAACATGTTTATTTTTCAAGAATAAATATGAGCGTTTTACTTATTTTAGGTATTAAGTCTTACTAATAATAAACTTTTGAGTTTTTTTAACCCAAGATTATATCTTTTTTCGCTTAAAATAAAATGTAAAGACGAAAATGCCCTTTCGACTGTGACTCGAGGTACTGGGACGCAAATCAAAACCTGCAAAGTCCAATAACCTGCATTTCCGCATGCATCAGTGCTTAGAAAAAACTAAGGGTCATACTAACGGAAATTTGGATTGATAAAATTGCAGATGAGATTTATATTTTTCTCTCAGAGATAAATCTCACTGGTTGACCTAACCTTAACACAAAACAAAATAAAAGTTTCTCTCAGACCTTAACCGATTTATTTGTTTGTTCAGAATAAAGGTTATTGAGTGTCCTTTATTGAAAATGACAACAAATAACAGTTATTGAAGAACCTTTCAAAAGGTTGAGAGTTATTTCTGATCTCTGGCGCTGGCCAAATAGAAAAGCTTATGCAGTGGTTTTGCCAGCGTAAGAATACAGAGGGATCGGAATTTTCACCAACCTGAGTTTTGCTAAGTGCAAAGAGTGCTGGCCTGTTTTTCACAGTATGAAAATATGCCCAAAGCCCCCGAACTTTGCTATAATTGACACTAATTGACACTAAGAAAGTGTTGAGAAAAGTTTTTAAAGGTTCAATCAAATGATTTTTTACAGACTATATTTTTCTATTCCAAAAGACATCCATATCATTTTGGTCGAAAGAATACCAGCTTTACAGTTAAACAAAAAAAAACAATTTTGGCCTCTTTAACCGAATATTTTTAAGGAATACAAAATTGTATCTCCAACAAAAATTCTTTCCTTCTATTGTTCTATTCCTTTTAAATATAAACGTGGATTGCATTTAAAAGACCTGAGGTCTTACAGGCATATTTAACTAACTATGTATATGCCTGTAAGACCTCAGCTCTCTTAAATGAAATGCACGGCACTAGTTAGAAGGAAGAGAGGGAAAGGAAAGATAGTTAAAATTATTATTATTATTATTAAAAAAATGATAAAAATGATTATTAAAAAAATGATAAATAAATAAATAAATAAACAGTTAAAAATAAATCCGTCCCTGGTTATCGTGCCTAATAGGCATTGGTACTTACTTAAATACCGTTTTGTATAACTTAGAATTATGATGTTTATTATGTGTTTTTGTATGAGAAAAGTATACTCTTACCTATGTATGTTTATTGTTTGTGTATAATTATTGTTAACTATACTAATAGCATTCGCAATTTTCCTAAACCTGTAGGTCATAGGGCTTCTAGGTTATGGTTCGCTCGCTAATATAAGCTTTGCACATATTTTAAAAGCAATTTTGAAAAAAAAAGTCTAAGAACTATGTAAGTAGGTACACATAGAACATAAAATTCAAGAATGAAGGATCGCACGAACTTTCTCTTAGACATAGCTATAACAACTTAGATCTAGCTAGATATTGGCGTGGAATAGTATTAATGACTTGATAATATGTTTATAGCTCAATGAAAAGCTTGGTGAAGCTTTGGCAGTTGGATAAACCAAACAAAATTGTGTACAGTTTCAGTTTGTGCGCATTTCTCATTTATTTTCAGTTTGTTCTTTGCGTAGCGTGCTTTCAGATTTTGAATCAACTTGGTAAATTAAAAATATGCAACAATGGATTCTTTCCTAATGATTTGTTTTAGGCATTCGATGCATTGAGATTTCAAACATCAATCGTTCACAACGAACTCACAAGTGTGTACCAGTGATAAATGTCAAAATTTCATTTTCTCCACAGGTGAATGTTCGCATCACGAGGAAGTATGTACTAGGCTTAAGACGGAAATGTTGATCGATGTTCACCTACTCTTATAGAGATTAGATTTAGAGATTAGATTGATTTTATTATTTCCTCTAAATTTTTGTTTTAATTTATAATACAATAATAATATACAAAAATCAGTTGAGCATGGCATTGCCGTCTGCCTGATTGACAAAATTAAAAAGTACTGATAGTTTAAATAAATTAGGTTAGAGTTATTATCAACTATTGTCCTTATATCCTCCTTCTGTAATTTAGAGCTATTTTACACAATTTGAACATCTTTGGTTCATCCATTTAATTAAGTAGGACTATTATTTCGTCATCTGCTAGAAAATCAAGTCCTAATGTGTGTCTTCTTGATTCCCTTAGGACCGGGCACCTTTCAACAAAATGAAAAATATCCTCTCGTTCTGCAACATTACACATTTGGCAAATTATTGGAAGGTCTTCACGATGAGGTATAAAATTTAAGTTTAGAAGCTCCCCTCTTAGTCGAAACATACTCGAGATTTGTTCGATGGTATAATCATCTCGAAAATAATGTAATGTAGCGAACTTGAGGCCTCTTCCATCTACATACATCTCTCTATATTTTTCATTCAAACGACTGATTAACTCATACATAGTCGACTTCCATGAACTCCCTTTGTTTCTTTCTAGATCAACGCTAATTTCCTGCGCAAGCTCCATCCAGTCCTTGAACCATCCTGTCTTGATTTGTACAGCTTGAAGAGCTGCTTTTTTGGGGAGGCGATCATAAGACATATTCAGTACTTTTAAAATGTAGTCCACTTGTAGTTTTAACGTTTTGACGAATAATGATGATATACCTGTTTCCAGCATTATCATATAGTTCGGGGTGTTTGGAGGAAGATGCAAAGTACGTTTTATGTAAAACCACACACTTGAGCTGCATACAAAAGAATGGATTCAGATACTGCTTTAAAAAACTTTATATTTACTGCTATGTGCAATGTTCTTATTATTGAAATATTCTCTCCAAGCTTATAACGGGTGATTTTTTTGAGGTTAGGATTTTCATGCATTAGTATTTGACAGATCACGCGGGATTTCAGACATGGTGTCAAAGAGAAAGATGCTCAGTATGCTTTGACATTTCATCATGAATAGACTTACTAACGAGCAACGCTTGCAAATCATTGAATTTTATTACCAAAATCAGTGTTCGGTTCGAAATGTGTTTCGCGCTTTATGTCCGATTTATGGTCTACATAATCGACCAAGTGAGCAAACAATTAATGCGATTGTGACCAAGTTTCGCACTCAGTTTACTTTATTGGACATTAAACCAACCACACGAATGCGTACAGTGCGTACAGAAGAGAATATTGCGTCTGTTTCTGAGAGTGTTGCTGAAGACCGTGAAATGTCGATTCGTCGCCGTTCGCAGCAATTGGGTTTGTGTTATTCGACCACATGGAAGATTTTACGCAAAGATCTTGGTGTAAAACCGTATAAAATACAGCTCGTGCAAGAACTGAAGCCGAACGATCTGCCACAACGGCGAATTTTCAGTGAATGGGCCCTAGAAAAGTTGGCAGAAAATCCGCTTTTTTATCGACAAATTTTGTTCAGCGATGAGGCTCATTCCTGGTTGAATGGCTACGTAAATAAACAAAATTGCCGCATTTGGAGTGAAGAGCAACCAGAAGCCGTTCAAGAACTGCCCATGCATCCCGAAAAATGCACTGTTTGGTGTGGTTTGTACGCTGGTGGAATCATTGGACCGTATTTTTTCAAAGATGCTGTTGGACGCAACGTTACGGTGAATGGCGATCGCTATCGTTCAATGCTAACAAACTTTTTGTTGCCAAAAATGGAAGAACTGAACTTGGTTGACATGTGGTTTCAACAAGATGGCGCTACATGCCACACAGCTCGCGATTCTATGGCCATTTTGAGGGAAAACTTCGGAGAACAATTCATCTCAAGGAATGGACCGGTAAGTTGGCCACCAAGATCATGCGATTTGACGCCTTTAGACTATTTTTTGTGGGGCTACGTCAAGTCTAAAGTCTACACAAATAAGCCAGCAACTATTCCAGCTTTGGAAGACAACATTTCCGAAGAAATTCGGGCTATTCCGGCCGAAATGCTCGAAAAAGTTACCCAAAATTGGACTTTCCGAATGGACCACCTAAGACGCAGCCGCGGTCAACATTTAAATGAAATTATCTTCAAAAAGTAAATGTCATGAACCAATCTAACGTTTCAAATAAAGAATCGATGAGATTTTGCAAATTTTATGCGTTTTTTTTTTAAAAAAAGTTCTCAAGCTCTTTAAAAATCACCCTTTACATGCTTAGATTTTTTGTGAAAAGAACTACTAGGTATTTATACTCTTTTACAACTTCTATTCGTTCGTTGTTAAAACACCATTGTCCGTTTGAGCAAGACCTGCCTCCACATTTTTTGAACACCATCACCTCCGACTTACCCAAGTTAACAACCAGGTTTCATCTGGTGCAGTATTTAGACAAATGCAACTTGTTAATCATAAGCTGCAGCGTTGGCGGAGTGTATGCAAATAGCACAATGTCATCAGCAAAAAGCAGTGCATTGATAACAACTCCTGCATAATCTGCACTTCCTGGGTATGCTTTAGTTATGTCTTCGATGAACAGTGCGAATAAACTTGGGCTTAGTTAGCAACCCTGCTTGATTCCTGTCTTCTTCTCGAACCATTCAGAGACATTTTTACCATTCCAAACTGCTGCCCTGGTGTTCATGTACAAATTCTGCAGTATTCTCCCAAACATTAGCGATATTCCCAATCCAAACAATTTGTACATTAAAAAAATCACAGCAAAAAGATACTGAAAACATCGACCAAAATTTGAGTCTAAGAAGGTTATGACATATGACTAACTGAAGAGCCCACTGTACTATCCGGGCATTTTTGGATATAAATTATAGTTCTGATTTATTGCTGAGTTGCTTAAGTATTATTTTTGGTTTCAATCTTAAATGCTCTTATGGCCTTGACGCATTGCCATAATGTCACGACGCCCCACTAATTCTTTCCCGAGAACGATTAGTCAAATTTGAAAGCATTTTGTTAACTTTGCTCCAGAAAAAAAATAAATTCAAAACGATTTCTTTTTTTTGTTTTTGAAAGCCACTGACTGCAACCTGTGTATGCAACCTGACATTGTGCTGTCTTCTTAAGTATTCGTTAAATTCCTAATCTATTTTAAAATCCATCAACTACAATTAATGAACATTGCATCATTTTAAGCATTTAGATAAATGGAAAAAAATGAACACTAAACATAAAGAACAGTTGTTAAACATTTAGAAAAAAAAATGGCTTCCTGTCCAAATTAATTTATATTTAACTTAGAACAAAAACATCTTAAGCCTTTATGTATCCCATCACAGCAGCTAAATTCATTAAAGTTTAAACAACATAATATCACAAAACGTGTCATTCGAGGCATAAGCATCCATCAATTTCATCGTTTTCATAGTTGCCAGTGAAAACAATTTTTTTTTGTTGTCAGACACATCATAAATTACAACATTTCCATGGATTGTGTCCCCTAATGCACAGTTCCAGCCAGAATTTATATTATGCGAACGTACATATTATATGTGCATGGGTTTATCTCATTTGCTATCTCAAGATTATAAACACGAGTACCTATATCGACATTGAAAAACACTAACGGATGCCACGTTTACTTATGAGCGTATGTATATCACCGGGGAAACTAATTTACTATCAAATTCTCATCACCGCTAATTGATGGCGATAATTGAAAGTTTCTATGGGAACAATGAACAAAAAAAAACTGTTCTTTATAAATTGCTTAATTTTGTCGTGTCGTTAACGTTACCCCTTTGCTTAAGCGGAAAGCAAACGACGACGCGATGCGACACGGACGGACCGCACCGGACCGACCCTACGATGTTGACATGATTTAAATCTTTGCAATATAATTTTGTGAATGCAATTTGTTGCAATAGCAGAGGTCATATTTAATAACATGACAATCAAGCCAACAGGTGCTTTACATGCACAAATCTTTCATTCTTTTTTCATTTTGGTTGGATTTGAGAAATTAAATAAATGACATAAAAGTACAAGGGATGAGGTACGACTACAGAATTAACCTTCCTTATTTGCAAACTTTGTTATGCATAAGTAGATAATGTTGATATCATCACCCATAAAAATATACATTGTTACAAAAGGCTTGAAGCGGCTTGTAAGTTCGTCTGGTTCACACAATTTTTGTTTTATAAATTGTAGTTTATAACAATTTAAGGTAAGGTTACTAGTATGTTTTTGCGTACGACGCACGCGACGACGGGTAAACAATCCATTAAATTTAATGCTTTAATGCCTAGGGCTTACTTACTTACTTTGTCAACTCATTTCAAGGTCAATGATATAAATTTGTTGGAATAATAATAAATAACAACAATTACTTAATTCATAATATTTTTTTTCGGTTCTCCAAATCAAAATAAGAGTGACAATAATAGTGATTTTTGTTTGTTGCAATGTGAAATCTAAAAATGTTGACATTTTTATGGTGGATGGATACCTTGTATCTGCATTACAATTCTGCAAAAACCAATATGCACGACTGGATCGCACGAAATTGCTCTCGTAGCAAAGAAATAAAATTTAGCTAAACATTGACGATGTAGATATAGTAATGGTTTGCTAATATTTTTACATCCCAAACAAAAAAGTAATAAAAACATGTTAAAATAGCAATTTTGATTTTTTTTTAATAAATAAATGTTTTTTTTTTTTCTTTGATTTTAGTAATTCATAGAACAAATTATTCATACACATTTTAGATGCAATATTTGTTGGATAACTTAGAAGTACCGAGTCTCAATATTATGATAAAATCGACTAAGCAAACGACGAAATATGAGGAGATATACCTAAACTAAATAATATACAAAAAAGCATTTATAACTTTATTTCCTTTATGTGTATTTTTTTGTTTGTAAGAACGTAGTATGCAGTATTATAACAACCAGTGCTGTCGTTTCACAAATTCCGAGAGTAGAACTTTTCATAAAATTTTTGGATCATTTTGGGAAGTTGGGGAGCCTCGTTTAGAGGCTCTCTCAAACCGACGCGACACGTAAGAGGCAAGGAACATTCGCTCTGCAGGGCGTATCATTCACAAGGATAACAAAAATGAGAAATTAACAATGCTAAGTAACACCAAAAATTGTCATCGGCGAATGTTCCGCACCAATTTCGCGAAGGTTTGGGAGAGCCTTAATTCTAGGTATTTCATAAAATAAATATGATCACAAATGAAATCATGACATTTTGAAGGTTAACAGAAATGTGAAATATTTAATAGGAGCAGGGATGTAAGAAATTAGTTTTTAAAAATATTTCGAAACTGCAAAATACGTTTTTTATTAAATTTTCCATGTGGAGACTTGGGGAGCATTTTTGAGACATGGGTAGTACAGTAGTCCTTTCCATAGTAAAGGAGCCAAATGCTACTATATAGTAGCCACTCCGACAGCACTGATTACAACTAATATAGAGATGACATGTGCAGAGTTTAATCAAAATTGTTAGATCTGTTTTTGAGAAAATTTGATAATACCAAAATCGTTGTATGTCAGCTACCCGATTAAGAAAAGAGCTAAGGCATAAACTCAAATTTCATCTCAGGGAATCACATTAAAATGCTTCACACCAAATTTTAAGCTAATCCATCCAAACGCTTAGGCTCTAGCTCGATGTATATACATTAGTACATACATTAGTATATGTATATACTTTTATGGACTTCTCCATCATCGTTATGTTAGTTTTGTTTAAAACTTAGACATTTTTTTTGACACGAAACCAATGAAGTTTCTGCATTACAAAAAATTTGTTATGTATAATATAACACTTAAATTAATTGGATAGAGAGATAAAAGTTCTATTTCTCCCACATTCAGAGTCATATAGCCAAAAGGGAATCACCAGGTTCTGAACCCCCCCCCCCCCCCCATCCTAATATTTCCAGCGGTATCCGACGGAGCAGAAAATTCTCCGCAATGCCTATCGGGAATAAATTCCGTGAATAATTTCTGTCGAAGAATAACGAACAAAAATTTGTATGAAGATGACAAAACATCACTCAAAATCAAAAATGCATTTCAGTTTGGTTGCGAGAAAAATATTTACATTTATTCTTACAAACGTTCGCACACTGAAGCGATATTTGATGAGTGTTGCGAGTTTCTCGCATACCTATCGCAAGTACCTACCTCGCTCAGAAACTCATCTGACCACTTTTGCAAGGGCACCCGAATAGCTTGTCGCATCGCTTCTTGCATCGCATCGCTTTGTCGCACTACTGTATGCGTAGCCTTGCAGACGATTTTTTATGTTTTGCTTTCCACTTCTTCAGAAGAAGGAGGGTCAAAATATTAAAGATGACAAAGAGGCTCCCCATTTTAAGCCTAGTACGCTGCTAATGCGAAATGAAATTTTTCTCTGGTCTCCAATATGACAGCGAAATGCTTACGGAAACCTCAGCGACAAAAATTCTCTTTGAAAGTGTCACCAATTACAAACAAAAACAAAAGAAACACAAAGCAAATCACAGAAAGCCATTCTGTAATAAAAGAAAAAACAAGTACAAACACGAATGACACTCAAATTTCCTTTTTTTCGCGCACAATTAATTAAAAGAAGGATATAGACTCCTCCAAATAATCTGCTACAATTATCGATTTCGTTCATTGAACAGCGTACTGCAAAACGAAAAGCAGAACGAAATTTTTCGTTTATGATTTCGTTGTTTCATTTTTGTATGAGATTATTCGTTTCGCATGAGCAGCTGATGCGAAACGAAAAATCCCATACAAAATTGACAAGACGAAATCATAAACGAGAAATTTCGTTTTGCTTTTCGTTTTGCAGTACGCTGTTCGACCAGCGAAGTTGATGATTATACCAGATTGTTTTGACAACTGTCCACTCTCTTTTCGCATAGAATTAATTGACCGGACCATTAATTGTGTGCGGAAAAATGACATTTGGGTTCGTTCGTGTTTTTATTTATTGTTTTTTTCATTTCAGCATGGCTTTGTTTGATATTATTTGTTAAATTTTGTATTATTTATTTGCAACTTGTGAAACTCTCCATGAATATTTTTCCGCTGTGTCTTCGTAAGCATTTCGTTGTCTTGTTGGAGACCAGTGGAACTTTTCGTTTCGCATCAGCAGAGTACTAGGCTTAACAAAGAACAAAAGCAGACTTTTGACTCCAAAGATATGGATATTGTTGAGTCAGTTACCAAATCAACCAACATTATTCTTGATTTCACAAAATTAATGGTTTGTTTTTGTGCATTCTTGGTCTGATTTAAAAACTTATATCCAACCCCGCCATCATTATTTCTGGTTTAAATATTTTTTTTTTTATTCAAAATTCAAAATTTAAATAAAAACATTGAAAACTCAATTTGGAATACACGATTAAATGGGCTCATATAGCAATTTTTTGTCATTTGGTATTGATGAGACAATTTTTTAAATCGACAAATCTTAAAAATAAATCTAGATCGGCACATAAATTCCTTAAAAATTTGGGTTATTTGAAAAAAAAACAGTTTAATATATAATGTATATACATGAAGTAAGTATGTTAGGTAGGTTAGGATATACTTTTAGGAAATTACTTCAATAAAATTTAATCATGAGTAGATATTTTAAAACCGTTCAAGTAATAAATCTTTTCAAATGTTTCCTTGTTCTTTTTATTTCCCTACAAAAAAGCAACTTATATTTCACCAAATCATTAAAATGGTTGTAATCATATAAAAAATTGCTGAAATCAGTCAAGAATTAATCATTTAATTCAAAGACGTCAAAAGAAAAAATAATAGGTATTACAAAGAAAAACTACTTATGTACATTTATGTATATAATAATAAACAAAAGAACAAAGTCACAATCTATACCTAATCTAAAGCTATGGCCAAAGTATAGTTAACAATAACTTTTGAAGACACCATAGATAACGATAAAAATGAACATTCAAAATGTTAAGCAAAAACTTTGACAATCATTACCATTCACTTAATGACAAAAATTGTTTTCTCAAAATTATAACAACAACACCAAATAGCAAACAGCATCACCAGCAGACATTCCTTCTAAAAAATAATGCCAAACGCGACATAAAATATCATTAAATTGGACCATCCTTGGCTCCATAATGGCGATGGCCTTATACGCCTACACCTACACCTCCTACATACATACATACAAACAACATTGAGGTGGGAAGAACATTTCATTCTATTCTTTTCACAACACTGGCAAAGAGTTTTTATAGTTCCGTACTTATTAAATAAAGTCCTGGAAACACGACGGATAATATTTTTGTGTACCATGTTTTGTATATTTTGTGCTTATGAAAGTTCTTTCAATTTTATCAAAACATTGATAAAATAGAGAAATTTGAGCAAAAGATATTTTTCTAGAAATTATTCAGCTACTTATAGAGGAAGGAAAGAAGTTTTTAAGTCTTGAAATTTGTTTTCAATTCAAGATTTAATCTTATATTTACAGAAACAATGAACAATGCGGATATTACTTGTTGGGTATTGTTGTTTCTATAACTATGGCAGTTATTCTTAATGTTAACGTTGACTATTGTTTAATAACAATTTTTTTAAGAAAACACATTCAATAATTTATGTTGAAAAAAGAATTTATTTTTTATTTCGATTTTTAAAATTATAAAATTATGTTTACTTCTTACAAAATTAAAGAGTAAGTAAATATTTGTTATAATTTTAAAAATCGAAATAAATTATAAATTCTTTTTTTAATATACATTTTTGAATGGGTTTTCTTTAAAAAATTGTTATTTAACAATAAAATCAACATCAAAATTTACAATAACTGCAGTAGTTAATGCGAAATAAAGTTAAAATGAAAAAAAACAGGGTAAAGGAGAATAAATATTTAATAGTTTAAAAAATTAAAAAAAAATTATAAATTTTGTTGAAACATACATTTTTGAGTGCAGTAACTTAATAGTACAATATTATTTAACAAATATCAACAAGCTTAGATTATTTGGCGCAGTTCGTGGAAAAAAATGGGTACGACTGGATCGCACAAATTTGCTTTCATAGCTCACAACTGCAACGTAACTTAAAATTGAAAATGTGCATATGTTGTGGTTCTATAACATTATGATATTATTAAAAAAGTTTCAAAAACAGTTTAAAATACAAATTATTACTAAAAATTACTATAAATTTATTTTTTAATAGCTAAAAAAAATAGATCTATAAAAAAGTACGTCATCTGATTTGTTTGATAAATATGAATTTATGAAAAAAAAAATTTCAAAAATCGTTAGAGCGTTTTTTTTTTATTATTTATTATATATATAAAAAACTTCTTGAAAATTAAAAAAATTAAATTTGGTATGCCAACTTTTAGTATTTAATAAAATACAATTTTTCACAACATTTAAAAAAAAAAAACATTAACCCGTTTTCAAGATATTGAATGTTCAAAAAAAAATTAAAATATTAATAATTATTTTTTTGAAAAATTGTATATGCAAAATTGTTAAAACCTCAGAGGACCTCTTACATACAAAATTTTGTTGAAATCGATGTAGCCGTTAACGAGAAATTTGAAAAAAAAAATCAGTTCTATGACAGGTACCGTTAATATCCGTTATAATTTTTTGTTCTACCAAAATATAAACTGTTATAGTTAGTAGCTCGTAATTTTTTTCCAAAATCGTTACAGCCGTTTTAAAAATAAATCAATTTTTGTATATTGGTTGTATGGCAGGTACCGTTATATTTTGAGCTAAAAAAATTCAATTTCCCCTCTATGGAATCCCATAAAAACCTTAAGTACAAAGTTTGAAGAAAATCGCTTCAGCCGCTTAGGCTGCAGGTCGAGGTACAGACAGACAGACGGAGAGACGGACAGACAGACAGACGGACAGACGGACAGATGGACAGACAGACAGACAGAATTGCGAGACCAATTTTTTTCGCGTTCTCTATCATCGTAGTGTTAGGGTAAATTATTATGTCGACTTTTTTTTTGCACGAATCCTAAATTTGCCTTATACTACGTATATCGCAAGTAAAATAAGATGAAAATAGCAAAATTACCATATCATTTTGGGAATATAGAGTTCACGGACATCTGCCTTCCCTTTCAAACAATCCACCATAATTTTAAAGTGATGAATATTTGAACTCAAAAATAATTTCATGTAAGAAGTCGCACAATGCCAATTTTACTTTCTGTACGAAAATCCCTGAAATAAATCTGAGAAATGATGTGTTAGCTTCTACAATTTTATTAAAATTATCATATTATACCTACTTTTAACATGGTTTTTATTTTAAACAAAAAAAAACATATGTAGACTCAAAATTAATTATTCAGCGAATAATCTTCACGCATTGGAATCAGGTGTCATTTTCTAATCTCTTTTAATGTACATATACTACATACATATGTACATGTTCAGTTCATACATATAATTTCTTCAACAGACTGACAGATGAGACGTGATAATTGTTTTCTATTCAGTATTTATCTGTATGTCATATATAATCGGTATAAAAATGTGGCACTGTGACACATCCGGGTGATCTAAAAAAGAAAAATTAAAATTAAAAATTAATTTAAAACGGCAACACCAATTGAAAAATTCTTCGCTTAACGATAATGCACTTAATGTTCTTTGCTTGGTTCCCAATATATTATGACAATAATTACTTAAAGTTTTGTTTTAAAGAGCCTTATTACAGGATTCGTTTTTGACATGCATGTTACATATACACTCCGTCTCCATTGATGATTGCAGACGGTAAATTTGTTTTTGTTTTAATTTTACAATATTTTCCAAACCATTAGCTTATATGGAAAAAATCATACACAGAATGAAACAAAGAGATTTAGTTAGTTGACAAATTTCTGTTTTATAGAGATTTTTCGCAGTGAGGTCATAAAATGTATCTTATTTTTTGTCTCGCATGATTACGGACAGTATACAAATCTACCTGTTTTGACAGTCGGATTCAAATAAAACTACATTTCGAGTGTCTACGACCTTAGCTCGAGACATTTCTTCATAGAACCCGTAATTTGGGTAGACAAAATGTAACAGCATATCAGGAAAGAAGCGCGATTCTCAAAAATTCTTCAAATTCAAGGGTGTTTAAGATAAATAATTAAGAAACTTACAGAGAGACTCTCTCCAGTGTATAGTTTAAGGTATTCGTGGTAATTTTTGAGATTTGAAAATTTACTTCTACTGTCCTATAGAAGCTTATTGCTTCCCATACCATAACCCTGACTCCATTCTTCTACCATATTTGAAAATTTATTTCATCCTCTCTTAAAACATAAAAATACAAATTATAGCCATAAATTAAAAAAAAATCGATGTTTTGAAAGTTCCCCTGATTATTTTTTTCGTGCTATCAGTACTGCTTATTGCAAGCATTTGTAACATTACATATTAAATTTTTCATCGGGTTTTTTCACCGTCAGATACTAAAAAATAGCAACTTGTCACAGTCATCATTTAGCGTGGTGTTAGTTAAAAAAATACATAAAGATTAACATACTACCAAAGACAACATAGATCATAATAAAAAATACTTATACATAATTACAAGTAAAACATTAAATAAACTTATGGTTTATATTCGTCCTATATGTTTCATACGAGTCAGTGCTCAGTGGTTCATTGAGACCATAATTGATACATTGGAAGTCGATATGAAAAATATCAGAGTTCCGAGAACTACGATTTCTAACGATCAAATGAATTTCGTCTAAAAGAACCGGTGAATCAATGCAACAAACCAGGAGTTGGTGTAAAAACCTAACATCGGTTATTCTGCGACGTTTTTCCAGCTCTAACACCCTTGAATTTATAAAAGTTTTGAGAACCGACCTTCTTTCCTGAGATTCTGCTGCCTTGCTGACCTTTTTTTTGTGTTCTCTTCCATAGTTTATAGTATCCTTAAGATGGTTGTGTTTAGCACAAGAACCTGCTCTTAGGGTTATGAAATGAATAATTCTCCCCTGCTCCTTGTAAGCTCGAACTTATCCTATTTTTATCCTTAGTTGATGACATTTTTGTGTCCAAATTGCGGATTCTGTGAAGTAAGGACTCGAACTAGAGTCCTATACATACTTGAAATGCACTTTTATTGAATCGGACTTTAAAAGCAGGTAGATTGTCCGTTATCAAGTGAGACAAAAAATAAGGTACATTTTATGACCTTACTGCGAAAAAAGCTCCACAAAACAGAAGTTTCTCTTTTTTTTACAACATGATGACTACATATTCTTCTTTTATTCTGTAAAAGTGTTTTTTTTTCAGATAAGCTAATAGTTTGCAAAATATTATATACCTACAATTCAAAAAAAAAAACAAATTTACGGTCCGTAATCAAGTGAGACGGAGTGTAGTATCATAGATTTTTGTGATATTCGATCACAAATAATATAACCAATGAGAACATGAGGTTGCTTCCGCTCAAAAAGTTGTGCTATTTGCAGGAAAAATGAAAACTTGCAAAACAATGCACAATTTACTCACGTTTTCTTTGTTATTTTCTTATATAATTTTGGAAATATGCGTCTTAGGTAAAAAAAAAAAACACCAGCACCTACAAAATATGTTTGTTATAAAATTCTCCACAAGATGACATTTATATAAAACTGCCTGATGTTATATTTTTGTTGGTATATAGCAATGAAGTCGGAAAAAATCTGTAAGAAACAAAGTCGTTTTGAAGCGATAAGCTGACTAGTTAAAAATGGTCCAATTCTACTACTCTGGACTCAAGTACTCTAGAGAATTATCATTACACATACCATTAACAACAATTTTTCAAAAACGGCATGCAACTACCATTATTTTTGGTTCTAAAATATCAAAAGCTATATTACAACACACACTAGGTACCAGATTTTAAGAAAATCTATCCAGACGTTTAGGCTAATACTGCAGGTACAAAATTGCGAGACCCACTTTTGCTTTGTTCCCTGTCATCCTAATAGGAAGTCTGATCAAAAGCTCGAGTTCAATTTTTTTATAAGGCCATGACATGATTTTAGTACCTACATTTATATGTATCACAAATAAGTAGGGAAAATTGGCGTATCGAAATTTTAGCAACACAAATCGATTGTCGTTATTTTTTTTTTAAATCGAACAATTTGCATGGCTCTGATGACAGTGCAAATAATGATTTAAAAGTTGTCTGCGTAGTTCAGGGTCAAAAATATGTATTATCTTCCAAATTAGTTTTGAGGTCATATATAAGACTTATCTTCTTTCGTAAATTTCAACTTGTTTTGATTGTTTCATAGAATCTTTTTTCTTTAAATTACTTAAAGTAATTTGATTTCTTTTACTGTACCTTCCTAAAATTTTACTAAAAGGGTTGACGTAAGCAACCAAATCACCCCCCATCATATTGAACTAGAAAAATATTCGAGAACAATTTTCTACTGAATGGAGAAGACAGCAGACTCACCTTCAATTTAATGTTACGACAGACACAAAAAAAAAAAAAACTATATAGGTACACAACCAAAGTGTAGTGGGAAGAAAAATATAATTGAAAACAGCCGGCAGGTGGAATTTGTATACCTACCGTATCTATACTTTTATAAACAAGTAAAATTATAAGTTTGTGTATCAAATTTTCAAGGCTATTCAAAACCAAAGGCATCAGTGAGTGTCTGGGGAAGATGCTATTCTGTCACAGCTAATACGTAGTCAACGTAATGAAATAATAATTCAGGTTGCTCTCCTCAGTTTGGCGTGGCCCCACATAGATATACTTTTTTATTTATAAAAATGTATCTTTAAACTCGGCCATCATTACCGTTGTTGGCCCAATCAGTTTGTGATGGTTGCGGGGTTGTGTTTTGGATAGAACAAGGGAGACGTTCGAAAATGCACAGCAGGGCATCTATTTGAATTTATTCGAAAAGAAAAATACTCTTTAAAAAATGATATTGGAATTTTTTGAGAAGGATGTATACACAATGAGGCGTATTCATATTCATTTTTTAAATGTGTCTAAGTTAAACATATTTTTTGTAGTTATTAATATTAATATAACATTTTTTTTAATTAAAAAATGCCTGTATTCATTAAGCCAAATTTGTCTTAAATTGTAGTTGGTAAAACCGTGGTTTATTAGTGACTATGAATACCGCCCAATAAAAGTTGATTGATTGATACAAATTTTGAAATTTAATATTAAATTAAAGGCCCAGCTATAATAGAATTTAGCTCACTTATGCACGCATAAGCAACGAGCGAATACACACAATCCCTGTTCATAAACCAACATAATGAAATTCAGGTGCGTTTCATTAAGTTTCGTTAAAATTTTGCAAGAGCGATTCCAGTCGCTCGGCACTTAATTAAATTTGACAGCTCAAAAAAAAAAACGTTTTAAAACGCAAAATGGAGAGAGACAGGTACATACGCAAGCCAAATTGCATTATGGCTATGCGGAGTACTTTCGCAAACATAAGCATATTTTCGTTGGATTTTTGACATAAGCTTATGTTGGCTTAAGCTATTATAGTTGGGCCTTAAGTGAACATCATTTATAAAAACTTTCACATTCCCTAAGATTTTGAAAAACTTATTACAAAAAAATCTGTATCATGAGACGCAACAATCGTGACGTCATGTTTTGGTTGAAAAATGCCTTCATTTGATTAAAGAATTTAACACATTAAAGTTTCAAGTTCTTTTGAATGATTATGAGTCGATCTTGTTCTTAAGCAATTTTTGACCCACTGTGTTGTAAGTTTACTTATCTTCTTTTTCTATTTATAAAGACACTTACTCATCATAGCGACGAAGATGTATACGTAATACGTATAAGTACGGAGCAATTTGCTGGTCACCTGATGAAGAACATACCGACATACGAACTATTACACGAGCATTAAGCAAGCGCATTCTGGTATGCTGTTTATTTTTATTGGGGACTTTTATGACTATGGGGACACAAAGCAGACGACAATCGACCGACGGCAACGGACGTAGCGAAAGATGTTTCTTATATCTTTTTGAAAAAGTACCTAGATACATACTCATCATTTAGAGCAAAAGAAATGTACTTAATATCTAATGTTGCCATCAATCACTTGAAAGGATATTGCGATAAGATATATATGATGACACAGTAGTATTTGAAGTTTAAATTTAGAGTGAAAAATATTATTTATTTGAATATACACGAGTACAAGATATTTATGAGCATTTATCGAAAAGTACGATAATATAATTCAGAAATATATATACATTTATTTAAGTAGGCCAAGTACCAAGTCGCACCATTAAAATTTATTTTTGTAAAATACCTACCGATTTCGGGTTAAAAAGGAAAAATTAATTCTTTCTTTTAACGAAAAAAATATGTTACTGTTTGTGATTTTTTAGATTAATAAAATAAAATAAAATAAAATTATAATTAAATAAGTATGACGTCACATACAAGACGAGTGAAATGATATTTTGACAAAGATTATAAATAATTAGGATTTTTGCCCAATGGTACGATTGAAGATGCAGTGCCAAAAACAGCTTAAGTTTTATACTTAAATGTTAAAGTTAAATGTTTGCTATTTTTTGTTTTTGTTAATTTCTTTAGCATTTAAAAAAAAAAATATTATTTTGTGTACATTGTTTACTTCCGATATATGAAGTATGAGCATTTTATAACGGTTATTAATGGTAGCTGTCATAGAACCGATGTTTTGGTTTTCAAATTTCTCATTAACGGCTACACTTTACAATTTTAACAATTTTGAATACAGACATTTTCGAAAAAATAATTTTGGGATTTTTATAAAAATATTGATTTCTTTTTTGAAAATTCAACATCTTGAAAACGGGTGAATGATTTTTTTTTTAATTTTGTTTAAAATTGTATTTTATTAAATACTAAAAAATGGCATACCAAATTTTATTTTTAAAAATGTTCAAAAAAATTGTATATATAAATAATTTATTTTTAACGATTTTTTTCTAACGATTTTAAATTTTTTTTCGTAAATTCATATTCATGAATCAGATCAGATGGCATATTTTTTTTAGATCTGTCTGTTTTAGCTAATAAAATAACACATTTTAAGTAGTTTATAATAATTTTTAGTACTAATTTATGTTTTAAATTATTTTCAAAACTTTTTTAATGTTATCAGAATGTTATGGATGGATGTAGTAGCCCGTAGCGTAATGGTTAGTGCTTTGGACTGTCACTCTGGAGGTCTGGGTTCACTTTCCAGCCTCGTCCACCTAAGAACCACAGGGCTACTGCCTCTTGCGAGGAATTGACAAATCTTCCAAGAGTATCACTTGTCAGGAAAGTGCTGCTCGTCAAGCCGTTCGGATTTGGCATACAATTGTAGGTCCCTTCCATTCCTGTCGACACGCGCTCACAGGAATGGTTGCGAGTTGTTAGTCACTAGGCCCTTGTTCCCCACGAACCGTTGCGCCACCCAATTTATTTATTTATTTATATTAGAATGTTATGGAACCAATAAATATGTACATTGACAATTTCAACCTACGTTTAAGTGGTTAGCTACGAGAGCAAGTTTGTGTGATCCAGTCGTGCCCATTTATTTAAATAAAAAGATTGGTATGCCATTTTCAAGTACCTTTTTATAATTAAACACTTTTAAGTTAAATAGTTAAATGTTAAACAAATTTCCCTAACCTCCTTTTTGAAATATACTATGTGTTAAAGCCGACACCGACACTGATGCACTTCCATAAGGGGTTGCCTTCTAAAATGCTTAAATAAAACTCTTTAGTTAGTATAATTTTCTATAATACATATAAATATTTAAGAATTTGAACTTAGAATGTTTTGTAAGCTTGACTTTTAATTTGTTTTTTTAAATACTATTCGATATACTATATATTTTTCTTTGAATAAAAACTGATTTGATTTTAATCGCGAAATATTTACAAATGATATTTGCGACATTGTTCATACGCTTGGCATTTACACTCACCAGCATTTCTACTACATAGCACATCAAGATCATCTTCTGATCTTCCTCTTATCTTGCGCTTTGAACCTTTGGACTTATATCACAGTTTGATAGCCGGCTCAAAGGACCTTGTTTGTATATGCTTTCTTTACTTATTTATTTATTCCTTTATACTTTCTTTCAATTCAAAATCAAATCAGGAGATATATTTATACGTCTTTATTCATCGGAAAACATAATATCGAATAATATTTAAAAAACAAATTAAAAGTCAAGCTTACAAAACATTCTAAGATCAAAATCTTATATATCTATTTTATATAAAATTATCAAAGAAGTCAACTAAAGAGTTTAGTTTTAGCATTTAAGAAGCCGACACTTATGGAAGTGCATCCGTGCCAGCGTCAGTTTCGGCTTCAACAAAAGCTTGACTTTTAATTTGTTTTTAAAATATAATTCGATATATATTTTTCTATGAATAAAGACGCATAAATATATCTCCTGATTTGATTTTGAAATAAAGAAATAATAAAGGAAGAAATAAGCAAGGAAAGAAAGCATATACAAACACGATGGTTAATACAAAATTAAAATATCTATATTTTTTGACATTCTTCAGGAAAATGTCAGGTCTAAAATAATTCCTTGAGAAGTACCGTTAACAATGGTATATAGTATAGACAACGTTATTTTTGGTTCTGGAAACAAAACAAATCAATAAATCGTTTGTGTATTATCCGAAAAACGCTATGTAGTCTAGGTAAGATAGGAAATTTAATATGGGCAACCGGGGACTTATTAATTCATGAAATTTTATTGCTGGTATCGACGCAGAATTATATCCTCAACAACATATCCAAAGTCCTCAAAAATCCCTGAATTGACTTTTTGTGTAGACGCATTTTAAGAGGTGGAGAGGGGAAGGAGGCAGGAGTTTTTCAAGCTGAAAAATTTGTTGTAATACAATCTAATCATATGACACATGTTTTTAGGGTGTTTTCAACGCTGATTCTAAAGAGACCAAAACTGAAAAGATACATGTATCCTTTGGAAAGTAAATGTCAGTTTTATGGAATGGTCACTTTTTTAAAGTACACCAAGTAATATATTACCCAAAACCATTTTAAAATAATGGGATTTTAATAAAATTTGGTATAAATGTTTCATTTGGCATGCTCACAAGAATCAAAAAAGTCCCCGAAAATATCTGTGGTAAAAGGGTGTTTTTTTACGGAGAGATTGCAAGTGAGTGATTATTACCATAACATCCATGAACAAATTCTGACACTTATGAAATTTGCTTAAAATATTAAATTTATATTGGCACCCAAGGATCAAAAGAGTCCATACAAGTATCTTAGGTCCAAGTGTGTTTTTTGGGGGTGTAATGTTTGACCTGCTTAACGGAAAAAACAGTAATTTCAGTTTCAAAATTAATCTAACTTTTTTAGGGTGCTTGTATCATATTGGTTTTTCTTTTATTAGATTTGGCGTTAGAAAATACCTTTAAATCATGTATCATATGTCATATGTACTATCTCGATTACACGAAAATACAATTTTTCGTAAGACCTAACATTTTGCTTCGTATAGGGCAGGTCAAACATAAACTCCCTAAAAAACCTCTTTGGATCAAGTTATCTTAATGGACTCTTTTGATACTTGGAAACCATGAAATATTTAATATTCTTAGCAAATTTCATCAGTGTTCAAACTTATTCATAGATGTTATGGTAACAATGACGCACTAATATCTCGCACTCAAAAAACACCCTTTCACTACAGATATTTTTGGGGAGTCTTTTGATTCTTAGTAAACATGCCAAATGTAACTTTTATACCAAATTTCATTAAAATCCCATCATTTTAAAATGGTTTTGGGTAATATATTACTTCTTGTACTTTAAAAAAAAAGTGATCATTCCATAAAACTGACATTTACTTTCCAAAGGATACATGTATCTTTTCAGTTTTGGTCTCTTTAGAATGAGCGTTGAAAAGAACCCTAAAAACATGTGTCATATGATTAGATTGTATTACAACAAATTTTTCAGCTTGACAAACTCCCGCCTCCCTCCCCTCTCCACCTCTTAAAATGCGCCTATACAAAAAGCCAATGTGGGGATTTTGGGGGACTTTGGATATGTTGTTGAGGATACAATTCTGCGTCGATACCAGAAATAAAATTTCATGAATTAATTTGTCCCTGGTCCGACTATTAGTAATAAGTTTAAAGAAAATCGACGCAACCATTTAGGATGTAGGCTAACGGTCAGACAGACACTATTCCAAGACTCATTTATCTAAACCAGTGTTTCTCAACGTGGGGCCCAAGCCCCAATTTGATATTATAGGGGGGAGCTTCTTGTGTTTCACCCCTTAAAGATATATTTCGAAACATAGCCACGATCTGCTTCTACATTTATCAATTCTATCAACTTTTGTTGTATCAAGTTTTTTTTACGTTGATTTTTAACCGAAATCAAAATACCCCAATGGAACCAAATATTCAAGGGAGCTGTTTTATTACCTTTTCCATCTTGGTAGTTAACTAAATATGGATTTACTGCCATAATTAATTTGCTGATAACAAAAAAGAAATTGCCTGGATGTAAAAAAAAAACGGGGAGACTTAATATTGTAGCTGAATTGAATGGATCATTTTCTCAAGGGATTTAAATAATAACGATATCTCCTCTTTCCCAACGCTCGCACTGTGTTTAATTTAAAATTTTAAGGGTATCAAAAACCCCCTGAATGCGCGTACTGTATATAAAAAAAAAAAACAATTACATAACATTTTTTTTGTTACAATTACATAGTTATTAAATTATTTCAGTTCTACATTATACTCGTATGTTTTGAAAATAAACTTTCGGTTTACTTAATTTCTATGGATTTCTCCCTTATGTCAGCTATTCACAATTTATGCACTGGACTTTTCAGATCTTTGATGTTCAAAATTATTTTGGTATCTTCATAGGGGGACATGAGGATTTTGGAAAGATTCTGTGGGGCATGGCACACAAAAGGTTGGGAAACACTGATCTAAACTGATCAAAATCTCAAAAAATCAAAATCTTTTTTACAAATTCATAACTTTAAAAATCGTATAATGCCGACCTAACACCTTTCTTTGACCAAAATTGAAAAATAAATCCAATTCACGGTCACTTCACTAAGCAATAATTTATTGGCTAGCATAAGGGTGCTTTATAGTCGGGTGCATACTGCATTTTTATAAGTAAATAACTTTGTGTAATGTTTATTAGGAGAGCGCCAATTTTGACAAAAGTTGAATTTTGTTCGTGGCTCCCTTAGAGTTATCAACTTGTGTTAAATACATGTGGCGGAGCATGGGGGTACAAGGGGGGCACAGATTACTTTGCTAGGGTCATTTTTGACAATAAATCTGTACATAAACAGTACTTAAACAAATAATAGTACATAATCAGCATTATCGCCAATTCAAGGGGAGATTTCTCGCTCGGATTTTGTCTTTTTCAAATGAGTCAAAAACCTTCTACGGCTACATTACAGTGATTTGTTTTTCCAGTGAAATGTCATTAATTCCCCCCCGAAAAATAGAATTAGGTACATTTTACTTTTTTTTTTTAAATGGTTAACGATTGGTAAATATCACAGGAAATACATCTAGAGGAGAGAATCCAAGGGACATTTTGTTCCCGATAAGGCTGAATTTATTATTGCGACCAGTTTAATTATAGGTACACTTTGATTTAAAAGATAAAATCTGTGTTTAAAACTACATTTTTCCTTAATTTTTTATTGTTCATTTGTTTCAAGTCCAATACAAATTGCTTAGTTATAGTAATTATTATAAGCCTTATAAAAGTTGCAGTGAAATTAAGATTCAACAGAATAACTACCTAGATATTATACATAAAACAAACTCAACACATACTTTTTTTTTGAATTTTTTAACTTGGAGTACCTGTAAATCTTGAACCAAGGTATCAAAAAACTTCGGAATAGTATGGCATTGCTTTTGTAACTCCCAAAATTTCCATTTTGTTAGCAACTTATACTCGAAGTTAGCTCAACGAATTTATAAAAGTCATCTTTAAAAAAAATACGTATACGCCGTAGTGTACCATTTTTACTTGCTAAATAAAGGAAGTATTGGATTCGTTTCAAAAAAAAATCGTAGTTTTAATCAAAACTAACGATGATGGAAAAATCCAAGGAAGTGATTTTGAGCAGGACGTTCGTCGGCGTCTGTCTGTTTGTCTAGCTAGAGCCTAAACGGTTGGACACATTTGCTTCAAATAAGGTCTGAATTATTTGTATGTGATTTCCTAGAGGAGAACCTCAAATTTTGTTTAGCTGATTTAAAACAGGTAGCTGCCATACAACGATTTCCGTCTTATTACAGTTTTCTTTAAACAACTCTAAGGATCTTTTTCTAAACTTCGTAGATGTTATATCTCAAACAATTTAAATATTACTTTAAACTAGGTTTGAAAAACGTAAATAAATCTTTGGGTTTTTCTGAGCAAGTTGCCTTTTTATGAATATTCACGAATATCTCGTCATTGGCTCGGTTGGTTTTGTAATAATTTTTGAAACTTTGTACAAATACATCTTTACGAACAAATAAATTCAATTAAAAAAACACATATTTTCTCCAAAACTAGCCCTACAAAATTATTTAAGCAAATTTCAGATTCGGGTACAACATCAGCCAATGCAATTAATAAAGAAATGCGTTTCTTACATCATTTGTATATACTATTTAAAGGTCAGTTTAACATCTTGCTCCATATACATATGTACATACATTATAAGTGTCAGCGCACACATAATAACCAATTAGGATAATATTTATATTGACAAATAATTTATTGCAGCAAGGCCTGCTATTTCACACGTCTTTCCTCGCATGTGAGACGTGACTTAACATATTAACATCAATTTGCTACTTTTTGTATAGATGCATACCTTAGCAAGATTTTTAAGTGTTTTTTTTTTAGAATTAAAAATAGCTAGATAGTTAAGTTTTATGCTTGTTTTTGTTTGAATTGAAACTAAAAAAAAATTAACATTAAATGTTAACGGCGATATTTCATTTTTTATTACCAAAAACATTTTCTTTTTTTTTTCAATTTAACGATAGCAAACTGGTATAGGATATAAAAAAAATTTATTTAGTTATTTAAGTGCCTATTTAAAAACGATTCCATTGCGAAGCAATGTGAATACAAATTAAATGTTAGTTCATGTTTTTAGACATTATTTCGTTTGAAAATACTATTTCAAACAAAAATCATTCTTAATATAAATATTTCGTTATATTGGCATGGGTTCAGCTAAATCAAAACCATCCTGCTTCATTACATAGCATGTTATCTAATTTTCTTTACACTTGAACAACAAAAAATTCACTAACCTCGAAATTTGTCTCCTTTCCTTTTATTCCTTTAAATGTATGCTGTGGAATGCAGGTTGCATTTAAAAGATCTAAGGTCTTACAAGCGCATACCTAAAATTTATAATAATTTGTATAACTAATCATTTGTTAAATATTTGTATGCACAATTTAATTAATCTTCCAATACGCTTCTGTGTACGAAATTTACTCGAAATAAGTCAAGTTTTTCATGTAAACATAAAAAAAAACCGGTCTATGAAAGTATATTATTGTTAATAATGATTTTTATTAATTTATTTAAAAAGCAAAAGAAGAGCAAAGCTACAGGTTATTCAAAAGGACTTTTTTATCAAAATCATGAGAGCCGTTATCGATAATAATAAAATTTTGTTTTAACGGTTCTATGGAAAGTAGTCACCTACTATTATTTAAGATGGCTAAAACTTAATTTAAATTCCTTTTAAGGGAATGATTTAAAAATCTTAAGCTCTATACCAAAAGTTTTTCAGTAAAATATTTGATTCAAATTGAATGATTTCACGAAATAGCACGAAAGAATTTGCATCGCTTGAACACCGCCGCAATGTTTAATGTCTTTCATTATTTTGTCCTTATTTTAACAAATAGTGTTCTAGTGAAATTGAAATAGCTAGTTGCATTCCTCCCCTGAAACGATTCAACTGTAAAACTCGGACTTTAAGGATTGCATATAAGTTAACCCTCGTGCTTACTTTCGAAATTCTAATTTTAGCCGCACTACCCGAATGTGGAATGCTTTATACGGCTCTTTTCCATCCATATTGATGTCCAAAGTTTCAAAACCAATGTGGATCGATATCTCATCTTAAATTGTTCTCTATTTTGCTACCGCTCGCATTTAATTTTACATTTTAAGGGTATCAATAACGCCTTGAGTGGCGCGTACATTATATTAAACAAAAAAATGATCAACATCTGTTTTTAGACCCTATTGGTGGATTTAAAACAAACCAGATAAAATAACAACAAACAAATAAATATTTTCTAAATATAAAAAGTGTTAATTTTTTTATTTTTTGTTAAATATACTTATAATTAAGTGTTTTAACGCTTTTCTAGAAGTGTACATATGGTATATGTAACTTTTTGTTGTGTCTCATTTTGAGACAAACAATAAATCTGCCAAATAAATTATGCTTATGACAAAAGATATTTTAAACTAACGAAATGATTAATAATAAACAAAACTATATACATACATAGTCTTCCGGTTAACATTAATACATTTATTTATTTGACCTTGTCATTTTATTTTTGTTTATTTTTTTTTTTGTTAATTTTGTTTTCTCTCCTGCTGAATATTTTGCCAATTTTTTAAAATTTAATAATACAATGAGATCAAATATCTGCATGCTATGCCAATTACTACAATATACGTATGCTTATGTACATATTTATGGCAATTGTAATCTTTAAAGAGATTAGTTTTTAGATTTTAGGGAATCATAATAAAAGTTTTAATGTGTAGCTCGACGTATGAACGTCTAATTTAAGCCCAACAAAATAAACGTTGGCTAATTGGAAATTTTTTTTGTACAATGTACAATTTATATTTAGCTAGCATTGTGTCGGATTACTAGACTTTTTTTAGACTTTTTTTTTTAAATAACTCTTAATTGTAATTAAATTAATAAAATAACATAGATTTTTCATGCAACCTGGCGCCCAGTTCTGCAAGCATTAACATATTCCCGTGATCTTCTAGAGCCCCGGAAATTTTAAAAACCATTCACGCTTTGTAACGTGCCCTTCCCTTTGTGCACGTGTTATCTGTCAAAAAAAAAAAAAAAAGCCAATTTCGAAGCAGAACTTCAACCAGAACTTCGGGACGAATTTCCAAAACATTTTTACCATACTTATATTAACGTAGTGCCGAACGTTCTCTAGCGTCATTGCCTGAATAAAAAATTTAAATTGCTCGTGATCATCACAAGATCGTCTTTCAGGACTTTTTGTGCGCATCGAAGCACCTTTGGCAAACAAAAAATTAAATTTCGATGCAATTATAAGTAGTTTTGCTGCTAAGAAATCTAGAAAAGTTCATATGCAATAAGAAAATATTTCGTCGAAAACAAACCAACTCAATATTGTGATAAAATTTAGAATATATAAAAAAAGAATTCTTATTTTTAATAAACGTATTTTACCTTTATACTTACAAACATGCGTTTGGCAATTGCTTACTTATAGAGGTGTGGACTTGAACTCCCATCTACACGCTTGCAGAATTATTTTCCATAAATCCCTGGTCGTTTGAAGTGCACAATAACTGTTGGCTTGATAAGACAATGAACATCTTCTTTTCCTGTGCTGAAAAAACTATTTTATTCTTTCTATTCCTTCTATCTACTATAAGCCAAAAGGCATTTGGTCGAATGTAGTTAAAAACAAGGGACCTGGGATTTTCTCGTGTTGGGCCTGCGATTCCTCATACCGATCCTGCCTCCTCCTATTTGAAGAGTCTGAATCTAATTTAGTCCAGGAAAATAAGATATTCACTTCGAAAAAATTCCTACAAAGGTGAATTTTGGTGGAGAGCTTAATTAAACTTATACTTAAATTTGTATACTAAACATTTCCTGAAAAATACCCTAAATTTGTTGTGGAGCTAAAAATGTCCAGGGGGTAGAGGGGGAAAAATGCACTTTTTCTAAATTACTAGAAAGCTATAGGTGTTTTTGCAAAAAAAGTTGTAGTAAACATTGTAGCTCATAAAATTCTACACAAAAATGATTATAACATACTTTTTCGTATAAGTGATAGATTTGGAGAAAAACGGTCGAAAACATTTGGGTGCAGTACATTTAGTCAAGAAAATGTTATGCTGAAGGATATTAATTATATATTTTTGGATGTGGAATTTTTTCTTGGGTTATTTTTAGAAATATATTTTATATTAAAGAACCAAGCTTTAAGAATCATAACGAAATGGAAATTCCACCATCTTGAAAAATTTAATTTCTTTTATTTCACTTAATACCTCCCGAGAAGTTGATTTTTTCACAAAATGATCTATAAAAACTTATAGACAGTACAATTATCTACAATATTACATATTAACAATCTATTTACGTCTATGGGTTCTTAACTTAAAATGGTCCAAAGTAATTTTGTTCATATCTATTTAAAATGTTGTCTTTAAATTCGGTACATACTTATACAGTATTTAAAGATTCTCTTAAATCATTACCTTCCAATATATATATACATATATATAATGCCTTAATCAAATAAAAACCACCAAGGTCGACAGTTATTTTTAAGAAATCACAGATTTCAGTTGAAGATGCAATTATTTCTCTGCTTTTATAAATTGAAGTTTTGACCGCTATAACTTAAGAACGAATTGCCGTACAGAGGTCGTTAATATATATTTTTGAAGATAGTTTATAGTTTAGTTTGTGAAAAAATAAACTTCTGGGAAGTAACTAAGAAAAATAAAAGAAATTACATTCTTTAATATGGCGGCATTTCCCTTCTGGTACGACTCTTAAAACTTGGTTCTTTAATAGAAAATATCTTTTTTGTGTAGAATGTTATGAGCTACTGTGTTAATGTTGTGTAGCCTCTAAATAATTCCGATTAAAAACTCATATGTTTTGTTGTTGAGATCAATATATTTCGGCACTAAATGCCATCATCAGGATCTAACAATAAAGAAACAAGAAAACATTATAAGTTATATAAAATTTAACAATAAATATTAAAAGATAAAATTGTATACTGTGTACCTAGTTATCACAAATCTAAATTATTTTTGACAATGATTTTGGCATCTGTCAATGAATGCTTTAAAACAAAAAAAGACAAGAACAAAAGGCAGAGGTCAGCACTGATTATGGTGTGCAGTGTTTACACGGTGTGTGTCTCGTTGTGAACTTTTTCTGTTTACACGATGTGTGGCTGGTTGTGAACCTTTTCCATTAGCATATGAGATGAGATTGATATATGTATTTGTGTAATCTTTTTTTGTCCGTTTTGAAATTACATACATCGTCTTCAAATTCTTCTGCCTTTTGTTCTTGTCTTTTTTGTTTTAAAGCATTCATTGACAGATGCCAATTTTATATAACTTATAATGTTTTCTTGTTTCTTTATTGTTAGATCCTGATGATGGCACTTAGTGCCGAAATATATTGATCTCAACAACAAAACATATGAGTTTTTAATCGGAATTATTTAGAGGCTACACAACATTAACACAATAACATTAACCTTATTCCGGCAAAACAAAATCCTTAACAAGTTATGAGCTACAATGTGTACCTACAAATAATTGGGTGGCGCAACGGCTCGTGAAGAACCATAGCTTAGTGACTAACAACTGGCAACAATTCATGTGTGCTCATTTCAGCTTTGTCGACATTTTTCGAAGGACATTTTTTATCTAATTTTCCTGGGCTAATTTACAAGCTCCAGCTTTTTATCGCATCTTATTCGAATCACCCTGTAGTTAGATTGTTTAATTTATTTCTACAACTGATATGGTCACACAAAATCATATTTCGCCGAATAATATTTTACGTATTTTCTATATATTCAGTCAGGAACCACTTTTGCATATGTGACATAATCGTTCCTTTTTGACATTCATTAATTTAATTTAATTTGCACCCATCGTAGAAACTTTAGTGAAATTATTTGGAATTTTGAAGAAATTCTATGAAAACTTCTACAAAACGTAATGGTAGAAACCCCTAGATTTGGACTTGGATTTGAAAAAAATGAGGTTTTAATAAAAACAAATATTACGTTGATGGAGAAGTACAAAAAAGAGGTTGAAGGTAGGTTTCTGTGCATTTCGATGTACATTCAGTTAGAGCCTAAACAGTTGGGTGGATTCGCATCAAATTTAGTGTGAAGGATTTTCATGTGTTCCTCTAGAGGAAAAATTCAATTTTCTTAATTCTGTTTAAGCTCCTCTAGAACAGGTAGCTGTCATACTATTATTTCGGTAATAGCATGTTTTCTCAAAAACGGCCCAAACGATTTTGATAAAACTTCGTAAATGTTAATTATGGAACTGTTCTTATAATATAGTCTACCATTTTTTTTCTTCTACATTTTCTTGGTTTTGTATTGAATCGAAATACTAAGCTTTAATAATGTATATAATACAACAATTTATTTTACATCTTATAACCTATTACTATTTTGTATTTATTTATTTTTTTATTATTGTAAGCTAAAGCAAGATTTTTGTTTAATAGTGATTTTCACGCCAGATCAAATATTCGATTCTTCACATGGCTCATAAACATTAAGTTTTCTATTTTCTTATCTTTCCCAACTTTTTTTTAAATACATAGAGACTTTGTCTGAATCATTTATCCATCAGTCACACATTTTTTATTATCAGAGAATTTTTTATCGAAGTACATACGCCCTTGAATAACTTCACATGTTCAGGAAAAACATTTTCTAGCACATTTTTTATTATTAATTACCCCATTGTCATACTCATAAGAAACCACAACTTTTGCAATAAACGTGTAGGTAATACCATGGTAGACATAACATATGGCTTCTAATGCTATTTCACACACACGCCAAGCCGCACCGTGAACTACACGAAAATAGATATTATTTGATAATGAAAACCATTAATTATAAGACTGAACTTGTGACGAGCGCAATATTAAAACTTCCCATGATGGTGTAGTGTAATGAGTGTGAATTGTAAAACAGTTTGTGTCTTAGATTTTGATTATGTGAAATATTTATATGTGTAAGTTATTGACTTGTGTTTCAAAAAAGAGAAGATTTAATGAAATGATTCATTTCGGTATTCTATCGGATTTCCGGCGTTGTGTTAAAGCTCACCACTTATTACAAATTAAGTTTTGTCAATTAAGTGTATAAGCATCAAAAATATAATAGGTATGCGTGATAAATTTGTGAAGGAAAAGTATGTTACCTAGTCTTTGCAAATGCCAACTACAGACTGGTTGTGATTTTGTTATATTTTTGTTTAATTTATACTCTTATGCCGTTTATCCCTCAGTTCAATATTTGAAATTTCTACTTCGTCCTAAACTCATCATCCTAAACTCAAATCAAAAACGCAAAACAAGAAACTAAACATTACAAAATGATAACACTTCCAGTAATCATACGAAATTTTTCTCATCTTCCATAACATTTTCAACAATTCACAGTTGAAAGCTTTTATTTTCTTTTTAGGAAAATGTTAATGTAAAAGCTATTTTATCATCACACATTCATTACCCACCATAGCTTCATAATTTCCCTGCAACAAAAAAAACTTCTCAAAAGTTTTAATAACTTAAAGTGTGGAAAAACATTTAAGCAAACAGATATTTTTTGAAGCATCATCCTCTTCTAATGATGACAAAGATATTTCTATACTTTTGACAATTTCCTTGGAAAATAATTTCTCAAAGTCAGAGAGAAGGCACTTTTCATAATTTCTTGTTCAAAAACAGATAAGGAATTTTCCTTTTTTTTGAGAAATCCCAAAGACCAATATGTATGTAATATGTATAAGCTCGTACATATATAAACGACTACGGTGTTAAGCATTTTCATGCTAAATAAAAAACAAAAAAATTCTAGATAAGAAAACAAAAGTACCTAAATAAAATACTTGATAAATTTGGCTTGCTATAAGAATTAAACAGCCTCTGTAAATTACATTTATGTTGTTTTTAAGTAGATAAACCAAGCGAGAATGCTTTTGAAAGTTAGTGGATTGCGGCTGTATCAGTTCTTAGAATATTTAATGAAATGTTTTTTGTTGTTAAATATTATGCATTGCTTGTCCATTAGAGGTTGTTATAGAATTTAAATCAGATTTAAAACTCAAAAACTTTTGGGTATGAACTCGTATTTCAAAATTTAACAAAAACTTGAGTTTTTTTTTTGTTTTGGATTTTCTTGCTAATCCATTTTCTATTAAATTTTATATTCAGAAGCTATTGGGAAGTATAAATTTTCAAAAACCATTTTTACTTATACAGGTGGATTCAACTAAGGTGTGAAAAAAAGCTAGAGCGTATAGATTGGGTCGAGATGAAGCTCGTTCCGAAGATTTAAAAGAATTTGTTTGTGAGGTATTTTGAAGAGATTTTTCTAAAAACTGTAAAATGGATTTTCTTGTGCTGGAAATTTTCTAGACGTATGGTATTTTTTTTTTTTTTTTTTTTTATTGTGTTATTTAATATTATTTTTTAATCAATAATCGTGAAAAATAATTTCCTTTTTTTTTTGTCGGAGAATCTAGGCCGCAACAATTGCTTTTTGAAAAAAATAAAATAAAATAAGTATAGATTCAACTGCATACGTAATATTTTTATTTTATATGTAAAGTTATAAGCAAAACTTTGTAGCTATACAACTCAGAGCTGAGAAAAGAAAGGATAAAAATAAACACACTAATTTATCAGAATTTAAGAACTCTCAACGTAACTATTTTTTTTTTTTTTTTCTTTTTCTTTAACAATTTAAGCTTTTTCCTACAAAACAAGAAAATTATAACAAAAACACAAAATAAGTTGGAAGTTTTATTATGGTTTCATTCAACTCAACAACGACGGTTGATATGTCGTTGAACAGTTTACTTTTTGTGCTCTATTTTGTTATATCGCTTATAAACTGTAGCGCATGGGGTTCAAAATATATTTGGAAAATACGCAGAATAGAGCAATAATGCATTTGCCGCGTTTTTCTTCAAATATCTTTTGAACCTCATTTTTAACAGCTTATTGGCGGTATAACAAAATAGAGAACACAAAATAGCCTTTTCAACTACGTATCGCATGACGTTGTTGAGTTGAATGAAAACATCATACAACTGCACACAATTTTGAAAAATTTCTTCAAAATACCTCCAGATTCCCTCAAAAACCAAATTCTTTTAAATATTTGGAGCGATCTTCAGCTGCATTGGATCGAGCCAGTAAAATAACATAAAAGGGGGGGGGCGTCTATTCCCACTTGAACGGGAGGGGCTGAACTGCACACAATTTTGAAAAATTTCTTCAAAATACCTCCAGATTCCCTCAAAAACCAAATTCTTTTAAATATTTGGAGCGATCTTCAGCTGCATTGAATCGAGCCAGTAAAATAAATTATAAGGGGGGGGCGTCTATTCCCACTTGAACGGGAGGGGTTGAACTACACACAATTTTGAAAAATGTCTTCAAAATACCTCCATATTCCCTCAAAAACCAAATTCTTTTCAATATTTGTAGCGATCTTCAGCTGCATGGGATCGAGCCAGTAAAATAACTTATAAGGGGGGGCGTCTATTCCCACTTGAACGGGAGGGGCTGAACTGCACACAATTTTGAAAAATTTCTTCAAAATAGCTCCAGATTCCCTCAAAAACCAAATTCTTTTCAATATTTGTAGCGATCTCAGCTGCATGGGATCAAGCCAGTAAAATAACTTATAAGGGGGGGGCGTCTATTCCCACTTGAACGGGAGGGGTTGAACTGCACACAATTTTGAAAAATTTCTTCAAAATACCTCCAGATTCCCTCAAAAACCAAATTCTTTTAAATATTTGGAGCGATCTTCAGCTGCATTGGATCGAGCCAGTAAAATAACTTATAAGGGGGGGCGTCTATTCCCACTTGAACGGGGGGGGCAATTTTCTTCAAAAAAACAGAAACACACATTTTAAAACAACGGTTACACTTACAATACCTTGTTTAAAGCCAGAAATTGCTTCTCTTATTTTTTTAAATAATGTTTATTTTAATGAACATTCTTGAAAATATTAATTTTCAAACTCGAAATTTTGAAAAGAAAAATATAAAAGAAAAATTGCAAACTATTTTTTTTTCAAATGTTACGTTATTAAATAATATTTTTGTTTTCGAAATTCAATGCTCTTATGAATTTTTAGTCAAACACTGGAAACCGGATGGTTCTACGTATTACTTATACTTTGCAAAATATTAAAAAATTAATCACTTTTCAGATAAAACTAAACAAAATGCGGCTATGTGATCATCAACTTCGTTTTTTCTTATTTTTGATATGAAGTTAATTGCATTACTTTTTAACATCTCCAGTTTACAATGTGTGACTAAGAGAATTGAAATACTTAGTTGGTACTTAATTACGTAAAATTTTGAAAACAAAATGTTTTAACATTTTTAGTTTGAAAATTAATTTTTCAAAAAACTTTTCATTTAAAGAACTTCGTTTGAAAAGAAAATCAAGAAGGAATTTCTTGCCTTAGAAAAAAGCATGATAGGGCATTTTAAATATTACCGTTGTTTTTCTATATATTTGTTTTTCTGTTTTAATCCAGGTCCTTGTACTTTAAATTGAATTATATTCAGTTACTCCACCTAAACCAGGAGTAATTTTGATTTCTAAATTTTATCATCATCATTTTTATATAATATACTACTGTATATATGTATTAATACATATTTTATCTTATAATTAACTAATGAATACTTTTTTTGTCTTTCAGGTAACCATCGGATACCAAATATTAAATGTAAGTTCTATTTATTGTTTTTAATGCCACACTGACCTATTTTTCTTCAAACCAGATTGTCTTGCAATTTTTTTGTTTTCTCTTAATTCTGATTAATGTGTTCGCAAGGATTTACAATTAGGGCTTTTAGATAAAAGAATTATACCTATGCTTTTGAACTTTATACATACATACATAAATAAATTATATTAAACTGCCTTATTTGACCTTTGGATTATTTTTTTTTTTTATAAGCTCTATATACTTAACCTTTTTACTTTATCTACCGAATTTTATTCACCAATAGGTAGGTACATCAGAAAATTACCAATGATCAAACCTTAACTATAGCATCCATTTCATTCTTTTCTCGTTACCGTTACATAAACCTCCCAACCCCATCTCCTTTTTTACTTTATTTCTCAAAGTAATGCAAAAACAATTCTTACCAACTGCAGGGCAGTTTTTCAACAATAATAATGCTAGCTCTAAGAACCTTTACACATACATACGTACATATAGGCAAGGTATACAGAGATTTCAAACTCTCATCCAAAATCGATTTTCTAACTATAGAATTGAATTGGCCACAACTTGGTGGGTGGTGGGATAACTTTATTCTAATTTCGGCCTTATATAGGTAAAATTCAAGCATAAAATAACAGCTGTATGTTATTTATGCGGGTAGAAAATTATACCGCTACTGCCTCAACTCAACATCTTGTGCTGACGGTCTATTCCAGAATTGAAACAAGAAAACATAAAAAAGAAAACAGGCGCACAGCACAATTTTGAAACAACGCCAGCGAGAATGTAGGTTGGTGGAACATATTGTAAAATCAATATAGAGTATATTGTTTGTAAATTCAAATCGTACCTACCTACATTATATAGCTTTCCGATATGAAAGAACCCAAGTTGCCAGTTTTATTGTTAATGAAGTTTTAAAGCAGTGTTGCCAACTTACTTCAAATGCATCTTAGGTTCTTATTACGTTTTTCATTGAATTTCATAAAAATTAAAATAAATCTATTTAAAAGTTCTTAATCTTTACGGTGGGTTGATATGATATAGAGGACAAATATTATAGTAATTTTGGTTAAATCAATCAACTCGGGATTTGTTCCAATTTGGCATTTTAGTAGGGTAAAATAACACTGTTCTACAGTGTTGCTTTTGAAGTGACCTAGTAGAAATTGTAGGTAAGCCTGAGTACATTATTATAGTACCTACATGAAAACTTTCCTAGACCTTCAAAATTTCAATTTATCTATTATCAAAAAACTAATTTTTAACCTTTTTATTCTTCAACAATTTTTTACTAAGTAATCTTTGGACCAAATTTAGATTTTCTTACGTATTTTTTTTCGATATTTTTTTTTAAATATAAGGTTTTATGTTCACACTTCAAAATTGTATATGTAGATTTTTTATATTCAATATACAAATCACAAACTTTACTCCTGGTTTTTAAATTTTGAAGACCGTTTTAAGCATTATTTTGAATTCATTCATAAATTCAATTTTAATGTTCTTTTAATGCTGAATTGAATGAGTTATCATTTATAAAAAACGGTCAGAAATTTTGGAAGCTATGATTTTTTTAAAACATAAAAACAACTAATGCAGAAAATGCGAGAACGGCAGGAGTGCATGATGGAGACGAACGTCTGAGACATTCGTCCAAATAGCTTCGAGCCGAAATCGGCTGATTGTTCAATTTCAGTGTACGCGACCCATAATAGTTTATAAGGCCCAGTTTTTCAATGATGATGTTAAACTGGAATAAACTCAACAAATTCTAGAACTTAACTCGAATTTAACTCCGAAACTCAGTTGTTCTGGCCTAATAGTCGAAAGCAATATTTTTTTAGTAGATACCTTCCTATTCCACAAATCTGGAGGATTCGATGGAAGACATGTCGAAATTATGACTGCGAAGAGTGTCCGAAAATGATTCATAGGCGCGGTTATAGTGGCATCGGCCAGTGTCAAATCCCAATGATTTTCAAATTAAATTTGAGTGCGGAAACGATAAAGGTAACCTCTTATTCCTTCTTTGGGCCAACAAATCAAGACCCAAATCGTGAAAATCGAACGATCCTTTCTGGTTTTATGTACTAAAGACAGGATCTTCCCGGATTTCCATTCCTGAATATTTTTTTGGAATTTTTCTTCAGTAACCTATGCCTATTCCTTGTGCCAATATGAATTCATCAAGCACAAAATCGTGAAATCAAACAATTCTTTTCCGGATTTCTAGTTTTTCTGGAAATTTTCCGGCATTTTCTTCCTGTGTCCTTTCCTTGGGCCAATACGAATTGATCAATTTCAAAATCTTACAAACCGAACGATCCTTTCTCGAGTTAAGTGTGCAAACACGGACGACATTTGTTTTTCACACCAAAAAAAAGTGATAATGTAGTTTATGAGTACAAGTGACTGTGGTTAATCTAATAAAAAAGTCTGTCAAAAAAATTTTGTGTCAACTTGACGTCGAGTTGGGGGTTAAGAAAAGCTTTTTCCAATTTTTATGTCAGGGGTATAACAACCACTTAAATTTATATATATGTACATTGTTCATACATTTAAAATAAGATATTATATTCAGCCATTTTCCATAAGTCTTAAAGTCCTAATAATCGAGGATCGAGGATTATAAAATCGAAGTTAAACCCTAATCGCATATTTTTTTGGAAACTATTCAAAACTGTTTAAGTACCTTAAAGATTAAAACTAATTATTTCTATTCTCTTTAAACGATAAATTTACCTCACTAAGGCTAAATTTATTCACAATTGCTCAACTTGCTGAAAACTCCAATGTTGGCCACCTTCAAAGTTGACTTCAAATCCGTAGTTGAACTGAAAGTTGAAAAATGCTTTTATTCACTACTTTGAATCTGAACTCCACAGTTGTAATTCAAAAGTTGACCATCCTGCAGTTTCTAAAATATCCTTGGAATATTTGTGAAACATTTCACTAAAGACGTCATTTTCAACTTTTGGTTTGCATAAGAAGAATTTTGGATTTGAATCAAAGGAATACAAACAAAAAAAAAAACAATGCTCATGCGGTCCTCCATCTAAGTTCTAACGGCAGGCGCGCGCCCAAAGATGCTTGATTTCGGTGAACGGACGAGAACCGATATTTTGTTTTAACCGATATTTTCCGTATCGTCTGTTGTCACAAGGTAATGAATCCTTTATTAAATAAAAAAAACATAATTGTCGTTGCTTTTGAGAGGTGAAAACTATATATGAAATCATGGTCGTCCTATTTATCGATTCCAATACGGGGAAACATTTTATATTGCCGCCTATCAAGAGATTAATTTTCTTCCTCTGCATCATCTTCGCTGGTCCAAAAATATGACGCCCGATTCTGTCATAAGTATGTAATTTGCACGAAACATTTTTTATTTTATTATTTAAATTAAAATAGAGATTTATTTTTATTTAATTATTATTTATTTTGAGAATATATTCCTTTCGAAGTCAAAAGCGAAAAGTTTACGCAACTGAATAGCATGAATGAATAATCAGAAATGAAGAAAAATCCCAAGTTTGCTCGCTAACTTCTACTATTTCGGGGAGTTGATAAAATTCAAAATTGATTAACTCTAGAGTTGAAAATCAAAAGTTGAAAACGTCAACTTCGAGTGAAAAAAAACTATTTCTCAAGTTGAATGTAAGAATCCCAAAGTATTGTTTAACTTTTTGTGAATAAATAATCCCTAAAAAAAAATAATAAATATCCTTGTAAAGAATTTTCTCAGAGAATTTATTCAAATTTTCAAAACTACTAATTTTATATGGAATAATTTAATTTCTGATAAATTGGTGATAAAAGTGAAGAATACGTATTTTAAATAATAAATAATAAGATAACTATTCCTATTTACGTGACCTTTTTTTCAAGTAATAAGATATCTCAAAAAAAATATTAAAAAGGAAAACAAAATGTTTGATTGATTCAAAAAAAAAAAAATTAACAAGAAAATTAAGACCTGGCCATAAAAATAAAAAAAAAATAGAAAATGTTGGCTCTAGCTGTTTCTTATGTTTAGGCAATAACCGTATACAAACCAAACAATAAAAATTTTCAATAAAAAATCTCAAAACTAGAAAATGTTTATCTTAAGAATGATTTTTTTTTTTTTCATCTTATTATGACAATTTTTCACATCTTCGAAAAATACTCAAAAAAAAACTTTAAAAAAATAGTTGCTTTGATTTGATTTTGGCAAGTGTAGTGCGAAACACCACACAATTATACAATACAATTATTACAGTACAATTATTATAATAAAATAACAGTTTTATGGAAATTTATGACTTTAGAAGTTATAGAGGAAAAAGAACCATTGATACTTAAATTCGAAATGGAACTGATTGAGTCATAAAATTTCAAAGTATTAAATCTGAATTTTGCCAAGGAAACATTTTATAAGAAAAAGTCCCATTTAGCTGTACATGCACATAATTCCTGGTAATTGTGTCCTCTATTTTCACTGTTGATTTTGGAATGAAGCCAAAACCTAAAATGAAGGCCATTTACTTTTGCAGTTAAAAAAAAAACAGAAAAGAAAGAAAAACAAATCCATTGATAAAATACCCACCCCTTATTAGCACCACTGTACTTTATCAAAACCATAATACAGAACAAAATATCAATGGATTCTGGCCGAGCTTTGACGTGGTCGTTGTCGATTATAGTGCTGCACCAGCACCAAGCTAATGTAAGTCACATCATGCTTATATACAATGTCCTCATTGAACAACCAGAAAACCACTTTACCATCAGCAGCAGCATCATCATCATCATCATCATCATCATCATCATCATCATCATCATCATCAGCATCATTATCATCATCGTCATCGTCCTTCATATTATCTTTGTCCAATTTTTATTGGCTAACCGATAGTTTTTAATTATTTTTTTTTTTTGTATTATTCTGTACAAACCGCACATCTCTACTGAACTGACGAGGCCAAGTAAATCGCATTCAAGTCAAGAGAGAGAGACTTCTTTTTGAGTATTACATTTACATGGCATCAGAAAGTTGTACATACATTAGTTACCCTTTTTCCAACGTACATATAGACACACAGCAAGGATATAAATGGCAAGGGAAATCGATAAAGCCGAAGCTGTTAACCTACTTTCCAACATAGCTCTACACGAAACACTCTTCTAGTAAGGAAGTGTGTATATAAGGGTGAGCCTAATGTTATGTGTGTTTATAGAGCAGTAGTATCTGTGTGCCGAAAAAGGACTCGGCATACTGCAAATATTTATTTTCAATTACTCTTAACTTTTTTTTTTATTTTTATTTAGTTTGCCTTAATCTGACTGCCTAAGTAAAAATCTTAATTTTAGTCCATTAAAATGCAAATTTAAGTAAACTTTTAAAGAGAGATTTTTGAGATTATAAACAAAAACGATTTTAATTTTAGCACAGATTCATACAAATAAAAAAAAATAAAAATAACGGAGCTTATTTCACCTGCTATACTGGTATTTTTGAAATAAGCACAAAAATAGGAATAAAGTCTTCTTCACATGTGAGATGGTGTTGGTATTACTTTTGTGTATACGCAAACTCACTAGGTCAGTGGTGTTGGTATTTTGGGGAAGGATGTTGGCGTTGGGGAAAGTATCAACTGTGACTGCTGCAGTCGAGTAGATATTGTCGTCGTCGGTCTTAGCTTAGCCATCCCGTCCCGTCCGTATCAAATTGAAGAACAGTTGTTGGCACAATTTCAATTGAGTAACGTGGCACTTTCTAATATTTGCATACCGAACGAGATGGCTTTCGTATCGTGTCGGCACAAAGTCCTGATTTCGCAAGGAAACCATCATCAGCTGATTCGTACGTGTGCGTGTGTGTATGGAATATAAAACTACCAAAATAGAAATATATGTGTTAAGAAAAATAGAAAAAAATATATGTGTTTATAATGCGTAAATTCCTATAAAGTAACCCAGTGATAATATTAAATACAACATACCTACATGAAAATGGATACATATTTTCGAAAGTAAGAACATTTTTAAAGGACTGTTTCTTTATTGTACGAGTATTTTGTATATTTCGAAGTTAAGGTGGTTTCTATGATTAAAAATAAAACTTCGTTTTAAATTATTTTTGGAATATTAAATTCAAAATTGTGCTCAAGGATTAAATTGGAGTCTATAAGGACTGGTGACGCAGATTTGACTGGCTTTTCACATTATTTGGGTTCGCAAATATAAAAATAAAATAAGACGCAGTTATGTAGATACTTACTAAAAATAAAAAAAAATCTACGCATCACTCGTAAAATAAATAGAATAAGAATTGTTTATCAGGTCATCGGAATGATCGAAACGAAATCACTCTTTTCTCTGTTTTTTTTTTCCTTTTTTCCGTGTGTCTGCATCTTTAAGATTGAATTTAGTGTGTTAGGTATGTGTAACTTATCTAAGAAAATACCTATGAACCTTTGTAAAATTGTTCAAATCAGAACATAAATGGGGCTTATTCAGTCGCAGATAGACCCAGGTTTAATAAACTACAGTCTATGACACGTTTGGCTCAATGAATACACACCGATTTTAATTACAAATTGTTGTTTTTATATTTTTAAAAGATAATTACAGAACAGAACAGAGTCCGAAAATTCAACTTTAGACCCAGCTCTAAAATGACTATGAATACACCCCAATCTATCTAACAAAAAATTAGTTAGACATTAGTTTGCTAAGAAAGCATATACAAATTATCAAAATTCAGTTGTTCTGATTACTGAATTAAGTTTTTTGTCTGTGCGTCCGTGCGTCTGTCTGTTCGTCTGTACGAGCTAGAGCCTAAATCAATTTGCTTGAATATTTGAATAAATGATGAAAAATGATGCAATTAATAAAACAACTAATTCATTCTTTTCCCGACCACGGACGTTTCTCTGTCTTCTTAGTCTTGCAAAAAATTCTGTGTTTATATGTTTGCGTGTCAATTTAGCCAAGTGTCTCATAATTAAAGTATATAATATAAATAATGAAAATAATTTAACATTGAAAAACAATTTACTGGAAATAAATAAATAAATAAACATTGAACACAAAAGTTTAAACCAATATCACATATAATTAAGAAACGGCAACGCTGTATATTGCACTGAATGTCTTCTTGACGTCTCCTTTCTTGTGGTTCATCGTGACATTGTAAAAATCTGCGTGGTGCTCAAATTCACTTTTGTTTTAGCTCATATAAAACGGGTAGCTGGCAATACAACAATCTCGGATTTTTTAAGTTTTCTCGAAAACGCCTTTAAAGATTTTAATTAGACGTCGTACGTGTAATTTCTGAGACAATTTTAATAATAAGAAAAGAAAAGAAAAGAAAAGAAAAGAAAAGAAAAGAAAAGAAAAGAAAAGAAAAGAAAAGAAAAGAAAAGAAAAGAAAAGAAAAGAAAAGAAAAGAAAAGAAAAGAAAAGAAAAGAAAAGAAAAGAAAAGTATAGAAAATAGAAAGACTAAAACGATTGTCGATTAACAGAGTCGTCACTTTGATCGTTGTTTTGACTATTACTCTCTATATTTTCCTATAAGTGTTCATACAGACAGCTATCGTCAATACAACGATCGTTCAATCGAACAATCGTTTAAAGCTGGATTTAAACTTTCGTTCTTCATTCGGTGTACCTTTCTCGGTGTTCGTTCTTCTTTCAGCAACTAAATGAATAACAACACATTGTTGGCAGTGACGGCACTTTTAAAAGTGGAAAAAAAAAAGAAAAGAAAAAGAGATCATGTTGGACGAAGGGTTGGTTGCTGAAGAGAGAACGGTATACAGTATATTATTCTTATTAGAAAGTAAAAACCTATTTACGAATTTTTTATCAAAGGGCATGGTAGTGCCCAGCCAAGTTCTGGCACTACACCCTTTTTACATGATCAAACTCAGGCTAATTTCGACCCCCTTCTAACTTCAGTACCAATAAATTCAGAAACTTCGAAGCACTTGCTAAGCTCACCAGGTTTAGGCAACTCACCAAATTTCAATTCTTTTGCATTAGTGGTTGTCGAGATATAAGACTGCAAAAATCTCAAAAACCGTAACTGACTGACTGCCTCACTCACTGATAGATCATCAAAATAATGGAGCACTTCCTGACATCGTAGAATCTTGGAATTACGCACAACGGTAGGCCCTGTAGTGTATACAAAGGAAAATATCGAAAATTTAAGATTAACCATTCAGGGGTCGTGGTACCCGTCCATTTTCATAGAATTGATATAAATTATTTAGAGCAATTTTGATTGTCGTAGAATAATGAAATTTGGTACAGCTGCAGGACTTAAAGTGCAGGCAGGATCAAAATTTTAAAATTTGAGATTTTTTATTCAGGGTGCGTGGTATCCGCCCATTTTCATAGAATTGATATAAATTATTTGGAGCAGTTCTGATTGTAGTGAAATGATGAAATTTGGTACAGTGGTACGGATTAAAGTGCAGGCAAAGGTAAAATTCGAGAATTTTTATTCAAGGGGCGTGGTATCCGCCCATTTCATGGAATTGATATAAATTATCTGGAGCATGATGAAATTTGGAACAGCGGTGGGGCTTAAAGTGCCGGCAAAGGCAAAATGTTTAAAATTGAGATTTGACATTCAGAGGGCGTGGCATCCGCCAATTTTCTCAGAATAATAACATTTTGTAGACTGGTATATCATGTGGTAAGAACCAAGGAAGTATTGGAACATTTTTTATTATCTATTCAGGGGCGTGGCACCCACCCATTTTCTTAGAATTGATATCAACTATGTTATAAAACTTCTGATTGTCGTAGAATAATGAAATTTGGTAGCGAAATAGCACTAGAGATGCAAGCAAAGGGAACATTAAAAATTTCAGATTAATCATTCAGTGGGCGTGGCAACCACCCTTTTTCACAGAATTTATATTAAATATATTAAGAGCACTTCCGATTGGTGCAGAATGATAAAATTTGTTAAAGCGTTTAGTTTTCAGGTGTATAAAAAGGAAAAGTCGAAATCATGAAATTTTTCATGCAGGGGTGTTACATCCACCCACTTCTTGTCAATTATTATAATTTCAATGGAACACTTCTAACTTATGAAAATTGCTAGAGGGGTAGAACTTGTAGTACATTCAAAAGGCATAAATTAAAAACTTACTTTTCATTACCTGGCTCTTATTGGGCGTTTATTCCACCCGCTTTTCCTGATAAAAAGAACCTTTGCGAAAAGTAGTGAAATCACATCAAAAACATAAATGTTAAAAAAGTAGCCAAGTTCTTCTATGTACAAAAACCTTTGCGTTACAAGTCAGCCATAAAAAGTAGTGAGATCTAAAAGTAGAGTAATATGGAAGATCCTCAAAATTATCAAAGAAATCTGTTATTTAATGATAACTGACTAAAATTAAGTTGGTTTACTTGGCAAGTTTTCTTTTATTACCTTATTACTCAATTTTGAAATGAAAACTTGACTAACAAACCAACTTAATTTAAGTCAGTTATCATTAAATAACAGATTTCTCTGATAATTTTGAGGTTCTTCCATATTACTCTACTAAAATATTTGATATTTAACATTAATGAACTTAGAACTTGGCGTACTTTTAGATCTCACTACTTTTTATGGCTGACTTGTTACGCAAAGGTTTTTGTACATAGAAGAACTTGGCTACTTTTTTAACATTTATGTTTTTGATGTGATTAATATACCTAGGCTTCTTGTGCTATACGGTGATTAAAAAAAACTTCGAAAATGTCCCTCCAAGTTGCACGACACTGGGAAACAATGTTCATTTAAACAGTTTTCGCATTTAAACACACGTTGTTCGGGTAACAAAGAATTTGCACGTTCTTCATTCGTTCTTAGTTCGTTATTCGGTTTTATAATTTACATTTACAAACAACATGTACAAACAACAACGAACAACGTACACCGATGATAACACTGAAAGTCTAAAGCAAGTTTTAGTGTTACGCGATCTGGGCCCACGTTCCTGCCAAAGAACTTGAATAGCTTAAATAAGGGTTTTGGGTGTTTTTACTCCTAAGTTAGTCAAAAAATATTGCATTTAAAATTTGTACAAAAATATTTTTTTACGAACAAAATAAAATAATCGAAAAAATCTAGGTCAGATCTTTTTCTTAAAATTTGGTGTAGAAGAATTTCATGTCCTTATAGAACTTCAATATGGAAGACGTTCGAGTTTCTGTTTAATCTGATCTGATTTGAAATTAAATTGGGTGGCGCAACTGCTCGTGAAGAATCAGGGCCTAGTGACTAACAACTCGCAACCATTCCTATGTGCACGTGTCGACACAGGAATGGAAGGGACCTTTAATTTGTATGCCAAATCCGAACGGCTAGACGTGTGACAAGTGATACTCTTGGAGGATTTGTCAATTCCTCGCAAAGAGGCAGTATCCCTGAAAAAATTTTTTAGTTTTTAGGTAGACGAGGCTGGGAAGCAAACCCAGACCCAGTCCAACGCACCAACCATTACGCTACGGGATACTACAAAATCATTTGGGTGTGTTAATATTAAATTATATGGTTATGTGAAAAAGACAAATCGTCTCCATCCTTCCCGGTCTGCAGTTAGATATTTTAACTGTGGCCACGTCTTTTTCTATGGGAATCTGTTTCTGATAGAACTGTTGATTTTCATGGTGTTCTTTGTCTTCCAACCCGCCGCATGCACCCTGAGGATTCCATTCAAAGGAATGCCTCGAATTATCATCGTTTGGTTTCCATAGCCATTTTCGCTTTCTTATGTCGACATTCACCCGACCTTGACTTGTCCTGCGCCACAACTACTAGTTCGAAATAATTTGCGGCCAGCGAATCTTCAGGATGTGACGTAGGCAGGGATTCACAAAAGCCTTTAGTTTCCTCGAGATGGTAATCGAGACATTCCTGGTTTCGCAGGTATATAATAGCACGGATTTGATTCAAAGAATCTCAACTAAGTGCGTAGGGAGATTTTACTGGATTTTCAAACTTTAGACAGAGAACCGAAGGTAGTGCGAGTTTTATTAATTTTACTTTTAACGTCCAGATCAGTACCACCGTTTCCTGATACATTATTTATAAGGTAATTAAACTGATGTTCAACCTCTTCAACTGGCGTCTTCTGTAGGAAAATACGCTGATGTGTGGAGTGGCCTGTGAGCATTATTTATGTATTTTGCTTTTTATTCTAAGACCGATCGACTCACCTTTCACATGCAGTGTTGGAAACATCCCGTTCAGCTCATTGATGTTATTTGCCAGGAGACATTATATCATCGGCATAGTCTAAATAACTGAGCCTTTCAAAGGGTCTCCATTGAATGCCCTGTCTCTGTGCTGTACCAACGCTGCCCGTCAAAACGTTATCACCACATCAGCTTGTCTTACACACTCCCGTTTTTGGAATGGTCGGATAGCTGTTCATTGTGTAAAACAAAACACGTTGCGTTGTTATAGGACTCTCTTATAATGGCAACAAGTTTTGGGGGAACTCTTCTACGAAGAAGTGATCGCCATATACATATGTATATTCACGGCGGTTTATTCGGTCAAAGGCCTTCTCAAAATCCACGAACAAAAGGTAAAGTGGTGATTGTAATTCCGCAGACTGCTCAAGGACAATTAGCCGAGTGTTGACTCACGATCGACCACTGCGGAAGCCAGCTTGATGCCTCTGGAGTGTATGCCCGATTCTAACCTCAATCCGCTAAAGATTAATGGTTGCCGTTATAGTTTTGAAAAAAAGGGCAAAATGGTAATACCACGCAAATTATTGTAATTCTTATGCTAGATTTCCACTTGTCATTGAAAAGACGCAAATTGACAAATTTTTCAGGAAAGGGTGAGTTATACTTGCTCGCTACTACTACTTTCTTAGCTTTTTGTGTTGGTAAAAGCCACCCTGTCCTGGAAAGTGTGTCAATTTTCGTCTTTTAAATGACAAGTGGAAACCTAGTATTAAGGTCAACTTTCTTTGGCAGCTTAGCATTCACTCCATCCTTCCATTCCCTGGAATAGGTTTCGTTTTCCCAAACAGTTTGTACCAACGGATGTTGAATACTAGCCGTTGTGACGGGATCAGTTTTCAGGAATTCAGCTGATACTCCATCAAATCCAGCTGCTTTGTTGTTTTTGAAGAAACTTATCGAAGATTGAATTTCCGCTAGTTAAAGAACTACACATGTACAAATGTATACATTATATGTATGGCGAATTATGGGTTGCTAAAAATATGTAGGTTCAGATTTTGATAAATCTTGTGATTACGATGAAGTTCGTTTGGCTACAGCCAAAATAGCTGGCTCGATTTTCTTGAGACGTGTTAGCTATTTTTTTTTTGTCTTGATAATACCCTCTCCCCACCGCAATTTCCTCCAAAAACGTAAAAACGCACTATTTCAACAACACAAGCATGAAGTTTAATCAAAATAGTTTCAGCCACAACGGAACTTTTGTATGGTAGTGACAGCTACCCGTTCTAGATTATCTTCATATTGAATTAATCCAAAACACTCAATTAAACTCGCTTTATTTCATGCATTGCAATTTCCGGAATAGAAATGCAAACAAAAAAAAAAACTATAAATTCATGTCGTCTTGGTCTAGATGAAAATTGTTCTACCAACTTCACACACGAATTCAGCTTTGTTCTCCCACGCTATACATACATACATATTATGTACATACATTTGTATATGCAGACTTAAATGTAAAACAATATTTTTCTGTTTGATAAACGTGACAAATCTTAATTTCAACAATCAATAAATCATGGCACACCACTTGTTCTTTATAATCGAAAAACACATGTTTATTATAAATTTTTGTTGTAAACATGCAGGTAGAAATGTTTTTCTTATCGTCAAACCACGTTTGTGGCATACAAAAATTTATAATAAAAATTCCAAATGAATTTCCAAAATATTAAACATTTTTGGATACAAACTGCAATCAGCATTTTGAAAATATTCATGGAAAACTAAATACATACTTATACATATATGACACTTTAAATTTCTTAGAACATTACCATTAATTAACAAATATAAAGAAATTGAGCTTTTTTTTCAAGTTTAAATTAAATTATGAGGCACTGGTCAGGGTCACGCTTTACCTATTTGGAACGCACACTTTTTCGTTCATTTTAACGCATAATTTGTTGTATTTTGGTGTGTATGTAGGTAAAAAAAAAGCAAAATTAACTTGAGTGGTATACAGCTTGATAGTAGTTATCTTTGTAATATTATGATATGACTAACTAAAATGTTTAATACATTTGAAAGTGCAATAGATTGTACAAGTTAAAGAGAAGTGGGAACGACCACCGACGACGGACGTCGACGGACGCTAATGGCTCACTTTTGATTAAACCAAATGGCCTCTATCTATCTTATGTCACTTGATTTAAAACAGCCGGACTTGCTAAAAAACAGTTCCAATAAGAGGTGTTATTTTGAATAGCCCTCTATTTCAGTAGTTGTCACTTTTGAAGCTGTAATTTTTTGACATTTGACAAGTAGAAACTACGCCATTAATAAAAATGGAACGATACACGCTTCAACAACGCATTCACTATAAAAAATGTATGAAAATAATCCGGAATTTCATCGAAAAAACATCGTGACTGATGAGGCCCATTTCCACCTCGGTGGCTACGTCAACAAGCAAAATTGTGGCATCTGGGGCTTGGAAAACCCAAGATTTATTGTTGAAAAGCCTCTCCATCCTCAACGAGTAACTGTTTGGTGTGGTGTATGGTCCGACGGGGTCATAAAACCTTCCTCTTTTTGAAAATGGGGCTACGGTGAATGGATTGCGCTATCGAGAGAGATGATTAATGTATTTTTATGGCAGGAATTGGATGGTACTGATCTGGGCAACGTTTACTTTTAACAAGACGGTGCTACGGCAATGCAAGACCTACATCTTTTTAAAAAGATCGGTTTATAAGATGATCAAATCTCCTTGAGTCGATGTCTGCAAAAGCCTCCGTGATTTTTTGGCGCAGCTCGGCTAAGTTTTGGATCGGTTTTGATTAGGCTTTTTCTTTTACTTTTGGGACACCCTGTATAATTGAATATTCCAAACGTGAAAGTTTAGCAAACTTTGTTACAAAAGTGTGTCAAAAATTTTCCACCATCGACAAGCCACTTAATTAAGTAAGTGTATTTCTAGATCATAGTTGTTCTCCTGAGTGGCTTGGATTTCTCCCAAAACAAAATAATAAAAAAACTTGTTAAAAAAAAATAATAGAAATAAATTTCCATATAAAGAGTTGGGAACAAAATTAAGGAAGGTATAATAAAAATAGGAAGCACTCCAAACCTGTCGGGAAATTCATGAAAACAGCACTCCAAGTGGGAGCTTTTTTACCGTCAAAAAAATATGTGTTTATAACTAACTTTTCTACTACAATAGAATTGTATTTAAATTTTATTGAGAAAAAGCATACATACCTACAAAACTAAAGCTATAAATTACCTCTCTGCATTACAACTTCCTACAAATACATCTAGATATGTTCTGCATAAACATTCTGCTTCTACTGACCTACCTTTTGGGTAAAGAAGTCTGTTTTTAGAAATCAGCATTTCATGAATTCCTTCACATGTATTTTTTTTTTTTTTCTGTTTTATACTTTTTGTTTTTACTGGTTGAAATTTTTTCGAAAACGAGCGAGTAGAAGAAGGATGATATTAAGCTACCCACCCTATTATTTTCCACGATATGGTATCACATCAGCAGATAAATTATTAAGAACGCAAAAAAAAAGGTCACCCACAACCTCCATCACCAGCACCACCACCACCTGATTTCTCATTCCTACCCTAAGCAGTGCTTTGTGCGCGGTATTTTATTTCAGTAATGTTCGTGGAGGAAAATTCTTTCAACGCTCTGGCTGCCTATAATATAACCCTGTAAAATTCTACAAAAGCCAAGTATGAATAATCCTACATTTCTTTACAACGAACATTTTTTTGAGGATATAAGTATTTTATTTGTTGTTGTTTTTTGTTAGTGGGGCCTTGGAAAATATATATGTTTGTATGTGTGCCCTTACATCAATTATTTGATGTAGGTATATATGTATATTAAAAAAAAAAAAACAATAAGAAACAGTGAGATATTCTACTTTTTAAAGGGAAAGGATTAGCTTTTTTTTTACTTACTTTTTAAACATACGAGTGTATAGGTATTTAATGAAAGGAGATTCATCTTGTGGTATGACATTCACTTCTAGAGGTTACACAAAAAAATCGGTAAATTTTCAAAAACCTAGGATGTGTTGTATTAAAAGGAGGGCGAACGAAATATTTAAAACTAGCTGAACCGACAGACGTTCTCCTGTACAAATTTCAATAAATTTGGTTGTGATCTTTTCGTATGAATTTGTGAAAATTTATTGCACTTGCACAGAAAAACAAAATTCCTCGCAAGAGGCAGTAGTAGCCCTGAATGAAAACTTTTTTTTAATATTTTCTTTAGTTAAATTTAAAGTGCATTTACTACTTACTTACTTAGATCCTTGACGCCTCCAAGGGGCACAGGGCGTCAACTACCGCTACACACCATCTCGTTCGGTTTCTGGAAATGTATTTTAGCTCTCCCCAACTTTTACCTTTCCTTGTCGACTGTTCTGTGCCAAGATTTTTTCTGGCCTCCAGGTCTTCTGCCATCTTTGGAGTGGATCCCATTCCATTGCATGCCTTGCAATAGAGTCTGCACCACGACGTAGGGCGTGACCAATCCACTGCCACTTTCTTTTCCTAATAACGATGTCAATAGGAATTTGGCCCGTTCTCCGAAGGAGTTCTTGGTTGGAGATTATGTTCGGCCAAAAAATCCTTAAGATGTTTCGGAGACATCTATTTTCGAAAGTTTGTAGCTTCCTTGTGACAGAGACGGTTACTTTCCATGTACTACACCCATATAGTAGTACTAACTCTACGTTTGAGCGGAACAGTCGCAGCTTGGTCTTCGTACTGTAGACGTTGCTCCTCCAAACTTTAGATAGCATGCCGAAAGCAGCTTTAGCTTTGCCGATTCGGCAGTTAACATCTTCATCCGTACCACCGGCGGGCGCCGTCTTTTGAGACAGCACTACCGAGGTACAGGAAGTTGTCCACCGCTTCAACGTGCTGCCCGCAACGACAACTTGAAAAGAAGATTCAGAAATGTTGAGGATTTTTGTTTTCCCGGCGTTGATCCTCAAACCGACTTTGTTTGCCTCGCCTTCCAGATTACTCACCATATGATGAAGATCCATAATGTTGTGAGAGAGCAAACAAATATCGTCAGCGTAATCAAGATGTTGCAGGAATGAAAACATCGTCCATCGAATTCCACGCGCTTGCTCGGCTAGAGCTGCGTGACAGACATCCCCTACAACCACCAGGAAAAGTAGTAGAGATAGCGAACATCCTTGACGAACTCCGCTATGGATATCGAAGTCCTCTGATACCTTTCCGTTGTGTAAAACTAGACACGATGCACCCTCGTAGATAGCCTTTATAATGGCGATAATCTTCTCGGGTACTCTCCCCCTGCGTAAAGCTGACCAAATGAAATCTCGATTCAAACTATCGAAAGCCTTTTCGAAGTCGATGAAGAGCAAATGAAAAGGGGAGTGGAACTCCACGAATTGTTCCATTATGATCCTAAAGGAGTTGATGTGATCAATGCAGGATGAGCCTGCACGAAATCCAACTTGCTCTTTGTCGAGAGTAGAATCGAGATGTTCTTTGATTTGTTCTCAGATTATATTCGCCATTATCTTTGCTACCGAGGGGAGGACACAGATCCCCAGATTTTAAGAACATCACCATTTTGTTCGTTGCAAAGTTTTATGAAACACTGAGTTTGTTTCTTTTTGTCTATAAATTTGTTTGTGATAAATAGACGATATTTTATTTATTTCAAACAATTACAATGAACTTACAACAGAAATTACGATTAAGAAATTTTTCGTTACAAAGTCACGGATTTCAGCACAGGCTTTATTTAACTTTATTCACTCTTAACTCCATAACTTTGCATATTATAGTTTAATTATTAATAAATTGACCACAGCTCCTGCCATAGGTAAATTATTTGGTTTATAAATGTACTTAACTTAAACAAACAAAAGTGAATTAAATATTGCGAAAAATTCAATAATAAATAAAGTAAGTATACGCCCGAGTGTACTAATGTAAGGTCGTTTTTAGATAGAATAAAAATACGGCATAGTTTTTCAAATTTTGCAATATTTGTTGATTATTTTAAAAGTACCAAATTACAAAGTTATGATAAAATCTATCAAGCCAATGAAGAGATATTCGGGAATATGCAATAAAAAAAAATATACACGACTGGATCGCACGAACTTGCTCTCATAGCTAACAACTATAGAATGTAGATATAGTTATGGTTTGCTATTTTTTTATATCGTTAACGATAAAATAAAAAAAAAATATTTCTTTCTTTGATTTTATTTTTTGTAAAAAAAAAATATTCATACAAACCTTAAATGCAATATTTGTTGACTAACTTAGAAGTACCGAAGAGCAAAATAATTATAAAATCAACCAAGTCAATGACGAGATAAGAGGCAATATACCTTACATAAACAAGGTGTAAAAAGGGCATTTTCCATTATTCGATATTTTTGGCAAAAACATATGGTATGCAGAAGACATGTACAAAGTTTAATCAAAATCGTAAAAGCCGTTTTGGAGAAAAATTGATAAAACCGAACTATGTAGCTGTATGGCAGCTACCAGTTCTAGATAGTTAAAACGAAAATTCGAATTTATCTCCTAGGGCCGTGTGTCAATTGCGTTAAAATTTTGGTTAAATTTGATCCCCGGTAAATTTGATCCGTTTTTATAGGGGTGAATAATTGAAGGATTTTGCTGTGTCAATTGCAATAAATGGGATTTTTTAAAACATACATTTCCCATTGGCATTCCATGCGTTAAGGAACCTATCGGAGACGGTGTCAACTTATCCAAAAATGTACAGATACCTTGATTTGTTGTTGCAGTAGCATTTTTCAGAAGGTATTACAACACAAATCTTTCCAAATCGCTTTGGATACGATCTTGAACGCTGAAATTGCATTTTGACAGTGGCAGTTATGGACCTTGTATACCTGGACTGCAAAGTCGATCGTCATTCGCACACAAAAGTGGCATTGAAGATATTGTGCCGCACCGATTGTTTCGCATTGGTTTGGGAGAGTCTTTATGATAAAACTTTCGCTAGACAAATTTTATTTACATGGAGATAGATGAGAATGCCCGAATGTTTGGCGTTGGTTTGGAAGAGCGTTAAGCGGGGTACACATTATCAAAACCTGTTTGACAAATCTGTTCACGTACTCTCTGTTTGACAAACACGTTTTTTATCCACAATTATTGTTGATACTGTTGTGTTTGCCATCAAACAGGTTTGATAATGTGTACCCCGCTTTAATCCATGATTATTAAAACTGGTAAATCGTCGTATGTGTTTATTGTTGATCAAATTGTTTTCAAAAAATATAAAGTATGAGTTCCTAATCTTGGATATCGCTAATAAGCCAATTTTAGTTGATAAGCGTTAGTAAATTAGAGCGTGTGAAAGTCACATACTAAATTTAACCCACTGTGAACAAACTGGCCCTTAGTCATCGTGATGTTGGCTCCTTGCAGTCCAGATATACTAGGTCAATGGTGTCAGTAATGTGCAAGAAGTTTAATACAAACGACAACATTTATCCACTAGTTAAAATTTAAACGACCTCTTGAGCTGGTTAAATTTTGACGACTGTATTCACCTCAGTTATGCCAAAATTTAGCCATGGGATCAAATTTAACGCACTTTTCACGCAATTGACACACGACCTAAGAGAAAAAACTGCAACAAAAATAAAAAAATATGATTATTTTTGCATGGTTATATTTTCAACAATTGTTATCGAAAATTCTTTTTCGATCCGTCATTTATAAAAAATTTTGAGAGTCTTATTTTCTTCATTTAAAAATATTTCTTGCCCTTATCTTTCCACAAAAAAAAGTTATGAGCAGTTTAGTAAAACAAAATTTAAATCAATAATTTTTCGATTATTTTTTTTAGTTCGGTGTTTGTTAATTTTTCCTTCATAAAGGAGAATGTGCAAAGTTATATGAGACCTGGTCTACCTAGTGCCCAAAAATGAGACGTATGAAAATGATTAGGTACTATGGAGTGTACCAGCCTACGAGTATTTTTTTTTGTCCCAAACAATTGGAGTTGGCTAAAATAAGCGGCCAAAAAAATAAGAAAAACACTTTGCAAATTCGAATAAACATAATAGACGAATTGTTTTATATTTTCAGTTCAGTTTAAAATTGTAGGTTTATTCATTTTATATCTTTTGTTAACAATCATACAATTCATTAGCAATGACTTATAGCCGTCTGCCTGAGTGAACAATATTTTATTATAAATTTAGAAAGAAAACAAAGTTTGAGTAGTTAAAACCTTTTGATTATAAAAAAATAATATACTGCCTAAACCCCATGGTTTAGAGTTCTCTGTCCATATTCAAAAATGATTGAACTAAGATTTTGAACGTTGTACATCTTAATTGTGGCACTACACGCACAATTATTCCCATTCATTAAATTCGCTAAATCGAATAAAAAAAATAAAATTTTCATAGTGTTAAGCGAATTATTCGCCAACCATGATATTATTCGCTATTATTGGCTATTGTTATAAAAGTTCCTTTATTTTGGGCTCTATTCAGTTTATCGAAAGTGACCAATACTGTCATTTCAATGGAAAACTATTGCAATTCATGTTTGCTCTAGTTGCAATCTTTGTTGCCATAATACTGCCTAAACCCCATGGTTTACAGCTTTGTGTCCATGTCCATTCAAAAAATTGATGCACTAGGGCCAAGCTTTCCAACGATATACATATATCTCAATCGTGGGCTATGGGTAGACAAAAATGCCCATTATGATAGACAATCTATGTTCACAAAAATTTGCTTAAGTTAAATTCTCAATTTCGACTTAGTTTTCAAGTTATACCAACAATATTGAAAATTGACTAGTGTGACCATTCTCTCAGAAATGCATGGATAAATTTGGGCGAATTTTATGTGTTTAAGGAAGCTTATTCCACAAAAAAAAAACATATTCAGTAATAAAAACCCTTGAACCTTCTAAAAAGTCATATTTGTTTCATATCGATTCGAACATTTTTTACAGAGCTGCTGAGAAAGTAAAATTAAAAATTTATATTCGTTTAATTTTTTTTGAAAAGCATTGATTTAAATACATGAGAATGGCCAATCGTTTACTGCAAGTTTCTGACATTTCTTCTCCACAGCTGTCAATATCAATAATTAAAAACCAATGCTTCCAAATTACTACAATTTGTGTATTTTTTTCTAATTTTTTGTTCGTTCCACGCTTAGAGTATTATTATATGTTATAACATTCTAAGCGTGCATTTAAATCAATTAAACTGTTTTTGTTTTTAATAAGCAGGAGTTTTAGAATTCACTATTTTTTCAATTAAAAGGGACCAATAATTTATATAAGGGTAAATACCAACTATTCAAAATTTAAATTGTATAAAATTTATCTTATATTATATACGGAAAAACTAAGAATTATGAATCATATTTTATATTCAGTTTACATTTCGTTTTTTTTTTTGAGACTCTTTATTGCAATTCACTTTACTTTGAGGCACCACTGACTGCTTGGTTACATTGTAAATATTTTTTTTTTATTCGCACTTCAAAAACAGCACACCCGAAATGTCCCAGATTTTATTGATTTTTTTTTTCCTTTTTATTTACTTATATTTTAATTTTTTTTTCTTCTATACTAAACACAGTTTCTAAAACGCACATTACCAAACAAGTTCTATTGATAAATGTTTGATAGAATAATAATGGAAAAAGTAAGTTAAATGGTGGGAGTAAACAATGACCTCGTTGTTTTCTTTTAATAATGAATCCTCTTTTTTTGTTCATAATAAAACGTTCGATGGATGTATGTAGAGTTTCCATCATCTAAGCTTGTCTACATCGTCATTATCAGCCATGTACCCTACGCACATTGCTGTCATCATCATTGTTATAGATATATTTATGGCATTTATTTATGAATGTGAATGCTTTTACCTGGTGGGGGCCTGTAGGGTGGAATTCTTTATATTTGTGTCTTGCTTAGAGTATATCTGATCAATTATGGTGACGAGGACGAGTGTATAAAAACTTATCAAATGAAGGGTTTTCTTTTAGGGTGACGTTTTATTAGGTAAATCTAGATATGCCTACATACATATGTATTTGTACAGTAATAGGTATGCATGTTAATATAATTGGCTAAGGTTTAGTGTTATTTTTTTTTTTTGTCAAAAGCTGTCATTCTACGTACTTATGGATTTTTACTTAGATATTTTATGACAGTAATGTCCAATTAGTATTATATCTACTTTCGTTCTGTCTCCACTATTTATTTCTGTAAAATTAATGCTTTCAGGAGAGGGTGATTTGAGTTAACAAGGAATATTCTTAATTCATAATGATGCAATTTACTGTCCATTCTCAATATTCTATAAGATAATTATGGGTATATTTTATTATAGCTATTTTGATGTCCTGAAATACCTTTGTCGTTGAGAATCAATATCTTAATCTGTTACTAAGAAGATTTATTACTCCATTAGTCTCATTTTATTAAGAACCTGTCACCATCGAAATTACAACAAAAATTTAACAAAATTACTAAGTATAGTAAGAATGAATCTGCAACACAAGCGCTTAAACAAAAGTTTGAAAGCCACATGAACGAAAACCATACATAAAACATGTACGAATTACAATGTAGTCAACGATATGTGTTCACGAAATCTAAATGCATGAAAAATACATGTACAAAAAGGCTGACACTACTACTATTAACGGAATATACATTATGCGGACACAGGATCAGAGGCCTGTGACCACCCTGTAAGTATTTAAGAACCGCTCATATCGATGGACCATTTTTAGAGTTTCTCAAGAACATTATAGAAGGAAGCTATGAACACCAAATTTCAACTATTTTTAACTATGTTACGTATTTTTCGGCCCATCAAAAATTAAGTCTAATTTCAATGATTAAAACAGCTTCTAGCTTCTAGCTTTTACCGGAATATGAAAGGAAGTAAGAAACAATTGCGTTCACGAGTTTTTATTATCAAAAAATAAGCCGAAATTGAGAATTGACTTTTTGTTGGAGATAAGATTTTCTATTAAAATGGATGGTTTAAACATTTTTAAAAGAAATTAAATGAAGCCGCATCTCAATATATGTATGTCTTATCAGTGGCGGATACAGGGGGTGGCTATAGGGGCTAAGGCCCCCACACATACCGTGTACAGTTTTTTTATTTGTCTCAAATTTTGTAAGGCTGTAAAAATTAATGGAATTCAGACAAAATTACAAGGTTGGGGCTGAACAATTTACATGTTATTTAATTTTGTTTCTTAACCCCAAAATTATTTGATTGGGGCTAAAGCCTTAAGGGAATTTGAGATAAATCAAGTTCGGGACTACGAATAATGGATATGTTTAATGCAAAGACGATTATTTCCTAAAAACAAAGCCCAGAAAATTGGGACGAAAAAACAGCTCGCTAAGGCCTGAAAAGAATTGGACAAAGAAAACGTGGTCGGGGTTAAACAACCAATTCTATAAAACTTAACTGGCACGAGAACGATAACTTGGGCGCCGACAATTGATAACCGATTTTTGTAGAGGGGTCAAATCTCCCCCCGTTTGAGCGGGAGGGGCAATTTAATGAAAAAAGTACTAAAAATGGAAAAAATCATTAAAAAATAACGGTAATACCTACAATTAAGTATTATATCTTTTTTGAAAGCCAATACTCTGTTTTATTAGCCAGTTTTTAAATCAAGTAAAATCTATCCATTGTTTTTGAAAAAAAACTTCTTTCAAACTCAAAATTTTGGAAAAAAAACATAAAACAAATGTTTAAAGTGTAATTTTTCAAAACTTTGAGTTTTATATTATATTTTTTTTTTTCTTAGAAATCGTTGCTCATATTAATTCTTAATCAGAAACCGAAAACAAAATGATTTCGAGAAAATTAAAAATTACCAAAACTACTATTTTAATTCAATTAATTTTTTTTTGCTTGAGTATTTTACGTGGTCTTATTTTGATAGTAAAAATAGAATATGGGTTAATTCTTACCCAAATTGACTGTAAATTATCATACTTTCCCAACACCCAGCCTTACGGCGTATAAACAGTGAGGTATGTTTGGGAGGGGGGGGCATGCTGCCCCTCTGCATCCCCCCTGCTTGGGTTCACTAAAGGATTTGAGGTATGTGCGAGGTTCGGTGTATGCAAAATTTGATGTTTAATTAAAGTGCTAGTACCCAGCATTAGGCGGGCATTTTAAAGCGAGGTATGTATGGGGGGCATGCTGCCCCCTGCAACCCCCCTGCTTGGACTCACTATAGGATTTGGGGTATGTGCGAGGTTCGGTGCATGCCAAATATCGTTTGCATTTAAGGAACTTTGAATGTATTCTCTGTTTCCAATGTCAGCAGCTACATATAATAAATGTAAATGTATGAAAAGTAGTAATTACTTCTAGTAATTTTTAATTTTCTCAAAAAAAAAAGGACATAAAAGCTTTCGGTTTTTTGTGTTTGATTCAGAATTGATATGAGCACTGACCACAAAAAGAAAATTTAGTTTTCCAATTCACAATTTTGAGCAAAATTGATTCAAGCATTTCTTTTTGCGTTTTTTTTTATCAAAATTTTGAGTTCGAATACAAATTTTTTGCAAACTATTGACATAAATTATTTAGTTTAAATGCAGGATTAAAGATTAGATTTCTGGCTTTTGAAAACTTTATTGCTTTGCATTTTTAGTATTGTCGTTGCTTTATAATATTTGTTTTCCATTTAAGTCGTTTTTATCGAAAATCGGCCCTACCACCTAAACGGGGCGAGATAGACCCCCCTCCCATAGTAAGAAAATGCTTGTATTTGACCCTTCCGTTATCAATTTTTGGCGCCCAAGTTATCGTACTCTCCCCACTTAACTTATTTCAGAGGCATTTTGGGGCTTAACGCTAGGGACTTAGCTTATTTGAAAAAAAAAATGCAGAATTGGAGGAAATCGACGTGTAAATTAATTTTAGTGTAATTGTTTAAAACAAAAGGAATTGTTTTTTACGGTCAGCCAGGGCTTAGAGAATCTTGGGACTTATATTCCCATGGTCGAAGTCAATTACACAAACAAAATTTTTTTGGACTAAGCAACTACCTACAAGAAATCTAGCCAAGGAGCCAAATTCCATAAGCGTGAGTTCTATCTGTGCACTCAGAAAATCATGCAAAAGCAAATGAATATTTGCAATCACTCTAGACTTAAGAGTGACGTGCAAATTTATCGACATATTTTTGAGCAGGAATATAAAGTGTATCAGCAAAATATTGTTTTCTGTGCTCTCCAGTGACAGTTCGACTCTACTAGTTGATTTCAGTAGTTCAAGAAAATGAGTCTCCAGAGGGCCAGTGAGATTTCATTCTCGTCTCAAACAGAATTTTCAAGCCCCCCCCCCCCCCCCCTACAACCAAATCCTAGATCCGCTACTGTGTCTAATAGTTTTCGTGTGATGCGCGGAAAACGCGTAGCAAGCTGAAATGTTATTTATATAAATGTAGATAAATTACGTTGTGCTATAACTTAAAGAAAACAATAAGTAGATAAGTATGCGGTAGAAAAATAAACTATACTCGTGTTATCAACGAAATACGCCCAGATGTCTCAAATAGTTATATTATAGATTACGTTTAGTTAGAGCCAGCCAAGTTGGCCATATGCCAAAAATAATTTGAATTTACATACCTATCACTTTTAATTGTGGTGATCACATTTTTAAACGCAAGTAACGAACTTAAATATGTGGTGCAAGAAGAGACCTTCTTTTAAGTTAAATGTATATTAAAAGTTAAAAAGTTTTTTTTTAAACAAACTGCAAGACTGGATCGCACAAACTTGCTCTGGTAGCCAACAACTTTAAAGTATTTAGGAAATTGACAATATATGTTATTAGTTCAATAACATAATGATGTCGTAAAAATTAAAGTGTTTAAAAAAGTTTAAATATAAATTATTATGTAATTTTTGTAAATTTATTATTTAAATAGCTAAAAAAATACAATTTTAAATAGATAGAGCTTAAAAAAAATATGCTATTTGACTTTGTTCATAAATATGAATTTATGAAAAAAAGACTTTAGAGCGGTTTTCTTAAAAATAAATTTTTTATGTTTAAAATTTTTTGAACATTTTTAAAAATAAAATTTGGTACGCCAACTTTTAGCATTTATTAAAATACAATTTTACAAGACATTGAATTATCAAAAAAAAAAATCATTCAATATTGTTAAAATTGTAAAGGACCTCCTGTACAAAAATTTTGATTGAAATATGTGAAGCCGTTAACGAGAAATTTAAAAACCAAAAAATCGGTTCTATGACAAGTACCGCTAATAATCTTTATTGATAAATATTTTTTTTTATAAAAATACTGACCGTACTTTATACAGGGTGTCCCTTAATTCGTCAATAGTATTTTAGGGCATAACTCTTGGGTGTGTTCTAAGAAAAAAATTGTTCTACAGTAAGGACCTATCTCCAATATTTTTTCAAGTATGTTTTTTACTTAAACTCTTGTAACGGGTGCACTCTGACATTCTTTGGTTTGAATACATGCTAATACAAAGACTGGTATTTCTTCTAAAAATAAAGGCCTAAACGACGTTTCTATCATTATTACTAACAGCGCAATTACCGTTAACATGGCCAAGTTACACCGAAATAATGCTAAATCCCCAAAAAATGATATCAAAATTGGAGATAGGCGCTTACTGTAGAAAACATTTTTTTTTTGTTAGAATACACCTAAGGATCATGCCCTAAAATACTATTGACGAATTAGGGACACTCTGTATAGTAGTTCATAGTTATTTTTATCAAATTCGTTAGACCCGTTTTCGAGATAAATTACTTTTTTCATAATAGTTGTAAGGCAGGTACCGTTACTTTCTTAGCTAAAAAACAAATTCAATTTTTCTCTAGGGAATTATAAACTTGCCCTATAGTACCTTTATCCCAAGTAAAAAACATATGTGGGTATATTCCCCCCCCCCCTCATGTTTAGGTGGGAGGACGTATCAATTGTATAAAAAAAATTACTTTAAACAGAAAATAAATTATTTAAAATCCACAAATTTGTACACTCTACTCACAGGGGCCACTAGTTTCATTTCGACAGTCGTGCATGTAAGTAATAACAAATCTGCACATAGTCGAAAAGTTTCCTACATGAATTTCCTTAGCATCTAACAATTTACCGAATACTCATATATTTTATTTCGTTTCTATCTCTTGATGTATATTTACTTGCTTGAACCAGTGACATTTCTACATTTTTCGACTCACTGACATAGTGCCATTTATATTCGAATAGAATCGATTTCGAAATCAAAATGACACGCCATCAGCAACGTTCCTCGCAGACGGATGTTCTTCTGTAAAATGTGAAAATTCTTCACCTTTTGGCGTCTCGTCGTCCCACATTTCTATCCAAAGTTCCCAACACTCTCAGCTCTTTTCTGTGATGCAAGAAACATACTAAGGTGCAATATTCTCCCCACAAAAAAAAAAAAAAACAAACAATTTCTCACCCCTACCCAATCCACCCCCTCTCATCTGCCTCATTTGCAACGATGGCGATGTGTTGGTAACTCGGCAAAAGAAATTTTACTCTATCTAGATATTTAGACGACTTTAATACTAACTGCATCAAGACATTTACTATTTATTTCTATCTGCATTAGGAACAGTGTTGCCATACTGCATTTTCCAAAGCGTACTATATCAGAAAACACAAAACACTCATCTTTTTAATTTATTTTCAAAATATCACCACCACTGTCACCATTCAGCTCCATTTGACTTATGATTTGTTTATGATTTTTCTGTTCGTTCGGTTTAATTCATTTGATCAACTTTAATTTATATCTTTTGATAGAAAATTTTTATTTTGTATCTATATGTTTGTTTAAATACATGCATAGATGCATTCACCCTCGCTCGCCTTCCATTCAATCAACATAAATTTAATAGAGATCTATATATTACTTGGCATTTTGACCAAGGATGCCATCAAATTGTTTTTAAATTTGTTCTTTTAAAATACAGAAACGACGACGAATCATTTGGTTTTGATCTCACTTTTAATTGATATTTTATAATACCGAACCGAGTATGAGCTAAATTTAATTTTCACCAAAACTATCGTAAATTGCATTGTGTTCATAAAATATTTTGTACATTGGTCTCTTGATTTAAATAGAACGTCAGTCAAGATGTCTAACAATAGAATAAGAGAAAATAGTACCTAGATGTGTGTTGCATTGCACAATGCGATGCACTATCTCCAAGGGAAAATATACGATCAAATTAAATTTAATGAAAAGATGAAAAGTGCTTTAAAATATAGATAGAAGGTGATCGTCAGCACGAGTAGGTAAATTGAAATATTTATCTACTGATGTGCAGCATGTAGGTATTTTTTTATCAGGAGATGTCTTTTAGGAATTTGTAAAATTGAATGTGCAAGTGCATTTTCATTTAATTTAAATAAATTTTATATTTTGTTTTTCTTAAGTGGGTGTGTTGTTCGTTTTTTTGTTTAAAACAAAAATAAAACAGAGCCTCATGTTGAGTCTAAAATATTTTAAAAATTTTATTAGTTAAGGTATTGGTTTATAATATTATGCATAAGTCATTTTTGTCTATTAGAAAACTAATAATTTATTTATTTATGTCTAAAAGCGTATGTTAGTTTTAATGGTTGTTTTCTAAGACTTAAAATACTTTGCATCAATGCTTTGACATGCACAAAATGAAGAGACGATAATTTGTTAAACAATGTATATTTCTTGATTATGCACTTGCACTCCCCAAGGTCAAAAATATAATACTCTGGGAGTTAGTGATAAATTTTATAATATTTGAGTTTATTAGTTAAAATTTATTCAAGAACACAAAATATTTGTATGCAGAATCTTCAAAAAAGTTCAAATAGTGTTACAAACACATTTACATGATATCTCAAATTAAGCTACATTTTCAAAAAAAAAATAATGCTTTTAATATTCGATTTAGTTAGAGTATTTAGATTTGTTTGAACTTGGCATAGTGGCATATAGCGGATTTTAGACCCTATTTTAAAGCTTATACAAGAATAATTGTACTAAGCACCGAAGATAACAGTACCCAACACACACATTTTGGCAGAGAGCTGAATTTGTACGTCCTTATAACTTCCTTAAAATTTCTTGAATTTGGAGTGGAGCAAACAAATTTAGGGGGGAAAGGGGGTAGAATTCAGTTACTCGAAAACTTTAGGTTCTTTTAAAAAATGTAATTGTATACACATTCTAGCTCATGTAAACGTAGACGATTGTAAATTAGTTTTTCGTCCAATTAATAGATTTCGAGAAAAACGCTCGAAAACATTGGGGTGTGATAAAATTATGCTTTTGGATGGAGACATTTTTGTTGATTATGTTTGGAAAAATGTTTTTTATTAAAAAAAAAACAAGTTTTTAGAGTGGTACCTACCGAAAGGGAAATGCCGCCATCTTGAATAAATTGGTTCGGTCGTATGTTTATATTGGTAACGACAAAAACAAAAAAACAACCCGCTCAGAAAAACAATCTAGTTTTCGACAAGGCGCACTAGAGGATTTACAAAGATTCTGGCAAGGGGCATCAAGCAAGGGTTAGCAAAGGCTAGAACAATGGACTTGGTGATGATGAACACTTTTGCCTTATCACGCAAGAAAACAAAATGTTGACATATGTCGGACTTGATTTGATACCGCGATCTTGTGTTTGTCAGTCCAAAGCGCTACCCACTGGACTAACACACGCTTTCAAAAATTCAATGGCGGAAGTGAATAAGTTTCATACTCTAATTTTTAAAAAATAGTGTAAATTCACAAACGCATCACTGCGCAAATGATGCGCAATAACTTTCGTCAAAATATTCACAAAATGCAACAATCCGCCATTATTTTTTGCATAAGTGTTCATGTTCCTGTTGATATTGTAATTTGTCACCCTAATACAAAATGTGATGCCAGTTTGATGCATTTTATGAATGTTTCTACGAAAGTGATTGCGCATCAATTGCGCAGTGAGGCGTTTGTGAATTTGCACATACATACAGAACAAAACAGGATTGTATGTACCTACTTGCTTTTTAGGTCAACATGGAACAGGTTTTTTGTTCTAACTTGTCTGACGTTTCTCAACGGAAAGAGAGAAAAAAGTGTCGTATAATTCTGAAATTGCATGGTGCTTATAAAAGTTTTGTTTTTGGTGTACAAGAGGCATTCCTAAGGTGACATCCTGTACCGAAATGACCGGTACAGTACCGAAAATTATCGCTGCGTACCGTGTACCAAAGAAAAGCCTCGGTACACGCAAATATACCGAAATCAAATTCGTGTACCGAAATTTATGAATAAATTGAGGTAAAATCTGAACACATCCTTTAATATTTCTTTCCTCGTGTTTGCAACTTTATACATCAACATCATCAACATAACTTAAGTGTTTGCATTCTCATCATTACTCTTGTATATATTTTTTTTTTTTTTTTTAAACTGTATTCCAACCATTGTCTTTTCTGATCGGTTCTTCCGGTATTCGCTACGTGTTTTATTTGTTTGTTAAAAAAATTAAACTCAATCCAAACAAAAATCCAAGAAAGCGCGGCATAAATCTGTTCAATGGAAATTTAAGAGAAAAATAAAATTTTATCAAGAAACCCTTTTCGAAAATATGTCACTGTGGAAAAGATTCAATCATGGGAAGAAAACAGCGTTGCTACTTACCATCGATGTGTGGTTTTTTTTTCAACATGTTTTAAAAACATTCCACATACTAAAAATTGTCGAGTACAATTTGTCTGTTTGGCAGGGTCTTCGGCCAAAAAAGACAGTGTTCGCTTGGATAAACGAAATGTGGTCTACCGACCCATAACAGGCGGTTGAGCATTTTAACTTTGAAAAAACCTTTGTATTGCATAAGTATGGGAAATATTCATTCAAAAAGCACGGTGGTAGCCAATAAAGTGGTTGTTGTTCATTCAAAACCTTGAATTCAAATATTTATTTGTATTTATATTCAAATATTCATTATGTTGAATAAATTAAACTTATAGACTAAGAGCACAGGGCCGCCAGACATACGTCATTTTATCAAAGCTAAAATTTTGTCTGCGAACAGGTACTATGGTAGCTAAGAACAAATGGATACTAAGAATCTTCAATCCGGATGCAATTAAGAGGTAGTGAGTGTTAAAGTTGCATACAAATGTTGCAACATTGCGTTCTTTTATCAAAGCTGAATTTTTGATATGTGTTAGGGGATGGTGTCATTTAATTTCTGTTATGTAAATGGCACGATTAGTTTGACATATTTTAAGTGTCTGGCTCACGTTAGGCCCCACTGTAGATGTCTGGCAAGTATCCAATAAAGTTAATGACACCATTCCCTAAGATATATTAAAAATTCAGCTTTGATAAAATAACGCAATGTTGCAACATTTGTATGCAACTTTAACACTCGCTACCCCTGAATTGCACCCGGATTGAAGATTCTTAGTATCCATTTTTTCTTAGCTACCATAGTACCTGTTCGCAGAAAAAATCTTAGCTTTGATAAAATGACGTATGTCTGGCGGCCCTGGGCTCTTACTCTATAAGATTAAAAAAAAAAATGTTTTCTTGTGTACCGAAATCAGCGTTGGGAAAGGTGGTCACCCTAGGCATTCCTGATGGGGTACCGAAACATGTTCAGCCAGTTTTCTTTGATTTGGTGTTTTTGAAAAAAAAAAAAAAATATTCATACCATACCTATTTTGAATGTAATATTTTTTTATTAACAAAATCAACCCAGAAATGATGAAGTATTCGGGAATATCCTAAAACAAGTACAAAAACCCTAAAGGGTTTTTTTTTTGCTAAGTCGATTTTTGTGTTATCAAGTTTTCTCAAAAATGGACGGTTTTGATTAAACTTGGAATATGTAATCTCTAGAACTGTTTCAGTACTATTGCCAAAAAATTCGAATAAGGGAATTAAAGTTTTGGGATAAATTTGCTCTGTAGACTATTTTTCCTTCAAATTATAATAGAAGTTTATTTCTGCGGAGATAAAATTATCTGGTTTCTCAGGTTTATGCGAGTTTTCCGCTGTTGCATAAATACACCCTTTTTATCTTTAGTTGAAAATTCTTTCAAAAAAAAATTGATATAATATAATCATTGAATTCGCGGAACTTTCGAAAACATGTATAGAAACGTCTAAATCGACTTTAGAATTTCTGTTATGTTCGTTTTTAAAGGCCGTATTTCGAAAGTTAACGATCAACAATAAAAAAATTTTCAATAACAGCTCCACTTTCATAATTCTGATTTGGCATTCATTCTTTATTTCCACCTTTCCTGAACTATGACATGAAATTATTCAAATTATATTGGTTTTATTTCTAGTAGATGAAAATATTATTTATATATGTAGCTCCTCAACTCGTAATAAGAGCAATCAACTATATTTATTCAATTTAATTTGAAAATTGATTTGCATGGTTAGACAAATGGCGGGCATTGAGCCATTGAATTGTTTTATGTTGGTATAATTATTTAAGCTATACATCAAGTACAATAAACGTTAAAGAGGATTAAGTACAATTGCCAAGGATCCTGTGGGCCATTCTTACAAATGAAAAAGTTTTTTGTATATCTCTACATACCTATGTACAATGTACTTTGTACATACATTATATTTTGTTGTGGTCGATACAAAGTTTGGGAGTGCTGCGTGATTCCTTACTCACAATAGAATAGAAAGATAAGGTCATGTGGGTGGAAAGTTATAAACAAAAAGAAAAATGATAGTTGTATATTGTGTACCTACATATGTATGTATACATGTACAATTGTACATACAATTGAGGCGAGTATTAAAAGTAGCATTCTAAGGAAGCTATTTGTAAAATGTTGCAAGCGTAATTTATCGCGTTAGTAGCAGTAGAGTTTTTCGAAAACAAAAGTTTTGTTTAAAAGTTTATTTTTTTGTAAGAAATTTGAGTTTAACATTAAAAAAAAAAAAACGTTTAATGCAACAACAGGGCCTCGCGTTCTTAATTTTCGTTAACAAGTATTTTGAAAAAAAAAATTGTTTCCCATACAAAATTAGATACTTATAATCCCATTCCGAACGTAGAAACTTTCTCTGAGTTCATCACATTTTATATGGCACATCCCTTGCCTTGACGTAGAATACTCTTGCGAAAAATACCAACTTGATGAACCAACAAAAATATTTTCATATCCAATTAAAATTTTATAAATATCACAACTCATCGTAAATTCTTAAACATTTCGCATGTCATTTAAATGTTTATATTAATATATAAAGAGTTTTCTATTGCATAGGTCCATCGTATTTTTTTGTTTTTTTTTTTTTTATGAATGACAAATCTGTTTTTTTTTTTTCAAAAAAAAAAAAAAATAATTAAAAATATTTACATATTATCAAAATAAATACGAAAAAGCTTATCTCTCTTGGTGATGACGATGCGTAAATACTTAGAAAAACCATATTTAAATATGCCGATAATATCAAGCTGGTAGTTACCAAAAAGTGATGTTTATTATTTGTTTAGTTCAGTCAAATTATTATCGTAATTATTCTTCGAAGGTTTCAAAAATTAGAGTAGTTTCGAATTTTTGGTGTTGGTTTGGTTAGTATATGGTGGTGCATCCGTCTTGAAAAAAAAACATTAAATTTGTTGACTTTTCCCCATTAAAATATCGGTCAGACAAAAAATATATATACCATATTTTCACTTTTTTTTTTAATTATCTAATTTTTGAGACGATACACAAAGTTAATCGAGCCAATGACCCAGATATTGGGAAATATTCCAAAATAATTAAAAAAAAAAACACACATTTTCCTCAAAAACACTGAAACTTTATTTTCGTTACATATTCGATTTTTTTTTGTCAAAAACCTGGTGTAGTTTTATTTAAACTGTTCTAAAAATTACATGTACGAAATTTAATCAAAATCGTAAGAATCGTTTTTGAGAAAACTTGATAAAGCCAAAATATTTGTGTGGCAGCTGCTCGTTCTAGATGAGCTTAGAGAAAATATAATAGTCTTTAACTGGAATTTAATGTTTGTCCAAAAATTTGTTTATAAAAATAGACTTATAGCGCTTTTAAAAAATAAATAAATCGGGTGGCACAACGGCTCATGAAGAACCAGGGCCTAGTGACTAACAACTCGCAACCATTCCTGTGTGCGCCTTTCGAATGGAATGGAAGGGCCCTACAATTTTATGCCGAATCCGAACGGCTAGACGAGAAGCACTTATTCGTGACAAGCTGACAAGTGATACTCTTGGAGGATTTGTCAATTCCTCGCAAGAGGCAGTAGCCCTGAAAAAAACTTTTTAGTTTTTTTTTTTTTTTAGGTGGACGAGGCTGGGAAGCGATCCCAGACCTCCAGCGTGACAGTCGAAAGCACTAACCATTACGCTACGGGCTACTACTTATAGCGCTTTTATAACCACTTAAAAGAAAGATGATCGGGTTTACACCCGCAACAAAATATTTCAATCTATCAATTGGATGTTAGTGGATAGCGCATTTAATTTGTTGTTTTCTACATAAAAGTCCATCAAAATTAGAAATTTACTTTAGAATTTTTGTTTCCGCTATACAGTCAGTTTTTTTTTTTGAGAATTATTATAACGATATAAACAAAGCTATGCTGTAGCAATTTAATAAAAGTACCTGAGCTCAGCTGTGATATAAGTGTCATTGTTAATTTTGTATTTGATTATTTTTTGCTAGATTGTTCTTAATATATTATTTATTTGTTTTTATGTTCAATTTTGTGTCAGTGCCGTCTCCGGGAATGATGCAATAGTAGGATATAAGAAGCAAATTATGTAGTTTTGTAACAGTCAAGTAAGAGAGAAAAAAGATAATGTTGTTTTATTATTTAGAAACTTAATTAATTTTGTTTTATTAGATTGAATAAATATAACCCCTGAAGAAGTGAGGAATACTCACGAAACGTTGGGAAAATAATGGAATAAGCTTGTTTTTATTCGCATTTTCTACAAATAGACCAAAAGAGCCTAAACAATCACAGTGGAGAAATATAACAATTATTGTTTTTTTGAAATTTTGCAGAAAATATTTAGCAATTTATCCAATAAAATGTTGTTAGGAATTTGATAACAAATATAACTAAATTTGTTATAAAACGCAATTCAAAGGAAAAGATAATATTTGAAATTCCCAAACAATTTAAACATAATATAAAAATAAACTATTATTTCCTAAATCCATTTTTTTTAATAGGACACCACCTTAATAGAAAGCTGAGGTCGCAAAAAAAGGTTCTGCATAAAAAAAAGGGACCCGGGTCATTTACCCGCGCTTTACTTCTTCCATTCCAAATTTGTTCAGGAATTTTGCTATTTTTACCTTTTATTTTTTTTTCTCTCGAACTACTGCAGTTATTCCCAATTAAAGTTGTACCTTTGAAAACTCTCATTCAAAAATGTATATTGAAAAAAGAATTTACAACTTATTTCGATTTTTTTAAATTATTACACACTTTACATTTTACTTCTTATAAAGTTAAACAACATTTTTATAGTCAAAAATGATTGCATTTAAAATTTGTTAAAATAAATTATAATTATAATAATGATTTTTTTGTCACATTGTCTTGTTTAAGCTTGCGATATAGGAACTGAAGGGCGTCTTGAATTCTTAAAAAAAAAATTGAACTTGGGACCATAATTTTCCTTATCATTACGATTATAGAAAAGGCGAAAAAAATGGGTATGCCAATTCTGTCTGTCTGTTTCCTAGAGGGGAAATTGAAATATTTTTAGCTCAAATCATAACGGTATTTACCATATTCTAATTTTTTTTGTCAAGAACGGTTGTAACGGTTTCGATAAACAAAATTACCAATTCCTGTTGGTAAAAAAAACGGTTAATAAAGGTACCTTCCTGTTACAGAACCGATTTTTTTATTTTAAAATTTCTCGTTAACGGATTTTTTGTTTGCACCAATTTTTGTTTGCAAGACCTACTTAATAATTCTAACAATTTTGCATGAATAGGTATTTGATTTTTTTTTTTTTTGTTTTAATATTTTTTTTTCGTTTGAAAATTCAATTTCTTGAAAACGGGTCAATAAATTTTTGTTTTATTTTTGTATAAGATTGTATTTTGATAAATACTAAAAGATGGCATACCAAATTTAATTTTATTTTTAATTTTCAAGTAATTTTGTATCTGTGCATGTGTACAAAAATAACTTTTAAGAAAACCGCTCTAATGATTTTTAAGCAATTTCGTCCGATCATGTCGTGCATTTTATTTTATAAAGAAAACCTTCTTAAACAATTTCGATGCAACGCGTGCTTAAGAAAAACATTTATTTATTTATACCTACATAATGTAGATACTTACCTAAAAAGATTTTATTTTTGATTTTTTAACTTTATGAAATAAATAAATACGTTTACCTACTTTAAAATCAAGAGGAATAGAAAAAAAAAAAAGAAGGTACTCACATATTTCAACGTGATGATGGTGGTTGACTTTTAAACTTGAGTAAAGTAGTTCTGTTTAAAAAGCTTTCACAAAACCTTAAATTAACGATATAAATTATAAATAGATAACAATTTAAAACTTACTGTTAAATAAAGGTTTGGCTCGTATGAGCATATATATATATTTGATTTTTATTTGATACACACACTTTATAGTGAGTAGATAAGGTATAGAACGAAGAGGTTCTTAATTTTTCATAAGTATAGCTACAAACATACATATTTACATTTAAAAACTTTTTTTGTTATTGTAACACAGAAAAATATGCCATTTTTTATTTGGGGGTATGTTTTCGTTGTATCTGCAGTTGCAGTTGTAAAGTAGAGCAAACTTTGTTTTTGTCTAAATGAAAACTGCATTTTTGCAGAAGGATTTTTTTATACTTTTAAGTATGTTTTGTTTGTGTCTGGAAAGCGTTAAATAGAACTTATTTATGTTTTTATGATACGTGAGTGTTTTTCAATGATATAAAGTCCAATGATATAAAGTCGCCCCTATTATGGTTTTTCTCAGGAAACAGTACATGTGTTAGTAGGAATAAATATTTATCTACATATTATGTACAATTGAATACCTATGTACATCAGTACTTTCCGATTAAAATTTAAAATAGGAGACAAAAGAATACAATTTTCCAATTAAGACATATTGCGGTTTTCTCTCTTTAAATTTTAAAGCGTGATTCATTGCACAAACATTAAGGGTATTCATGCAACGTCGTAAGTTAACAAATTTTGTAAAATGATAAGTCTACACAAAAGTTTGCATGAATGACCTTTTTATTAATTTGGTTCAATGCTGTGTAATTGAATTAGCTGTTCGTTTTTTTGATAGGCTAAGAGCCCACAGCAGATTTTGCGTACGAAAATTAACAAAAAAAAAATTATATGAGTCGAAAGGTGTATTAAGGCTGATGAAAAAATTGCAAGTCTTGCAGTCCCTGGTGGCGGCTGTTAGGTGGGAGGGGCAACTTTCTAAAAAATTGACTTAAATCAGAAAAAAATATTATTAAAAAACAACGGTAACATGTACAATGCCCTGTTATATTTTCATGAAAGGCCAGAAGTCCCTCCTTTTATTTCTTTTTTTAAATAAAGTTCTTTCAATGAATAGTTTTTGAAATATTAATGTTTGAATTCAAAATTTTGAAAAAAAAAATTAAAAAAATGGTAAAAAATATTTTTTTCGCAAAATTTCACGTAATTAAGTACTAATTCTGTTTCCAAAATTCAATGACCTTATCAATTTGTAGTCAATAACTGAAAACTGGATGGTTCTAGGACATTTACTTTTTAAGATATTAAAAACTAAATGAACCAGATTTTTCATAAAAATAAGACAAATCCGGCTAAATTATTATTTCAGCAACCAGTTAAAATAGGACAAACATGCGGAAAAAATTCCTAGATTTTTGAAACTTGGTGGGAAAGTCTGATTAACCAAAATAATAAAGAAAGAAAAGAGTCCATAAAAATATCTGTATCCAGCGGGTGCTTTTTGGAGGGGGAAAGGGGGAGGTATGACTTATGGAAATTAAAAAATTATGTTGATACAATTTGGGCATATGATACATGATTGTAGGGTATTTTTCAATTTTGAATCTAATGACATCAAAATTAAGGCGATACAATAATCCTAGAAAAAGTTATGGTCCATTTTATCCAGAGATGACTGTTTTTCAGTAAGACTGGTAAACTATTAAAAAATACCTTAAAAAGAATGGTGCATTGATGAAAATTTGTATAAATATTCAATATTCAAATTTATGGCCTTTTTCCATAAAAATTGGCGTTTCGTCCCGGCGTTCTTCGCTGTAAAATTGTTGTAAGCTGGACTGAACTTAATAAAAACTGCGTCTTGACAAGGCCCTAACAGTCAACTGAAGAGTTTAAGTGAGAACGCCGGGACGAAGCGCCAATTTGTATGGACTAAAGGCCGTTAAAAGCTATATTGAATCAATAATTCAAAAAGTCCAATTAAATAATGCTAAGTTTTCTACTTGGCTTAATTACTCAATTACGTGAAATTTTGCGAAAAAAATATTTTTTACCATTTTTTTAATTTTTTTTTTTTTCAAAATTTTGAGTTCAAACATTAATATTTCAAAAACTAACTATTCATTGAAAGAACTTTATTTAAAAAAAGAAATAAAAGAAGGGACTTCTGGCCTTTCATGAAAAAATAACAGGGCATTGTACATGTTACCGTTGTTTTTTTAATAATTTTGTTTTCTGTTTTAAGTCAATTTTTTAGAAAAATGCCCCTCCCACCTAACAGCCGCCACCAGGGACTGCAAGACTTGCATTTCTTTTATCAGCTTTAATACACCTTTCCCATATAATTTTTTTTGGTTCACTTTCGTACCCCAAATCTGCTGTTCTTCGTCTATGACAGATTTGGTGTGTGACACATTAGACGTGTTTAGATTTCGAAGTTATTTTTCAATGAAGAACCTCTCCCCAACCAATGTGAAATCGGAGCCGAATGTCTCGCAACGATACAAAAATTGTAAGATATACGATGGAACTACAATAGTCGTAGGCTTACGCTAGTGGTTGCACGAAAATGAGCGAATACAAAAAAATCATATACCAAGCGCACCCCTAATGTCGGTTTCTTGATTTGCGCCACCGATGTTGATGTAGTTTCGTCGTCGTCAACAATTGGTTGGGGAGAATCTTTATAATTCTACCTTAATAGTATACGAAAAGTAGCTTTCCTAATCATTGATTAAATGAAGGCTTCCTAATTATTATATATCGCCAATTAATCGCGACTTGATAGTTACAGAACACGGTCAGAGTTTTTTCTAGTTCTCTGAGTGAGATATCATATTATGTAAATCATATTTAACGCGCCTAATTCTAAAAGTCACAATGACGTTTAGATAAGTTTAACAAAATAAATTTGGTTAATTTTCCCCATCGTAATCCTTGGATAATTTTAACCAATTTTGTTAACCATTTAAAATACAAAATTTGACAGTTCATTTTCCAAATGATAAATTTGACCAAATCCTACCTTCCTACCTAATATTTTGTAGTTCCTAGCTACCTACATTATGTCAATTTTTGTATAACTTTTCATAGATTCTTTTTTACTGTGCGACTTACAATTAAAATGATAATTAAAAAATCAAATCTCATTGACGTAACATGTCATTACACCAATGGGACATCAAACGCAAGTAAAATAATAAATGCTAAATATGACAAATGCAATAAGCAATAAGACACCTCTCAAGGTCAAGTCCAAGGTAGCGATTTTATTATTAAAACAAAACAAAAAATTGTTATTACTCCTTCATTAATTTGCATTTTGCATTTCAATTCGTTTGGTTACCTACATACTATTTTCTCAGTTGCAGAGACACTACCGCAGACACAAAAATATGCATGCATAACAATGAGTGCTTTGACGGACATATTATGCAAAACAGGAACAAAATAATAAAAGTGCATTGAAAATATATGTGCACAAAAAAAAAATGAGGCAATAAGTCCAAGCTCACTTAATGCTTCAGTTGCAGCTTGCAGGTAATGCTATGTGAATGGTGTTAATGCGATTCGTCTTCGCATGGAATTTACTACAGCGAAGCCCTTGCACTAGTTTCATTTTGTGCCAGACATTGAAATAAATATTATTATTTTAATTTTGTAAACGTTTTATAACACTTCTGACGCGCCATGCATGCCGCGCCGCGCGCCGCCACCGTGTCATCTGTTTTTAGATTAAAACTTTGAAGGGAATAAAAAACAAAGAATATATAAAATTAAATGCACAAATTAAATTAAAAACAAAATAGTTATAGGTAGTAGGAATACTTTCAAATATAGAATATCACCACGTGTGAGTTTAAGTATTAGATAAGTTTTGTATAGAATTTTTGTATATTGCTGTAATTAGATAAATAGACTGTCAAGTTCTTGTACCTATTTGGAATTGTTTGGAACTTATTCCTTCACTAATTAAGTGCTTTTTAAGTGCTCAAATTACATGGCGCTTATAAATTTGTTTTTTTTTTTGGTGTACAAGAGACATTCCTGATGCGGTACCGAAACATGTTCAACAAGTTTTTACTAGGAAGGGCCTCACGAGTATTTGAAAAGTTTTCCTCGTCTTAATTTTTGGTACTGAAATCCAGCAAGGGCTTGCCAATAGTATCTGACAAGTTTTCCTGGTCTAGATTTTCCCTACTGAATACTTACTAGTGCCTTGCCCAAACTAGCCAGAAATATGGCATTTTTCCAGCCGGGACATTTTAAAAAGTGCAGGCATATATATCTAAGAACACATGTATTTTTGACGTATGTATATGTATGTATTTAAAAAATATTAGATCAGAAACACTTTAACACAAGGACAACGACACTTAAATATCAACAATCCGACAACTATTATCGAATATTTTTGAATTGTTTAATTTTCAATCAGTCAAAACAATAATATTGTCTGGAAAACTGGTATAACTTACGAGTAGCTAATTGACACATGACACATAAATTTATAATTTTTATAATTGTGAAACGCAGTTTGTTAATGGGAAGATTTACTTTACGGAAAATTTAATTGTCGAGTTACTAATTATAACTTTTCTCAGACATTGACAAACCCTAAATGCAATTACAAAAAAAAAAAAAAACAAATGCAATTACAATAAACTATACCTAATAAATGTAGGAATTCATTTTGAAGTATAAGTTTCGATTTTTAAGTTTCATCAATGAATTTTCTTTTATCATCAAAATACTCTTACCTATGCAACGTAATGTTCCAAAAATATTTTTAATTAGGAATGAAGGAAATTATTTATTTCAATATAACACACATACATAATTTTACATGCATTTTATGATTTTTTTTCATTTTGGCCCGGGCAAAATGTTGAAATCCCGGGATTTCTCATAATTGTATCCATTTGTCCCGCCTAGCTGTAAGAAAAATCTGGCAACGCTAGTAAGATAGTATACATACAAAATACGATAATATGACTAAAATGCATACAACGTTTTTAGGCACAACATATAAAAAATATAAATAATTTGCAGATAGAAAATATTATACAGAAAAATAAAAAAAAAATATTTTTGTAATACTTTTAAAATAAAAATGCACGACTGAATCGCACTAACTTCCTCTTGTACCTAACAACTATGTAGAATGTAGCAAGACATTGACGGTTTACCTATATAGTAATAATTCGATATTTTTTATCGTTGACAAAAACAACAAGTAAAAATAGCATTTTTGAAAGAAAAAAATGATATAGTACAACAAAATGTGGAAAAGTTAAAAAGTAATTGATATTTTGTTTGATTTTATTTTTTCATCGCCAATGGCGAGATATTCGGGAATATCACATAAATAGTATAAAACGGAAATTTGTTCAAAAAACTCTAAAACTTAATTTCTTTTATTCGATTTGTTTAGAAAAAACCTATATTATACGGTATATTATTAAAACCGTTCTAGAGATGACAACATTTACAAAGTGTAATCAAATTCGTAAGAGCCGTTTTCAAGAAAACTTAATAATACCAAAATCGTTTTATGACAGCTACTTGTTCGAAATGAGCTTAAACAAAAATGTGTCCTTTAGGGAATCACATAAGAATGCTTCACACCAAATTTTAATTTAACCCATCTTACCCTTTAGACTCTAGGTAGATGTGCAACTTAAACAAAAATGTGTCCTTTAGGGAATCACATAAGAATGCTCACACCAAATTTTAATTTAACCCATCTTACCCTTTAGACTCTAGGTAGATGTGCATCAGGATCAGGATGCACAGACAATTAGACTGACGGACATCTCGTCGAAATTCACTTTTTTTAATTTCTACAACATAAAAATAATTGTATGTTCTTTTGTAGATCAAATATTTTTGTATTGAAAGTTTTGATTTGAAATACCTTGAATCTTGCAGAGTAGTAGCCCGTAGCGTAATGGTAAGTGCGTTCGACTGTCACGCTGGAGGTCTGGGTTCGCTTCCCAGCCTCGTCCACCTAAAAACTAAAAAGTTTTTTTTCAGGGCTACTGCCTCTTGCGAGGAATTGACAAATCCTCCAAGAGTATCACTTGTCACGATTAAGTGCTTCTCGTCTAGCCGTTCGGATTCGGCATAAAATTGTAGGTCCCTTCCATTCCTGTCGACAGGCGCACACAGGAATGGTTGCGAGTAGTTGTTAGTCACTAGGCTCTGGTTCTTCACGAGCCGTTGTGCTACCCAATTTATTTATTTATTTTATGAATCTTGCTGAAGCTTCTGTCTTAAAAAAAAAAACAGATCAATTATACCGAAAAATATGGAATCGAAATTAAAAAATTTTTGTTGTTGATTATTATTTTCAAAATTTTTTTGAAGCTTCTGCACCTTTTTTTATCAATTTTTTTTTTGTCGAGTAAGTCGAAAATAAAAAAGTATACCTACTGTTAGATCCTAATACCCGTTAGATACATGCATATAGGGTGGAGCGTAGTTGTATGGAGACAAAAAAAAGTAGTCGTATCGATTTCGAATACCTCCATTTAGTTGCGTTTTGATAATTAGAACAATTTGGCATCAACAAAATTTTTGTTTGATAATGTTTTTGGCCCTCTACATTAGCTCAAAGTTTCGACTTTTTGAAAAAAAAAGATTTTTCCACAAGTTTGAAATAATTTTAAAATAATATATTAATGAAACAATTAACACAATAATTATGATCATATTAGTTCATAATTCATATAGACACAAAAATAAAAAACTTACTACTAAAAACTTAAAAATTCATGATATAACTAAAATGCATCTTTATTTTTTTTTTTTTTTTTGTGTTGAAAAACGGCAAAATTCTTTGCGAATGTATTCTTGATCTTATAAGACCGTCTCTGGATTTTTCACCAACTTATGCACTTGAAGCTTCGGTCAACAGATTGACTGTGACAAGGTTAGTTTGGAAATGACATGTCAATGTCAATTGGATATATATATTCTGGGTGCTTAAAATAACAATTATTTCTCTTACATATAAACAATATTTACAAATTCACTTACTCGAACTATCTTTTTTAACACTCAACCAAACTAGACCATACACTTTTAAAATGTGTTCAGCAAGTATTTTCAAGTAATTAGTTGGATTGGATGTCGCTACATAAAGCCTCAAAACTCTATTGGCAGTTGTCAACCATATCTAGTGTGTCAACTTTGCTGGGTTTCTGTTAGAGAGATCTATAGTACAGGATCCTTTACTTATGGCTTCACAAATTTGAAACAAATATTTTTGATCCGTGCTATGAGTATCCTGGATTTCGTTTATCAAAGCAGGTAGGTTCCCTGGGATTGGTAAGAACACACCAAGAGGAAGGTCAGCACAGTTTTCTAGTGGCCTTCCAATAGGTCCCGATAGTAAAGTTCTAATGTTGCACCATTTAATTTGTAATAAATGGAGCAAAAGTAACTCATTAGCAGGAAGTTGACAAACGAACCATTGAAGCGATCTCCCCAACTTCAACTCCACAAGCCGGATAACCCCACTTTTCCAACCAATTTTTTAGCAGCTCCATCGCAACAAACAACAGACAGTTTGCTTAAATCCAGTATCGAATCAGCTATAGTTTACTTTTTCACATTTGTTGTTGTTACCAAGCCAAAATCCGGTAAGACTGCACTCGCGACTGCTGCTGCTGATCGATCCGAGATGCCGTATTGATCGCGCAAACTCTTGCCAAATTAGGAAGATATAACCGTTTTCTTTCATTGATTTCTTGGCACTTTAAAGAATTACTTGCCTGGGGGCCATCATCAGTATAGTCAGTAGTCACTATCTGTCGGTGAACAAGGAATTTATTGAAATCTTGATTTTTTCGTAGCTTTAACTGATGACGAAGCTTCGTGTGCTAGTACATTTATACTGTTCTCTTTCCTCAAACTTTTTCCGTTAAGTTTTTTGGTCTCTAAAAAAGTTCAACCCGCCCGCAGCCACTAAGTGATTTACTCTTCCAGTCTTGTAGTTTTTTTCATATAGTTTTCAATTTTTTTGGATCTTGGGTATCTCAAAAAATACAAATTTTTATCATACACACTTTTCATTTCTTGTTTTACCCGTTGAATTGACAGGGATGCAGTCTTTCAAAGGGTAGTAATGTCAAGATCTAAAGTTTAAAATATTTGAGCAACAGATGGCTGCTTTTCATTATTTTTTTTTTTATTTCTCACAAAAACTAAATGTTTTATAACTTAAGCAATTGCTGGTAACACTCTTTTGTTTCTAAGGCACGTTGCTGCAAAGATGGAACACCTTCCCAAGTATTATATTATTATATATAGTATAGTATAGTATTAGTATTTAATAGAGAAAAAAAAACGTTTTGATCCTTGCCAGCTAAATGACCGACTGAGCTTTAACTTCGATCGGCACGAAAAAAAAACCTGCTGCCAGACATAAAAAAAAAATGCAACCTTTTGTGTCATCAAGTGTAAAAGAAAAAAACATTTTCGCAATGCAGAAAAATTTGTATTCTATGAATTGGTATTTAAAAAAAGTGACTTTAAGTAGTATTCTTAAGATACTTTTTAACAAATATCTCGAGAACGACTCATCGCATTTTAAAGTTATAAGACCCTTTTTGTATAGAAAATTGAATAGTCTATCTTTTTTTCTCATAATGTTTTTTCGTATGATTTATACCTTTCAAGTTACAGAGCCAAACAAATAAAATATTGAAAATGTTGCTTATTTTGCAAGGCTTTGAACTTCTTTCTTATTTTTTACGTATGTATATTTAGCGTAATTATGCAACTTTTTAAATCTATTCGAAATCGAAAATCGCAAACAAAATTTGACGCTCCACCCTTGCATATGTCTATAATAAAACCAATTTTGTTTTTATAAAAATCATCGCAACCGTTTTCGAGATTATTCTCCTATCAAAATTAAAGAATGGGCACGACTTGATCGCACAAACTTGCTCTCGTAGCTAGCAACTTCAACGTTGCTTGAATTATAAATTGGTTTCATGAAATTATGATATAATTACAACACATTACTATAAATTTGTTTTTTTTTTAATAGCTAAAGCAGTTAGAGCTTAAAAAAGTATGCCATCTGATTCTTTTGATAAATATGAATTTATGAAAAAAAAATCAAAAATCGTTACAGCGGGTTTTTTTTTTTAATTATTTTTTTTTTATATACAAAAAATACTTGAAAAAAATAAATCGGGTGGCACAACGGCTCATGAAGAACCAGGGCCTAGTGACTAACAACTCGCAACCATTCCTGTGTGCGCCTTTCGACAGAAAATGGAAGGGACAAGAGGCAGTTTTAGTTTTTAGGTGGACGAGGCTGGGAAGCGAACCCAGACCTCCAGCGTGACAGTTGAACGCACTAACCATTACGCTACGGGCTACTACCAAAAAATACTTGAATATTTTTAAAAAAAATTTGGTATGCCAACATTTAGTATTTAATAAAATACATTTTCGCACACAATTTAAAAAAAATTCATCAACCCGTTTTCAAGATATTAAATTTTCAAAAAAAAAAATAAATATTTTTTTTTAAATCCAAAATAATTTTTATATGCAAAATTGTTAAAATTGTAAAGGACCTCTTGTATACAAATTTTGGTTGAAATCGGTGAAGCCGAGAACTTTGAAATCCAAAAAATAGATTCTATGACAGGTACCCTTAATAACCGTTATTGGTAACATTTCTTTTTACCAAAATACTTAGGTAACTCGTTATTTTTTTGTCGAAATCAACGGAGCCGTTTTTGAAATAAATACATTTTTGAATATTGGTTGTTGGGCAGGTACCGTTATTTCAATCAATTTTCAGAATCTGCATAAAACCTTAAGGCCGCTCCCTGACTTGTCGGTACGTTAGCGGTACGGTATCGGTACGGTAAAATCTGACGTACCGATGTGTACCGATTACATGTATTTCAATGGGTGCATGCTGATTAGGCGGTATCGGTACGGTAGACACTGGTGTCTTTGCCCACCGCGTTAATGCAACGTCTCTGCGCCGCGGAAAATGCATTCGTGATAATTTTATTTTCGTGTTTTTACTTAATTATTTTTCTGATGATGGCAATCCGTTTGCCGAAACGCGTTAAAATATAAAATTAAAACCAAAGGAAGTCATACGGCGGACACAATATTATAAAGGTTACTTTAATAATTAATAATTCCGTGACTTGGATACCAAAAACAAAATAAAAATGTATACAATTTGAAAGCAGCTTATTTGTAGACGGATTGTTGTATATAACTTTTAAGGTTTTCACGGTTGTTTATAGACATAATTAATTAATTTTCGGATTAGCCGCGTTATTTAAAATAAGAGTGCGATTTTGTACTCACCCCGAACGTTTCGCATCAAATTACATTGAGCGTGGTCCGGTGACCACGCTCAATGTAATTTGATGCGAAACGTTCGGGGTGAGTACAAAATCGCACTCTTATTTTAAATAACGCGGCTAATCCGAAAATTAATTAATTATGGATTGTTGTATGTTCAAAATATGTATGCATATGTAGATATATGTACATACATATATGTTATGTATGTATGTATAAACATTCGCTGAATATTTCTATCTCATTAACCAACTCCCACTTTTAATTACAAAATCATTTAAATTAATTAGTGTATATTTCTTATTTTGTTTTGCTTACGTTTGATATTTTCATTTTCAAAATAATGAATTGTACTGAAATTTCATTTGAACATTCAAAACCTAATCCTTGTGTCTTGTCTTGTCTTGAATAACAAATTCATTGAAATTATTTTAAAAAACTTACCTTCACGTACATAATGTACTGTACATATCTAATATTCAACCCTATTGCGATTTGCGATTGTTGATTGATAGTTGATAAATATTGAAATCCGATAATAAACCACCCAACCGAAAAAAGTTTTGGTCATTTGGAATAATACAGACCGTTGTAAATTTAAAACAAATTGACAAATGATGCTATGAGTTCAAAAGTTGCGTAACCCACTTTTTGTAATTGGGTTTAAATCGACTAAAACAAGCACATTAGCCTTGAAAATAGTAATGTTATATTTTTTTTTTTGGAAAGATTAGACATTTAAGAATCTAAAACTATGTTTAAAATAATTGATATCCATAAGACAAAAATATGAGAGACAAATTAAGCGAATTTTCCCAAATAGGGTTACACCACTTTTGCACTAACAGCCTCAAATATCAATGAATAGTTGATCACATTTTCGCTAACTTGAGTTTAAAAATCAAAAATAACAATATTTATCAACTACCAATCAACAATCGCAAATTGCAATAGGGGTGATTGTGTTCTAGTTTAAATTAGATAGTAATAAATCATATCTTACACTTTTATCATGTCTACTAAAATAACTATAAAAATACTTGTTTATTGTTATCAAAAAAATAATTGGCGTCGTTATATTTCCACTAAATTATACATGGGTGCCCCAAGATCACCTTCACAGACGAAAACCGTTTTAAATTGAATAACTTAAAGAGGTAATTTTCTGGTTTTGATTTTATATCCTATTAAACAAGAAAACATATATACCTATTATTCAATTTTTAGTGTTCACACAATAACATAATAGATATAATCAAAAACAAAGAATCTTATCTTATCAGAAATAAATTTTGTTCTACTGATTAGTGTCTTGAATTGAATCCTCTGTATACGGCGGGTATGAGAATATAGTCTAAGAGCCGACAGCAAATTTTGGGATTGGATGTATAACCAAAATCTGAGTATAAGGGTTTATAGGTGCATATTTTGTGATATCGAAATCAAAAGTCTGGCAGGTTTCTTGTTCAGCTTTTGGTGGGGGTGGGGGGTTGAAAAAGGAGATATTCTAAAATTCTTATCAGGCGTATTATCACTTCAATCAATTTTTTGAAAATACATTATGCTACTCTGTCATTTTCCCGAAGTCCAAACACCTAAATCTTTGTGATATGACCAGTAGAGCTTTTTAAAAGAACCTTAATCGACTTTTTTTGGAGACTTAGTTTTGTTGATTTTTTGCGGTTTATAAATCTCCAAGAAAAAACCGATTAGGCTCGCTTAAAAAGCTTACAGCTTGAGTTCTATTAGTCACATCACTAAGATTAAGGTGTTTGGACTTAAGGAACATGACAGAGCATCATAATGTATTTTAAAAAAATTGACAATAGTGTTAATACCCCTGATAAGAATTTAAGAAAATCTCTGTTTTCAATCCCCCACCCCCGCTAAAGGCTGAACAAAAAACCTGACAGACTTTTGATTTCGATATCAACAAATATGCACGTATTAACCCTCATACTCAGATTATGGTTATACATCCACTCCCAAAATTTTCTGTCGGCTCTTGTACTAATAGGAAATGTAACAAACAATAAACCCATTTTGTCAATAAACCTAATTAAATTCTTCTACAAAATATACATTTATTTTTGGCACTAATATGAGTCGTCTAATAATATATGGTTAGACGATAGACACAAAAATGCCATATTAGCTTTGAAAAAGTTTTATTTTTTTTTTTTTAAGATAGGGACAGAGTATAAAACAACAAGCGCCTGCATTTGAAAGTGATAGATGTTTTGGCTGTTGTGTTTTTTATTCTAATACAATTTCAAGGTTTTTTGGCAGCTATTTATTTAATGTAGGGTTGAAATTTGCTGCACCATTTCGGCGTGCTTGGCTAACAAATGACATTTTTAAAATTTGTTAGACACCCCTACCATGCTTCAAATCATAATATACCTAACTACAACATTTAAGGTGTAGGGCTTCGTTTTTAAAACCGTAAAGCACAATGAAAGTGAACTGGTCTTTTGGTATGGCATTGATGTTCATTTTACGGTAATACGAGGGTCTTGTTAATCTTATTTCTTGGCAAGTAGTAATTAGCATTATGTAGTGTTTAGAGTCAAGGTTAGTCGAAATGTTAAACGTATATAAATATACAATCACTATGCAATATATTGACGTTATTGTACAGAATGTAATAACAACCAAACCACAAAAAAAAAATCAATCGATTGCACTTTATTTCAGTTGGCTAATTATTGTATTTTTGTTTTCTATTTCCAGGTGGTGTAAATTGTAGATCCTAAACATTTTTTTACTATTAAGAGGCACTACAGGAAGACAAGCTTCAACAGAACACACAATACATTTTGAAAACAAAGGAGCAGAGAAAATTAAAGACAAGGCGGACGGTTTAAAGTATTTATTTAAACAAGTTTGCAACGGATTTCATCACAATAATACACCAAACCACCACCACCACCACACCACAGCTACTACCACCACCATGCATATAGAAATTCAGGTTGCATTAAATTTTGTTATATCGTATCTGTATAATAAACTGCCAAGACGGCGAGTCAACATATTTGGCGAGGAGCTAGAAAAAGCATTAAAAGACAAATTCCAAGGGCATTGGTATCCTGAAAAGCCTTTTAAGGTAAGAATTGATGTCACAATAAGCTGGTTTATTTTGTTTAATATTTAAGTTTTGAGTAAATACAATAAATTCATAAGATATTTTAAATAGTGATAATCAGCTAAGAATAATCATGTTATAATTATTCAATAATAGTAATATATACAATTTAATTTGCATTTGGAGTTTCATATACAATTATTTCAAACAAAACAGAGTAATTGAAATATTAAATTATATTTTACAGGGCTCAGCATTTCGCTGTTTAAAAACGGGAGATCCAATTGATTCCGTACTGGAAAGGGCAGCTCGTGAAAGTGGCGTACCAATTTCTGATATCCTAGAAAATCTTCCATCCGAACTATCAGTTTGGGTTGATCCTGGTGAGGTATCATACCGAATTGGTGAGAAGGGTGCAGTGAAGGTAGGTTTAAGTTCAGCAAATTATTTTAAATTCTGAAAAATAAAAATCCTTATAGGTATTTCATTATGAAAAAGACAACTTACCCATAAGTGTTTTTTTGTTTTTAACTGTTTATTTAATTTAAATAAAATTAAAAATAATTTCTTTATATTTTTTTAGATTTTGTACTCTGAAAACAATGATAACCACGAAGACTCATCATCAGCCGATCGTGAAGTGACAAAAACATTTAATCCGGAGGCGCAATGTTTCCGACCAATCGATGCTGTGAGCTCAAGCATGAATGGACTTAGTTTGAGTCCGAAAACATCACCACATTCGGGCTCATCACCAGCATCGTCTACTAGTCCAACATACAAAGGTAGTCCGAATCCAGCTGGTAATTTTTTAGCGCGTTCTCAAGCGCCATTGACATTTACCACAGCCACATTTGCCCAAACAAAGTTTGGAAGCACCAAGTTAAAAACCAGCTCTAAGCGCGCTAACAGGTAAGTTCATTTGACAAAAACAAATTCACAAAGTTTTTTAATAATGTCGAATTACCAACTGAATTTAATTTTGTTTGTTTTTTTTCAGCTCGTACAGAATGTCACCGACGGAATTCTCCAATTATATCAAGCAAAGGGCAATGCAACAGCAGTTTCATCATTCCCATGGTCCAGCTGCACCAAGTAATCACTTCGGCCCAATAGGACCATCATCTCCATCAAGATCTCTCTCACCCAATCCTCTAGGTTTGGGCATTGGCCAAAATGATCCTTTCTATTTCCCCAACATCGGCATGGGCATATATCCTCAATTTAATGGACACCGAAATATATTTGATTCTCATTTCCATGCTGAATCTAACGGTTTATTCAATGGCAGCACTAACGGTGCCAATCCAGGCAATGGTTCAACTCCAAACGGTCACGGAAAATTTTCATCGTACATTGAACCCCATGGATTTTATGGCCTCAACAATCAAATACCACAGCAGCCACTACAACAAAATGGCAACTCAAATAACCTAAATGTTGGGGTTAATCTCAACAACAACAGTAATGCCACAATGCCAAATAATAATACCAACAATAACGTATCGGCTGCCATCTCAGCTGCCGTCGGTACTCTAACAGCAGCTGCAGGAGCAAGTGCAAATTCAGCTGGCAGTTCTGCAAACGGACAGCCACAACAACAACAACAACAGCAACCTGTCTCACCTATGAGCTCACCCGGTTCGGGCGGGAATCAGGACTCGAACAATTCAAAATTGATTGATGGTCTCAATTCGTTTTATTCCAATGCAACTGGACCTTATCAGCACCTTTTGGTTGCTAATTAAATATTAAGTTGTGAAAGTATAATAATTGATTTTTTTTATATTGAATTCGCTATTAGAAATGATAAATATTATATCTACGTATCTTTTATTATTTTTTTTTGTAATTTTTCACATATACCTATGTACCTATAATTCAAAAATATAATATATTGAAAACATTGTTATCTAGGAGAATATATTTTTATTTCCTATGTGTTATTTTTATAGAATAATGTTTTATTAGATTTAAAACAAAAATTTACATTAAGTTTTTTTATTTAATAATTTTGTTTCTTGTTTTTGAATAATTTTATTGTTATTTATTGTGAATGATTCCTGTTGTTTATACGTTACATATTTTAAAAGATTATTATTTTGTTTTTTTGTTTGTTTTAATTCACCCTAAACAAAAATCAGTGAATGGCATTAAATGGAGAAGTTAAAAGCGAGTTACCCACCAAAAAAAAAAGAAAAGAAAAGAAAACTTAAATTATTTATCTTTATGAAAACAAAAAATAAAACAGCTATGAATTGATACAAATAGAAAAAATGTCCACTGTGAATAGTGTTAAGATATTTGACCGAAATATGTATAAACAAAAATTATATTAAACATTTTGTATGAATACTAAAAAAAAAAAAAAACATAAATTTATAACAAAAATAAGACAAATTTTAAATGTATTGAATTAAATTTAACATATTATAATTTTTTACCTTTTTTACTTAACACAAATTAATGAAATAAAAAAAAAAACAAAAAGGAATATACGTAAAAATAAATATATTTTTATAATATTGGTGAGATAAATATATATTAAAAAAATGAATAAGTGTGGACGAATACACGTTAATAATAATTAATCACAGATATTTTTTTACACATTTTCATAAGTTTTACATGTAAGTTTATAATATTTTTTTTTATTTCACAGAGCAAATTGGGGAGTTAATTAAAATTCGCAGATTTTTTAATATTTTCTTATTCCCAATGTATAACGATCGAATGCAAAATAAAATGCTGGAAAACTTAAAAAAAAAAATCTATTCGTAACTTAATATTGTAAATATAGTAGCTACTACATTTCTGCTTCTTCTAATTTTCTTTATCATAATATGTTTATTTTTTAATTCGAATATCATGTTAGTAAACCAAAATTCTTCAAAAAAAAAGCGAATTTTGTACTTCTTATAAACTCTCACAAATTCTTAAATTTTATTTAAGTTTTATTGCTAAATTAATTATAATTATTTTCACCTAAGTTAAAATTAGTTATAAGGTAAAGAAAAAAAAACATTAAACAAAAGTGGATAAGTACCATTTATAATTAAATACAACACATTTTATGTACCTATGTAGACTTTATCTTTTTGTATTTTTATACCAATTTTTTGTAGAATATTCATTAATATTTATATTAAAAGTTAAAAAAAAAAGATATACAAGATAATTGAAAATACATGTGAGTTTATCTTCTCACTAAATAAAATTAGCGATTAGATACAAAAAGAAACGGCATTATAATCACAATAATTTATTTATAAATAAAAAGAGTAGTAGCGAAAACAAAACAAAAAATATTTGAAAGTATCTCATGCGGAATAATATATATATTATAAACATTTACGCAAGGAATAATATAACCTTCCAAAACAAAAGCAATTAAAAATAGTTTTTCAAATAAACTGAATAGTGGTAAAGATAAAAATATATATATAAATGTTTGTAAACAAAACAAAAATACTGTGTAATATTTTACAAAAGTTATTTATCAATTCGAAAATTCTTTTCAGAAAATCTAAGTATAAATTGGTAAAGTTAATTGTTTTTTTTTATAGACTTGATCTAAATTATTTGCCTTAGGTAATCTTCACTAGATAATCGCCACACCTTGTGAGTAAATCATTTAAGGCAATACAATAGTTATTGTGGTCGTAGCCGTCATCAAATATTATTTTTTGTATGTTTCATTTTCTTATATGTATACACAGCCACATAATATAAAATTAGTATTATTTAATAGGTGAAAAATTTTAGGAAAATACATACTTTTTTACGTAACTTTTTTTTTACATTTTGTTCATAATAAGAAAAGAGCAAAAAAATAGATACAAAAAATCATAATTATTACATAAAATTTAAGGAAACATATTTTTCTATTTAGATACAACAAAAATAAAAAAAAACACTTATAATAAAATAAAATCAGAAAAGAGTGTATAAAAACATTCATTAAATCTTTTTATACATAAATTAATTAAAATATATATACATACATAAGTTTAGTTAATTTTAGAGTAAACTTTATATAGTCAAAAATGTAGTCTGAACAAAATAAACGTTAAATTTATGATTTGTTTGTAATAAATAAATAAGTTTTTTTTAATAGTCAATAATTTTAAAGCGTTAAACATTTATTTAATAAAATATATTTGAGAGTGAAAATCACTTCTGTAATTATCATATACCTATATATTTAGAAAAAAATAAAAAACTTTCAATTGTGAATTTCAGATACCTACCTACACGTAGGTACACACACATGTATACCTACTTATAATAATTATTGTTTTTTTTTTAATATTACATGTAAGTCGTTTTTGTTTTTTATTGTTTGTTGCTATATAATTTTATTAATATATTTTCATTAAAAAATAAAACAAATATTTTTGTAATAGAGACCTATTTTTATAATTTTGTTATATAATTATAATAATCAGTTAAATAATTTGTATTTGTATTTTTTTTATAAAAGCAAACAAAAAACTAATAGATCTTAAATTTTTTTAAAATTTTGAATAAAAGCTTTTTTTATTTTATATAAAAACAAAAGATTGTTATTTTTATTTATTTAATTTTTTTTTATACCAAAAGCACATTTTTTTACTTAAAAGAAAATGATGATTTGATATCGATTTTGCTCTTCGGTGTGAATTTCGTGTGACACTTTAAATTTTCAATAATTTTTTAAGCGATATTTTATCGAGAGTCGACCTACAAACAAAATTCTTCGACTAAATTTTTCTTTATCTGACAATGATTTCCTTATAGTCACATTTTGTTAAATATTAAATCGTCCCTGTTATAAAATTAATTGTTGACGGTTTAATACATTTATTTTTCCAGTTAAATTACAAGTGTTATTCCTTCTTAAATAAAAAAAAATGATGGATGTTGATTTTGTTCCTATTCCATTAAAATTTATTTGGTAGTCCAATTAAGAGATAGTTACTGTGAGACTATAGAAAATTTTGGGGTGGAAGCATTTTATAATAATTTTTTTCTTAGGTATTAATTTTATAACAAAAAACTTTTTCTTTTTGTACATTATTCCTATGGTATATTTGTTAAATCGTTTATGCGTAGTTCAAAATTGTGTCTGCACACAGAGCCAGTGAAAAAACATATCCTGGATTTTATTCACATGATAGAAATAGAAACACTTTCTGGGTTGGGTACAGAGTCCTTGCTTGACAAAAATCTTACCGTCAAATTATAGGGCAGTTAATTTGAGACATATTTAAAAAATATAATTCTTGGAGAACAAAATTCAATTAAGGTACACTTAATATAATATAAAAAAGTTAATATATTCGTAAAATGTGTGTGTTTTTTTAATTTATTTTAATAAGCAAACAAATTCAAGATTTTCAGAAAATACAATATATCTGAATTATTAATTATCATATTTAAAATTTATATTAAAGGGGTATACAAAGTCAAATTTTTAGCAAATTTATCAATGTTGATTAAATATGGGTTAAATATTAATTTGCTCTTCTATGTTTTCCTTTAACAGATTTACGTAACAACCGAAAAAATATTTCCTACGATATTTCTACAGCGGACTATCATGAGTTTCAAATTATAAAGTTTTGAAAAAAGATCTAAAATCTAATTGGATAGTTTTTATTTTTAACTAATACGAATGAGCTTATATTTATATTTAATTTTTAAAATAAAAAAAAAACATCAATTTTGAAAAGCAAATTTTTTTAAATGCAATTTTGACCCCAACCTAGAAAACTTTATGTTTAGGTTATTAGGTGTTTTCAGGGTCAAACCATTAAATTAAAATTTGAACAAAGTACGTATATAATGATACAAAAAAAAAGTTGAAAATTATCAAGTTTAACGCAGTTTAATGATGCGTGAAACAAAACTAAACGTTTAACGAGTATAGTAGAATGAAAAATGTTTTTCAAAGTACAATTTTGGACTTTTTATTCTAGGTACCTATACATGTCAGCTTATTTTAAAAATACCAACAGTTCTCAATTTATAAGTAACAACAGTTCTTAATTTTTTTTAAAATAAAACTAAAGTCAAATAGTTCTTCAATTTTAAATAACCTTAAATTAAATATTGGAAAAAACTTACTCCAAAATAATTCGATTGGCTGTTCCGAGTAATGTTTCGGAGTTATTTTCTGTTCCGGATTTTATAAAGGATTCGACCCGGAACACACATAAATATACATAAGCTCATTTATCGCATAGCTTGTCAAATTAATTTTATACATAAATATCAGACAATTTACTTACACACACATAATTTTTCGCAAATTAGTCTTGGAACAACAGAAAATAATTCGATTGGAACAAAAAGGAGTAGTACTGTTCCGAATTCCAATCGAAAACAACATTAATTAGTCATTTTTTATTAAACTTTAAGACATTAACCCCTGATTTAAAAAGAAAAAATAGTTAGAATAAGAATTTTCTGGACTCATACCAAAGGCATTTGGTTAGTGCTCCATTTGAGTCCAGAACATTTTTATTCTATGATGTAGTTTTCCTAAACACGGGAGCTGAAATAAATTATTTTTTCTTTATAAATAAGGGGGTAAGTATTTAATTGCTGTTTCTTTTAGTATTTACTTAGTATGTATTTACTTATTTTAACTTATTATCAAACAACACACTCTTTAGTAACTGTTTTAGCTAACCTTTTTCTTTAAGTAAGATATTATACAATATTAGCCGTGTTTTTTGAGAGAGTGACTAGCAACTTAGGGGCCAGTTATAGCGATCAGTAAAAACCATCAGTAAAAGTTGAAACAGTTGAAAACTGGAATTTTGTACGTACGGCCGGTTTAGCAATCATTAAAATTCTGTCAGTAATTAAATGTCAAACCTCCAGCAACAGCCTTTTATTATTTTTAATGATGTAAATTGATTCAGTAATTTTTTTTACTGGTGGAATGGAACAGTAATAAAATAGAACACAGAAAACTGAAACGAAATGTTCCATTTTTTGTGAATTGGCAATCAGTTGTTCAGTAAAACGAATTTTTTTTATAAAAATTATTCTTCTTTGGGATTATTTTTTGCCAGAAAAAAATATTTTAATTCATTTGCCATCGATTCGTACCATTTTTATGTTTCAAATCTTTTTATAACACATGAAATTATGCAAAAGAAAATGTTTAATGATGGTTTTTACTGATCGCCAAACTGGCCCCTTAGCTAAATGTTTACACGCAAAACAATAACAAAACAAATTATTATAGAGAATTTTGTTTGTGTTTTTCGTGTAAATCGTTTACTGAGTTGCTAGTCACTCTCTCAAAAAACACGGCTATTATTATTTAAAATTTGCTTAACTCTAGTTATCTTAAGACTCAAAGTATACATTGATGATTAATATAATATGTTGGCGGCACAATAGGGAGTATTTTTTATTTAATTTACATTTAACTGTCGTTATATTTTGGTTTTAAGCTTAATCGACTTCGACTTCACGACTCGTATTGTTCAGGGGGGTGCGGTTTTCATTGGATCTTCGCTTATGCTTGAACTTCGTACGAAGACGATAATCTATGATGAGAATTTTAAATTATTTTCGGAATATATTTCGACAGAAAACTTATCTTAGGTTCAACTTAGGTCCCAAAAGTCTGCCTTCAGAATTCAAAGTGGAGCACGTCAAGAGCATATTTTCTCAATTCTAAAAATCAATACAATTAATCTTGAATCGTTATTTTAATTTTTTTTTTTTCGTATGTAATTTATTGTTTTTATTTAATTAAATAAACATAAGTATAGTTTAAACTTTCAATAACAATATAAAAGAAAAATTACTTGCATATCAAATGATACAATAATTATGATAAAATAAATTTTATAAATGTTGAAAAAAAAAACAAATCTAACTTAAACCATAAATGTAAACAAAAAAAAACACAAAAACAAATAAAATATTTTATGCTTTTTATAACCTTAATAGACATGTTTATAAGTGTTTAAATCTATCAAATAAAACTGTATATACGCTTATACATATATACATTATGTATGTATATTAGTTTAAAAAATTATTTTCAATAAATTCAATTTGTTTGCATACATTTTCTATGTACCTATAAATATTTTTTTTGTAACTGTTAAGTGTTTGTATTTCTATATAAATTGTAGAAAATATTCGTTTTGCTTTTAATGTAATTTGTATTAATCTTTGGTATTTTAATATAATGTATTTGTTAATTTTCTTGTTAAATGTCACTGTAAATTATGCAATTAAGAATGAAAGGTTTAAATTATGTTCGTATGTTTCACCTAGCAAAAGGATCGAATATTTAATAATAATGTAGGTTTATTTATGCTACCCATAAATTCACCATTTACTGTTCAGTTTATATTTCTTATACTTTTTTAAACAAACAATTTATCAATTGCACACATTAAGATAAAAAAAACTACATATAAGGTTAAATAATTATTTATAAAATTTCTCCTACAGCTTATGAGCCAATACATACCTAGGACTTATTAGGCTTTGCCATCCGAAAATATCAGACCATTTTAATAATATTTAGCAATATTCATGAAAATATTGTTTGACTCTTGAAGGACCTATCTAAGCAGACTTTTTTGTATGCAACTTATATTATTAGCATAGAAAAAGGTCTGACCTATTTTTTGATACCACTTTTCCAAGTTTCTGACAAAGTTTTATATAGTTTTCAATACAAAAGACGCAAAGTGCAAAAAAACACATGTTGTTATAAAAATGGTCGGACTGGTGATAATCACCAGAAAAATGCTGTCCGACCACTGATTTCGTAAAGAGGACAGTCCTAGCTTTCATTTGCTACCCCATTTGTGACTGCACATATGAAATAGGTTAGCCATCCAAAATGGCACCGGAAATTACCATTTTTCGAACCCATGTCACCTGAAAAACTTTGTCCGACCACCGGTTTTGATATCGTGTAGCCGAGAGCTATCGACTAGTGTCCATTTTTTTGAAAGCCGCGATGAGATTGGTAATCTTACGGTCACCTCCCAGACTATTACACGTTAAAGCAAAAACTCATTTGAATTACATTGATTTTAAACCTGAAAAAGGAACGGCAGTGGGCGCATCAGTGGAGAACCTACATAAATATACATATGTACATTAGGGTGGCGCTTATTTTGGCAAAGTTGGAATTTCTTTCGGGCTCCCCTAAAAGTGATCAAGGTAATAAAATAAAAATCTGTGCAAAATTTTGTTCAAATCGGTTGACATTAACACGTGCCACCGAGCAGTTGAAAGTTCCCATACAAAATACATGGAGGTTTTTAGCCTTTTACTAAAATCAGCAAAAGTGCAAAAGTTGATGAATATTAATAAAACTTACTTAAAACAAAAAAGATTTCTAGAATTTCAAACATTTTTCTAACCAGTTAAACATCGAAATGAAAAGAAATTTCAACTTCGCCAAAATAAGCGCCACCCTAATGTACATATAATACATTTTTGCGATAGGGGATATGACTTTATTATGTTCCAAAAAAAACTAAAAATATACATACATAAGTGGAATTCTTCACTTAGAATCTTTATTTATAAAAAAAAAAGATCGTAAAAGACAAAGAGCAGCCAAACAATTTAGCAGTACGAACTTGAGTTGTTCTTCCCTCACCGGAAGTGAAATAATCAAAAGAAATTTTCTTTTAGACTCTTATTTTTTAAAATGTATGTTTAGGGCTTGACAAATTCTCAACAATCTTATCCATCCTCCAAAGAATCTTGACAATTTATGCCTTTAAAGAGATGGGACAACTTCCAAAATTTTCCAAATTTAAACTTTTAAGTGAGAGTTTTATTTACATAATGGGAATAGGGGTAGGTAATTCAGCTTAAAAAATAAAAATTCTTTTCAAGCTAGTTTTTTGCCACATAAATAAAGGTAAACAAAACCGGAAACCGAAAACTTCATTTGACAAGATTAAATAACAGTTCGTTATACTGCACGTCGTTCACTATAAAGCCTAGTGCTCACCTCTGTGTGAAATGAAAAATAAAAGCGGTTTCAAATTCACGTGAAAAATTATTGTGAAGCCATTATTAATTCTCCACGTAAATTTTCAGACCATAGTTTGGAAATTTTTAATACTCACTTTGAATGCAAAGAAATATTGATTGGTATGAAAGTTTTTCTGACAAAATCTTGACATGGAAAATAAAATACTATCACATGTGACTGTCAAAAATGTGATGATCACTAATCACCTTACGCGATTCCACCCCAGATTTGTTAGACAGCTATTGGGTTTGTCAAGAAAACCTGGGTCAACCCTTGGTAAAGTTGAATGAACGAAGCTAATATTGTCAGATCTGTCATTTGTAAACAATGATCTTTTGAAATGGTTGTCCGACAATGGCTTATTGGCAATAATGTTTGTGACAATATTGAAAAACGGTTGTAAGACATTTACGACACATTTTTCATTGACATATCTGACATTATAGTCATATTTACCAACAAATTACTTTGGACTAAGCTCAACTAAATATTGATTGAAGAACAATTTAAAATTGATTTTCAACCAACTGATATTTAGAATTGAATATGTTTTTCATTACGATATGTGTATTTTATTATCTGTAAGATTTCATATGGGGATTTTATTCCCATATTCAAAAATCACTATGAAGCTGATCTTGCTCTTATCCTCGCCCTCAAATACAATACCAACAAATTTTACCCTAATAAAAAAAAGGCAAGCTATGTTCTCCTTGACTTAATCGATCCTTACATGTTGTGTGTGTGTATCATACGGATGTAACATTTTATAATACCTTTTGTACATGAATGTTTTAAAAATAATAAATTGTTAGTTAGTATAATCGTGTTTTTTGTTTACAGTTTAATGCGAATGCAAATTTTTTTTGTTCTTAACTTAATTATTATCCATGCGGAATTTTTACGTAAGGTCATAGCTATAGAGTACCTGTTAAAATAATTCTATATGAAAAAAAGTTTTTAATTTAAAACAAAAAAATTATATAAACGCTTTAACTTTGACAAGAAAATAAAGGTTAAATAAAAAATTGTCGTCTTAAGGACTATATGTACATACATATGTATATTTATAATAATAATAATAATAACTTCTACTAATTGTTTAATAAACAATAGACAAAATTATATATACATATATATATATATATATATTATTAAACATGGGCGCTAAGTGAATTGTCGTAATGATAATAACATTTATATATTTCAACAATAAAAATATATATAAAGCAAAAAATAAGCAAAAATAACAACCTATTTTCTTACTTTAACTAATCTTTAAGATTAAAATACAAAACAAAATATATAAAACTAGTGTAAATAACTACCAAACTAAACTGCAAAAGTACCTACCAATTAAAAAAAATCTAATTAGACAGCTCAAATATTAATGTGTTGTTTATATTACAAAACAAAAAGATATTCTGTTATTTATTTTATATATATTAATGAAAAAACAAATCAATGTTTAATCATGCAGCTGTGCTGTTAATAAAATCATCGAAACAATAAAAACAAAAACATTCAACAGATTTTAATAACCTCCCAAAAAGTTAATCGAATTAAATTTCCAAAAATATAATTAATTTTAATACAGAAACACAACAGCCAATATGAGATGTTCCATTTAAACAAAAAAAAAAAACGATAATACTTAAATATTATGTACATTACATGAATTTATATATAACTCACATTATCCTTTAATAATCATTATAAATTTATATAACGCAATTAAAGCATTCTATATATAAAACAAAAATATTAATAAAAAAAAATATCATAAAAGTAATGCGCTTTTCAAAAAAAAAAAAAACATACATAAAAGCAAAGAAACATACTAATTAAACAAAAAAAAAACAATGCTACAGAAAACAAAACCACTTCGAACAAACAAAAAAGTATTAATAAAAAGTTTTATATTATCAAACATAGATATATATATATTATATACATCATAAAGGCTACTTAATAATAATCTGGGTGTGATTTCTTTATTTTAAAATGAAATTATATCATTAATATAAATAAAAAACAATATTTTTATGTATTCAATGCAACTAGTGAATAGAATAATATATACATGCATATATATAAAACCGATTTTCATACATCATAAATGTAATATACATTTTGTAATAAAAAAAAAAACAAAACAAAACAAAAAATTATATATTGAAAAATAAAACATACAAAAAATATTAGATTTATAATTTTGTTATAAATGAGTAGATTTTTTATTCAAATTTCTTACATGAAAACCTATTTATAGCATAAAACTTTCATACAAAAACAACAACAAAAAAAAAACTAAGAAAAAATACAAAAAAAAATATTATTACATACTATTATATACATATATATATATATATATATATAAATGTACAGACAAAAAAATATTATATAGAGAAAAATATGTGTACTTTTTTACTCTTAAAATAATGTTTTTCTAAAATTTATCCTAATAACTTTCAAAAACCAAAAAAAAAAATATATTAAAGAATACAAAAAGTTATATAGCAGAAAAATATTATGATTTATTCGCAGAGTTCTTAGACTTGTAATTAAATTGAAAATTAATAGATTTATTGCGCAAATCCGACAGTAAGTAGGATCTATAGAATTCTGCAATGTTCATACCTAGAACTGGCAACAATTGTTATTGTATTTCATATAAAGAAATTGAATCAATAAATAATATTAATTTTTTCAACACAAAACAAAAACAAATTGTTTTATTATTTTACAATTGGCACACTGATCATTCATTTTAATATTTTATTTTAATTTTTTTTTTTAATTTTTATTATATGCAGCATATCGAACTGGAAAATAGTTTTTCCTGGCAACGATTATAACACGTGGGTAGTTTTGTTATCAACTTAAATACATAAGTATTGCAACAAATTTATTTTACACAATTTACCATAATACGCCAGACGCAAATAAATTAATACATATAGTTTTGTATATGAAAATAAAATACCGAATAACTCGTACGAAAGGAAAATGATAGAAGAGTAGAATAGATATAAAATATATTATTGTGCCGGTCACATTTTAAATAACACACATTCAAAAATATCTGTATATATATTCTATACATACATTTATACTAACAAAAACGGTAGGTATAACCAACAACACGAAGACACAATTTTCACAAAACAAAAATGATCCTTAGGTTTTTCTAAACAAGAAATAAACAAGTTTTGTACTTTTTTCAAAACCTAAAAACATGATAAAACATATATTTTGTATACAGAACAAATAAAACTATTAAAAAAAAAAAAAAAAACTAAAAAAAAAAATAGGTACACATAATAAATTAAACAAATAAAAACACACGCATGCAAACAGAGAGAGGTCCCTGTGGGGTACATGGTAGAATTTAAGGATGTACATCTAACTTTTTATTGTTATATAACAAAAAGAAATAATTTTGTATCTTTTTTATTAAACAGTAAACGTATGATGTATAATGGAAATATTGGTGTGTGTATTATATGTGTTTGTACAGGAATTTTGTAGGAATTAAATTGAAAACGTTAAAAAAAGTACGTGTCTGTAATGAAATGAGTATCGTTTCACCTTTTGAAAAAAAAAAGTTTTAATGGAATTACATACGAAAATCTTTATCGATTAGCTCGAAATTTTATTTACAATAACTATAAAATAAACATTAAGTTGCTTTCCATGCAGTGTTTGAAAAAGTTTAAAGCAAAAAGTTGACGCTCAGCCCATCAAAACTCATCTCAGAATTGAACAACAAAATGTCGGTTTGGTTGAAAAGGGTTTGATATGATTAACATCACGTACTAAAAATCTCACAACTACAAAATATCGTTTTTAAAAATCTCACAACTACAAAATATCGTTTCGAATTCACGAAAAATCTAGTGGCACTCACCCTAAATTCCAATAAAAGAGCTAGATAATGTGAGTATTTCCTGCATTTGCAAGATTTCTATATGTGAGTGCAGGATGTCAATAATGCATTGTTTTTTATAATAACACGTTATGACCTATGTATGTATGTATATCATTCCCAAAGGTCTCAATGAGTGTAAGTTATAAGTTAGTGTGTATAACTCGAAAGGGAGAGTGTTATACTCCAAAAACTTAAAGCTGTTGACATGTATTACAACAATTTCCCCGTATGAGATACAGATAACTCCTATTGCCTTAAAATATTTCGATTGGCTGTTCCAAGTAATGTTTCCTGTTCGGAACACACATCTACAATGTCGGCCAAAACTAAAGGAACTTATTAAATAAAAAAGAAATTGTGTGTGCAAATGATTAAATTTGAACAAATTTTATTATATTTGTATTAATTGATATTTTTTACACTGTCCACATGATAAACATAAGAACATAAACAATAGTTCATAACTAAAAAATAACAATGATAAATTACATTTTTGACGTGGCCAAAACTAAAGCAACGTCTTTAAAACTTAATAATTTCTATCAAATTAATCAATACTTTGTTGCAAAACCTTTGTTTTTTGTAACAGCTCTGCATCTCCTTGGCATACTCTCTATTAAATTTGAAATAATTGAACTTGGAACGTTGTTCCAAGCCTCTTTGACCTGAATAAAGAGGTCGTTCACATTTCTAGTATTTTCTCTGACAATTGTCCTTTCTGTGGTCTCCCATATATTTTCTATGGGGTTGAGATCTGGAGACTGAGCCGCGATTTCATGACATCAATTTTTTTTCAACTTCGAACCATTCCTTGACTATCTTAGAAGTATGTTTCGGGGCGTTGTCGTGTTGGAATGTCCATTTGAGCGGAACATCCTCCTCAGCATGTGGAAGCATAACGTTCTACAAGATGTCTCGGTAAATGAATCGATCCATTATGCCATGGAGTCCCACTCCGTGCCCAGTATGTGTCCCACTCCGTGTATGAGTCCCACTCCGGGCCCAGAGAAACATCCCCAGACCTTTATATACCCTCCTCCATGTCTTAGAGTGCCTTTTGTATACCGAGGATTTAAGGCTTGGTTGATTGGGCAGCGAGCACGTTGGTGTCCGTCCGATCCTTTCAAATTAAATTTAGACTCATCGGAAAATAACACCGTCTTCCATTTTGACACTGTCCAATTGATATGATCAGCTCTATAAGATGATAACCCGCCATCGACAGCTCTCTTACGTACTGTTCTTTCATTCACTTCTAACTTTAGTTCATTCTTTAATTCTCTTAAGGCTATGAGGGGATTTTTTTTTTATTGTTCTTATCAACATTTAATCCTCCCGCAAAGTTCTGGACCTTGGCCTACCATCTCTATGAAACGTTTTCACGGAATCGTTGAAAGTATAAAATTTAATTAAACGGGATATCACTGACTTGGGAATGCAATATTTGTTTGATAATTCAACTTGAGAAGTTCCACTTTTAAATTCATTTATTAATTGTAATTTAAGCTCAGTAGAGTATTTATTTTGCGCCATTTGAACAAAATTGGTTAATTAAGCAAACTGCAAAGAATGAATGAGTCAACTTTATTGTTTTTCATTGTGACACATTAACCAATTCAAACTAACGGTTTTTCATCTCATGTCATTAAATTACTAGCGAAAAAAAGCTCGAAATTTGCTTTTGTTTTGGCCAACGGTTAATTAAAGTAAATTCAACTAAACTTCTTAATTTTCCTATGAACAACTGATCAGAGCTTATGAACAAAATAAATAAACACCATTCATAGCTATAAGAAAAAAAATATTTTAAAATTCTGACTGATAAGTACGAAGTAAACATGTAAACATTTTCTTAAGCAAATAGTTGATTTAGTTTTGGCCGACACTGTACTGTACATACAATCTCTTTCTTCGGCTTTTACTTGTCGACTGAACACGCAAAATATGAACATGACTCACACACAAAGATATCTTCGTACAACAGAAAATATCGATTGGAATCAAAAAGGATTAGAACTTTTCCAAAATCCAATCGAAAATGACATTAGTGCTAGACCTTTCATATGATAAAGGCCATAATGTGTCACAACACATCGTACGCAACTCATACAATTATTTCCATTCCTCTTTAATTTTAGTTACACGATTTATATTTTTCAATTTCGTTTTTTGACATTAATGACCTGCACTTATACTTTTCATGAAGCTCCTTAAACTAAAATTTTAAGAACACAATCAAACACACGAGTCAAAAACATACGAGATGTTAAAACGGTACTGATTTTCAATCCACTTCTTCCATAGATCTGGCAAATCCGTTTTGACTAGAACTGTGATACCGGAGATTTTGCTCCATCAAAAGCTGAGCAAGTGAATCCAAATTTTATTTTCCTCAGTATTTTGACACCCAAACTGAGATTTTTTCCATGTAGACTGAGATTGCTGTGGTCCTCTGAAATCATTTTTTCTCAACACGCCTATGAATTCACATTAAAGTTCAAAGCCTAGTTCATACTCGTACAGGGTGGGCCAGAAGTCACTTCCTAATTTAAAGTGATAATAAATTTTATAGATTTAATTTTTATTAATAATTTATTTTAGAATCACAAAGTATGGTTCATGGAGATTGTTTGGCCTAAGTATGGAATATAATGTCCTTCAAATGAGCACCAGCTTCATGCTCACAGAGATGCTGCAGTCAAATCCGGAGAACGTGGAGGCCAATAAAATCCTGATTTTTTTTGAAAATTATTCGGTCGCCGATTTTTTCAAATTAGAAAGTGACTTGTGGCCCACTCTGTATATCAAAACAAAGTGAAATTTTAGTAAACAAAAAAAAAAATACTTTTCGTCAGGCTTGACACAAAATAGTTTAATATAATTAAAGTTGTGCGACAAGGAAAAACTGATTTTATTCGTAACAAAACAAGCAATATGTGTAAATTCATAAACGTCAAATAATTTTCGAATCACTGCTTTTTTGCGATGCTAATGCACAACGCAGTTGATACCGTTGCAATGCATCAGCAAAAAATCATCAATAACTCATTTGATTCGAATTTGTTTGGAGTTCCCGAATCGCATGCAATGCAAGTTTGCATTAATGAACCTGACCACTTGACACAAAAAGTGATGCTGATTTGATGCATTTGTTGGATGTTTGATGAAAGTGATTGCGCATCAATATTGCATCGATCTTCTCATTTAAGCGCTATGGGGATAATTTAAAACTAAACAAAATTATTTTTAAAACGGATACGGATGCCGCTGAAAATGAAAACAATAATAATAGTGTTATCGAATGAACGATTCCGATAATTGTCTAAAAATATGCAATTGTTTTTTTAATTTTATTTGCGGGAAATTTTAAATATTTGTTCAAATTTGTTGGCGACATAATGAAGATCGATATTTAATTAAAATATTAAAATGTAAACTTTTGTTTCGGAAATCTGTTCAGAGTGTATTTTGAATCCAATTTCTTGCTCTGAGGACTTCTTACATTTTAGGTCAGAAAGTTAATTAGATGTTAGAAGCCCTTAGAACCAAAATATGCTCTGAGGTCGGTAAAGAGTACAGGATAAAACTTTGCGGTGCATTCACTTGCATAGTATGGTCAATAAGTAAGAACAAAGTGTTCGAATTGACAAGAAACTTTATAAAGACATGGTGGACAATATAATGGAGTCTTATTTATTGCAATCATGCCCATAACATTTGTTTCTAAGCACGATAAAGATGCAAAATGTCCTCCACGTATTGTTAAGCAGTTGTTT